>OY787621.1:10181153-10781153 GCA_963678935.1 Umbilicus rupestris
AATAGAAGAGCCAAAGCCAAATGATAATTTTTGCCATATGAAATCCGCCATCCACACTGCCTATATAATAAAATATTTGTTATTCTTAAAAAACTTCGCTTCGCTTGAGTAGCGGGAAAAAGAAATGCTCGCCTATGACACATCTCATATCTAATTTATTCATCAAAGCCGACCGAAGACTGTTTGTCAATTTTATAACAAAAATAAATTGGAAAAGAAAACATCTCTATATTCATCTTCTTCTTTAACGTATTTTTTCAATTATGAGTTTAATTTAAATGGATGACGCAGCCAAGGTCCCAAGACATGAGTTTATATATTCAAATAAACTTACTTTATATATTCAAATAAACTTACTTATTTACTGAAAATAGAAATGGAAAGAGAGCTTATTATCCAAAGAGAGCCAAAGCCAAAGAGAACCTATCGGCTTCCTCCGCCTACTTATGTTAGGCGTGTCCATCGAGTCTTTCGAGCTCAAAAGTCCAGAGTCGGTCTTTCGGTCTGTCAGGCCTTAGTCCGGTCTGGTCCGATAGATTTCAGCCCATTATGCAAAAGGCCGAACTAGGATCATCAAATTAAGTCCGGTCCGATCCTTCAGCCCGGCCCGAATAAAACTCATTGGGCTTGGCCCGGCCCGATCCACTAATAAAAACAAAATAAATTTAAAGTTAACACCTAACTTTGTGTTATTTGCTTATGTAATTTTAATATGCTAGTTGCTTATTTCCTTATCAGTTATTTCATTGTGTAAGTATATTAATGAATCTGAGCCCTCCTCTGATTATCAATATGATATTGTCGCAGCATAAAATCTAACCTTTATTTAGCGCTTTTTATGATTGATGTATAACGCTTTTTATGATTCTATTTACAGAATTAAGTGTAATGCAACATTTTGAAATAATGCAACTAAAAATTAAAATTTGATATTATATTTGAGAGTCTTCAAACCTAACTAATTTCGGACCGAGCCTGCAAAGCCCGGCCCGAGAAATTTAAGGCGTCGGACGAGCCTAGGATCATCTAATTTCAGTTAGGACCGGTCCGGCCCTACCCTTTAAAATTGGTAGGACCGAAAAATATTATAGATCATTAGGATTAGCGCTTTATATTTTTGCCGGGCACATTCGACAAACCTAATTTATGTATTCTTTTAAAAATATAATTTAATTATTGATTATAATTTTAAGAAAAAAAAGTTGAGTTTTTACCCTCACTTTTTAGATTCTAATGATTAAATAATAGTAAATATGATCATTATAAATAACAAAATTTAGCTAGACACAATTTGAGTATAAATATAAATATTTAATTTAAAAGTAAATTAACAACTCCGGAAGCGAGACACTACACGACTCTTTGCCGACCTGATCCAGAGGTGGAAGCTCCATCACGAAACTCTTTGCCTGCAACTCTCTCTGCAGGTTTAATCACCATTTTCGAATTTAATTCTTGTAGATTCATTGAGTTGGAAGAGCAACTACCTATGTCTGATTTCTCATTCATAGTCTTTAACATGTTTCATCATAGTTCTATCTGATTAAGCTGAGTAGCAGGAACATGAGATTGGTTCTGAATTGAAAATAGTTTTGCTCATTCATTGTTTTATGTGTTTATAGAATCATTTTCACTTACCCTCTGAGCAATGAAATAGTCTGCTGTTGACCTCTAAATGCTTCATTGCTTGAATGTCAGTACCATCACATTGTTCATCTGACATACCATTTCATGGAGGAACCAAAGTTGAAGCTGTATTCGTACTGGAGGAGTTCTTGTTCGCACCGTGTACGCATTGCACTTAACCTCAAAGGTCAGTATCATATGTATATGCTTCTTCAGCCCGGTTTCGCTTCGACTTTGGCGGGTAAATAACTGGTGTATGCTCTTTAAATAGGTATCAAATACGATTACAAGGCTGTGAACTTACTGAAGGGCGAACACTTCAGCCCTGGTGAGATTGGTTCCAATGTTAATGTTTTTTTTTTCTTTTTATTGATTGATTTGTATATGTGAGCTTACTCTTCTTCTAAAGTGAGTTTATTTCTAATTATAGACTGGATGTGGATTCCTAGTTCAATTGAAATTTAAAGTTCCCCAATTTATACTTATTTGTTGAGAAAATTTCTAAGAAGTATTTGAGATTCTGGCCCATTTTTGATGTGCAGAATTTACAAAGCTTAATCCTCTCAGTTTTGTGCCGGTGCTTGTGGATGGGGAAATTGTAATTTCTGACTCTTTCGCAATAATAATGGTAAGTCACATGTGACTCGCATACTTAATTTTTGGGCACCGTACTCGGCATAATATTTTGAATTATGCAGTACTTGGAAGAAAAATATCCTCAGCATCCATTGTTGCCAACTGACCTTCAGAAGAAAGCTATCAACTACCAGGTATGATTAATTTCATGGTCGTGTTCTGAAACTTAGTTGTGCATTGCTAATCATGATCACACTAGTCAAAGATCATTACTATGGTGATCGATGACATGTTGATGAATGACATGCAAACCCTGGTAACGTTGGCCTCGGAGCCATCAAACAAGTATGAAGCAAGACATACAGAACCTTTCATTCTTTCACCTGTTCTAAAGGAGAGAAAAAACAGCAACACCAAATCCGTAGAAGGCTCATTGTGAAGTGCATAAGGTAGCATGCTTCCAGAAAAAGCTAACATTTCATCTCCTTTATCCACTAATTTGCAGGCTGCAAACATAGTTTCCTCCAGCATTCAGCCTCTTCAAAATCTTGCGGTGCTGGTAAACTTCTGCAGAAAGGCCTGCTTTTGTGTCGTATGTAAAGCTTTATTGTCAAATGCAATACAATTGATTCATTTGATGACTTTGTTCACTAGAATTATATCGAAGAAAAAGTTGGTCCTCACGAGAAGCTTCCTTGGGCAAGGTCTCATATTACACGAGGCCTTTTAGGTAAGTTTTGGCACAGAAAAAAAGTATACAATTATTGAGATCAACATGTGTAATGTGCACGTGGCCCCTGTTGTAGGGAACAGGATTGTTGTGCAAAAGTGCATGCCTTAGGTTGTTTATTTTTGAAAAAGAATGCTTACATCTTTTATTAAACTAAACTTTCATGATGCAGAAAGTTAAACAGTCTTTACTCAGAAGATATTTTCCCACATCAACTAAAACTAAAATAGTTTGTATAGGCCAGTCTTCTAAGTCAGTTTAATGGAAAGCGTAACTGGAGTTTTGAAGTAAAAATCAACCTTTACCACTCTACATTTTTATAGTAAAGGATAAAAGAATTGGTGCATTACCTTGCAGTTTTTTCTTTGTAATTTTACAGTAAGTAAAATTGTTTTCCATGATAACTTGTTTCAGCACTTGAGAAGCTCTTAGAAGGTCATGCTGGAAAGTATGCCACGGGAGATGATGTTTATCTTGTATGTAATGCAAAGCCTTTGTCAGTTTCTTTTGCTTGTTAATCTAGTTATGTATAGAACATTTAGCATCGTGTGAAGTGAAAATAAATTTGTACCTTGCCAATTACCCAATTCATGAGCTAAGTTGATATCTTGTATCTGCAAATACTTTCATGTGGAGTAAATACAAATCTGTACCTTGCCAGCGACACGCTGAATGAACAAAGATAATAGCTTGCATCTGCAAATACTTTCATGTGATGCTAAAGATACTGTTGGAAGCAACAGTAAGCAATTGTAGTACCCAGCGATCCTTATTTGAACTGAAGGGGTATACTTTTTAAAAGACAATTTAATTAACATGCTAAATACTGCGGCTCTGTGCCTCGATTTGACTAAAGTGCATATACAATTAAGTTTTAATTCCAGCTTTGTCAGTGACATTGTTCTACTGTTGTATTGTGAGACTTACATCGGATAAGCTTCGAAAATATGTTTTTAATTATGCCGTCATTAATTGGCCCCGGCCTCATGGCTAGCGTGTCCTATAATGTTTTGAACTTCTCTTCATAGTTTTTCTCTAACAATTACTCCATGTGATAATACTTTCAGGCGGATTTGTTCATAGCACCACAAGTTCAAGGGGCAATCAAAAGGTTCAGTGTTGACATGGTAGGATTTGCACATTCATACTGCGTATTACGTATGTTTGTAGATGATTATCTCGAGTGATCTCTGAAAAATTCCTGGCACTTGTTTCCCAAACTCAACATCCCCACCAAAGCACTGGGTAATAGTGGCGCTGGGTGGGGTAGGGTTATATGTGATGTATTTGAAATATCAACCTCTGATGCATTGATGAGCAGGCTGAGTTTCCTATATTATCAAGGCTGCATGAGAACTACAATAATTTACAAGCATTCCAAGATGCTGCTCCAGAAAATCAACCAGACTCACCAGAAAAGTTGAAATGAGAATCTCAGTCACGGAAATAAAGTTAGTTGTTTTACGTTTCGGATATGAATTTCTCTAAGTTGAGACTTCGTGACTGACACTTGACAGAGTGGAATCATCAATTTATGCAGGCCAGCAGGTATTGGAAGGATAACAGGTGGCCGTAGGTAGATGGAAATTGTGTTTGTACTTGTAATCTGATTTTCATTATCTATGTCCGGATTTTACAGACTGTAATAATTAAATAGCTAGGGATCCTTTCTGCAATAAATAAGGACATTTGATAAAGTGTTATTGATACTGGAATTCTTATGATCAAAAGTAACATTTCATCCTTGCAGCCAGAATTCAATCTTGAAAGACAAATGAGTCAGAATAATATTTTGCACATTGATCTCTCATGAAATCATGAATTTGTATGACAAAATGAAGTTGTACATCCTAAGAATATTCCCAATACAACCTGGATGTAAATTTAGTAAATCTATCGTCAGCCTAAACCATTACAATGAATGAATGACTGACAAAAATCAGCTGCAAGTCATGGAAATGGATGGTATAATCGACCATTGGGGGAGCCCCGGAGAAAATTCGTACTTCCTTCCCTTTCTGAACACAAGCCTGGAAGGGCTTTGTAGCTGGAGATGTTGTAGCTCTTCAAATACATTTGGGCATTAGACATTGTCGAGCGCTAAGAAATCAAGCAAGAGGTCTTCATGGCCGCCAGAAAGTTATGTATATCCTATATTTTTCAAAATTTAAAAGAACATATGTGACTATTCTACAGATTGATGGAAAAATCCCATGCTTGAACTAGCCATGGACATTCTCTTCAGCGGGAGTATAGGACAGAGAAGCAGCAGAAGCTTCAAAATAGATTCAATAAGCGAATCATTTGGCCACATCCTATTCAGATCCTGGAGAGGTTTGGGTAACACGAGGTCTCGTAATGATCTTATCCTCTGTAACACAACTATAGTTCCATGATGTGGCAGTTCCTCATAAAATCATTGGAGTAATTGACATACTTAGTCCAAAAGGGACGCAGATGTTCAAATCCAATCTCTAACCATGGTTTTGATTGACCATTGTAATGAATAACAGCTGCCTTCTTTACATCCTCAATGTCTGTTTTATCTTGATATCCCAAGCCAAGCATATGCCAAGACGGATCAATTGGATGAATATGTCCCTTAAAAGCAATCAACGCTGGTGGAAGTGTTCCCAGCTTCCACATTGTAAGGTTTGACTTTAAATTCTGAAAGGAAAAAAAGTTCAACAACTCAAATATGCAAGGCACTGCCCATCATATCAAATCATATTCACCAGTGATGATTATATTTGTCATTCCTGGAAACATCTTGTGTAATATGAAAATTGTGTTGGATAAGATTCAGCTACTTCCAATCAAGTAATATTATTTACGTATTTCAAATCACATTATGCATGAGCTTATTCAAATTAGATTTATGCATCATACTATCATTCCTTCATCTTCTGAACTTGGATCAAAAGCCATATACTTAACCGAAAGGGGGAAAAACGCACGATTCAGGCAGAGCTGATAGCCAAAGAAGATACAAGTAATTGAAAACACAAAATCTGGGCACTTACATGTTATGATTTATATCGTTTCATAATTTTCTAAGGCCGAGGCTAGTGATACAAGTGCTGGTTATTGATAACAAGGAAAGAAAATTTATTTTTCCAATTACCACTTCCAAGGTTCTGTATCAGATGTGGTAGCCATTTTTTAAGAAAACAGATGTGAGATAAAATGGCAAGCAGACCTAAAAACTAGAATCAAGTTCAATGATACTTGTGAATTTACCTCCCTCAGCCAAGAGTGATAGGTATCTCTAATGTTTTTCCTCCTCCATGCACACAAATCAAAGATATTCATCCCATAAGCCCATGCACATTCATCCGGATCCAAATTCTTTGCTATGAGAGGATGAGAAAAATTGAAGTAATTTCTAAATCTCTTGGACATAACCCATGTATCCTCACCTTTACATGTTTCCACGGCGCCATTAACCTTACCCTTAAGGTCAATGTCCCACAGTGGCAATAGATCACGTTGGACCACAATATCATCATCTAAGAAAACAACCTTGTCAAGATTTGGAAACATCTGTCCAGAAAAAAATCAGAAGAATAAAAATATTATTCAAATGGAAATGCCGCATCGGATAGTGGAAACATCCTATGAAAATAAAATGCACACAAAGTGGGTTCAGCAACAACAGGTTACTTGTACTACC
Organism: Umbilicus rupestris; assembly: GCA_963678935.1. NCBI lineage: Eukaryota > Viridiplantae > Streptophyta > Magnoliopsida > Saxifragales > Crassulaceae > Umbilicus > Umbilicus rupestris. The sequence goes on from OY787621.1 coordinate 10,187,759, forward strand.
AAACAAAAAGTAAAATAATTTGTATTGCTATTTGTTTATTTTTGTGTCTCTAATGTTTTTGTTTTTCCCCATGTAACATATATCAAGCTTAGTAAATCCCTAGGACACTGTCGTCGAATAAACATTCAAAACCTGAACTTTCTTGAATACTTGTAGATGAATTGTTGCGACATGTTAAAATAAACTGTTATATTGGAGATACACTGTTTCCTGCAAATTGTCGTGTTTACAACCCTTTCTAATCATTTTTATTAAAGAATCAATCAAATTGTCACACAATTCAATAAAACTTGAGAAAAATTCCCACATAATCTGTATGTGATTATCATCGATGAATTAGTAGATGGGGTCACAGCACCTATTGCCGGGACCTTATGCAATTGCTTCGTAGCAGATTGAACTGGTCAACAGTTAAATAAACTTGCCGAATATCCCACATCTGTTATTCCAGCCTATCAAGATTACATTAATGTCATCAAACCAGCTACTGCATATTGTTAAGATCCGAGCTCGAGCTGAACCTGGTGACTAGAGAAACATTGCCCTTTTGTTTGACAGTGTATCTCTTCATGTGCAATGGTACCATACAATGATACTTGCATATACATATAAGTCTTATGACCTAATGTGAACCAAGGATAAACAGTCAAAATTTACAAACAAAAATGTCTTACTTTATCAATCATCAATCTTAATAACAATTTTCAATAAACTATTAAGGTCATTCCATGCATTGAAATTGATACAGACAAGCAGTTTCACCTCTTTTCTATTGATAGAGCCACAAAGTCAGAAACAAAAATTTTATGAATATGACAAGTGATTACCTCAGGCAAATATATTCGAATGTGATTCAGCAGAGATATGTATTTGGGACTTCTAGCCTGCAATTTCGAAGCAAATTTTTGTGGAGTAATTTCCGAGAGATTGGTCCCAGCAATGTGATTTCCGTGATAGTAATCCCTGATTCCCTTATGATTCTCAACAGCTTCTAGTACAGGAACATTTTCTCTTGTCAACCAATCAAACTGGTGAAGGCCTTTAACCTCTATAATAGCTGGGACAGGGTTCAATGCAAACCAAGAGTGCATGCCAGCATAGGTTTTCTTATCAGTAATGATATGAAAGACTATCTTCTCAGGGATCAGAGAAGACTGGACAGTAGAAGTTACCACAACTGATGCAGCCAATATGTTGTCAGTTGAAAGGACAAAGTGGTGATAAGAATTATCAGAGAGCAAAGGAAGTAATTCTGGAGAAGGCAGCGGCTTTCGCGCATGCGCATTGGAGGAGTATTCATCCGTCAGTCGAAGAGAAAGACAATGAATGCCTTTAGGGATACTACTTGCTGCAAAGTGCTTGTTCAGGAGCTCTTGAAACTTTGATTCTTTGATCTCCCTTTCAAATTTCTCCATCTGCACAGAAGAAAGAAACAAGACGTGTTGTAAGAAATATTATCAGTCATCACATGCATTGATAGTGAAAAAAAGTCAATACACCACTCACAACGTAAGTCAGAAAACATTTCTCCAATATAAAAATGGTATAATTGCAACAAACTAAAAAATGTTCATAAGGTGGAGACAACACTACGAGAGGCCTTGTTTGTGACTAATTAGGATTTGTCAAATTTGATTGTAATTAAGAGGAAAATCCATCTGATGTATCTATTATTGCTTGTCAAACTCAAGAATCTGACCCAGGCAATGACTCATGCCTGGACCATGAACTCCATTCAACATGGATACAGAAGATTGCATCATTATCAAGTACTAAATTTAATATCCAAAGACATCCTTCCAAGTTTGGCAGGCCAATTTTTTTTCTATCCAGTATTTATGAGTTTCTTGTCATTGATGGCAGATAAAAGTATGGCAAGTTAACTATAAATCATCTACTGATATGCTCAAAGCAGCACCAACCACAACAGTTCCTCACTTTTAATTGCCAAGCCATTTAGGGGAAGTTTTGTTACCCTTGAGAGCCCCTTAACGAGGCAGCTACAATATTCCATCAGTTGTTTTGCAGCTTTATTTGAGCTTTTGAGAAACTTGATCTTACAGAGCTTTAAGGTGTATTCAAACCAATAATTTGTTTAGGTCTCTTACTGCATGTCAATCTTCAGTGACCTTATCTATCACTTGTTAAAGGAGGTTTATTCAAAGAAGCATGACTTGTTTTCTAATATGTTTTCTAAAATTCTCCTGACTAATTTAATGTAAAATCATCAAGTAAAGTTTGAATCATGAAAGGGTATTTCTAAGCGCAAAAATACCAAGCTGAACCCTAATAGAATTAAATTTTCATAACAAAATTTAACAAGGCATCAGATCTCTCACTGTGTATCAATCTATTTTTCACTCTCTTTGTTATTTTATGAAGTATACGTCATTTCTGTGAACAAATGCCCAGAAGCTTTTTTCTAAGAAGAATATAGTATTTATTTATTAGTCAAGTCTTAAAATTGAAAGCTATTTCTATAGTAAGATTATATTTATCATTAAAAAGGTCAATAAAAATAACTCAAGTTGACAGTGACCCATACTGATACTATAACAGGGTTGAATGAACACATACCATTCCCCGCAGCATGAAAGCAAAGGTCTTGATGTCATATTGTTTGCTCTTCATTCCAGACACAAGTTGATTGAAAGAGTCCGGAAGGAGAAGATCATCTGGGAGTTTTTCAGTACTAACTTGACTAAGAATCTTGTAAAAATCTCTGAATGATCTCTGTTGACAAGAATACAATTTTGGCTTACAAATAGACTATAGCCACAAATGAAATAAGTATATATATGCAGAAAGAACTGTGAATTCCTCATTATGAGAATACATAATACAGCACTTACCCCTGAATCATCATTCCTATGAAGAAAGCCAGGCCCTATACGTCTACCTAAACAATCTGCAATGATAGAGACAAATAACTCAAGAAATGGAACATCTGTGAAAATTAGAGTGTATGTAGATCACATTATGTGAAATCATCTACCAAACACCACAAAAATTCCATTTTTGAGTCTTAAGAAAAAGCAGGACAAGTAATGATGGAATCACACTTTGAATTAGGTGTTCAATCAATATGTGCTCTACTTATAAATTTATAATCAAGAGAACTAATGTAATGACACCACTGGGTGAAGAACAGACGAGCGAAGAAGTAACAATGCCATGAGAAGGGTAATAGAATAATTATAAAGTTATATCCCATTTTTGGTAGTTACAAGAGCAGAGATAGGCGCAACGAACAAAAGACTGACATGCTTAGATAATCAATGACACTATCATTCAAATGATTCACCCCGTCTATATTTATTATTTATTGCCTCTAATATTTTTCTTTTTGTTTGCATAAGTCAAATTATTTCAATAAGTGGCCCATACGCTCGTCTCTCAATAGAACAATTGTCCCAATGCAAATGCCAAAATTAAATCATTTCCTCTTTCAATAACTAATCTGATATAAGTCTGATTCTCTTACTCTACTAGGACTGACTGCAACGACATTAAAAATAACCTAATAAAAAAGGGTGTCCAAAATGATTCAAACAAAAAGAGAAGAAAAGAAGGTAAGTATTGATACCTAATGAGGAGCATTTGTTGACACCTTCCAGTGTAACAAGAGCTGTGAGTATAAAGGCAAAGGGCAACAAAAAGGCAAGAAGAAGAACAGTATAAAAAATGGTTCTGTAAGAAATATGACGAGCTGCGACTTTGATCTTCATCAAGTCAATAAATCCATTATTATTAAAATTACTATTATTCCCTGTGCTGCTAGAGATGGTGATGCTTCTCATGCTAGGCGAGATGTGAAGCTGCATCGTCGTCTATGCAGCTTCTCGTTATGGATCAAATCACGCCAATAACAATCGTGTGCAACAATAACAGATTCCTCCAACACATATGAGCTGCCCTCCACCATTAGATCCACCACTACGTCCAATCTCAGATCCCTTGCCCTTCCTGCCTCGTCCCGGTGCTCGATCGATTGCAATTCGATGGATCGGCGACAGCATTGGATGGATACGACCGGCGATTTTGGGGATTCGGAGCCGCTCAATCGAGATGGATTGCGGATTTGATTTCCATGAAAATGCTGACGAGAGCGATGGATTCAATACAATTGAAATGGAGATGGAATCTTTCCTTTCCTTTCCTTTCAAATTGAAATTCAATTTTTAAATAAATTAATGAATGTTTTGAAATATGGAATTAATTAATCAATAATAATAATAAGCAATAAAATTGTGCCAAAATCCATCGAAACCCCGCCGAAAATTTTTTCACTTGATCATCAAGACATGGCCACAGCCAAGCTTCACCGATCGAGCCCATGCAACGAACCCCATCTTCTTCGATCGCATACCTGAAATTGACCGCCGCTGAAATCCTTAGTGGGACGCGATGGAGCGGGTCCTGATCGACCGATTGTCCGGTCAATTCCTCTCCGCAGATCCGCCCTTTCACTACTTGGTTGACTGCTGTCGTCGCGCTCAGGAAGAGTTGACGAAGATACAGTCGATGAAAGATAAGGATTTGAAGGCGGCTATGGAAGCTGTGGTTAGGGAAGCTAAGAAATTGGCTGTTCCTGGACGATCCTCAGACAAAGTCTAATGTCTCGCCGCTTCTGCCGATGATATTCTCTGAGGTTTCGGTCGCGATAGATGGTTTTGGAGGGAGTAGTGGCCCTTCAGCTCCGCCTGTTTTTTTGGACGAGTTTTTTAGGGACACGGATTATGATACTTTGGACCCCGTCTGAAGGGACTGTATGAGGATTTGAGAGGATGTGTGCTCAAAGTCTCAGCTTTAGGTTTATCTGGTGAAATTCCCCACTGTTGCCAAGTCGCTAGTGAATCATCAGTGGTGGGTTCATAAAGGGATGTATTTGAATGGGAGAGCCGTGGAGATGACTAGCATTCTTGGCCCTTTTTTCCACATCAGTCCGTTGCCTGATCCAACTATTTTCAAGAGTCTGCCCGATGTGGGGTAAGTTTCAATTTGCCTACATGGTTTTCTATTTGGAAGTGTCATCAAGTTCTGATTTTGGTTATACTGCCCTGATAAAGATTGTAAATTTGACCTAATTGTTAACTGCTAGCTGCAAAATTTCAGTGGGAGAATGAGCTTAATTACTTGCAACTAGTCGATCTTTTGTTTCACTAATCTAGGGTACGGTTTTTCACAAAACAAGTCAACAATGCTTTTCAGATGCTGCGACACGTCGACCGGGTGATCTCTTGTCCTCCTTGTCAACTGTAAAGACTGTTATGAATAACTTATATGATGGGCTTGCTGAAGTTCTCCGTACTTTACTTAAGAATTCTGAAACTCGAGAAAGTGTTCTTCAATATCTTGCCGAGGTGATCAACAAAAATGCGGCTAGAGCTCAAATGCAGGTGAGTTAGTTAGCATGTTCTTATACTATTTGATCCACTGCCCGACTGTTGAAGTAAAGAAATTCAGAAACAAATTGGAAGTACAATTAGGCATTTGCAGACAACTTTCTTCGCTGTTTTTGAAAGATTTCATTTTGGTTCAGGTACATCCGATATTATGTGCAAGTTCAGGCATGTTTGTAAATCTAAGTGCAGTCATGCTTCGGCTCTCTGAACCCTTCTTAGATCCAAAGTTGTCAAAGAGGGACAAAATTGATCCTAATTATGTATTTTATAGCCCTCGGCTTGATTTAATGCTTTAGTCTGTATGGTACATATTGTTGACTTCAATTTCTAATCATTGGCCATGAACAAAATTAGAGGATTGACAGCCTTACATGCATCGTCAGAAGAAGTTGCGGAATGGATTCATAGTGATAGCCAAGAAAACTCTGATGCCTCTAAACCGAACAGCAATATTGAGAATGGATCACAAGATTCTCAGAAAGGCAACCATTTTGGCACTGACATTTCTGGATCTTCTATAACCCATCCTAAGCCAGTTCCACTCGCTGGTGATAAAGCAAATTACACATTCATTTGTGAATGCTTTTTTATGACTGCAAGGGTGCTCAACTTGGGCTTATTAAAAGCATTTTCAGACTTCAAGCATCTGGTTCAGGTATGACATGACTTTCGTCCAGATTTGAAGTTCCTTTACGGTTATTATCTTCTCTTTTTTTATTTTTTAACTTCATTGCTTTGGATTTTTAGGATTTGTCAAGAAGTGAGAATACACTCTCAAGTTTGAAAGCCATGCAAGGGCAGGCACCTTCTCCACAGCTTGACCTGAACATAGCCCATCTTGAGAAAAAATTGAACTTTGTGCCCAGGAAAAGCTATGCTATGAAGCACAAATAATAAGGGTATGCTCTAATGTTATTTCATTTATTTATGTGCTATGCAGTTATGGTCTTTGAAGGGTCTTCTTACTCATGTCAAACCTATAGCCAAAATTTACCTGGCTAACATAGTCCATTTATAATCTTATTCTGGGCACCCTTACCTTTGCCAATGCTACAAAAAACATTCATGTTTGGATTTAGCTTGGCTCAATGTTCAGCCCTGAGCTCATACATTTTCTCTATTCAGTACCCTGTTGCTGTGCTTTCTCTCTCCAGAAAGTCACACTGTTCTTTGTTCTTCAAATTAATGTACAATTTTCTCCCTTAGACTTGCTACTGATTATTAGGTGTGATTTAAGGTGCGACTTTTCTAAAGTTTTCATTAGTATCTTAATGATATGTGCCACTCCCTACTCTACAGGATGTGCCACTTATCCAGTCTGCCGTCACTTTTTACCGGTTAATGCTTGTTTGGATGGTAAGCTTGGTGGGTGGGTTTAAAATGCCGCTCCCAGCCACTTGCCCTGTGATTTTCTCTTGCATGCCCGAGCACTTGACGCCATGGAGTTGCTGATTTTTGCTTCACGGATTCCTAAGGCCTTGGATGGGATCTTTCTGGTACATTATATGTCACGATCTTGTCCTAATTTTGATAAGATGTAGCCCTTGAAGCAGTATATTGATGTGCACAGGTATAATCATGTTCATGGCAAGCCCTGATTATGTCAGGAATCCATATCTGAGAGCTAAGATGGTTGAAGTTCTCAATTGCTGGATGCCTCGAAGGTAATCACTTTCTTAAAGATTGTTTGTAGATTCTTAGTTTTGTGTACGAGAGTCCTCATATCACATTACAACGAACTTCTAGATCTGCTGCTGCCTTTAGATGTGTATTGATTGTTCTATCTGCTTGCAGTGGCTCCTCAGCTACTTGTACTTTATTCGAAGGACGCCAACCGTCTCTCCAGTATCTTGTGAGGAATCTGTTGAAGCTGTATGTTGACATTGAGTTCACTGGTTCTCATACACCTATCCCTGTGTGGTCTGTCCATACACTTGGCATACCAGACTCAAAATTACCAAGGAAATTTAAATGACAGTCTTCAGTGATACTCTACAGGTTTTAAAGACCGCTCTGTGTAAAATGACATTGCTACACTTTTGGAATTTTATTTATTTATCAATATCTAATTATTAGGCTTTTGAAGGGCAAACTTCGTTGTGTACATGTTGGAGAGGCCAGATTATGTAGAAAGCAGTGTCTTGAATCAAATGCTTTTGCAGTTTTTTTTAATCTTGAAGAGTTGAGATAATCATAGAACAATACTCCTTGTAACGTCATTTGATATGTCTCTTTTCATTTGTACTTGTTTTCTTTTTAGTTATTTTATCTTCAACTAAAGTTACTTAAAAATAAGTTAATTTTACTGGTATGTACTTTAGAGGTAAACTAACAAGCTAGCTGGTATATTTTGCTATCACTTTGTTATGTTTCTCGAAAGTTTGTAATAAAAGAATGAAAATTTTTGAATAGTGCCACAAAACCAAAACTTGGTTCCAAATATGTCACTCTTCCGAAATTACTTTCCAAAATACTATCTTTTTGACAAATCGCTACTCCCAGTAGCGGTTTGTCAATTTTTCTAACCCGAAATGCTGACTGGGCGATGAGTTGGGGTTGATGTGTACATAAAAGAACAAACCGCTACTGGGAATAGCGTTTGTTTGTGTCTCAAACTCAGAGGCTCTGAGTTTGCAAACAATGACAAACCGTTACTGGGAGTAGCGGTTTGTTCTTTATTTACAGTTCCGCAGCGGGCTTCCTCCAGGCATTTTAGCCCGCTGCTCATCTCTCCTCTCATCGCCGCCCCTCGCGCCTACGTCGACTCCTCAGCCCGAGCTCTTCCTTTCGTTCCCTGCATTCGATTTGAAGGTAAGTTGATGTTTATGCCATCGATTTTCTGGTGGATTTCAGATTTCGGGTGATTGGGTGTTAGGGTTAGGATTTTCGAAAAATTGAAGTTGTGGATTTAAAATTGATTTTAGGGTTCTAGAATTTGGGTATTGCAGTTACATATTTGTTGCTTTAGAGTCCATTTGTGATGAATTGCTTTGATTGAAGGTTTCGATTTGGTTTTTTAATATAGTTTAGTGACATTATGCTATATTGATGTTGTTTAGTTGAATTGAGTTTAGTTTCATTGTGAAAAGTGGGATGTGCAATAATACTATTTGATTATAATTTATGTTGATTGTGTATGAAGGTAAAATACTATCAAGTGTTGGTAAAATGGATTATGAAGAGCTTGATGGAATGGTTATGTCCACTTTGGAAACCTTTGATATAAGTACTAGAGTAGTTGCAATTCGGCTCCTGACAATATGGTGAATGATGAATGATGGAGAGTACTAGATTAGTAGAGTAGTTGCAATTCAACTCCTGACAATATGGTGAAAGATGTTGATAACTTGTTGGCGTCCCTTGTAGAATAACCAGTGTTTTCTAAAGGTGACGCAGATCTGTTAAAGAAAACGAACTCGGATGCTCCTGTAATGAATGAAAATGAGGAAGTAAACTCTAAGCCTGTTAGAGTTCAGTAGAAAAGAACCAATGTGAAAAGGATAGACAAGAAAAGAAATTTAGTGGAACTGTCTCGAAAGTAAGAAAGGGACACTTGTCAGTTAATGCAAATCAATTATGCCAACAGTTGGAAGAAGGTGAGGCATCCTTTATTGAGGTAAGGAGAAAATAGAAAAAGAAGAAATTTGTGAGCAGTTCTAGTTAACCGAAGGGGGTCATTTTGTGAAGAAGTATTCTTGGCGCTCCAAGGGAAGAGGCATTGGGGCAAAATTATAGCTTGTTTAAATGTTAAACATCGCGAGTTGGAACATTAGAAGTATCAATTCTGCCTCTAAGCAATGTGAAATTTATAGTATGATTCGGAAGTTTAGTGTTGGGTTAGTGGGTATTCTAGAGGCAAAGATTAAAGATAATGATGTGGTGTCTATTTGTAGTAAATGGAGTAGAAGTCGAAATTGGTCTTCTTATTGTTTCTTTGATGGCAAAAGTAGTAAAGGGAGAATTTTGATAATCTGGAACCCCCTGATCTACTCCATCAATGTCTACTATGCTGATTCTCAGCTTGTTGTTTGTGAAACTAATTGGAGTGGCAAGATCTTCATGTTGCTTTTGTGTATGGGTTCACCAATCCTTCTAGTAGGAATCAGCTATGGGAGAAGTTGCTATCGATTTATTTTATATAGACAAGCCTTGGGTGATCCTTGGTGTTTTTAATTGCATTGCAGCTTCGGATGAGAAAGTGAATGGTTGTCCTGTCCGAAGCAAGGATGTTAATGAGCTTAATTTCTTTTTTAGTCACACTGATTTCAGAGACATCCAAGCTTCAGGTCAGTGGCTGACATGGTTCGATAAGCACCTTAGTCCGCAAAGAATTTAGTGTAAGCTTGACAGGATTTTGGTCAATCAGCATTTTTGTGATTCCTTTGCTTCAGCTGTGGGGCATTTTGATGATCCGGGCATCTCTGATCATTTGCCTGCCATCCTCCAAGTTGCTATGATCAAGCACAGAGTTAACTGGTTCAGGTTCCAAGCTTTCTGGATATTCACTGAAGAATTTTCCAACTCTATTTAGAGGAACTGGAAAGGGCCGAGCAGAAATCTTTTTGAAGTTCAAAAATTTTTAAAAGAAATTAAGCATGGGTTAATTCATGATATGATGTCCTTTTGGGGAGAAATGGGAAAGAGAGCTGAAAAATCTAGGAACAATCTGATCAACGTACAAAAGTTGCTCAATAATGACCCTTGCAATGAGCAGTTGATGACCAAGAAAGCCGAGAGCACTTTTGATTATAAAACTGTTCTAAAATATCAACACATCTATAACTGTCAAAAAGCGAGGATCAGTTGGGCTAGAGAAGGTGACCTCAATACTAAGTTCTTTCATAATGTGATAAAAGGTAGAAAGGATGCAAACATGATATTATCATGATGCTTCCTAATGGCTCTATGTCTTTTGATGAGAGTGATATAAAGAGTTGCTTCAGTAAATTCTTCAAAGACCAATTTAAATCTAAGTTTTCCAGTGGTCCAATTGATGAAGCTATTTTTGATTCTGGATCTAAAGTCCTTCCTGAGGAGTGTATCAGATTGGTTGCTGATGTTTTGTCTTTAGAAATCTCTCATCATTTAAAGCGGCTGGGCCAGATGGTTTCAATTGTGAGTTCTATAAGGCTATCTGGAACAGGCATATGGATGATGTCTTCAAGGGTATTAGACAGTTTTTCAGAGATTGCAATATGCCTTTTGGAGTTAATTCTACATATCTGGCCCTTATTCCAAAGGTGAAATCGCCTAAGATTCCCAGTGATTATAGACTTATCAGTTGTTGCAATACACTATACAAAATAATTTGTACGATCATTGCAAACCGTCTGAAAGTTGACCTGCCTAGATTGATAAACTCAGCTCAAGCCTCATACATTCCTGAAAGAAGTATCACGCAAGATATTTTCCTTGCTCAGGAATTAGTTTCAGGGTATGGGAGATCAGTTTGAGTAATAAATGCTTGATGAAGATTGATTTATCTAAGCGTATGACACAGTTGACTGAGCTTTCTTAGAAAATTGCATGAGGTTATTTGGGTTCCTATTGTTATTTATAAATTGGATTATGACATGCTTCTCAACGGCTAAATTCTTAGTTCTCATAAATGGGGAGCTTTCTGGGTATTTCGAGAGTGAGAGAGGAATTAGACAAGGAGACCTTTTATCTCCTTTCTGTTCACTCTTGTTATGGAGGTCCTTTCTCGTAGATTGGATAAGATCATATATTCTCCAAGCTTTAAATTCCACCCGAAGTGCAAAAAGGTCTTTCTGACTCACTTGACCTTTGCTAATGACCTTCTGGTTTTTTGTTGAGCTGATAGCTCGTCTTTGTCCTTGGTTCGTGAGGCCCTTCAAGATTCTCTTCATGGTCAGGTTTGAAGATCAATGAGGGTAAATCTAGTATGTTTTGTTAGGGGTAGGAACTCTGTTGATAGAAGCATAAATTTCTCATCTAATTGACTAAGAGTGGGTGAGCTTCCAATCCCTTACCTGGGAGTTCCTCTAGAGAATAGATCAAATAAAACATCCAGCTACAATGGGTTGATCGATAAGATGCTTGCTAAGATTACCTCGTGGATTACGCGCAGCCCAGGTCCTATTCATTTGCAGGCCCTGGGCGGAAAAATTTGGGCCCTCTTTATGAGTAAAATTTAAACTTTATTAATAATAATCAAAGCAAAAAATTTAACATACAAAAAAACTATTAAAAAAAGTAAGGAATACATTAAACACATGAGAGCGAAACCATGAAAACAAGTACGTATCACCTATAAAATTTATGAAAATACGTAAAAATTAAGTTAAAATTTTTCGTCGAGCATTTCTAGATGCAAAATCAATAATAATGGTATCAAAATCAACTTTTTCTAACATATCTCTCTTAATAGATAAGAGAGCAAACTATTTTAGTCTCTCTTCTCACATAGAAGAATTCAAATAATTTTTTAATAATTTAAACATAGAAAAACTTTTTTCTGCGGATGCAATAGTTACGGGAATAGTTAATAGAATTCGATATGCAATAGAAATATTTGAATAGCAACCAACCATTTTTATGAACTCAAAAACTTCAATTGAAGACATAGATACATCATCTGGTAAAGTCATCGCAACACTTTCAGTTCACAAATAAAATCATCCAAATCCACATCTGACTTTTCGTCATGAGAGAAAACAACATGAATTTCTTACAATATTCTCTTAATTCATTGTTATCAAATAAATTTAATTTTTTAAAGCAAATAATTTTTTTTATTTTTTCCAACAAAATATTTTGGTTAATGGGTCCCCTCTGGGGGTGGGCAAGGGCCCAGGTTGCCCACCACCAGGGCCGGGCCCGACTACGCGTTGTCTATCCTATGCAAGGAGGTTGATTTTAATCAAACATGTCCTGGCTTTTATTTCGTCTTATTGGATGAGGTGTATGTTGTTTCCTAAAGGGGATCTGAAAATAATTTCAGTCATTTACAGAAACTTCATTTGGACTGAGAGGGCTGATGGTAAGAGTAATTTAGTCAAATGGAGTTTTTTGTGTAGTGAGATAAAGCATGGGGGTTTAGGTTTGAAGGATCTTGGCTGTTTCAACAGGGCCCTTATGATTTCTCAGACTTGGGACATGAATAATAAGCGTGAAGCTCTTTGGTCCAGGTGGATGAACTCATACTATTTCTGTAGAAATAACTTCTGGAATATGTCGGCCAAGAATCATTTTTCTTGGCCTTTGAAGAACATCTTAAATCTTAAAGATGATGTCGCTAGATGTGTTGAAGTTGTTTAATGGATCATGGCAGTGGAGAGGGCAAACTGATGCTTATTCATGCAAGGGAACCTATAAAATGATTTGTCTTCAAAGTCCGGTGGTCTCGTGGCATAAGATTGTGTGGAATAAGCTTTCACTACCCAAGCATAGTTTCTGCGCTTGGCTCTCTACAAATAAAAGGCTTCCAACAATGGATAATTTGAGAATCGAATTGATCTCCAGAAACTGCTGCTAGTGCAATAGGGAGATTGAAACTAATGATCATGTGATCTTTAAATCTTTAATTGCTCTGACATGTAAGTTCTCAAAGTGTGTTTTGCTAGAAAAGGGTTTCAAATTGCATGGGATTGTTGGGAGAGCTTGATAGACTGGGTTAGCAGTAAGGTGTGGAGGTCCAAAGATGAGAAGCAGAATATGTTCTACCTCATATGTGTGCATATACGAAACATGGAGGAACAGAAATTCAACCATATTCAATGACGAGAAGAATGAGTGCAACCTTATTGTCAAGAGAGTTCTTAGACTACTTGATTTATATGAAAATCTAGAAAGAAAAAAAAAAAGATAACTAGAATTGTATGTCTTGTAAGGGATTGTTTTGTGCGTTTTTTAGAGTCTGTCTATCTTGGTTCAGATGGTGGTGGCCTGATGTTATTGTTTTGTGTCCTTGTATCTCTAGTTTTGGTGGCCTTTTCAAAATATATATATATATATATAGAAAACCTTACCTTAGCACACCAACAAAAACCATTCTTGCATACAGCTCACAAACAAGAGTACCGGTGCGAGAGAAGAAGAAGAGATCAATAACGAGGGGAACCAAAACCACCACAATCAACAATTACTTGAAGTCATGCATGAGCTATTTTTAGAACAATATCATCAAAGAGCTGCACAATCACCAGCTCGCATTAAGTTTTAGCCGATCTCAAATCATCGGTTCAATCGATTCTATTTATCGGTTTTATAAATTGTCGGTCCAGATTGGTTCCACTTTATTAGACAGACGCCTGGAAAGAGATTTGGTCCGAGGAAGAGAAACTGCGTCGATGGTGAAATTCTCGTTGAACGAGCGCGATGGTGCTGCCCAAGGAGAATCGAGCAGCAGGAAGCCGAAGAGGGTGAGAGCGCACGTTTACGACGACGACGATCGTATCTTTGACGAATTTCGAGTAAACGAAGCGGCAGATAGCATTGATGAAGCGGAAGATAATGAGCTCGTGGATGTGTCGGCTTCTCCTAGGAGACCAGAAAACGGTTCGATTTCTCTCGTATTGACGGATCCTGAAGTCCTGGACTGCTCTATTTGCTATAACTCCCTCGAGATTCCCGTCTTTCAGGTTCGTAATCTGATTTATTTGATTCCTGGATTTTATTTTCGTTGATTTGCGACCAGAGTTTGACCTTTAGCTAGCACAATCAGAACTCATTCGAATTACATAGCTCAATCTGCTCTTAGAGATGAAGCCCGCACCATTAGAACCCTAGCCTGGTTATTCTTAGTAGTGCCTCTTTGATTATATGCCGTGGTCTATAAATGAGGTTAGATGTCTGGTGTGGAAGTTTTGTTATTCAAACACTCTACATGATGCATTTGCTATCTATTATAGTGTGTATGATGTTGGAGTGTGGGTGAAAGTTAAGCTATTGATATATCACATGTTATGTGTTTTAAGCCACGCGTATGCATTTTTATACGCTCAACACATCGGCTGTTGCCTTACATGATTTACATTATAGTATAACAATTTGTAATTGTTTGATTCAGTGTGAGAATGGACACATTGCATGCTCTTCCTGCTGCACGAAGATCAAGAATAAATGTCCCTCGTGCTCATTTCCTATAGGCTATAACCGTTGCCGGGCAATAGAAAAGGTTATTGAGTCGGTGAAAATATTGTGCCGGAACTCTGTGTATGGATGCAATGAAAGACTAAGGTTCAATGCGAAAAAAGATCATGAGGATCTGTGCATGCATGCACCTTGTACTTGCCCTATTTACAGCTGCAGCTTCTTAGGTTCATGCCAGCAGTTGTCGCGGCACTGTTCAGCTAGACACTCGGCTTCTGTGAAGCGGTTTCAGTACAACCACCTCCTTCCCATATCCTTGAATAAAGATTGCAGAATCATTATACTTCAGGAAGAAAAGGAAGGTGCTTTGTTCATTCTTAAAAATAGTGCTGAAGTTAATGGGAATATGATAACAGTCAAATATGTAGGCCCGGTGTTATCAAAAAGAGTTTTGACGTATGATCTCCTGGCCAGACAAGATATCAACTCTCTGAGAGTACAATCTTTTATGGAGAATGCACAGGTCAGAGCCTCATCTTGTTTTCTTCTAGTTCCTCATGTCTTTTTCGATTCTAATAGGCAGCTGGAGATGGAAATACGCATTCAGCAGTCAAAAAATTAAGATCATTTGTTGGTAAGATCACGGACTTGTTGTTTTAGTAAACTCTGTTTCCCCTCAAATTATGAGTCCTGCAGCAATGTACAGCTACAAACTTGATCTAGACCCACTAATCTCTATGGTCAGTGTTTATGATGTGCAAGTTGATTGTGTTGCTTGAAACTTTCAATTACATTTTAAAAAAGTTGAGTGAAAAGCTCAAAAATTGTGACGTGTGAGACCAACTGTGGATAAGCTTTTGGGTTCAATGTTTTCATTTTTGTGAGTTGGAACACATGTCAATGTGTTCTTGAACACCATTTTAGGTCGCAGTGTTTAAACAGGCAAGTGTGTTTGAGAAACCTTGTGGGGCAGTTTAAACAGGTGGGAAGTGGAAAGGTAGAAGAAGCATAAATCCAGTTTAAATCAGATGAACCTGTATGCACAGAGTCCCTCCCACATGCCCAAAGCAGTTTGAAGACTTGAAATCCACACAACTGCTAAGTGGATAAATCCTGCATCGAACGAAATAAAGATCAACCACAGGGCAATAAGTGGATAAATCCTGCATCTAAAGGTGACAATGTGAAAAGCAACCTGGAGCGTCACCCAAGTTTATGTAGCAATAATATGCAAGAATAACTCGCAACTTCTTAAACAGCAACTATTTTTGTCCGGAAGTGCCTTGATTTACATGCCTCAATTGTTAAAGTATGCACTAAACTTCCTCCTTCATAGAAGAATCTTTAGCATCCACACATTCAGCATTAAGCTCACCCAAATAGGTATTTGATACAAGGGAACCACCCTTGGAGCCAGCTACCAAAAGCGTACAGATTTTCGACCTCCATTCGGAGCTATACTTCTCAGTCCTTCTGTCATGATAAACTCTATCACAATAGTTGAGCATTGTTCCTAACCCTGTGTTTGGCATCCAACCGTAATGCATTAAGACCTGGGCCTCACCTTCACTCAACTCTTTCCCAACCTTCAAGATTTATCAGGATCAGTCAGCAGTAGTTGAATCAACATAGAAATAAAAACAGGGTTAATAGCATCATTCCTGGCTATCATTTCTTGTATTGACTAAATTATGAAAAGAAATATGAAAGCATATTGATCAATGATTTTAACACAGCTCCTCAGTATGATAGGGTAAGAAATAAGGTACAACTATCCATATAATAGAACCAAAGAACAAATGGAAGAAAGGAATTGCAAAATATGAGCACGGAATTATGTCTTTTGTTTTACCTGCAATATCTTATTCTCGAGTATGTTGAGTCTGCAGCTTGTAAGCTTCATAGATATAATTAATCGCTTTATTTGCCAGCTGATTGGTAATGATGCCATAGTCTCAAAGAAATAAGTCGCATAACCATACTCAGGACGTTCCAAAACTATTCTGTAAATTAGGGCACAAACACCAATGATGGAGAGATACGGATCACCGAAAAAGTTACAATTTTGGAAAGGGAAAGGGTCAAAACCATTAATTCAAACCAATATGAGGCCCATGCAAATATTGACGAGTCTACCTGTTTTGCCTCTCAAATACAAATATGAAAGACAGAATATCTCGGCACCAGCCCCACTCCACAGGCCTTTTACGTAAATGCAAGTGTTTTGCCTACATAATAACAGAGCAGCAACACCAATCAAGGATGAAGTGGATCCTTAGGATTTGATTCATTACTAATTAAGGATATGAATACACAAGAGTGCATGTGTGACAACGAAAAGGGGAAAGGCAACTCTCAGAATACCTGCTCTATAAGTGCCATTAAGCATTCCAGACAATAAGTCGTCCTTGACCCCCTCGCAAATCTGATAGGTGCAAGCTTGAACAGTAATGTGTTCCTCGCGAAGATCTGCAACAAAGTTTCAGATAATAGATTACTAATAAGATGTATGGCAGACAGCGGTCCTTCTCACATATGAACTGAGATTTCAAAACCTATAAAGGTGCAATGTTCAATATCATGAATCATAACATAAAACAAGATATCCAAAAAGATGTTTTTAAATGGAAACTATCAGTACTTTCATCCAGCATTCGACACAGCATTTACATTGAGGCAAAGACATAGGAAAGGTCCTGCAGGCAAGATCATGTATGAATCAAATGAATCGAAATTTTTTTATCAAATATCTACTTTGTGGGATTTTAAAAAATGGTTATTACGTTACGCATGGAAACATAAAGGTAGGAGAACGAGAGAAATATTGCCATTTCTGATTCTTTAATAAGGTTTGGTCTTCACTTCTAAAAGGATAAAATCAATTGGCTGATCTGCCACATGCTAATTATTGTTTTGAGGTATTAATGAATTAAATATCCACTTAGACGACTTCAATTCACTGTGGAAAGCGCTCAATAGAATAGCATATCCATGCGGATAGAAAATCTTGCTTCATTGCATCAACCATGTTATTTGTGTTACAAATACACGCCAACTGGCCAACTTCCACTGAAATCTTCCCTCTAATGGTAAAAGAGGTTAAAATATATTCAGGAGATGTAACAGGGAAACAACTAGCGAAAGCTTACAGAATAAGACCAAGACTCCTCAAGAAACCACTCCCTTTGTGTGCCGTTAAGGACATAATTAGAGAGGCTCACAAAGAGGAACCAAAGTAGCCACTCAAGACAACAAAAAGAATAACCCAGCGGCTAAGCTGAGAGAAATAAACTTCAATTATCAACCTCCCAGAGAAAAGAGCCAGGATATCAAAGTGGGAACAACAGATCAAACAAGATTAACAATGCCAATTAGAACATAAAGATTTCATAACAAGGCAAACCTTTGTTATGACATTTTCAAGCTCCGTAAAGCTTTCTTCAGGTAATGCATCATCTAATAAGTCATCAGAATGCATTTGACCGTCATAAAGTCGTATGTCATCTATTGGCATGCCGTTTTCAATCAAAACCTGCCAAAAATGAACACAAAATGTTGGAAGAATGTCAATAAGAAAACAAAAGCCAATCAACTTCAGACAACCACCCTTAAGAGTCCAGGAGCATCCTCCTCTAGAGCAGTTTGAGCTGAAATCCTGCATGACATTTTATTATTGTGATAGATGATGATGAGGTAGGCACAACAAGGAAAATGAAAACTGAAAACAAAACAAGAACAAAAGATAGTACGTAGCAGTTTTCTTTCTTTTGCGCAAACGTATAGCTTCTGAAGGTTGGCCATCTCCAACTACGGCATCACCTGAACACATACTTTCTTCATGAAACACATGGTTTGTTACATTATTCTGGCTAATTCTCAGCATCCTGATCCGTTCTTTGAATGGTACATGATCTAGCATGTCTTCTTTGGACTCATATGATATCTCCTCCCTCTTTATCATGTAATTGTCACCATACGTATGGCCAGACGTGACTTTATCGTCGAAGGCTTCAGCCTCAGTTTTTACAGAGGCAGAAAAACTTAAACCATGCGCAGTATTGGGCAAACGTTCTAGAATTTCATCTCTGTCACAAATTTTAGGGGCAGCAGAAGTTTCAATTGGTAACTGAATGACGCCCATTTTCTGACTAACACAGCTCATGTTTGAATTGAGTAAGTT
Source organism: Umbilicus rupestris (assembly GCA_963678935.1). NCBI lineage: Eukaryota > Viridiplantae > Streptophyta > Magnoliopsida > Saxifragales > Crassulaceae > Umbilicus > Umbilicus rupestris. The sequence goes on from OY787621.1 coordinate 10,206,398, forward strand.
GGTTGAATCTGATCTTTGAGAGTAACGAGCTGATCCTGCATTCAGTTTCATTTCTATTAAAAAACCAACATCGCCAAAACTTTGCAAATACAAACAATTACCTTTCATTGATGAATTCGATATATGAAAATAAGACATTGGAGTTTCATTCACACTCCCTAGAAGAAGCGTGCTTCTTGAAGGTGAAGATGGTAGTGAAATATCCTGCAGGTCATGCCAAGAGACAGTGACGATATACACATGATTCGGTCAATCTTCCCTTTCTCTAAATTTTTATGTATACACATCAAGACCAAGAAAATATGGTAGAATTGCACTACTGCAGATTATGAGTCTGATGGGGTGATCCGTTATCTGGTGCAACATGAAGATATATTGTATTCTCAATAAAAGAAGAAATAAGAGAGGCATGTTAAACAATGATGCCATGGGAAATTCTAAACCTTCCTAGAGTCTGGTCATGAGTCAAGACATCTTCTACATTTGTCTAGGCTATGCATTCACAGATAAACTAAGAGATAGTTACTACTTTACTGAATTCAGGCGTTCTACAATATCGAAAAGGCAATGGCAACAATGTATCGAACCTCAAAAGAACTCAAGGACGAGTCAATAACTGGTCAAAACTCTCAAGTACCTGGGTATCATCGTCAATTCGAGTGCCACGAGGAGCTCCGAGCAGAGGAAAAGTGGCTCCCTGCTCCGTAGACTCAAATTCCTTTTTCGGCTCCACTAACATACTCCAAATTCACGCCTAAAACGTTTCAACAAAACTAGCCAGCGCCTTAAAGCTTGGTATCCGACGAACGAGCGGGACTGCAATTTAGGGCTCTTTTGGTTTATCCAAAGGCTGCTACTGCATTACCTAAAAAGCAGAATCGGTTACCTTATTTATCACTGAATCTAGGGCAACTGAAGCGAGCAAAGGGGAATTGAGAACCAAAATGGTGGGTTGTGAATCAGAGAAGGATGCGAGGGTGGCGGAGGGAAGAAGATTGAAAAGACATTTTCGAGCGTATCAGATTTCTTCTGTTTCAAACCAATCTTTTTACCGGTCTGTCCCATCCATGCTCCTGAATGTCTACCATCATGAATATTTCCCTTTTCCACCCCGTCTAAGTTTTTATGCTGACATATTCTCTTTTTTGAAAAATCACTCTTCATAATGGCGATTTTCTATAAAAATAAATTTTGCATACAATCCGCACTTATTTTGCTCATTTGTGACATTTTTTCAAAAGCCGATAAATCATTTTTAGCAAGAGTGACTATTGATGAAAAAGAACACGGAGTAAAAACCTCTAAATCACAAAAGTACATGTCAAATCAGCGCAGTGTCAATTAAACAAAAACCCTAAATCGCCATTTATTAATTTTTTTATTTCGAAAATTCTAAACAATTCACCTCTCCACCATGGATGAGTTCTTCAAGCTTTGCTGCACCTCCACCTTCGTTTATGAGTCCGAATATAGCACAACTTATCATTATTTATTTGTTTGCCTTTTAAGTTTATTTTAGTCAATTAGTCGCTCTTTCCAGAACAGAAGCGATTTTTATCAAAAACTGCTTTTGAAAAAATGCAACCATATACGCATTGATTGGATGCAAAACTCATCTTTTTTTAAAGCTGTTTTTGCCAAAAACGGGTTTCCAACAAAGATGGTGTATTACCAATAAAACTTTGATGGATGGCAAATCATAAAGTCAAAGTTCTATACATGACAATTTGAAAAAAATTTCAATACAATCACATGCTTTTAAAATATAAAAATTTTTCTTCATATAAAACTACATGGTTTCAATATTCTTGCATTTATCTTGGCCGCACCGAATCTAAATCTTTTAACTATTGTGCGATTCTTATGAATAATTCTAGATTTGACATCTTTTCAACATACTCATATATCAAATATCTTCGATTACAGGCCGAGTGTGCACCTCCGCTTGCTCTGGAGAGACGAATGTGTTGGATTAATCACTCAATATATGTGAAGTTAGAATTAATACATTACATTCTAAACATGCCTTCTTTCATGCTAACCACTCATGTTCATTTTCTCTTCATGAACACTTGAAGAGACGTAATTCAAATGAAATTTGAAGGTGGATTGATACTTTGGAGCATTGAAATTTCCGTGAGAAGAGTTTCTAATAAAGAACTTTTCATGAGTGATTTCTATTGTGCGCTTGCCAAGATGTTAAACTAGACCTTGATAGAAAGTAACTTAATTTGTAAGTTCTTATATTTGTTTTAGTTAATTGTGCATACAATAATGATATTGAGTGATACTATAATTCTAAGTGTGGAGTGCTTGCTCGGTATGTTAAACGTCTTCTTCTAATGACAAAACATTGTTTTGCATGCTTATAAACGCATGTACCATATGCGTGATCAACTTGTCATGTTCCGAACTCTAATAATAGGTTATTAATTAATATTGGCATGCTTAGAGAGTCATGTGAGTGTGACTTTGTCTTGTTTGGTATTTGAACTCTATGGATGGTCTAAATTTGATGCTCTCCAATGTTAAATGACATGTGAATAGTCTATATTTGATGTTGTTTAATGTTACAATATTTGCGCTTCACTTGATTTGTTAGAACATATGCTTTCACTTTGTCATATATAAAACATTATCACATTTCACCTCTTCCCATGTCACTTATCTTTTGCAATATCTATATTATTTGGCGGCAAAACATCATTCGAGTAATGTACAAGTTGGAGAAAACATACACCGAGTAAAGACTACCATACGAGAGAAGTCCCATGCAATTTTTTTTTATCTTCATATATTTTTAGGGACTAAGCATAATTTTAAGTGTGGTGCAGTCACTCAATTGCATATTAATATACTCACATGCATATTATTTTAGGACCGTTTACATGCTCAAATTATCTATGACTTCTTGTTAACCTTATGTCAATTAACTTTTCATCCTATTTGATTTTGTGTCTAGAACTTGAACTAGTTCTTATGAGTTCGTATTCTTTTAAGTAATAATTATTAAGCATGTTTGAACTTGATAATAGTAGGCACCTGTTTTAAAATCCTCCTTTAAAAACTAAAGCATTATTTTGTGATTCATGGTGACTTTAGTTCTCTTCGATATATTTTCATGCATGTTATTACTCACACACACTCGCCTTCACTTTTTGTTTCATAACATGCTTTTAAGTGTGGAGTCCCTCGAATGAGAGGGAAAAAATGAAAGTCAAAAGAGGCGCAAATAGGCATTAACAAAAAATCTTTTTGCAAAAACAAGAGAAATAAAATGTAAATGAATGAATAAAAGTTCCTCTTTAAGCATAATAAGGCCTAAGGTCATTAGTTATTTCATCTTAAGTTTGACATTGTGTATTGTACCATTTGTTTGTTTTGTGTGGTTGCATCATGTATCGAAAGATGAATTAAGGAACGACCTTTGTGCTCGCACGAATCACTAACTTGGTTATGCAATTTTTGTAAAATACCAAGGCAAACTTCTCTTCTGTTACGGGTTAAAGCCTAGACTTGAGAACGTGCTTTGTGCCAATAATCTGTGGGCTGAATTCTATGTTTCAAACGAATTGATAAAAGAGAATGTTAAGATGCGTGACTAGTCATTTGTTTGTTTTTGTATTGACTTGTTTGAGTGTAAAATCTTGTTTGAACTACAACGTTTTGAAACTCCTTTAATGGTAATATTTTTGGAACGTTGGTTAGCACACGAGTCTGAAATTGTTGAAATAATGTTATGATTTCGAGCATCTATTTCATGCATTCAATCTTTTAAGTTCAGAGCAGTACATTACCTCGCCTCAAATGCATTAATGAATCAAATTTGCGGCCTGCTCCTTTTTCTCTTCTTAATAAATTGCCTCCATGTCCGCCAAATATGTTCTCATAGAGCTCTTTCTGTAAACTATGTTGAGCCAACCGATCCGTAATCCTCCTTTGCCCTAATTCAAAATTTCCCGTTCAATCAAAAATTGCCACTTCTAATATCGCATCGAGGTAATTGTCAGTTAATACTGTAACGATCCGACTGGAAAGGCCGATTTGAGCCGTTATAAGTAGCCTGTCCCAACTGTCTCTTGTCATCGTCATCCCCGAGGTCACCATAATCTAAAGTTCAGCTCAAAAATCATGGTATGTTGGTGACAAGATAGTTGATAGGCTTACTTATTAAGCGATCACAAACATCTCTCACAATCGATGTGGGTAAATTGGGGCGTTACAGATACCAATCGTGAATACATAGATAATGTAACACCGTAAGAAGAGAGTAAATGAAGCTGCCGATTCTAAGATTTACAATGAGCAAAGATACATTCATGTGAGAGATGATGCTACAATTAGCTCACTTCAGAAAACAAAGAATTTAAACGAATGAAAAAGCATTTTAAACACTACCATAGACATATTTCTAACTTGGGTTGCCTGAATGGTACTCTTACCTGCCATCCGCTGAGGTGAAAGAATCAGCAAATCCATATGGTCGAGTAGGGATGCTCATCCGACTGTTATCGTCGAAGCTTGGAAGAAGCGACGAAGATGAAGACTCCATATTCGTTCTCCCTTCATACGCCTGCCATTTCTTAAGAACTTGAGGTAAGGACATATCGAGATCAATTCCGTAGAAGTCGTCTGAACTGGCTTCAGTGGGTTTCCATAGCTCTACTAGAGAAGATAACACATTTACAGCATGACCCATGTCGGGTCTTTGATATTGCTCCCTTGCACAACAATGCCCTGCAAGCTCAGCCACACTGTGCTGACGCTTGTTAGAGTTTCCTCGTTCAGATCGATTGCCTTGTTAAATGATTCTTTGCTGGGTTGCATTCGACGATACCAAGTTACTAGATGCATGCTCTCCTCAGGTTGCCTTTCATCCAGTGCTTGTCTTCCTGTTATTATCTCCATCAATATTACACCGAAGCTGAAGACATCCACTTTGGTCGTTACACACCCAGTTACTGCAAATATCATATTCGTCAGATCAGAAAATAGAAGAACATGATATTGATTTAATGAAGTAAATGAAGAATAAGTTCACTAATCAACCAAGAAAGAAAATCATACTATTCTGGGGCCAAGTAACCAAAGGTACCGGCAATTCTTGTTTCAATGGAGCCTTTTCCGACAGGAGCCAGACGTACGAGGGCAAAGTCTGCAACCTTGGCCCTCATATCATCTCCTTTGAGCCTTGTTGGTTATTAGACTAAGTAAATTTATTCCCTTGAAAAACGGCATCAAGAACACCGACTTGAACTTGGAAGGCAAAACAAGAGCCTTCATCAGCAGGCTTTTCTCCAGACTTCTCTTGGGGTTGAAATCTCCTGCGATGATCCAAGGAATTGAAGTATCATTTGATAGCTGGACCAGTTCATCCCATAAGAGCTGGCGGACGTTACTTTCACAGTCTGCAGGCACAATGGAGCACATGGTATAAGTATTAGAAGATAAATGTGAAATACGACGCCTGACCTTCCAATTGAAATCAAGCAGAGAGATTCTGCCGCGTTACTTATACTGATGAAACTAAACGGCGTCGTTTCGCGTGTATGAAACAAAGTCCCTTCCTTCAATATATTCCTGAAAATTTTTTTAAAATGCCATTTATGCTAAAGTGTATTCCCAATCTGCCACATTTCTAAAGTTTATTCCCGAAATGCCATCTTTTTCACAAACCGCTATTACCAGTAGCGGTTTGTTGAATTTTTTAAATCGAAATCATGACTGGACGATGAGTTGGCGCTGATGTGTACCAAACATAACAAACCGCTACTGGGAGTAGCGGTTTGACCGAATTTTTTGGGTCAAACCGCTACTCCCAGTAGCGGTTTGTCATTGTCTCAAACTCAGAGGCTCTGAGTTTTACAACAAGACAAACCGCTACTGGGAGTAGCGGTTTGTCTGTGTTTTAAATCCCGCAGCCCTCCGAGTTTGAAACAACATCAAAGAGTAGCGATTTGTGTGTTATTAAGGTCATACCGCACTATATTTTTAATCTAACTTTTATATAAACGATTCTTGAATGTTTAATGTCAAGATTCAGATTACTGTAATTAGAAAATTTTCTGGAAAAATTCTGAAATAATTCTGAAATAATTCTGAAAGTGTAATGCAGTTTGATGATGGCCATCTAATGAATAACCGGTCCTATCGACCTTCGTACTGGTTTTTTTATCCTTTCGCTCCTCCTAAGTCGTAGCTGATTATCCTCTTGAATTTGTGCTTGAGTAATTTGAGAAGGGCCTTGGTCAGCTAAAGTTGGATCTCCGGATACCGGTCCGTGCGATGGGCCTGCAGCAGTATCTGCAAAAAAATGCATCTCGAGTATTAGCTAACAGTACTAGAAATGTGGAAAAAGAACAAAAAATTGCTCCTACCATGATGAAACTGAACACGGTCCGGTGTAATTCCCATTGCTCCCTCCTCTCCAAGCTCCGCTAGATCAGCGTAGCTAGCGTGGAATAAATCGTACGCTAGCTTTTTAGATTTTTCGGGAACATGATCTGCAAATATCTCAGCGGCCATACGACCAGATCTGACCAACGAACGTACCTACAAGCGACAGAAAAGTATGTCAGTCCAAAAAAAATGTGAATCATAGAATGGTATTTTGGAGGTTAAGTAAAAATTACATGTGACGTCTTCTCGTGTGAAGTCGGTCGGTATGGAATTGCCTTATCCTTGGGCTTGGGTGGCTGAATAAATCTAATGGTAACCGAGTTGTACCATGCATAGTACTCCTCCAAATACTCGCCATCCTCACCAGTGTCAATCTCCCCCGTGACGGCCCTCCGGATCCTATCATCCCACATCGTCACATAAGCTTGCAACTCTCTACTCCAATCTTTCTTTGCCTTCTTCCTTGTTATTAAATGCAACTCTCTGTGACTGGGATGTGGCATATGTGGGATAGGTTGACGGAACCCGAATTGCCGTAGCACTCTGGAAGGATAATGCCATATTCGGCAGATGCTCTGGGCCATCAAATGGTTGCCAATATGCCTGATCTGGAATGGGATTGAACTTTGGATACCATGTTCTATTATATGCATCCATGAAAAATTCTGGTGCGACACATGCACTTACACTCAAATGCTCTTGCATGCATACTGCCAACACATGGCTGCATGGATAATGAAAAGCCTCCCATTTCCCACAAGTACAAGTACCGGCTTTCATATTGACAAGCTGAACATTCTGTTTACTGGCTGTCGTGACAGAAGCTACCCCATCCGTTCGATCATACATTTCCACTCCATGTCCTGTGCACTTCCACCTGAGATGGGCAATTTTTCTCTCAATAGTTGGAGCATAAATGGTCTTCGTTCGTTGGTATTGATCACGTCTCCTTGAAAAATATTCATTTGCTTGTTTGAAGGTGTAATGTACAAGCGCCGTAATTGGCAAGTCGCGCCCTCCTTTTAAAATGTTGTTGAAACATTCCGATGCATTTGTAGTCATGGACCCCCACCTCCTCCCTTTTTCATCATATGCCAATGCCCACTTTTCGGTTACCAAATCATCGAGCCATCTCAATGATTCAACATTGTCTCTCAATTTTTCCCTCAAATCCGAGAAAAGCTTAATGAATTTTTTCTTCTGATTTTGATGTGCAATACGTGCAAGAAAATCTTTCAACTGTTTGTTCTTGACCCGCATATTGAAATTACTTACAAGATGTCTTGAACACACACGATGATATGCCCTTGGAGGCGTCCAATCCGGATCCTTCATTGCATTTATGATTCCAATATGCCGATCTGAAATAACACAAAGCTCGTGCCGTTTTGTTACTCCAGCCCTTATACAAGCCATGAACCAACCCCAGCTATCAATATTTTCACTTTCAACCAAAGCGTAAGCAAGTGGAAGAATATGGTTGTTTGCATCTAAGCCCACGGCCACTAATAACACCCCTTTGTATTTGCCGTAGAGATGAGTCCCATCAATACAAAGAACGGGTCGACAATGTACAAAGGCTTCAATAGCGGGCGAAAATGACCAGAACACCCTATCCACACTAACGTTACCACCTGGTAATGGGCTTGTTTTCCAAAACACAGCACTGCCGGGATTTGTATGTTGCAATATATTCATAAATTTAGGCAATTGTGCAAATGAGGTCTTCCAATCCCCGAATAAATATTCAAGAGCCTTCTGTCGTGCTTTCCACGCCTTCACATATGGGATGTCGTACCCAAACTTCTTGAACATCAATTGCTTTATTTCTCTAGGGGTAAGCCTTAATTTCTCTCGAATAATCCCATTTATTTCACTAGCAATGAATGACTTGTTGAAATGTGTGTTGTCCTTAGGAATGATGTCCTTCTCGCACGAGTGTGCTTCTCCGTATCTCGTAATCTCCCACATAGCGGCTTTGGATTTTTTAACTGCTCGAACGTGCCACGCACATTGACTTGCTCCCTCTCTATAATAAAGTATAAGTCTGGATGCATCTGACTTGTACGTGTAATATTCAACCCTATTCAAGATTGAATATTTCTGACATGCATATATGACATCCTCCTTTGATGCAAACAACATACCCTTACATAGTGAGTTCATAGAAAATTCGCTATTTCCCATCATATGCTCGTCGACGTCCATATTATCCATCCAATGTGATACATCATTAAACGCGGGAAAATCCCACAAGGTATTGTTAAACACTCTATTATCATCCTCAACTTCAGCCGATGTCCATGATTGTGTAATATCTTCTCCCACCGCATCTAACAATTCAAGATTTTCTCTATTGTATTCATCGGACATAGGTACATCAAACGTCTCCAAAGTCGACATAACCATTCCATCAATTTCTTCATTATCCATTTTACCAAAACTTGCTCGTATTTTACCTTCGTCCACAATCAATGTAAATGATCATCAACTAATATTATTGCACACCAAATTATTCACAATAAAACTAATCTCCTAAATACACCTAATACAACTACTACTATGCATATGTAACCAAACCAAAAACCCTAATCAACATTGTCTTTCAATCGAAGCAATTCAACACATAGGGATTGTAAGGCAACCAAAATTCAACAACAACAACCAATCATAATGAAATTCGAACCCCAATTCAGATCCACGGATCAATTTTTCAAACCCTAAACCTAACCCCAATTCACCCTAAACCCTAAATTCATCACAAATTCGAAGCATATAACCCAACTTACCTTAAAATTGAAGTGTGGGGACGAAAGGAACGGGACTTGGGACGGCTGGACGACGGCGCGGCAGCTGGGCGACTGAGGAGGGAGAAGAGGCTCGGTTCGAATCTGAGGAGAAAGGCCGCTGCGCGATTTTAAAACACAGACAAACCGCTACTGGGAGTAGCGGTTTGACCAAAATATTAGGTCAAACCGCTACTCCCAGTAGCGGTTTGTCTTGTTGTAAAACTCAGAGCGTCTGAGTTTGAGACAATGACAAACCGCTACACCCAGTAGCGGTTTGTCATGTTTGGTACACATCAGCGCCAACTCATCGTCCAGTCATGATTTCGATTTAAAAAATTCAACAAACCGCTACTGGTAGTAGCGGTTTGTGAAAAAGATGGCATTTCGGGAATAAACTTCAGAAGTGTGGCAGATTGGGAATAAACTTGAACATAAATGACAGTTTAAAAAAAATTTCTATATTCCTTGACAATTTTCATTATTCAGGAGTGGAGAGAAGTCTGGTGTCGAGGGCGAAGTTGCAGCGTCATTGGAGCTCAGGTCTATCTTTCCTTATTCTCTCTACTTTCTTAGTTGATTGTTGTTTGTCAGACGAAGTTGCTGGTGACAAATTAGGGTTTGTTGTTGTAAATACAAAACTAATTTTATGCGTGGACGGAAGAACAGATAAAATAATGTATGTCTTTTTGTCTGTAGTTGAGAAATGATCTGAAATGGGCCATGATATGATACTTGTTTTATTTTGAGATAGGCCTGTGTAATTGGTTTGTTTTGATTTCAGGTTTGTCATGTCTTGTTCTACCAGGAGGAAGATAGATGCTTTGCCAGATCATATACTTTATGACATTTTTTCTAGGCTGAGCAATTCTGATAAAAAAGCCCTAACCTTGTCATGCAAAAGGTTCTTGAAGTTGGGGAATGAAGTGACTAGAAATCTCAAAATTGGTTTTGGATTGAACCCCGTAAATGAAGCTTTGGCTTCTCTTTGTCAGAGATTTTTGAATCTCGAGACTCTAGAGATGTGTTTCTGGGGCTTGGATTGGATGCCCTTTTTTAAAAAACAGCTAGATGATGAAGGGCTTCTTATTATTTCACGCAACTGCCCTTTTCTGCTGAAGCTCACTCTTGAATACTGTGCTTTCATTACTGATGCTGGCCTTAGTAACTTGGCTTCCTGCTCTAAGCTTTCGGCTTTGAAGTTGGTCGGCGCCCCTAAAATCACTGGCCGTGGCATATTGAGTATAGTCATTGGCTGCAAAAGTCTCAGTTCTTTTCACCTCTCCGGATGCAAAAATGTTGGGAGTGATGAGTGGCTTGAATCTCTTTGTAATCTTGAGCAACTGGAAGACTTGTCAGTAAAAAATTGCAGTGCCATCGGGGAGGGTCATTTGGGCAAGCTAGGAACTTGTTGGAGTAAACTGAGGCGAGTGCAGTTCGAAAATTTGAAGCTCTATGGAACAACAACTCTCAGGGATCAGTTGCTGAAGCAGCATATTGTGTGTGAAAATTTGGTGGAGCTTAGTTTAGTGGACTGTATTGTAAATTCAGATGGAGGACTGTCTTTTGCGTTGCCTGTGTGTCCAAATTTGGAAAAGATTCACTTAGACATGTGTGTTCACATTAGGGACTCCGATATTATTGCCATGGCGCAGAGCTCCAGAAACCTTTTGTCTCTGTATGTACGGGTTCCAGTTGAACTCGATGTACCTTATGAAAGGACCAATCGGTTTCCATTGACAGATGAATCTTTGTTAGTTGTGGCGCAAAACTGTCCCAGGCTTGAATCGGTGAGTATATCATCTGGGGAAAATGATTTCTCAATTTCCACTCTTGGAATTCTTGCCCTGATAAAAAATTGCCCCATTCGAGAACTTTCTTTCTGGCAGTATCCATTTGATGATTCCGTGTTGGAAGCTCTCTGCTCTGCGGAGTGGCTAGAGTCGCTTGAGTTAGTTAGATGCCGGAAAATAAGCGATAAAGGGATACATTGTCTTGCAAAGTTTCCCAAGTTAAGTGTTGTCCGGCTTATCCAGTGTCGTAGAGTCACAGATGAAGGAATGAAAACACTTGTTGGGTCGCATAAGTTGGCATCATTGCACGTAGAGTGTTGCCATCGACTTTCTGAAAATGGTGTTCGAGGAGCTGCAAAGACCGTCACTCTCAGCCAACAGTTGTCTAAGATGTACTGAGATTGTGCAACCCCTAGGACACTGACATGTTTTGTTATAATTTGATTTTTTGAGCAGGTTCCAAAGCCCGCTTTCGCCTCGTCTTAGCTAATCGAATGGCTCTGTATGTCACTTTTGAATGTTTAATGACATCCCCTCGTGTAAGGCAATGCCTCTTATATGTTGGGTTTGACATTGTTCAAAAGTTGTGTTGAAAATTCAGATATGATCCTAATATAAATATGTCTATTATATCTCCGCTCCTAGAATGTCAAATAATCTCGGATCACATGATTCGTAGAACGTCAAACATCTCATCGATTAAGATTCAATTTTATATGATTAAATATCTGACCGTTTAGGATTCCATTTCTGAATGAGCTACATGTTATTTTTGATTGGGTTTAGGGAACGAATGGAAGCCACTAAATTCAAATCCTTGGGATTTGGTACTATGCGAAGAGCAAGCTAGCTTGGGTTGCTCGTTTCTCGCCCACACTCGATTCCATCAATGGCCTCGTCGTCTTCCTGCTTCGCTGCTCCCCTCCGCCTACTCACAACCTCTTCCTCCCCGATCAATCGAACCATCCGTTACGACACAGACCGGAGAAGAACCAGAACGGCCCGTATATTCGCCGGTGCTTCCGACAACAACGAAACCAACACCAAAGACTCTACTACTCCTGGTTTCAATCCTTTCGGCTTCGTCACTGATAATCCCTCCAGCCGGAATGCTATTCAGCTTCCCGAGGTCCCTGCCGAGGATGGTAACGTCGGCCAAATGCTATATGTGAGTAAGACTACCACTTTCAGGCAGGAATCCCATGTGCTAGTAGTATTACCTTGGTGGATTGAAACGGTGGCATTTTTCTAGCTGAATGGCCTGCTGATGGTTAATATCTGTTAAACATACTTGTTTAGAAATTGTTGATTGACATTAGTAGCTTCAGTGATACCCACGCTGTTAGAGATTATAAAACAAGCAAACATATCGTGGATGCTCGTGTCTTGCCTGGTTATATGTATGTGTGAGAACAAAGGTGATTTTGGAAGTTTCCTGCTAATTTTGCATTTTAACTACAGAGGACAGAGGACAAGGGCAGGGATTTTGGTAGATTAGTCAAATGTGGCGAGTTCTGGTGGTTTGTCAGAGAGACAGGTGCTATAAGAATTTTATTTCGTTTTCATGCTACTCTTTACTTAATGTGCAACGGTTAGCCACCTCTGTTTGTACTACAGGAACACCTGAGAGTCGCAGAGGAACAGTTGTATTTCTGCATGGAGCTCCTGCACAGTCTTACAGCTATCGGGTGGTTATGTCACAGGTCAGATTCCATCGCTGATTGCGCATATAACATTTGATGCGTTAAGTGACATAAGTTACTTGGGTTTAGTGAAAAAAACACTCATCTATTTACTTTAATTCTAAGTAAAAAAGGTGGAAAACATACAATTGTTTGTTTACTGTAACTAGTTTGACATGTTTTATCTCCCTTTTAGCAATCTGTATGATTTATTTATATGTTTAATAACACTGCAGAATTGTTTGTTTAGATGTCGGATTTAGGGTTCCACTGTATTGCACCTGACTGGATAGGGTTTGGGTTCAGTGAAAAGCCTCAACCAGGATATGGTTTTGATTATACAGGTATTTGTCTCAAACGACCTTTGTGCCATAGCTCAACAAGTTGCTATCTGAACCGCTGACTCTTAATGTTTCTGATAGTTTAACTGTTTCAGAAAAGGAGTTCCATGAAGAATTCGACAGATTACTTGATGTGCTGGGGATTACTACTCCTTTCAAGTTGGTGGTTCAGGTTGGATCAACTGTAAACAGCTGTATACTTGTTAGTGTGATTGTTTCCAATTGCATTGTTTGCCGAACGCTCCGTAACATTTTTATTTGTTTGTTCGATGTGCAGGGATTCCTTGTAGGCTCATACGGGCTGACCTGGGCTTTGAAAAACCAAAGCCGAATATCTAGTATTGCAATAATGAACACGCCATTGACAGCATCATCCCCTGTCCCTGGACTCTTCCAGCAGCTCAGGTTAGGTTCCCTTACTAATTTTAAATTAGATGACATCATTTTAAACTGGAAGGTAACTTATAATATTACTGAATGGCATATTTTTCTTAACCAATTTCTTTATTTTGATTTGTTGCCTTTGATCTTATTATGTGTGCAGAGTCTAGAAATGTTGTCCAATTTCATGCTATTACTCGAAAAAAGTTATTTGGTTGTATTAAACCTCAATTTGTTGTGCTGTTAGCACTAGGAAGGATTTTATATGTCATGGAAAACACCAAAGGTTTGATCTTGTCAGTGTACATGCATAATGGATGCACATGCACTCATACACCTGTTGTCTTATCTATAAATAACATCAATATATATACTCTTACATATCTGGTCAGATATTTGCTGGTCGAATTCTATGGAGGTTTTGTGATATGGAAGCAGTTCGAAAATTTCAACCAAACATATGGTTGACATTTTTCCTGATTCTTTAGAAAATAAAAACAGTTGGAAATTTTTTGTTGCATGCTTATCCATTTATTGTTTCTCCATAATGGATAATTTGTGTTGTTCGTTTTTTTACTTTCAAAACATAAAAAGCTTTTCTCTTATATTTCGTTGAATTTTAGGATTCCTCTTTTTGGCGAATTTACATGTCAAAATGCAGTCATGGCTGAGCGATTCATTGAAGCAGGTAGCGCGTACGTATCTAAGTTTTATTATATGTATACCTTATCTAACTATTGTTTAAATCGTTATAAGGTTTCATCCATTTCTGTTTGTTAATGACAATATATTGTCATAGCTGAAATTAGGCTAGAATTATTTATTTTTATAAAATTAGCTTATTCACTCCCTAAATTAGTCTTTCCCATGTGTATAAATATGTGCATATTTTGTAATACAATACATAACAATTCTCTCCACTTCATCTATCGTTGTTATCACAATGTTTACAATCAATGTATAAACTTCTCTATATTATTTGTTTGTACCGGATCCTTGTAAATTTGTTCATTCTCTTACCTTTCTGGCACTTGATAGTTAGGCAGTATGACTATTCTTACCTGCTTATTGCATTGGCTTTTGATTAACCTAATAGAGTATTGGATAAGAAACTATTAAGGTCAACCTTAGAAGTTTTCTCAAAAGTTTTATTTCTTACTTGTAGAAATATTAGAAATTCGAGTAGTTCTATAAGTATTTTTTTTTAATAAAATTGATATTCATTCAACAAGGAGTACCCAGCCAAAACACTCTTCCAACAAACACAAAATAAATAAATAACCTAAGACTAAACCCTAAATTTTCACAAAGACTATTGAAACATTCCCATCCTAAACTAGTCAATCTTTATCTAACTCACTTGTGTTCCTATGATCAATGGCACTCAATTTCATTTTGAGGCCCCAAATGATTTCCTTGAAAACAGTCATTGCGTGTCAGTTTCCAAACATTATTATACATTTCCTCTCTCGACTAAACATAACCCTAACGTTTTATGATGTTTTAACAGCTACGTGCTGAAGTTGGAGAAAGCTGATGTATATCGGTTGCCCTACTTAAAGAGCAGCGGGCCGGGATTTGGTTTGTTCTTAACTTGTGTATTTAGTTTGTTAACTCAAACTCCATGTATGTATTCCTCCAGAAAAATAAAAATGCTGCTTTTGAGATCCTATATAATTTTGTAGTATCATGTATCTTCTTGACCATTAGAAATATTGTGGGTGATATTTATTATTCCAATCATTTTTGTTTCAGAGGTCATGGATCATATATGGTCTACCTAAAGGTTATGGCAGATCACATTCAATTATATGGTCTTCCTAGTGGTCACATGATTGACAAGAGATCCTTTTTACCAGCATGAAGTTTGAATTTCTATGTGGATATTATGTGTTGGTAGATTATCATATTCTAACCATACACATGGATTCCTTTAACTCGTATCTTTTGTACGGGTCAGACCTTGTAATTAGTCTTTAGTTTCACTGTATTATAAAGAATCTCATCTTTCGTACAATGTGAAAATTTCAGCTCTGCTTGAAGCAGCCAGGAAAGCTAACTTCAAAGAAACATCAAGCCAAATAGCAGCAGGTTTTGCTTCTGGGAGGTAAGCTTGTTTTCTTCTTCCATCAACCCAGTTTCATTTTTCTGCTCCATTTCACTTTCTGATGCGTTGTCAAAAATGGCATTTGGGGGACCTCAGTTGGGATAAGCCAATACTAGTTGCATGGGGAATTGCTGACAAGTACTTGCCTCAGTCCGTAGCAGAAGAGTTTCAAAAAGGAAACCCTGGAAAAGTCCAACTAAAGTTGATAGAGGGTGCTGGCCATATGCCTCAAGAGGACTGGTATATTTGTTCTCTCTCATTCTATCAGATATTTTAGTATTAATTACAACCGTGCATGATGTTTAATAATAATGTCTTGTAAATCGTAAGCATTGCAATGTTTGGCATATTTAGTCGATTAATTGATGCCTTTGTTCCTGCAGGCCTGAAAAAGTTGTAGAGCGCCTAAGAATATTTTTCTGAACTGAAATATGTCATTTATTGGCTATACGGAAGGAGGCAAGAACTTATGAAATGGCTAAAAAATCATTGTATAAAAAAGGTTCTGGGTGTATGAATTTAGTATACACGATTGAGTATGCTTATGTATGTTCCTAGTATGAAAAGTAATTCACTATCCTATTTCTCACGCCCTTCAAACCAAATATGTAATTTGATGAGTGAACTAGCTTCCTCTCCATATTGTAATCGACTCTCTTGGGTCTCTCAATAGTTCTAGTAGTTGCTGCTACCAACTTCGGCTTAATCGCCATTTTTGCTATTCATTATTTTAGGGTTTAACATGTCATCATTTTGGTGCCGCTATAAAGCTTCTGGGTTTGTTCTTCTTTTTCTCTCCAGGTGTTAGATTAAAATTCTAATTTGACATTTTCAATTCACTTCAAAGGTTTCTGTTCTTTATAATCAAACTTTCATGATGCTGACCCCCTTAATTCCGCTGGTTAATCTAATGCTGTTTTTTCTCCTTGTAAAGAACTTACAATTAAATAATGTTGTAAGAAGAAAAGATGGAGAAAAAAAGCCGAAGTACCCACTGGTAACAATGAAGTTCTGAACCAGATAGCAAAAAAGAGCTCTTGCAATCGAATGAATTAGTCAAAAATTTGATTCCAGCACTTGAACAGTTATAGCTGACAAAACAGAAAATGATTAGGTTCTTTTTATGTCTTACCAACTATGATTAGAGACCAGATGCCATCATCACATGATCATCCAACCGACAACGAATTCAGTTTTAATAGGAGCTTCAATTTTTATTAGAAAGATCTGAAATGACGATAAGTTTTCAAGCATGCCCTCTTATTTCCTTTCTCAAAGTTATCAAGCAAAATGTTACTGCTATCTGAAATACATCCTATACCCTGAATGCAAACAAAGAGTCTCAACAGCATATCAAAATGTTTAGAAGGAAATTGCAGGAAAAAAAAATGCTTACTGGCCCCAACCTGACTTCCAGAATTCCTGCCTCCTCTTGTTTGAACTAAACGTCACAAAGTTAAACAGGGGTCTTCGCACGACTAGTGGGATCTTCTTCAGATTCCACGCGCATCATGAACACGTAGCCCAGTACCCAGATCAGTATGTACAGGAAGGGAACCCAGTGCAAACAAGCAAGAAGACTCAAAATGCTTCCCACGTACTGAGGATCGCTAATAACCCCAAATGGGAATTCTGTAACCCATGGAATGTGCTTCCCAAACCGTACACCGTAATATGTGCCTGTTTCGCCAAGGAGCTGATAAACTCTGCAATCCATACACAAGTATTTTGTATCATTATAAAGAACAACAATAACTGAGATTCTTCATGGACATTGTAGTTGTTACAACAATGCGGTTCTCCTTTCACGAGTAAAAGATAATTTGTGTTTTTGGAAGGGGAATAAATTAACAACAACAAAACTTTGTCCTACATAGACATTTACCACATGCACTTCCATGTCTGGATAAATGGCTGCATTATTAGCAGTTAGCATCAAGATCATAAATAATTGTGACACGTAAACTAATTTACTCAAGAGGAATAAGCAAATAATAGATATTAGATTGTGAAGACAAAGACTGGATATTGGCCAGAGATATGAGATATTTCAGGAACATAATTGGGAACTTTCTAACATTATATTAGTTTTTGTTACTACATAGATGAGTTAGAGTCTATATTTTCATAACTAAATCCCAAAGAGTAAGTCTCCTTGACACCGCATATCTTTTTTTCAGTAAAACATTATATGGCCAAAGTTAATAATTTTGGTTGAAATACAGGACTAATGCAAGGGAACAGACGGAACATATAATCAATTTCATTGCCTTCTTTTAAACATGCTTTTAATTTGCAAAACAATAAACAAGAACTATCAAAGAACCATGATCGATTCAATAAAACTTCAACAATAGCTTGAACACGAAAAAATGTGTAAACAGAATGTATGTTATAAACTTGGGTTCTTTTTTTGAAGTTAAATATCGAATCTGTGACTGATTCCCTGCTCAACAAGGCATATTATAGCCCTCACGGGATAGAATGGAAATATATCAGAAACAAACAAAAAGAATTGTATTCCAAATGCCAACAAAAAATACGAATTCAGTTTCCAAGCCCAGCTTTAAAGATATCATGAAGTTGTAAGCTTAACACTCCCTCACTGGTCCCGCCATCGAAACAATTTTCATGACACTTCCCTTTAACCCCGACACTAAAACCAGTATGTTCAGTCTCAAACAAACAACATTGACAAACAACTCCAAACCGAGTTCCACTTCAAAACAATCGTTGGCTACAAATACCAAGAGTTTACAATACCTAAGCCAGCTAATCACCGAAACAGTGTTCATTACCATACTTGCAACTATTTGTTGCTAATTTGATTTTCCATACGCATCAGAATAACCACCAGGCACGCTCGTGATTGAAAAACAAGTCCTAACTGAGTTAAGTTTCTCAACCAAAACAATCATTGTGTAATCATCAAATCAATAAAAGAGCAAAAGAACATGAAAGAATGGTGACCTGAAATTGAGAAACTGGCCAAAAATGAAGAGCGGCCAAAAGTAGAGGGGTGGCGGCCATGAAAGGGTGGAGACTGAAAAAAGGGAGACGAACTGAATAAGCTTCAAGAAATGAGAGATGTGAGCCATGAATTTGGATGGATCGCGGCCACTTCCACACAAATCGACCCATTTCTGCGGTCGGGTCCACAGCAGGTAGTAGAACGGGAAGGGAACGAGGACCCCAATGGCGGCCAAAATACCCATTTACCAGAGATGAAGAGAGAAAGCTGTCGACTTTCAGATCCGTTGAACTTGGATTTCAGACGTAGGGCTTGCAGGAGCTCCGCTCGCAAATCAGAATTTGTTTACAAATACCCTGCTGTCTTATTTGTCTTTCTACTTCAATTTGATTTTAGGCGATGCTCCATTTTTTATAAGGATCCATCTCATTCGAAGAATTTTTTTTTTAACGGGCACCTTTTACAAATTTAATTTTTCAAATGTCTTTCTCAACTTTATTTCTAAAATGCCACAATTTCAACAAATCGCTACTTAGCGGTTTGTTCATCGATGTATACACTAGATGACACATCAGTACTGATTTGGCACTGATGCGCTAGGGTTAGTACAAACCGCTACTGCTAGTAGCGGTTTGTACCTGAATCGAATATGATTCGGCCGAATCAAATATAATTCGGGCGAATCAAAGTCTCAGTGAGCTTCGAGTTTCAATCCAACAATAAACCGCTACTCCTAGTAGCGGCTTGACGTCAAAAATGGTCAAACCGCTACTTCCAGTAGCGGTTTGCACCCGAATCAAATGTGATTCAGCCGAATCATAGTGGCAGAGTGTTCTGGGTTTTATTTCACTCACAGTAGCGGTTTGTGATTGAATTCTCAGATACATACCGTGGCTCATTGACATCAAATGTGAATAAGTTTCGAATCATTTTTTTGTGTAAACTTAGTACATTAACATTCCATGAAATGAGAGTAGTGTTTAATATCGAAAAATTTCATAATTATCTAGATACATTTTATTATTAGTGTTTTGGAAAGTACGACAAACTAAAATCTAACGAATCACTGGACCAATTGATCTTCTAACTGATTTTTTTAGTCTGGTGCTCCTACGAAGTTGAGTAACTTGAGTCACTTGCGAAGGACCTTGGTCACCCAAATTTTCCTCTTCCTGTATAGGTTCTTGAGAAGGTTGAAGATCATCTGAAAAAATGCGGAAAACAAATTAGAGCAAATTTAGAAAATGTAATGATAGAATGAGAGTTGCATGTACCATCAGGAATTGGACCATGTCCGGCGTTATTCCCATAGCACCCTCCTCTCCAAGTTGTACTAGATCAGCATAACTAGCGTGAAATAAATCGTATGCTACATTCTTAAATTTTTCAAACACCTCATCTAAAAAGATTTGAGATGCTGCTCGGCCAGATCGGACTAAAGAAAGAACCTGCAAAAGTGAAAATCCTCTCAGGCCTTCATTCACAGAAGCTCATAATTTCAAGAGGAGGAACTCCTGTAACTTGCTGCAATTTGAGGTAAAAATGTAACCTTTAACTGAGATTCCAACTGTATCTGTAGATTAGGGATCTGGGGTTGATTTTAATTTGAGAATTATTGATCGAAATGAAAAGTTGATTTGGAATTGATTGAAGGGGTTGCTAGGTTTTTGGTTCCTTCAAGTTATAAGAGATCTTGCTCTCAGTTTTGGTGGCTTTTTCCTGGCATCTGATCCTAGCTAACGGTAGTGAATACTTGAGCTTCTGTATGTTGCATTTTTGGATCCATCAATCAGGACTATGATGTTTTGCCAGCTGAAACAAGTTTTTGTTTCTGAAAGAAGCCCATATCTCCTGTTTTTTCTGGATGCTGTAATTGCTATGATGTTGTAACTGATTTTAGGGATATTGGTACTTTTGTCGAATAGAGTGTGCTGTTCCATGGCTAGCTCTTTTAATGATCATTGTACCTCGCGCGAGAAGCGAGCTCTAGCTTCATATTGCCTGCATCATTGTTAGAATTTCCTGAATGAACTTGGTCACTTTTCCATGGATGTTGGGGTTAAACTATTGCAAAATAGAGTCATGGTGCTGTGGCCTAATTCTTGTGCAACAGCTTGAGTAGAGTAGAGTGGAGCAAGAATATTAGCTCATGACGGAACGTCAGTTTATGTTGATAATTTCTTAAAGTCAGTTGTGTGATATCATTGTAGGTGCTTGGATCAAGATGGCCTTGGTGACAACTGCTGAAGTCTGCGACACAAACCAGCCACTTATCCACAGCGGTGAGCTCCGAGCCTTGCAGCCAATCTTCCAGATATATGGCCGCAGACCGGCCTAGCAATAAGTGACTTACATGTGAAGGGACCTCGTGTGAAGTCGGTCGGTATGGAACTGGCTTGTCTAGAGGCTTGCGTGGCTGGATAAATCGGAGGGTAACCGAGTTGTACCATGCATAATAGTCGTCCAGACACCCACCGTCTATAATACTCTCGATTTCACCACCGACAACACTGTGGATCCGATTATGCCACATCGTCACATACAATGCAATTCTCAACTCCAATCCTTTCTTGCTTTTTTCCGGGTGATCGCATGCAACTCTCTGTGACTAGGATGTGGCATGTGGGGGATCGCCTGACGGATGCCGAACTGGCGAAGGACTCTAGATGGATAATGCCAGGCTGCTATGTTAAAACATAACAAAGGCACTTCAGCCATCCAAATGTGGCGTCCCTGAACACACATCGGATTTAGCGACGCCAGAACATCATCTGTGTAGGGCATCCATATAACGTCAATATTTTGTTGACGATCCAACTGGTCCCGGTATAACAGTAACACATGCTGAGGAGTCTCCCGATATGTCTTCAGACCATCCCATCTGAAGTATCCCAATGCAAATTGTCCTAATACAGGAGGTCTCACTAGACGCTGCGGGCGTCCAACATACATGTGCTCCCATGCCCATAACTGTAGTAGCACGGTACATCCTGTCAAATGCGAATTTCTGAAATCGCATGCAGTGTTCAGCTGCCTGTACAAAAAGGCCAATACAGCGCTCCTCCAACTGTATGTGCTGACCAAGTCCAAGTCAACAAAACACTGTAGGTAATGAAGGGAGATGTCGCTGCCAGATCCATCAGGCATGAGTGATGTACCAATCATGCATAGCATGTAAGCTCGTGCATACCTCAATGTAAGCTTTGCGAATTTCTTCTTTTGATTCTGGTGGGCAATGCGTGCTAGAAATTCTTTCAACTGATTATTTTTCACCCGCATATTAAAATTGCTTACAAAATGTCGGGAACAAACACGATGATACGCCTTAGGTGGTGCCCAATCCACGTCTTTCATTGCGTTTGTAATTCCAATGTGCCTATCTGAAATAACGCAAAGCTCCTGCCGCTGTGTTACCCCGGCCCTTATGCATGTCATAAACCATCTCCAGCTGTCATTATTTTCACTTTCAACCAATGGAATGATATGATTGTTTGCATCAACCCCCACAGCAACTAATAACACCCCTTTGTATTTTCCATACAAATGAGTCCCATCAATACAAATTACGGGGCGGCAATGTACAAACGCTTCAATAGCCGGTGCAAAGGCTCAGAATACCCGATCCACGCTCATTTCACCGCTATTCAAGGGTGTTGTTTGCCAAAACACAGCGGTTCCAGGATTTGTGCACTGCAAAATGTTCAGAAACTTGGGCAACTTCGCAAATGATGTCCTCCAATCCTCAAATAGGTACTCCAGAGCCTTTTGTCTCGCCTTCCATGCCTTCAAGTATGGAATGTCATACCCAATTTTTTTTTAACATCAATTGTTTTATAGCCCTTGGAGTGAACCTCAATTTCTCTCTAATAATGCCGCTTATTTCCATTGCAATGAATGACTTATTGAAGTGAACATTATCTTTTGAAATAATATCTCTCTCGCAAGAATGTGTCTCTCCATACCTAGTAATCTCCCACATAGCGGCCTTGGGTGTTTTAACCGCTCGGACATGCCATGCGCACTTACTAGCTCCGTCCCTGCAATTTAGGATCATTCGACACTCGTCTGACTTGTATGTTTGATATTCAATCCGATTTACGATTGAATATCTTTGACATGCATGTATCACGTCTTCCTTTGATCCAAATAACATCCCTTTGTGAAGAGAGTTCATTGAAAATCCACTACTACCCATTAAATGTTCATTTACATCCATAATACCCATCCAATGAGACGCATCATTAAATCCGGGATAATCCCACAGGGTATTATTAAATACTCTAACACCATCATCCTCTACTTGAGCCGATGTCCACGACTGAAAGTTATCCTCATCACCGATTGCATCTAACATTTCCAGATTATCTCGATCATATTCGTCCGAATTAGGTACATCAAACGTGTCCACTGTGGACATAACCATTCCAGCAAGTTCTTCGTTATCCATTTACCAAATAATATCACCAAATTTACCTTCCAAATAAAATACATAAATATCAACAACTACATATATGCATATCAATCCTAATTGGACGAGTATTGAGTTAAACACTAAAGTATACAAATTAACATACAAGATTCCGAGACAAACCATATATCACACTTACTAAACAATGACCAACACCCTAATCAACACGTCAAATTCTCGTTTCACAAGTTGCAATCCAACCAAAATATTTATTTCAGACATAATCAAAAAATTTAGAGACACCCTAAACCCTAAAACTTAGCAAATCCAGCCACACTCAATTTCCCCCAAAACCTTAAACCTAAATTGAGTGAAATTGATACAATTGAAGCTTTGATCAGTAGCTTACCTCCTGGTGGATGTTTGGGTTGCTTTAGCTTCACTTGTATTTGGCTTACGATTTGTACTAACCCTGGCGCATCAGCACCAAGTCAGAGTTGATGTGTCACTTGGTGTATACAACGAGGAACAAACCGCTACTGCCAGTAGTGGTTTGTTGAAGTTGTGGCATTTTGGAAACAAAGTTGAGAAAGATGGCATTTGGGAAATTAAGTTTGTAAAAGATGGCAGTTAAAAAAAAAATTTCTCATTACAAAGACGGGAACCTAAATGCTAAACTCTACATGTCAAGAATTAGGGTCTCTTATTTAGAGCTAAACATATTCTTAATTTAATTTAATTTAAATTAAATTAATTGAATTTAACTTTATTTAACTTAATTAAAATACTTTTACAAACATAATTTTAACTTTGAGTATCTGGGAATTAAATAAATATATGGTGGTTGGGGTGGTGATGGTGATGTGATTAGGGTAGTGATTATAGGTTGAGGTGGTGTGGTGGTGGTGGTATGGTTGGGGTGCTGGTGTGGTTTGGGTGGTGGTATGGTTGAGGTGTTGGTGTGGTTTGTGGTTTGTGGTTGGGATGGTGGTGGTGGTGGTGGGTTGGGGTGATGTGGTGGTGGTGGTGTGGTTGGAGTGTTGGGGTGGTGAGTTTACTTTTTAAAAACATGTTCATTTCAGTATTTAACTTAATTTAACTTAACTAAACTTTACTTGACTTAACTTAAGTACTGAAAATTTAAGTTCTAAAGAACAGGACCTTATTCAGGTCGAAGATCGGTCTTACATACCAATCTCCTATAAATTTGATTAAAGAAATAATTGATGAGTGAGCATAAATAAGAAATGTAAATAAAGGGAAACAAATTAAAGGAGTAAGGAAATATAGTTGATGAGTAAAGGAATAGGATCGTAAATTGTGACATGTTCCATTGTGTAATTTCATTGCAAACAAGTTATAGACGAAATAAGATAAACAGGAAGCGTTTAGGAGGCCTTTTGTTGTGCGTGGATTTTCTTCCTTGTGGTTCTGAAGGACCGGGTTGCCTATGATCTTGAGTGACTTGAGATTATAGATTTGTAACAATGATCATAGAAATTCCGATCATCTGGAGGCATGTGTTCTTATTCTTGTTCATTATCGGTCGCTCCTGCATTAGAGTCACATGTATATATATTTGTCAAATTAGCGATTTGGTATTAATGTAGGAAATAATTTGAGATTTGGTTTCGAAAATACCAGTATGAAACTGAATATGAGCAGGGTCTACACCTAGAACATCTGTCTCGCCTAGCTCCCATAATTCTTATGTAGCCAAATGGAAAACGGTATGAGCTCCCTTCCGTGCAGAAGGACATGTGCTATTGAGAAAATGTCAGTTGCAGTACGGGCATGAAGCACCGAGGCTCGTACCTACTGGTCAATAGAGTTGGTAAAACATAATTTTGGCACAATTTTAATAAATAATTTAGAATGTACTTATAGTCCTAGGATCCTCGTGTGCATTGGGCCGATAAGATCGAGACTAATCAAATCAGGCCGAGATAAAACGACGAGTTGTGTTCTCATACCAAGTACAGTACTGAGACATCAGTGTATCCTCATCTACTTCGCCCACCACATTACTCTCGGTGCGTCCTCTCCACATATCAATATACTTGCACGACTCTATTGACCAATTCTTTCTTTTTTTTCCTCGTCAAAAGATGATTAGGATCGACAGCTACTCGTGGTGCCTAGGGAATTAACTGCTTGTACCTAGTTATCTCATCAATCTGGAGAGATGATGTCATTCAACAATATTACATCATATCAAAGGCACCTCTGAAGACCAACTCATATGATTTTAAACACAAGTGGGATTCAATAACTGAAATAGGTGCTCGTCGTATGACCTCCACACAAAACCATCGTCGTTCATGCGATGTAATTGATCATGATAGAAGACCAACGAACCATTTGGTGTCTCAATGTAAGATTTAGGTCTAATCCATTTCCTACATAAGAAGAGAATTAATTGTAAGTAAAAAAATATTAAGATAATTGTAATGTGTATAATAAATAATTACTTACGTGTAAGATTGATGAACGGACAAATGACCTTATACCCGCATTTTCACTTTACTTCTTGTTTTTTTCATTATTTAATAAAGTCGTTTGATGCCTTCTTTGTCTATATATGTATTACATGATATGAAGTGGCTCGAAGAAAATCTGGATGAATTCCGGTCGATCGAGAGCAAAAACGAACAAAATTAAGCAAAAGGAAAAAGTGATTCGTCCAAGGCAGATTTTCCCAGGGGGTGCACGAATCACATGTGATTCATGCAACCTTAGTCGAATCAACCTCCCAGCTGCCCGGATCAGAAATGACTCGAGGAGAATTCGCCCGAGACCAAATCTGGGCAGATTGACTTGTTCATCGTTGAAGGCTTGCCGAGAGCATGATTCGTATCCGATTGAAGCATGTCATAGCTTGTTGGAAATCTAATTCGTTTACCTCAAGAAGTAATTCGAAGGTTTAAAGGGCCATTTGAGCACTGCAAAGTTGATTTGCCCAAGAAGAATTCAGGCCAGGGAGAATAAAAAGTGATCCGCCTAAGGAAAAGTGATTCGCCTAGCCATGAAACACACTGAAACTTTGATTCGGACACTCTGCACGAATCAACTCAATAAGGCTACACCGGATCACTTTTGATTCGGACACTGCGGGTAAATATAAATAGAAGAAAGATGGAAAAAATTAGGGTGTGCCTTGGAGTGCCTCCGGCGCCTAAGGTTCCTCTCTTGGGACAACCCTAAATAGAAGACTTGGAGAATTGTCAAGAATTCGGAGAAGACACCTACAATTGAAGATTTTACAACATCCCTTTACTCATTCCCTACTTCTCTACTACTTTACTTTTCCTTGTTGAACAATTTCATTATGTTTTGTGTTGAACTCACCATGAGTGAGTAGTCCCATAGTACTACGGATCCTTATGAATCCCTTAGGTTAAATTGTAATGCCAAACATGTTTCTTTATCTATATGAGTGAAGTTTGATTGAAAATTATCATGCTATATCCACATTAAATTTTATGCACACCAAGTGTTTGACGAAACACCTAGGGATGGAATGAGAAATGAACTTAGGTTGTTTAGAAGATCAAACATGTTTATTTTAGATAACGTTTGTACGCGAGAGTGACATTCACATTCTATTAGGCTAAGCATAGAGCAGACTTTAGTTAACTATCAATAGACCGAGAGGTTGAGATTAGGAGACTTTTGTTCTACACGGTTTAATAGAGCGGGAGTTTGAGAATGTGTCCCTTAGGTATCATTCTCATTCTAGAGAAGGAGCGAGAGTTGAATCTAGAGTGCGTGATACTTTAGCCTAGAACTATCAATCAAATAACCTTATGCATGTATTGATGTTTTGTGTTGCTAATCGCATGACCTAGGGGTCAAGTAAGATTCTGACTTCATTTTCTCTATTGCTTTCTTCGTGCCTCAAATTTGAACTTGTGTTTAGTATTTACTAGAGATACCTCGCCTAGATGAAAAACCTCAGCTTTCATTTAGTAGACTTACATTAAGCATTACTAGCTAGCTTTAGACTAATCTAGGCCTCTTGGGTTCGACCCGAGTCAATCGGATTATAAATATTGTTTGCGTACCTTGATTGGACTAGTATTTTTACTACCACAATTTCGATAACGTTCAAAGAGCAAGCTCCTCTGTAATGAGGATCTTTGTCTACATGAATCTGTTGTAAAGGCCTATCGAAGCCTTGTGGACGCCCGATTACTATTCATTCTCGGCTCCATAGTTGTAACCATACGGCGCACCCACCCATTTACTTATGTTCCTCTCATGAGGCACTACATAAAATGCCTACATAGCTACGCTAGAGCTGCACTGCCCCGAGTATTTGTCCTCGCTATGTCAAGGTCGCCTAATAATGGCAGGTAATGAAGTGAGATCATGTCTGCAGACAAGTCAGGCATCAACGACGATTCTAATATATAAGAAATGTATGCCCTAGCATACCTCTTAAGATCTTCATCTGATGTGTCAGCATGTATCACTTTCATGCTCTTCATCTGATGCGTCGTTGGGTATATCTTTCATGTTGTGCTAAAACCATCTTCTCTTTTCCATGGTTGGGGATCTCGGGTCTCGGGCATCCGAATAGGAGCCTAGAAAATGTATACATATGTTTTTCTATTTCTCATCCTCTTTACCGATCACCACCTCTCCCTCTATCGCTAGCCCCATCAGAAGACTCACGTCATGCAAAGTAATTGCAACCGCTCCTTATTTCAAGTGGAAAATGTGAGTTTCTTGCCTCCACGCTCAACAAATGCGGTGATTAAACACCAGTCAACCTCAATAGTGTGTACTTGAATCCACGGATAGAAACCGGCTCTAGCAATATAAGTACTTTGATGTGCCACTTGCCCAAGTTTGTGTTTCAAAGTAGAGTCCTTCAATTTCACGTTGAAATTGCTCTACAAATGTCTAATACATGAGCATTGATAAGCTCGAGGAGGCGTTTGTCCAGATTCACACATTGCGTTTATAATGTCCGTATGTTTATCTGAAATTAAGCACAATTCATCAAGGTTTGTTACACCCTCTCGTATGCAGCTCATAAACCACTTCCTACTCGCATTATTCTCGCTCTCCACCAAAGCAATTGCAATTGGCAATATGTGGTTGTTGGCATCCAACGCAACAACAACAAGTAATTTTCCATCATTTTTTCCATATAAATGAGTTTCATCGATATATAACATGGGGCGACAATGCTTAAATGCATTAATTGTCAAAACAAATGCCCAAAATACATGGTTGATCATACAAACATTATCTTCGATCAAAGTACAGTCCCATCTCACAACTGTTCCAGGATTGAATCTTCCAAAGCTTGGATAAATTATGGAAGATTTGTAAACGATTTATCACATTCTTCGAACATATTTTTCACTGCATGATGCTTAGGCTACCATGCCTTCAAGTAACGAATTTTTCATTCGTAATCTTTGGTGATGTTTCGTAAAGTAGACATTCTCATTTGAGACATAATCATTTTTGCATGTGTGATTCCCCGATACTTTATAACCTCCCAGTAAAGCAAAGTTTTCTTCTTCACTATGCAGATCCGTCATGGATAGTTCTCCTCTCCTTCGCAACAATAAAGAATCAAAAACTTAAAGTCAGATTTCTTTGTCAAAAATTTACCATGGTTCAATATTAAATACTTCTGGACAATCTATATTGCATTTTCCTTTGTGTTAAATATAGCTGACACCCCAGGTGTATCAATTTGTCCATAATTTTCACTAAATACTTATGTGGATCGATCTTAGAACCCCAAATTGATTATAAGACGGGCCTCTTTAAAAATTGGCAAAACACCAAATTGAAGTAGGGCATGTGTAAAAAAAAATCCGCAAATCACTATGAGGTTTGGTTGTTGTTTTTTTCTCGATTAAAATTTAAATATGTTTAATTAATTTTTTTATTTTGATTAGTTAATTTAATTGAGTTAATGAAACTTCATTAGTGCATGAAAATACAGATCAATGGAAGTTTACTTAGGATAATGTACGTATGGACCACATTTTGAATATATCCATTCTTATAACTCAATATAAGACAATTACAAATGAGGAATCTCAACCACAAAGGTAATGACGGCTAATTATAGTCGTTTTTTAATAAAAATCCATTCGCCAAACCTTATGCGAGACAAAATGACAATTTCTACCTTAAAATAGAGAGTGCTGGTGGCTCCATATCCTTGGCCTCAGCCCACCTGGCCGCCACAGTCCTGATCAGCTCTCACCCCAAAATCTTCTAAAGATTTCATGGTGAACGACACAAACAAAAGCTCATTGGCTGAACAACCAACCTTATACTTAGAGATCTTCCTCTCCTTGATCGCCTAGCTGCCTCCCCTGACCTCAGCAATGCTCCATCTCCCACAAAAGGAGAGACAACAGACTCATCAACAAAGATCTCTACCTGCATACCACGCAGGTACTAAAATGTCCGCTGACTTCTCCCCTCCAGCGAGAAGGCCCTAGATTAGCCTCCCTAAAAAAAAGGAATAATGCATCCATAACCGGGTTATGCCTCTGAATTCTTCTCCCACCCCCCGGACAACGGGAATCGTGATCACCAGCCTTGTCGGAAGTGTGAAACCCCTACATGCCATACAAGCGCGAGAAACCGCAAACACGTTATGCCCAGTACGGTACTTGAGGGCCAAACGGTATGCCGCCAGGTTCATACGAAGTCCAGAGAAAGGTGTAGGTATCGTAGTGGTCCAAATACCGCTCCCCGACGCAGAAACAGCATTCACCAGATTATTTACCCGAGCACCTCCATGTCCCCTGATATCTTCCTTGATGATTTCTCGGCCAACCAATAAGCTACTGTTGTGGTTTAGCCTTCGAACTAAGCTCCACCAATCCAACTGGGGAGGCAGGACGAAACCTCAAACTCCACTCCTCCAACAAGACTCTGGACCCTGAAGAAGAGAATGAATCCATCGTAAGCATCTCTCATAAACCCCTGCCTACACTGAGGAAGCCATTGCAGCCGAGAGAGCCACATCGTTCCCCACCGGAATTCCTAGCCCTCCGAACTTTAGAGGCAACCAACCTCCTTTGCTCAATCGTGACACCCGTATTCCAGATATGCACCAAAATCTAATGCACTGCCGCGTCAAAAAAACGAATCAACCCCTCAATACAATTGGGCGGTGAACTCCGCAAATTATACATCATCTTCGGCACGCCTACGCAAGTTCGCAAAAGTAATAAATCCAACTGCGGATTATCCAATTTAGATACCTCAGTTACAAGGGCCTGAATACCAAGAAATTTCTGCCCCACCACCCCATCGACCCCTCTCCCATCTGCCGAAATCAGGTTACCCAAGAAAGATATAGCCGAGTAACCCGAGGCATCAACCCTGTCTGGCACCTCAGGAGGCCGGTCCCTGCCTCCCTTTGGCCACCACCATAAGCATTTGCTATGGTTCACAACTAACCCAAGCTGGGGCCCCGAATCACGAATGACCTCAAACGCTACCAACAAATCCTCACGACAACCCATCAATAAACCTTCGTCAAGGTACCAAGCGTTGAGCATCAAGCGAGGACATAGCTCTCCAATCCGATGGAGCAAAGGCTACATAGCGATGGCAAAAAGTAAGGTCCCCAATGGATCACCTTGTTGCACCCCACGATAACTAAGAATGACCGACTCTCTAATAAAGAGCAATGCTTGAGATCCATAACAATACTCAACCCAAGCGCACGGCGATGGGAAATGGCGCTGCACTCCTTCCATGAAATCCTCTCTATTGACCAATTAAAAGCGTTTGTGAGATTGATCGGTTGATTTTTTTACCGATTATTCGCTTCATTCGATGATGAATTTCGTTCTTCACCCGAACTTGTCATTGTGTTTTTACCACTCTAATCTCATTTCAGGTCAAATTATATTAAATCAAGACTTTGTAGTTCGTTCGGAGCAAAATATGGCGAAACACAAGGATTCAACCAAATACAAACCAAATCTGAGCAGATTGACCTATTTGTCATCAAAGGCTTGCCGAGCACACGATTCTTATACGATTGAGGCATGTTATATCTTGTTAGAAAGCTAACTCTAAGGGCTACAACATTGTAGTTTACACCAAGACGTAATTCGATGGTCAAAAATACAAGCAAATTCAGAACCAAAGTGCTGAGTGAACAGTAGACGGGTTCATATTTGAACCGCCGGTTCAAGGTAGAACCGTAGGTTCACAGGTTGAACCGCCGGTTTGGTTTTGAATCGGCCCAAAGTGTAAAAATTCTTATCCGATTGAGGCATGTTATATCTTGTTAGAAAGCTAACTCTAAGGGCTATAACATTGTAGTTTACACCAAGACGTAATTCGATGGTCAAAAATACAAGCAAATTCAGAACCAAAGTGCTGAGTGAACAGTAGACGGGTTCATATTTGAACCGCCGGTTTGGTTTTGAATCGGCCCAAAGTGCAAAAATTTGTAACCCACTGAGCCCGCCCGGTTGAATGGAGAACCGGCAGTTCACCAATTGAACCGGCAGTTCGGACGCTGTATAACCGATTTGACACTAAACCGACCCGAAACTTAATTTTAAAAATCAGCCCAATTGATTTTTAGTATAAATACAAATTGAGAACTCATTGGCTAGGGTTGGACGATTGGGAGAACGAGAGCAGGAGAGAAGAGACAAGCTTGAAGTGAAGATCATCGTCATGGGTTCTTCGTTCCATAGTCTCTTCATTTTTGTGTTAGTAGTAATCACCATGAGTAGCGAGTAGTCTTTTAGTTCTGGAATCTTACGGATCCCATGCCTGTAACCTGATTTCATGTGATTTGTACGAACATCAGTTTTAGTTTAATGCAAATTTATGTTTTTCGATTCTATTGTACTTTATTCTACCGTTTTATCATTGTTGATCATTGATTGGGATGACTGCATGTTAGAATGAAACTAGGTTAGATGCCAAAAAGATGAATGGGTCTGAGGCAATTAACTAAAACAAGTAGGATTGATGTTGAGTCGTGGCAGCTATGTTGATAGTACACGAATCGGTAAGAGAGTTGATTTCTTCATCTGAAAACCCTAGGTCTCACAAATCGAAACTGGTAATAATCTGTGATTGGGTGGCGTTTAACAGCTTAAATTAATTCAGGTGATGATCCGTGATTGGGCTGCTCACCTGATGTCAATTAGGTTATTTCCAAAACTATTTTGCATGACTATATGGTGTGACTGATTGCATGAATTGTGTTGCGAGCATGGGTGAAGTTTGATCTTGGAATTATTTTCTATGTTCGAATCAACCGTTAGGATTTAGGATAATTAGGACAATTAGGAATATTTCAAACAAAACCCAGAATTTCCATTGAGAGTAGCTGAACACATTGATTGCTAGCTAGTATATAAACGCGCCTGTTCCTAGGATCGACCCTTGGCTTACCGAGGTCTATAAATTATTTTTGACTACAATTGACCCCTAAAATTTATATATGTTAACTATAAAAGGTTAAAAATACGATTGTCAGATATCCACCTTCAAAACCCCCAACTTCTCGTCAGCAGAATGCTTCGCAACCAAGTGGTTGAACGAATGCGTAATAACCTCTGCTGCCCCTTTCACTCACACACCCAACTAAAAAGGCAACAAACGAACCACTGCTGAAGCTCTAACCGCACTCACAACCATTCTCGACGTAAGACGCGGCCAAACATATTCCACTGCGACCGGCCTAACTCCTCCTCCAAGTTTAGCAAGAAGAATAACAAGCGCACTCATAAGAAGCGGAGCTAAACTAAGAGGCGCTCTCTCACTGAGAAAAAGTGCCGCATGGGCTGTAAAAACCCCCTGTAATTGAACCTCCTCCACCCGACCTTCGACCCCCTGAACCATATCCAATAACAACTGCAGCTTTAGCCCATCCCGCCCCCCAGCGGAACCGCTCGGAAAGGACTGAAGAGCCTGCGCCACCTCCTCCCAAGAAGGCACAACCGAAACAGGAGGCAGCCCCGTGGGAACCCTTGGAGGTGGAGCATGCGGGTGTTTGCGGACGAATTCATCCATCACCTCTAGAGACCGCGGGAAACCCCTCCACAAACTAAAGCGCCTACTGCAGCCTGCATCTTCGAGACGACCAACCGCCGCCAACTATTTGCATTGACCTTCCTCTGATCTTCTAGATAAAAAACTGACGTCCGTATCCCTGACGTCCCTTTACGATAGACAATTTAAATATGTTCCACGGTTCAAATTGCAAGTTCTTAAATTACAAAACAACCCTCCGCAATTTTTAACGATTAGACAATGAAACACTCAAAAACAATCTCTATTCTATACTATTTAAGAAACTGTTTTGTATTGCGGAAGGGCATTAGATTAATTGCTTAAGTTTTTAAGCTACAATCAAGATCAAAGCAGTTCTATATTACATTTTTAGACTCAATTATAATCCCTAAATTATTGAATCAGCAGCCCCTTTGCTTCTAAACTTTCAACATCTATCAAATATTAAAGCGTCATGTTTTGAAAGCATTCTAAATTTATCTTTTTTTTTTAAAACCCCGAAATTTGCTAAAGATGGCAGTATTTTGATATCTGCCATGAAATGAATTGAAGGATTCCATTCCTATTTCTCGTTTCCACACGTCCTATGTTTAAGGTCAGTCAAAATGTTCTATAAACCAAACATTAGCTTCTACGCCAAACCACCAATCATTACCAGAACCATCCAATGCCACCGGATTATCCAATCATTACAGGAAGCAGCAGGAGCTCTCCTTCCAACATTTCATCCCCAAAGCGTATTCTTCCTCCTCTTATTATCTACTCAGAAATTTCCATGAAACCTGGTTTTTCTTCTGCTGTCATTTTCATGTCTGGTTTGTTTCTGAAGGTATTGCATTTTGTGCTTTATAGTTATCATATGCAGAAAATGTTACAAAGGTATTCGCAACGGGAAAGATCGATTTTTTTTTTTTTGCAGAGTGGTGGTAATGGTAAATGGTAATGTTAGAAGCTTCTGGTGAAGGACCAGTCCCCAGATGTCCAATCTGCTTTATAATTACTCGTGATTCGGAACCGGCAAGATTTCTGTCTTTTTTATAGCTAGCTGTGCAACATGTTTGATTCCGGACACAGGACGCATTATATCAATGGCCATAGAGAGAAATTCGTAAGGTGAGGTTCCATTTTTCTGGAACAAAATTGTTTCCAAGATTCCTTCTTCAGTTCACCATTCTGGTTTTTCTTACGCAGATTGGACGAGTTGGATTCATCAGTGTCATTGTCCGCTTTACCCCGGAAAAGGGGTCTAATGGAAAGATGTGGATCCAAGATCAGCCAAATGTTCCGATTTATTCGTGTAAATGGCGATCCCACTAAGATAAAAAACTTACTACTTGAAAAAGGAACAGTGAAGCTCCAAAAATTGAGTGAAATACTGAAACCCAAACTCTCCAAGTTACTCGTCCCCAAGGATCTCAAAGTTTCTGACAAACCAATATTTGACCCTCAAGACCGGGCCATTCAGTTCTGGAACAGACTGTTCGTTATATCCTGCATTTTGGCGGTATCAGTAGACCCTTTGTTTTTATACCTTCCTATAATCAGAAAAAGCTGTCTTGGAATTGACGAAGGACTGATCGCTCCAGCTATAGCGTGGAGAACGGTCATCGATGCATTCTACATTATTCGTATAGTCTTCCAGTTTCGCACTGCTTATATTGCACCGTCTTCAAGAGTTTTTGGAAAAGGGGAACTTGTGACAGATGCAAGAAAAATAGCTAAGCGTTACCTGCTACATTATTTTTTTGTGGACTTTGTATCAATCCTACCGCTCCCACAGGTCAGAAAAACTGGCACTGGATTTCTAAGAAACTTCATAATTTCCGAGGATCCTCGTATTCCTCCTCCCTGTTCATCATAGAATGTTTTTTATTCTGTCATCGCAGATTATTGTATATAAATATGCGCGGCTTAAGGAAATGAAAAATGTAGAGGTGTATGCAACCAAACAAGCACTTCTTGTCACAATCTTGCTCCAGTACATTCCTAGGTTTGTCCGGTTCATACCTTTGACGTCAGAAGTGAAAAAGAGTGCTGGTGCTTTTGTGGAGACAGCTTGGGCAGGAGCAGCCTATTATCTCCTCTGGTATTTATTAGCAAGTCATGTGAGTGAGTCTCTTTCCCAATTCCCTCCTCTATTTTCCAATCCCAACTAAGATTTTTTTGAGCAGAAATGGCATATTTGTTCTTCTGCAGATTACTGGGGCTTCCTGGTATTTATTAGCAGTAGAGCGGAACGACGAATGCTGGCAGAGGGTCTGTCACAGATATCCCAACAAATGCAAGGAGGAGTATTTGTACTGTGCAAATAAGCACAAGCGTCCTAAAGGGTTCCAAGACTGGTTAAAAATCAGCAAGGATGTTCTTAGTAAAGAGTGCTCCGGACACGCATCGTTTAACTATGGAATTTACACGTCAGCGCTCACTTCCGGGGTTGTCTCCTTGGAAAATGAAGCATTCTCTCAAAAGTTCTGTTACTGCTTGTGGTGGGGCTTGCAAAATCTCAGGTACCCATTTTTGCAGACCGACATATTTGGGTTGCCTTGAGTGACAAGCAACTGTTCTAGAGGCTTAAATAACAGCTTGTTTCTTCTTTTGCAGCACACTTGGTCAGGGGCTTCAGACAAGTACATATCCTGGGGAGGTTCTGTTTTCTATAACACTGGCGATTCTTGGGCTCATTCTGTTTGCTCTTCTGATTGGGAATATGCAGGTTGGATGTTTTTGATGTCTGTCTGAGAAAATCATCAGATCTCAACTTGTTGTTTTTGTAATTTCTGCAGACATCGCTCCAATCGGTAACCATTAGGCTGGAGGAAATGAGGATCAAAAGGCGCGACTCGGAGCAGTGGATGCACCACAGATCCTTACCTCAGGAACTGAGAGACAGCGTGAGGCGGTATGATCAGTACAAGTGGCTGGAAACGCATGGAGTGGATGAAGAAAACCTTGTGAGGAACCTGCCAAAGGACATCCGGAGAGACATAAAGAGGCATCTTTGTTTGAGACTAGTGAGAAGAGTCCCTCTATTTGCCAACATGGATGAGAGCCTGCTGGACGCCATTTGCGAGAGACTGGAGCCAAGCTTATTCACGCTAGACACTTACGTTCTGCGAGAAGGGGACCCTGTGAACGAAATGCTGTTCATCATACGAGGAACGTTGGAAAGCGTGACGACGGACGGAGGGAGGAGCGGGTTTTACAACAGGAGTGGGCTGAAGGAGGGTGACTTCTGCGGGGAAGAGCTTCTGACATGGGCGTTGGATCCGAAAGCTGGGTCAAATTTCCCATCATCAACGCGGACGGTGAAGGCCATAACAGAGGTTGAGGCTTTTGCACTGAAAGCAGAGGAGCTGAGATATGTTGCCAGTCAGTTTAGGCGATTGCACAGTAGGCAGGTTCAGCACACCCTCAGGTTTTACTCCCAGCAGTGGAGAACTTGGGCAGCCATGTTCATCCAAGCCGCCTGGCGTCGCTACACGAAGAGGAAACGAGTTGAGTTATATCAAAAGGAAGAAGATGAGGATGATGAGGAAAGGCAGGCATTGTTGAATAGAGAAACTAGTTTGTGTAGCCTGAGTTCAACTATATATGTCTCCAAGTTCGCAGCCAACGCAATGCGAGGAGTTGAGAGATTTAGGAACTCTACGAGTTTGATGAACCTACGCAAACCTGAGGAACCAGACTTTAGTGCTGCTGATGATGATTGAGAGAGGAGGCAAGCTTTAGCTTAAGCTTGTTGTAATGTCTAGCCACCACTTGCTTTTCTATTCTTTAATATCAAGCTAGAACTAGGAACTCCTCACAAAGCTCAACCTGGTACATAAAAACAAGTCAAGACCAAGACTAAGACTGAGCTATCTGTAAACAGAAATTATATATATAAATGGACTTAAATTGCAAATGGGCATACTTCAATGGTTCAGATGAAGTTAGTAATACTTTAAGCCAACAAAATATCAAATGAATATAGCATGCAGATCAATACGGATCCTCCCAAATGATTCACACAATCGATGTTTGATGACAAGGATCAATCTAAATTAGTTTCACAGCGCCTTTTTATTACACTCAAAAAGCCAGTTGCATCATACTGTTCTCTTTCAAAATTTTGAATTCATAGAGCAGAAAAGGGAAATAGCAAAGCTATTATGTTGTGTCAGCAATCAGAAAATAAAAGAATGAAGTAGAAAAAAGAACGAAATAAGACAATGACATATCGTTTGTTTTCGCGGTTCGGCCAAGTATGCATACGTCTGCAACTACAGAGCAGCTGTAGTTTCTTTTTATTGATTCTTTGTGAGTTGTGATTTACAGAGTACACAAAGTTTATTTATAGTTTTCAGATGATGGCGTAGTACAAGTAGTACGGGTTCACTTTTCAAAACTGAACAGCAGTATGAGTAGTACAGATAGTACCATCTACCTTAGTTATGTATATGAGCCAGTATCATCAATGTAAGGTGCTCACATCTCGTCAACTAGGAAACACCTCCTGCTCAACAGTGGGAAACATGTAATAAGTCCAAACAATGCTTGAACTTGTCACTGGCTTGGTCAACATATCAATTGATTCTCTGAAGTATGAACCTTCTCCAATAATATCTGTCCAGGCACAAGTAATTTCCTGATCTTGTGATACCTCACATCAATATGCTTCGTTCCCGGCATGATACACTTGGTTCTTTGCTAAATAAATGACACTATGACTATCACAATGCTACCAAACTCCACCTTGCTCAGCACCCATTTCCTTTATTAAACCCAACAACCATAAAGCTTCCTTAGCTGCCTCGGCTACTGCCATGTACTCAGCTTCAGTCGTAGACATAGTCACTATAGATTGGGCTGATGATTTTCAGCAAATAGATCCACCAAAAAGAATAAAGACACATCCTGTTGCTGATCTCCTTTCATCAACATTACCTGCAAAATCAACATATCCAATAATTGAAGGATCATTATGTCCACTGCTAAACATAATACTATGTCCCAATGTACATTTTAAATATTTAAAAATCCACTTGATTGCTTCCCAATGATGCTTACCCGATTTAGACATAAACTTGCACACTTGACTTATAGCATGCGCCAAATCTGGCCTAGTACAGACCATAGCATACATTAAGCAGCCAACAACACTAACTAGACTGTCATGGCTCGTATCACTAAAATCTTATGGCTGCTCCATGTAATTTGCTCATCCATATTACCGTGAAGAAAAGTTATTTTCACATCCATTTGCTCTAGGTGCATGTCTTGGCTAGCTACAAAGGCCAACACTGCTCTGATGAAATATGTCTGACTACCCGAGAGAAAATCTCATCGTAGTCAATTCCCTTCTGGTGTGGGTATCCTTTTGCTACAAGACGAGCCTTAAACTTTTCCCCTACTTTTTTTTTATTACTGCCTACTTTCTCTTGTAGACCCACTTACAATCGATACCCCTTTTTCCTTTAGGAATCTGAACAAGCTCCGAAGTCTGATTCTTCTTCATGAACTCCATCTCCTCCACCATAGCACTCATCCACTTATCTTTCTCCTGGCTAACCATAACCTCTCGAAAAGTAGACGAGTCTCCAGAGCTAGTAAGAAGTGCATACGCTGCTAAGTCTTCATACTCATATTTCTCTGGTGGGTTGATCTGACAACGTTGCCTATCACGTACAAGAGAATATTCTTGCGCATCACCTTGCGCTCCACCTGAATTTTCTTCGATATGTTGTTCAGGTACGTCCTCCACATTGTGCACTAGTGTGACACAACATCAACCTGAACCGCCTTCTTGTTGGTCCCTTCAAAAGTTGGCACATCTCCTCCAACCTCCTGCTTCAACATTGACTGCTCATCAAATATAACGTCCCCATTCATCACCATTTTCTTTGCAACCGGACCTCGTAAACCCCTTCACACCTTTCATGTAACCAACGAAGACGCACTTCTTCAACTTTGAATCAAGCTTTGATCGATCATCACTGGATATATGCACGTAAGATGGACATCTGAAAATCTTAGGGCATCTGCACCGGTTGAAGATCTATCTCAATTTGAGAACGTTCTCTTCACTTTCAAACGCACCGGTTGAGAGGAAAATCCGGAGGAGGTAGAATGTGCTCGGAGACAATCTCGCCGAGCACGCCGAGGAGATCGATCGAGCGAGGAGAGAGAAGACACGTGCAAATCAGGAAAGAGATCTGGTCCGTTAGATCAGATCTAAATTTGATCTTACGACTCAGATTTATTTCCAATGGGATTTAAGCCAAATAATATGAAAAAAATCAAAAAAAATATGAAAACATTATTTTTTATTATCTAAAAAAAAAACCACTATAAATCTACTACTCTTATGAATCTAAATTCACACAAAGTATTCAATACTTCACTCTTCTCTCATATTTCATTTCACATATTTCATCTCTTTTCTCATATTTTCAATATGTCGGGCACTTGGCCTATGTCCGAAGATGTGCGATTGTGCATTTCATATTGTCGTCAATCGATCGATCGAATTACCGGCAATAAATAAAGAACCGATAAGTTGTGGGAAAAAGTTCACGCCGATTTTCAATCAAATTGGGTTATGCGTGACGATGAGGTAATTACTACTGATTCAAGATCTTAAACCGCCATTATTTTTCGATTTGCTAAGTTGAAACCGAATTATCTTATTGGGCATCATGCATTGCATATACAAGAAGAAATCCGGAATTCGGCGGTAATGCGCAAGATGAGGTAAATTATTTAATTAGCTTGTTCAACATAATTATTGTGAATTCAAAATTTCGCTAAATCTAATTTATTTTATCGTTCGAATGGATAGGTAAGAAAAGCTCAAACTATGTACGTCGCAAAAAAAAAAAGACATTCATACATTTTGAATGTTGGGAACAAGTTAAGTCACATTCAACATTTGCACCTACGGAAACAATTTCTCCACCGATTTATGAAGGTGGTGCACCATTGCAAGCAACTCTTCGATCTATAACCATGATGGTAGTCCGGTTATAAAAGAAGCCCATGAAGAACTGATACTTTCTACACCTGAAAGTAATCATATGAGTCCATCTAGTCCGGTGAGACCATCCGGAGTGAAGGCAGCGAAAGAAGCAAGGAGAAAGAGTAAGAAAATCGTCACTTCAACAAATAATTATAGTGACGCTTTACATGTCATTGTCGAAAGTCAGAAAAAAGCATTGATCCAACAAATGCAAGTGCAGCTTGCTCAAAAGCAAATGGAGCATACTCACAGGATGCAAGAAAAGGCTGAAGAGTCAAAGATTATGGAAATGAACACATAAATGATGACCCCAAAATCCAAGAAATATTTCTCAAAGAGAAAGGCTAATATTATGCGACGTTATGAGGAAGAAGAAGAAGTCAACAACGACAATGAAAACGATTCGTATTTTTCAGATTATTACTGTCCTCAACATGATGATTAGATTATGAACTTTACTTGAAATCCGAGCTATAATTCATCAATATTTTAAAAAAATTAATTTATCAAAATTAAAATTATTAAAAAAATATGAATAGTAATAAAAATATCTCCTCGAGATAGTTATAGGTGCATAAAATGTGCAAATTGCTATTAATGTATGTTGAATAGTAATAAAAATTGCTTCTCGAGAAATTCCTCAACGAGATAGAACTTTCTCAACGGGTGCGAATGCCCTTAAAGTTGTCAAAATTAATCGACTGACCTATCCACACTTCTTCTGCAACCTTTCCATCCAAAGAAGCTCGTGGTGATCTGTTAATAAGATAGCAAATCATGTTATGACCTCAGTCCAGAAGCTGTTAGATAATCCAGCATTTAATCGAAAACATCTCCCCTTTCAGCTAGAGTTCTGTTCGTCCTTTTTGCTACCCAATTCTGTTGTGGTGTCTTCCGAATTGAAAAATGCCTTTGAATGCGATGTTCTGCACTGAAATTTTAGAAGTTCGAATCCATATACTTTGTATCATTATCTGACCGCAGGTACTTAATCTTTCTCCCCATTTGGTTCTCCACCTCAGCTTTCCATAGCTTAAACTTGGCAAAGACTTCGGATTTCTGCTTCAAATCCATATACTTCGTACCATTACTATTCGTCATATCTTTCCTTTCACTTATCTCTCACTACCATAACCACCCACTTCAATCCCACCACCACCCCTAATACCACCACAACACCACCTTCATCACTCATCGAACCCCACCACAACATCATCACAACCATAATAACTCACCCCATTACCATCACCACTCACCGCCACAGCACCACTCACCTCTCATCCCACCACCACCCACATTAATCTCACTATCACCCATAAATTAATATGAAATAATAAAAATTAATAATTAATGTATTTAATTTAATTTATTAAAAATTTAAATGTAAAAGAACATGACCTAAGTGTCGATATTTTACGGATGGTTAGCAAAAAGGTTTGGCCATCTTCTACTCCTTATGCAGAGCAAACACTTGCCACGTGATTGTCAGATTACGCTCTGTGATTCTGTACAATTTGATCAGTTTTATATCTTTGCCTCTAGTGATTCAATAGCCAGAGGTCTTTGTAAATATTTTGTAACATACCAGAGCATCTAACAACAGCCCATCTCTGACCAACATCATTCTTTCTATTGTCCAATTAGTGAGCAGAAAACAATGCCTAAAAGCAGCATCCCAAACATCAGCAGTCATGGTCATGCAACTGAAATGTTTACATTTCTACAGCTAACCAGCTGTTTCACACTCTAATATGAAGATTAAGATACAAAGCATCAACCTTTCTTCCCTAAAAAAACCCTCAAGTGGATTTATTGAGTGTTCCTTCTGAACCATCATCAAATCGCTAGAAACAATTCAAAGCAGGGAAATTTCACTTCTCAAGTCACTCTTAAGTAATTATCATCCAATAAACAGATCCCTATTTTTAAATAATTAATACAATTTTAGAGCAATGAATGAGAAATGGGGGACAAGCAGTTACCTGGTTTTCGAGATCTACATACTCCTCTGCGTGTATTTCCACCATTACCATAATCATCAGTACCGGTAAATGGCATAATATTATGAATGAGTGCTTCCTATTCCTATTCTCCTCCCATTATTGAAAAAATAAGAACAAGTCACACCATGTGTGGTTTTGGTATTTCATCGATACCATGCACCGCTTAAAAGGAAATTATGCAAGTGCCGCACTTGTAAGGCAATATAAACTAACGTAAAGACAACTGATATTTACCCAAACAGAAAAATTAACACATCAAAAATTAATCTAGGAAAACTGGCGCTTGCGCTTCTCTTTGCTGGCCTATCCGGTAACGAAGATATAAATATGTTCTGTAATACACCTGCTAACAAAAGTAAAGAATGAAGGGAATGAAACAAATAGTGTGGTTTCTTTATTCTAAAATTTTCATCCAATGCATTTTTCTGGATTAAGGGAGTCTAATTTTACAATATGTGGCTGATTGAATGTGTAAATGAAAAAAAAAAAAAAAACTGAATAATCCTAACAAGTGAAAAAATGATTATTTAATCAATTGCCATGCCTCATACTCCAGCTCCTGAAGTTAGTATCCATTTTTGTGAGTTTTGAATGTTGGTACGGTCCTCGTCTCTTCTGATCCGGCAACCACTAGAGTCTCATCTACACATACCTGAAAATTAAGAAATAAAAAATCCATCAATATGTGTCTAGGAAAATAATGATGCAATGTGATTTGGCAACTAAATAAGTCGAGTGAAATAAAAGGGGTTATGTGCATATTGATGACTCTTTTAAGAATGTTTGACGACTGCATTGACGGATGTAACCACATCAACTCCAGGTCATATATTGAAATTGTCAATGGACATAGGTGGACTGATCAGTATCAAACCAAACCTAAGGAGACTGGAAGAAAGAGATTGCTTTTAAAAAATTATAATGATATAAGATTATATTATGAGGATCAAAATTATGGAACAGTTTCGAAATAAAATAAGCCACTCAAACTCCAGCAATCTTCAGTTGCCTACCTTGAAAAAATGGACAGGCAAGTACCGAATGCATTATGTGTTAACAAATGGAGATATTTGTACATACTGTTGACTGGATGTTTTAATGAAATGAACTACTGATAAGCCTGGATATTTTTATCTTTTAAATATAAGTAAAAAAAATACTAATCACTTTCTATGAGATTATAGAAGATAAAAGTTAAAGGCAGCAAATGGCGGAATATGGTCTATAACTTACTAGGCGAAGATGCTGTGGCTTTGAACTGTTGAAGATTTGCAACTTTCTGAACTTCACCAAATTTTACGTCATTACCAGTGGCTACGCCTCTTTGATGCTTTTTCGCTGCAGCTTGAGCATTGGAAAGAGCTTCAACAACTTCTTTGTCATCAGGAAGTTCCTTTCCCAGGATTTCATAATCTTTCACCGCCTCAGACCATCTTTCAAGCTATACGAAAGCCCAGCACTTATGCGGCAACTCTTGAACCAATAAAAGAAAAAGCTCTTATGGAAAATGTGCCAATTTACCTTTAAGTATGAGGCAGCTCTTCTTAGTAGAGCTTTGGTGTATGTCGGTTGGATCTTGAGGGCTTGATTGCAATCTTCAACAGATTGTTCCCACAAACCCAACTTAGACCAGCAGATAGCTCTATTACAATAAAGAATAGAACTGGTTTGATCATGTTTTAGGCCTTCCCCATATGCTGTGCATGCTTCCGCAAATTTTCCTGAATTGAAAAGATCATTGCCCCGCGAACGAGCATTGGCCACTATTTTCAACTTTTTTACAAAGGCCTCCAACTCATCGATGCTGCAATCAATACGAGAAGCTTTCTCTGCTAAAGAAACTGCAGCCTCAAACCTACAAGTACCGCATCACCCATCCCAAATTAACAGAGAAAAGACAAACTATACACGATTTGGTCAATAGATACTTGTTTTTTGTCTCACCTGCCAAAAGCCATCTCAACCTGAGCCTTAACATAAAGCACATAAGCTTCAGCAAGGATACCATGAAACTTAATATGTAATCCCAGAGAGGAGTGTGTTTCAAACTTCTGAATATCAGATATAATGGAC
Source organism: Umbilicus rupestris (assembly GCA_963678935.1). Classification (NCBI taxonomy): domain Eukaryota; kingdom Viridiplantae; phylum Streptophyta; class Magnoliopsida; order Saxifragales; family Crassulaceae; genus Umbilicus; species Umbilicus rupestris. Next base: position 10,250,377 of record OY787621.1, read on the forward strand.
TGAGCATCGTCAAGTCGTTGTAGCTTCAGAAGAGCTTCTGCTCTACAAGCAATGAGCTGTAAACATTATCTAAGTGAGGTCATCTTACATTAAGGTTCATTTTATAATGAATGAAACATCATATGATGACAGCTGAAATTTCACCTGAAGCGAAGAATCAGCTCCAGCTGCAATGGATGCATCTGATTCCCTCAAAGCACTTTCCCAATCACCAATATTCCGAGCATCTTCACATCGACTCAGATGTTTTTCTACACTATACAGTTTCTGCAACTCATGTGGGTCAGGTAATTGGCCTGGGAAACCAATGTGATAGCGTGCATTTTCAACCAGTCCCAATCTGAGTTACAGAAATAGTGTAACGTTTGAGAATAATTATATTGTACAAATGGCTGAAACTAAAGACGGCATGCTGCTCTTGTAGCGTGTTAACTCAAACAAAATGAGCCACTAAGCAATATATTTTGATCATTAATTGAGTATAGCATCACTCCTTCACCCTACCCTGGATCAATTCACTATGGTTAACAATTTGGATTTGTATGTATATGCTAATTAGTGCGCTTAAATTATATATCATTGTAAATGTTAACTACGCATTTCCAACTCACAATGAGTGGCTTTTTCCATATTTGACAAACTCACACACAATTCAGCATTAACCACATGTAGAGAACAGCAACATATACATAAAGGGAGTAAAATTACACACGAAAAATTTAGTATAACCTCTTATAAACCCAAAAGAACTTGAGATATATAATACAAACTGACCTCAAATACAGGTAAGCTAGTCGTTGATGAGCTCTAAAACACCCCGAATCCAATTTCAAGGCCTCTTTACACTCCCTTACAGCCTCGCCAAGCCTCCCCAAAGCCGTTAAAGCTGCAGCTCTATTACTCCTATAAGCTGCTACTCGAGGTGCCATTGATATGGCACGATCATACAGAATCAATGCGTCCGCAAAATTCCCTCTCCTATACATTTCATTCCCAGCCTTCTTGACCTCCTCTGGATCACAACTAGTCATAGCCTTTTTCAAAACACTCTCCGCCACAGTTATCATCTCCCCTCTCACATTATCATCACCAAAGCCCACAGCAGAGCTCACTCTCGCGCCCCCACGCATAATGCTCCCATGTCCATAGTTAGCAGTCCCCGAACCGAGAACCGCAGGCTTCGGTGCCGAATTAGGGTTCGCAGCACTCAAAGTCGGGCCTGGAGCCGCAGCTTGAGCGCCGCCGCATCCACTCCCATTTCGAGCAGCACCACTAATGTTCCCAAAGCTTCGTCCGGAGAAAAACGGCGGAACCCCAGCAGACATAGATCTCCGATGCCCCGGTCTGGGCCTCGATCCAGCACCAGCAGATCCGGCGCTGTCCCCATGACTGGCACTGGTAGCAGACGAGGCCAACAACTCACCAGAATGACCATAGGATCTCCTCCCTCTGTTAGCCTGTCCTTGCTTCCCCGCAAGCGAATCGGACGAGCTGGAACTGCTGCTAGTGGCAGTAGCTGACGAATGCGGAGGCTTCGATGAGGCGCCCAGATCGAGTTGTTTAAAATCCGGCTTGTTGAATCCCATGCTCAGCGACTCGCGGAGCCTCTCCGTCAGCGAATCGGAGGAAGTCCGCTGTAAGGTATTCGTGGCATGCTGGTCAGACATCGCAAAGGGGTCAATTGAAGAGGAGCGAAGTGAAATTCTGAAAAAAGATTTACGAAGGCATCGAGGAGGCTGGTACGAGTAGAGTAAAATAAGACATCTCGTCATATACCTATATAAGGAGTGCCACGTTGGCACCTCCCAAGGAGAATATCCGGATAAAATTTGGACTTCAAATCTGCAACTTTATTCCTCATTTGGGATTTTGGAAAAAAGTTTTGATTTTTCCCTTCCGAAAAATTTAAATTAATATGTCATCTGTGGAAAAAGTTTCTCAAATGCATTCTTATAATGAGAACGGTTTTGCTAAGATTAGTTTCTTAGAATTGTATATGAGATCGGTCTGATCAAAATCGATCTTTTTAAATTATGCTGAGATGACTCGTTTTTTACATACTTGTCATCAATAAAATCGAAAGAAAAGTCCAGTCAAATGCCATGTTGCAACCGGTTTTATTAAAATCAGTCTTATTGAAGAGACCGGTGTTAGTAAAACCGAGTTTTTTCATGAGACAAGTCTTAAATAAGACATGTCTCATGAACATAACAAATCTGCCGTTCTCATTTCTTCTCTTCCACAAAGCTCCCCATTTTTATCTCGGGCATCCGGTGAATTTTGCAACTTTGAAGGTTTTTGGAAGCGGATTTTGAGGTAAGGAAGTATGTTGGAGTATGTCCACTCCATGTTTTTGATGAGACAAACACCCAACTAATAATGCTACTTGAATTTGCAGGGAACGATCCCTGGAATGGACATTACAACACGAAAGCAAGAGCTGATAGAATCTTTGAGATTACGATCTCTAGCTAGATTCTCGGAGCAAAACAGAAGCTGATAGAATCTCTGAGATTACGATCTCTATCTAGATTTTCGGAGCAAAATAAGGATCAAGATTGAGAAGATACGGTCAAAGATTGTCAAGATTATTATGGGATAATCTTGATAATCTTAGAGATTTAATTCTGAATTTGGAAGGTAAATCTGGGATTTGTTGCCCAACAAATCAGGGATTTGCGATTGAGCAAATCTAGGGCTTTTTCCAAGGAAGAACGAGATAAAAGAGAAGGCAGAGCTTTTGACATATGCAGCGAATTGGAGAAGATCCTTGACACCCATCAGCGTAACAGCTAAGGCTCGGAAGACTACACCGCCAAGAAGTGGAGAAAGGAGAAGTTTGCTACTCGGAGGGAATTGAAGACGGTGCTGTAGTCTGTGTCAAAAGGGAAGTGCTACTTGTGGTGCGGCTGCCTCTTGGAGAATACCCCAGCAAACAGTGAACTGGAGTGTCTGGTTGCTTGAGGTATAACATCAAGTGTAATCGATCAAACACCTAAATACAAGAGTATTTCGAAATCCTTCTAGCTTGCTAGAAGGTAGTGGTTTTCCGCTCAGGTATCTTTTAAGGTACCGGAGTTTCCACTCTAAATTGCTGAGCAAGTTCATTACTTTATGCATAATTTACTTTCTACTGCTTTGTTACCTGACAAGGAACAAAACCCTTTTGTTACTTGCTACGGAACACTAACCACGATCCAACAAAGTATTTTGTATGTTAGGGCTATGGTTTATATATTAGGGTTAATTAGAATTGTTGTAATTGAGAAATTTGATGTCGATATTTTTTTAAATTTGTTGAAAATTTTGGTTGATTCTCATATGTTGGAGAGTTTACTATGTGAGGTTTTTGTGTATGGGAAAGTAAATTTAAATGGAAAATATCGAATTCGACCTAATGGTTATGTCGGCGTTGGAAATGTAGGACATGCGCGTAATGGATGAGTTTGATCAGGATGGAATAAGCAATGAGCAATCTGATAGCCTTCAATCTTGCTACCGGTGCGAAGGTCTCATCGTAATCGATGCCTTCCTGTTGATTGTACCCCTGTACTACCAACCGAGCCTTGTTCCGAACAATAGCTCCCTTCTCATCTCGCTTATTCCTGAAGACCCAACGAGTACCTATCACCTTCCTCTTTTCTGGTCTAGGTACAAGTCTCCAAACCTTGTTCCTCTAGAACTGATGCAATTCCTCATGCATCGCCTGAACCCAGGCAGGATCCTTAAGTGCATCCTCGACTGTCTTGGGTTCCATCAGGGACACGAACGCAGTCTGAACTCGTTCCCCCTGAAACGTAGACTAACAATGAAAATCTCGAAGTCTAGTATTAGGTTGACTAACCCGAGTACTTCTTCTCAATGGAACCACATCTCCTATGGCTTCCGCATCATTGTTATCGCCCTCAGATACTTGATCTGGTTCAAGTACCTGACCCTGATCCTCATGCTGTTCATCCTGCACCTGTACCTCGGCTGGATCTTGATCAGCAACACCTGGATCCTGATCAGCTTCCTCCTGATCCCCATCAGCACCCTCTTGTGCTGGAACACCAATGTCATCTTGTGTGTTATCTGCATCTGGTCGTGCTAACACAAAGATTTCCTCAGCAGGTTCCTGTTTGACCCGAACCTCCACAAGTTCCTGAATCTCTGCAGGATTCCCTGGCATCACGTTCTCGTCAAAAACCACGTGTACACTTTCTTCGACTGTCCTAGTCTTCTTGTTGTACACCTTGTAGGCTTTACTATGTGCTGAATACCGTACGAACACCCCTTCATCGCTCCTCGGATCGAACTTCCCAAGCTGATCTTTCCCATTGTTGTGAATGAAGCACCTGCGCCCAAATACTCTCAAGTGAGATATGTTAGGTTTGCGTACCTTCAACAACTCATACGGAGTTTTATTCAGAAGCGGCCTTAAGTAGGCTCTGATCAGCACATAACATGTCGTGTTCATTGCTTCTCCCCAAAATCTTTTTGGTAGACCACTTTCCAACAACATGGTCCTGGTCATATCTTCCACGGTCCTGTTCTTTCGCTCAACTACCCCATTCTGCTGTGGAGTCCTTGGCGCTGAAAAGTTGTGTTGAACACCTTGACAAGCACACCAGCTGATGAACATTGAGTTGTTGAACTCAGTACCATGATCTGACCTGATACTCTTGAGTTTCTGAACAAGTGACGTCTCAACCGCCTGGGCCCAAGCTTCGAATTCCTCAAATACCTCAGTCTTAGAAGACAGAAATATTGTCCATATGAACCTCGAATAATCATCGACCAGCACGAATACGTACTTGTTCCCTCCTATGGACTGAGTCCTCATTGGCCCGCATAAGTCCATATGCACCAACTCCAAATGTCTACTGGTACTCACTACCTTCTTTGGCTGAAATGAGGTTCTCGTCTGCTTACCCCTTGTACAAGCAACGCATACCTGGTCGGGTAGATGACTCACTTCCGGTAAGCCACGAACAAGTTCCAGTCTCTGGAGCTTCCTCATTAACCTCAGATTCACATGACCCAGACATCTGTGCCATAGGTTGGAGTCATCTGTCCTTGATGACAGGCAGAGGTACTCATCCGGATCCCACTCCGGATCGGTCTTGTACACTCCGTTCTCAACCGTGCCCTTGAGAAGAATCTTACATGTACTCAGAGACTTCACATAGCACCCATTAGTGGTAAAAACAACTTTGTTGTTCCCACCTTGACAAAGTTGAAATACACTAAGTAAATCAAACTTTAAATTTTGAACTAAATTCACACCATCAATACTAACTTTCTTATTTAAACTAACCATACCTGTTCCGAAGATCTCACCTTTACTTCTATTTCCAAAAGTAATGGAACCTCCGGAATGTTGCTGCAGAGAAGAGAATTTGTCTATTCATGTGACTTGAGCACCCGCTGTCTACATACCAGGGACCTGTTCCTCTCTCCACCTACACACAAACAATCAGTTCTTACGAACTCAAATTAGCTTTGCCTTTTTGGGTTTCTTGTCCGAACTAGAATCAACACAAGTAATGAGTTTAGAAGAGTTAGTATTTGATTTGACAGTTGGATCCTTCCGGGTACTTGTTCCTCGCTTGGAACCACCAGGTTTTTGATCCTTGTTTCTGGAGGCTTGCCTAGCAGTACACTTTGCCCAAAAGTGTCCCTCCTTTCCACAGTGAAAACAGATTTTCTTCTTTCTGAAGTTCACCTTTTTGAAATCAGCAATCTTTCCTTTTGCTTGCTGAAGTTAATGCCAGCTGGTTTCTGACCTTGAGTGCTCTTTGCCCAGATATGGTACCCCTTACCATATGTCTTAGCCTCGTTTTGGAGATCCACCTTTACCCCTGGAGTACTCCCGGGTTCTCCAGCTTTCTAAACTCTCTTTGCAATGGTCACATCTCCATAACTCAGACCTGGTTTAGACTTCTTTGTTCCCTGAACATTCGTCTTCACCTTAACATCAGGTTCATGTACCTGCAATCTCGAAACACCCCTTTGTTTCCCAACGAGTTCCCTCTGAAGTTGCCGAATCTTGGCAGACTTCTCATCAATTTGAGCATCTTTTTCATCAATAATATCAGTTAACTCATCATATTTATCACAAAGACCTTTAATAATGAGTAACAAATCAGCACGTGATTTAAAATCAGAAGACTTGGAGGAATGTTTTACCTCCGATGTTGATGACCTTCCCTTGGCCATAAGACACAAGTTCCTCCTTGAAGACTTGTTCCCGAACAGACTCCCTGAGTCACTATCCTCTTCTGAATCTCCCCATGCTGTAATCATTGCCCTCTTGTACTTTTATTTCTCATCATTGGATTTCTCCTTGTTGGTCTTATCCTTCTTTTTCTTCCAGCAGTCTTTGGCAAAATGACCCTTTTTACCACAATAGAAGCATTCGGCATCCTTCTTTGCAGTGCGCTTTGAAGAAGAGTTCTTCGAATTGAGTTTCTCATTCGCGACCTCAATGCCTTAGTCAGGAGCACCAAATCAGATTTGTCTTCTGTTTTTGCTTCGGACTCAATCTCTTTCCTTTAGATTTCTTGGACTTCCCTTTCTCACTAACCAATGCAATCTGCTTCGCTTCTCTCTGAGGTTCACGTCCCTCCAGCTTGCATTTCTCAATAAGCATGTTGCTTTCGAGCTTAGAGACCAAATCTTCTAGAGTGATTCTCTTTGTATCAGGAAGAGCAGCCAAAGTCCTTGAAATGTCCCTGTAGGAAGTAATGAGTGACCTCCCAATTCTCATACTCCTTTCCCAGTCTTGACAGAGTTGATAGACATCCTTGAAACCTTGAGTGATAGCCATGTATCGACTCGTCCTTAGCTTGACGAAGACTATTATACTTCATCTGAGCATTGAGGATCCTATTCCTTCTAACGTCTGCAGAACCATCATAGATTCTCCTGAGAGCATCCCAGACCTCTGACGGGTCTGTGTAGATCAGGACCTTGGCAAGATCTTCTGGTTCCAGTGCTGCATGAAGTACTTTCATAGCTTGAGCGTTCTTTTGAAGCTTCTTGAAGTCCGCGGTAGTGTAAAGCGTTCGTGATTTTTCCATGGTTTTGTCATCATCATCCATGATGAGTTGTCTACCTTGCTCGATGATCTGCCAGACCTCACCATCCAGTGAGAGGACATGTTCCTCAAATCTGATAATCCATGAGTCATATTCGCCTGCCTTCAATTTTGGAGGGGTTGCAAATGAATCACCTGACATACCTGCAATGCTAATCAAAATTTAGAACCAGCGGCTCTGATACCAATTGATAGGATCGTGATTAGTAACACACTAGGTATAGGAACTGTTAGGAACCTAAACCTAGTTGGCAGGTACGTATACCTCAGAGTATTAACGCACAGCGGAATTCTTCTAAAGATTATTTTATTAATCTATAGACTGTACAAATACTTACACTATTCGTACACAAGTAATAGTATCGCTAACTATCACAAAATCAAGTCACCTAAGCTTGATGATCCCGGATCACCAATCGCGACTTCCAGAGACAAGTCCCTCCAACGATTCCCCAAATCGTCCACTCGTCTCCCACACTCCAAGGGCTAGCTCTTGATGCACGGATGGCTTACTCAAGCTTCTGCTCTCCTTCCCTTGATTCGTACGTGCGATTCCTATGATTTCCCTTTAATAAGTAACTAGCGGTTATGTGCAATTAGTATCAAATCTGGATCTCCGAGATTCTCATTATCAAATCACGATCTTCGAGATTCTCGTTATCAAATCACGATCTCCGAGATTCTCGTAACTGCTCGGTTGACTCGGTTCTGACTTCATTTCCTTCAAGTCCCTCTGTGTCCAAAACAGGTTCTTGTCCCTCGCATGACTCTCTGACTTAGAGTCCTTCTGTCCATCAGATGTTCACATCCTGGTACAGGTTCCTACACACTCAACTTAAAGTCTTAGTCGAGTGTTGTCATCATCAAAACCACATGGGGTACATGATCCTCAGGATCCAACAACGAGGTTGGATGTATCTTCAGGTGACAGAAGTAAATCACGCATAGTACTCCTAGAGTGATATATGTCCTCAACTCGGCCGTCCAATTGTTTCTCTTTTTCCTTGTGACATTGTGCAACACATTGTGGTTTGGCGCGGAGAGCCTGTGATGGGATGTTTGTAATTAAACTGTCGAAACACTCGTGAAGAATAGTTTCACTCAATAATATTAAAGTATATGAGTGGCATCTCCGCGGTCCAAATCTGGTCATCCTGTGTCTGGCGATCAAACCGGTCATGATAGATGCATAATGTCTGATGAGGTGTCTCAGTGTACGTCCTCGGACCATCCCATTTCCCGAAGAAAAAAATCAATTAAATCTATAAGTTTATTAATGAAAGTCATTTCCGGAGGAGCAAATGCCAAAATACATGATCCATACTCATCCAAAATCTACACATTTATTCCAACACATTATTGTCGCGGGATTAAACATTTCTAACACATTCATATATGCCGGTAATTGTTAAAATGACTCATCTTAATCTCCAAATATCAATGCATGTTGCGTGCTACTCACTCTTTTAAGTATGAAACGTCATAGCCATACTACTGACTATATCATCAAGAGAAAATCTAAGTTTTTCTTGAATTATATTTATAATCTCCATGGTTATGAAATTCTTATTAAAATGAGCATTGTCGTTCAAAATAACATTAGAGGCACAAGTATGCGGATCCCTAACTCTAATAATTTTCCACAAATGAGTCTTACTTTTCTTCACTGCTGCACGAAAAATTATTTTTCCCGTCTTCATAATGAAGAACCAATCTTTTTGGATCCGACTTATTAGTGTGATATTTATCCCGATTAATAACCAAAAATCTTTGATAGTCATATATCACCGCTTCTTTGCTTTAAAACATCATCCCTTTACCAATACAATTCATATCAAATCCCGAATTGTCTATCATATATTCATTAATGACACCATCATTCATCCAAGTGGAAACATCATTAAAGGCCTCGAAATCCAATAGAAGATGAGGTTCAATTAGATTCTCCCCTGCACCCAAATTAGTTTGATCATTTGTTGTCTTCACCAACATCATTAATATTTCAAGTTCCTCTTGATAGTATTCGCCTATTATGGGGTTCTCAAACGTGTCCAACATTGACATAATTATCCCATCTAATTCATGATTTTTCATTACGAGTCAAGACAGGTCCTACTCTAAAAAATAATATTTAATCAATAACAACAACAACCATAAATACCCCGATTATTATACTCCAACAATACAATATACATCTAACATATACATGTCAAATTGAACATATATGCACATTGGAATCCAATTTAGAGCACCAAATCAACCAAATTTCAAAACTTTAAGAACTCACTTAAACCCTTAATCAACCACATAAGGCCTAAACAAATTTAGTCTACGGAATGGAACTTACCTATGAAATGAAGGAAGCTGTCGGTGGTGGTTCAGGGCGAGCCCGAGTTGCTCGATCGACGGATGCGACTATCGCTGGACGGAGGGGAGAGATAGCAAGGAGGGGGAAGAAAAGGCGATTATCAATTGCCGTGCATAACCCACTGTAATTTATATGAAAGTCACTTGTCAAAAAGACGTCTTTGTGTGAAAGCTGCTTTTTCCTTAAACAATTTTCATTATAAATCCAACTAAGGGCATTTGCACCGGTTAAAGATCGATCTCAATTTGAAAACGTTCTATTTCAATTTGAGAACGTTCTCATCAGTTTCAAACAGGTTGAGAGGAAGATCCGTAGAAGATAGAACGTGCTCGGAGACGATATCACCTGGATCGCCGAGCAGATCGATCGAGGAGAGAGAAGAACAATGGAGGAGACGTGACAGGCCCAACAGATTGATCCAACGAACTGATTTTTAACGGAAAAGAGATCTGGTCCTTTAGATCAGATGCAAATTTGATCTAACGGCTCAGATTTATTTCCAATGGGATTTAAGCCAAAAAAATGAAAAAAAATCGAAAATATATTTTTTTTATTATCTGAAAAAACCACTATAAATCTACTATTCTTATGAGCTATATAATTCATCAATATTTTTTAAAAATTTAACTTATCAAAATTAAAAATTATTAAAAAAATATGAACAGTAATAGAAATATTTCTTCGAGATAGTTATGAGTGCATAAAATGTGTAGATTGCTATTACTGTTTGTTGAATAGTAATATGAATTGCTTTTCGAAAAATTCCTCAACGAGATAAAATTTTCTTAACGAGTGCAGATACCCTAAGAGCAATTGGTGATGCTTCAAAAAAGTTTAAAAAAAAAATCTCCCCACACTAGTGTCCGAATTTAGAGATGGAAGTGGGTCGGTCAGCCCGTGGGCCAGCTCGGGTGGGTTGTGGGCTGGCTCGACCCAGCTCGACCCGGACACATCAACCCGTGGGTCGAGTGGGTTGGGTTACAGCTCGCGGGTCGGGCTGGGTCCTTTAAAAAAAAATTCGAGCCAGCCCGGGTTCGACCCGGCCCAGCCCTGACCCAGCTCGCCCGACCCACGAGCTCGACCCACGGGCTAAAATTCAAAAATATAGCCGTTAAGTTCAAAATTTCAAAATTTGAATCTCATTCCCAAATTCTATAAATACCACATCCTTATTTCATATTTTACACACCAACAACTCTCTAAAACCTTTCTTCTTCTCAAGTGCTCAAGTGACAAGTCTCAATTTTGCAAGCAACGGCCAAACGGGCTTCTCAAATCTTAAAGCTCAATCTTCATTTCGGTATATTTTATTTTGCTATTTAGATATTAATTGTTGTTGTATTTGTTGCATTTGACTACCATGGAAAATGTTAATCTCTATAATTTTGAAGATATTTTTCCCAATGATGAGAATGAGGTGGAAAACAGTGAACGTGTGGATAGTGGTCCGAGGATGGACGAAGGTCCAAACTCATTATCGAATACTCCCACCGTCACACCATCATCCACCTCTACCTCTAGGAGAAATGAACACATGTATAAATCTTCTGTTTGGGTTTATTTTGTAATTATTTGGAAGAATAATGTAAGATTTGCCAAATGTAAAAAATGTGGGCAAGAGTATAAAATTTCAGTGGGAGGGGGTACGGGTACGTTTTCAAGGCATATTGCTAAAAAGCATCCGGATTGGGTTATTGATTCCAATCAAACTGCTTTAGTTGGTGAGTCCGTCGGAACTGGTAGTGCACAACTTTGTGAACAACCGGGACCAACATGGCGTTACTCAGAAGCTAAAGCTTGTATTGGTCTAGCTAAATATATAATAGAGGCCGAACAACCTTTTTCGATGGGTGATGATCCTAAGTTTATTAGTTTTATTAAAAAATATTTACAACCATATTTTAAGGGGGTTTCAAGAAAAACTATTCGAGATGATGCTTTTCGTACATTTAACCTTAAAAAACAAACGCTAATTAATATGTTTTTAGATATGAAATGTATGATTTCTCTAACGTCTGATATTTGGACTTCTCCTTTTGGATATGGATATATTTGTTTAACTGGTCATTGGATTGATATTGATTGGGTGATGCAAAAAAGAGTTCTTATGTTTAAACCTATGGAGCATCCACATACGGGACTTTTTATAGCACATATGATTGAAAATACTGTAAATGAGTTTGGATTAGGTGGAAAAGTTTTTTCAATATCATTTGACAATGCATCTAATAATAATGTTGCGGTCACACATTTAATCACCCGCCTCAAACCAATTCTTGGTGGTAAATTATTTCATATTAGATGTGCATGTCATATTATTAATTTGTGTGTGCAATCCGGCTTAGAAATTATCAAGCCACACATAGAGAAAATTAGAGGTGCACTTAAATATATTCAATCAAATGGTCATCGTAAGCAAGAATTTAAAGATCTATGTAAATTTCATAACTTGCGGTATAAATAATTTTCTCTAGATGTGATCACTAGATGGAATTCGACACGAGATATGCTTAAACGTTGTATGCTTTAAATTCAATTTATGAAGAAGATTGGCATAAGGCCGAATTGATTCTTTCATATTTAGAAGTTTTTTATGTTGCTACTAACAAATTGGGTGGTACTTATTTTCCCACTTCTCCTTTTTTAATACAACAATTATTTACTATGTCTACATGTTTTTAAAAACATAGGTGTTCAGAATTTTATATGATATATATGTTGCAAAAGTAGGTTCTGATTGTACTTCATCATCACAACAAGATACAAATAATGTGTCTTTCGTTTGTGAGGAAGATTTTGCATTGTATCAATGGCAAGCATATAAAAGGCAAGCCACAGGTGAGTGTAGTACCTCCTTTCAATCAAACGCGGGTAGTTCAAATTACAGTGAGCTTCAATTTTATTTGTCCCGATCCGAGCCTCCAATAGACCCAAAACTAGATTTGTTGGCGTGGTGGAAGGTAAACGGTCATACTTGGCCTATACTATCTGCTATGGCTAGGGACCTACTAACCGCCCGATGTCAACTGTGGCGTCCGAAGTTTGTTTTTCTGCAGGTACAAGGGTATCGGATGACAAAAGATCACGGTTGAATGATACTTCAATTGAAATGTGCATTTGCCTAAAAGATTGGCTTGCTGCTGAACGAAGAGAACAAGACAGTAAAATAAATTTGGATTATGAAACTGGAGATGAATTAGAATAATATATCATTGTCTTTTTTAGCATGTTTTATAGTTAATTGGTGTTAGGCTATTGTAAGATTGAACTATTTATAAAGTTCCAGTTTAGACACTTAGAGTTTGTGTCAGGCTTTGGCCTTCGGTGTGTACTTCCCTCGATCCAGGATGTTTGGCTCCCAATTAATAGATTAACGGGTTTCTAATTAAAATTAAAAGAATAATTTTTTCTGTTCTCATAAGTATTTTACTAATATCTTCTAAATATAATTTAGATAAAAAATATAATGTACAAATACAAGTTCCTTGAATCCTAAACCCTATACTCCAAATCCTTAAACCCCTGTACAACCCATGGGTCCAACTCGTTGGCTCAACCGGCGGGCTCAACCCGTGGGTCTAACTCGTGGGCTCAACCCGTGAGTCCAACTCGTGGGCTCAATTTGTGAGCCAGCTCGACCCAGCTCGTTCGTGGCGAGCGACTTATAATCCGTGGGTCGGGCTGGATTCATATTTTTTTACTTGACCTGGCTCGTGTGCCAGCTCATTTTATTGAATCCAGCCCGACCCAGCATGGATTATAAAATTTCGATCCAGCTCGACCCACTTTCATCTTTCATTTACCAAAGGGCAGGGGAGACCAGTATCTTTAACTGACGACATTACCCTTAGCTCCATTTTTAATTGCAATTACGTCCTCGAGGTTGCTTCATCGAAACTCCAGTACGAGGAAGGAAAGGTTCCGACCAGTAGCTGCAGAATCAAATCGATCGAATTACTCCGCCCCTCAAATCGCAGGTTCCAATTGGTTTCTATTTTCTTCTCATTGTCTTCAGAATCGACAACTGGTGAAGTGTTGTTACCTGTGAGTATTGAACTGATGATGGAGAATGAGAAGAAGAAATCAAGCGATCAAGGCGCGTCAGATTTGAGAGAGGAAGCTGAAGCCATCGAGCTGGTTCTCTTCCATGTTTCTGAATGCTACGTCTATTTGGTACGTTTAAGGTTCTGCATTTTTTTATATTCATTTTGATTTCCAAAGATACTTTTATCTGTTAGGTGGAGAAGCTTGTGTGTTGTCTACGAATTTTCGGAAACGTAGATGTTTTGGTAATTAGGGTTTTGTTGGAATTGGGGATTTTTGTACTGTTTTGGTTGTTTACTGAGCTTGATGCAAGTGTTAGACCCAGTGTAATTTTGATGTTTTAAATCATCTCCTTATTGGAATTCAGATTTTTGAGTAAAGAGTGAATTTTATTTGAATGAGTTCTAAGATAAAATATTTCCATGTTTTGAGCAAATGTCAGGTTTTGATTCCTTAGCAAAGTTCTAGGGGGGAAAAACTTTATGCGGAATATTAGTCATGCTTGGTTGTATTAAGAGGAAAATGTGTTGATCTCCCTATTACTTAAGTTTTGGAAGTTGATGAAACTATGCCTGACTCAGTTAATATGATAGCAGTCAGATCATAGTTTTTTTTGTTTGTTCGGGAAACTTGGCCGTGTAAAAAGGTGATGATAATAAACAAAGATACCACACAAAGAAGTAGACATAGGTAAAAAGAATTGTTAAAGGCCTATCATAGGTGTTGATGTGATTCTATTTATTTACAAGCTCTTGTGTTTTCTTATCTTCTTTTTTTTCTTGGTGTTTTTTCTGCGTTGGGATGCGCCGGGTCCTGGTAGTAGTGCCACACCAGGTCGACGCATAGAGACCCCAATAGCAAGCTATTGTGATGGATCTCACCCATATAAAAATTAATTTAATATCGTGTAGCCCATTGGGCTACATATTAGATATTAAACTGATAATAACAGATTTCTTATTGTGTCTGAGGGTCGTGAAATTATGTGAATTTGATGTGTTTGTTTTTTGTTTTTTAATTTTGCAGATCCCTCCAAGGAAGAGTGCTGCTTCTTACAGGTTCTCCCTTACTTAAAACAAGTTTTTCATTTCATTCTTGTTACTTACCTTCTTCATTATTGTAAACAGTGAAATACCCCTGTTTTTTTGTGAATGATATTGTGAACTCATAATTTTTTATGTGAAAGAAGTATGTAGGTTACTTGTAAAAACTAGTATGTGGAAAATGGAAGGCTCGATAAAAGGAATATGGAAATGTTGCCTTAGATTTTCTTGGTCATTTGATTTATGGTTTTTGGAGCATAATGATGGCAAATGCCGTATACTTGGAATATATGCTCGTCATGCTGTAGAAATATATGTCACAATGAGAATGGAGACTTTAGTTTTTTATATTCTTGCAGGGCTGATGAATGGAATGTCAACAAATGGACATGGGAAGGGTCACTGAAAGTAGTTAGCAAAGGGGAGGAGTGTATTATCAGACTTGAGGATAGGACCACGGGTATCATCTTATATAATATGCTAAAGAATAAAACATGACTGTGCATCCTAAAAATAGTTGATACAAGTTCAAATAATTGTATAGGTGAATTATATGCTCAAGCGTTCTTGAGGGAAGGAGAGATACATCCTGTTGAGTCTGTTATTGACAGCAGCAGGTGTAATAAAAACCTCATCTTGAATTACTATTGTTCACCAATCGTAATCACTTCGATAGACCCTTAAGTTCTTAGTATAATTGCTATTGTGTAAAGATGCATGCCTGAATGAAATGTTTTTCTTCTGCAGATACTTTGTTCTTCGTATAGAAGAGAAAATTGGTAAGCCTCCAGTACTCAGTTAGTCAAATTCTGCCGAATTCTCTCATTTTGTTGCTTTTGAATTGATTGGAGTGCCATTGTTTATCGAAAGGAAATAGAAAAGGTAGTATGAAAGTGGGACCATAGGTTATTGAAATGAAGTTTGTTTGGCAATAGAACCACATTGATATCATCAGTTTACTTTCACTTGGATCTTCATGAATACCTCCTTCAGCTTGAAATTACATCATTTATTTTACATGTAGATGGCCGTCGTCGTCATGCTTTCATTGGCATTGGATTCCGAGAAAGAACTGAAGCTTATGACTTTCAAGCTGCATTGCATGATCATATGAAGTAAGATATATATACCTATTTTGTTTCATTTTTGTTCTAGAACCTGCGCAACCTTTTCTAATGGTCCTTGTCCTTGGATGATAGATATCTGAACAAGAAAAAAACAGCCGAAGAGATGGAACAACATTTCCAGCAAAGCTCAGCCGTTGACTACAGTTTAAAAGATGGGGAAACCATTGTCATCAATTTGAAGGATGTGAGTCCACTTCACTGCCAGTCGAGCATTCCAAACAAATTTCCTTTTTTCATCTAAATGTTCCTATATGTGACAGAAAGGCAATGGTGTTCCGAAGTCAAAGTCATTGATGCAAAGTATGAGAAGGGTTTCCCTGGAGGAGACAAGTAGCAATAGAGAGCCTACTCTATATATCCAACCCCCGCCTCCTCCCCCTGCATCACTCTCACCATCCTCCACTGACCAAAAGTCTCCAAAAACAAATCTTCCAACGCTGACCCTGGAGGAAACAACTTCCACAAAAGACGCTCACAACTCCACAAAGGAAGAATCTCTTGAATCACAAGCTCCTGAAAACGAGACTGATTCTGAAGTACCAGATGATGACTTTGGAGATTTCCAGGCTGCAAATTGAACAAATAGATTGGGTTCAATTTATATTAGCTTGTTAATCATTGACGTTGCTTTTGGAACTTTTTTTTTTTACATATTTGTGAATCTCTGCTATGCTAAATATTTACTTAAAAAGATCCTGTGAGTACACATCAACAGTGCAGATATTCTACTTCATTCTTATGGGATTTTGTTGAACCTCTTCTTCCCAGTTCCACAATAAATTTCCTCTCATGACTTTCTGCTCTTCTTATGCCATTAGAACAAGGTTAAAAGAAAGACTTGTATTAAATTTTGTCATTCAGCTCCTGTTATGTTCATTCCTTTAGAAGAGGCAATTGGGTAACCTTTGTCAGCAAACAACCATACCCTAACCTGCTTGCCAAGGCATTGATTGAGCCCCAAGTTTCAGATAAGCTACCCAAAAACAAAAAACAACTCAGTTTTTTATCATTCAATCTCCATCATAAGAATTTAAATAGAAGCATCCACATTTAAAATTAATTTAGCTTAATTTCCTAATTCAATAACTGATGCTTCCATCTTTCACACCAATCCACTAATACCAGTTTTCTTCTCCCTTTTTTCAAGTGGTAACAGAGTTCCAGAAAAAGTTGCAGTAGGTGGTGGACTTTTCTTGATTCCCAAAATTAATATAAAGATGTTTAATTATTCAATTAATAAAATTTATATTCTTTATCCAAGAGGGACATGTCACACGTGTACAGAGATGAAGAGCTGATGGATTCTCTTTCCTTGGGCACGCCTTGTCAAATTAGCCAACTCAACTTTTTTTCTTAATAATTTCAGAGATTTCTGATTAAAGGGAGAGGAAGAAGAACAAGTATAAGTGTGTGATTGAAAACCATCCGATTCCTTGCATAATCAGCTTTCTGGGGTTTGCGTCTTCTACGCCACAGCCTTGTAAGTCCCTCTTCCATCTTATTCTGAAAAACGAAAAACTCTTATCTTTAGCTTTCTGGGATTTGATCGTTGAAAGGGTTTTTGTGCTCAGTTGTGTGGGTTTTGGCTTTTGGTTGTTAATTGATCATCTGGGTCTATTGATTTGGTATTGAAAATTCTGAAGGAGGCTTTTTTCTGCATCTTGTGGTGAGTTCCTGTAGCTGTTTGTTGTTTCTGTTCAACTGTGAGTCTGGAATTTTGATCTTGCTGATTAGCGCTCTTGGTTTTTGGTCCTTAATTTTGTTCATCAGGTTGCAGAACTTGGTGGCGGCCTTTATTTTGCTGTGTTTTGGATTTTTGTTTTAAGAGTCTATGTTTTTGTTTGGCAGTGCTGTTTGGGGGATTTCTGGGACAGAGTTCATTGAGTATTTGTGTGGTTCTGAATTTAGTCATAGTTGCATTTATGATGGTTGCTTATCTGTATGCGTGTGTAAAGGTAGGGTACCTGCGTTCCTGAGGTATCCATCTTTGCTGTTGGAGACATCAGATATGAATGATTATTATTAGTACACTGGTGAACAATTCATCACCTGAGTCAACATGTGTTGTGTGACCCTTGGTTTGTTAATTGAGTTATGTCACTAATTGTAGAAATTTCGCTTGATTTGCTGGCATAGACCAAAGGATTTTTTCTCTAGGCTGGCATGTCGCATGAGGCAAGATATAGTTTTATGTTGCTATTGTGCACTCGAAGCTTTCTTATCCTTTTATATTTGAGTCTTTCTGAACTTTGCTATTCAGTTTGGTTTGAAACCAAAACCAACTTTCGAAAATTCCTGGATGACTAAACATTACAGCATTGGCTGCACTTTGGAGTGCCTTCTTTTTCTCTGGCATTCTATTTTGGATTGTGAATTTTACTCCTGTTTGAGGCAAAAAAATTCTAAAACATTACTGTTTAAACGGTACCTTATCTAAAGAAGTGCTTCCAATTTGCTTTGCAGTCGAAAAAGGAGGATTTGTGCTGCATTGTGGTAGCGATGGATGTGAAAGGTATAACATGGTTTGGCAATGTATATCAGAAGTTCGAAACTATGTGCTTGGAGGTGGAAGAAGCAGTATGCCAGGTGACCCATCTATCGAGTGTCGCCAAATTATCTTTATAATATCGTTTTACACAGCAGCTTCAGGCTTGTATTTTGCTGTATGCATATCAAATTCTTGGTTGGTATAGGACTATAATACCATTGCCCCCTATTTTCATTTATCAGAACCTTTACTTTCTCTGCTGTAACATTTACCCATATTTCCTGAAATAGGACACGGTAAAGTATGTAGAGAATCAGGTGCAAACTGTTGGTGCGAGTGTCAAGAAATTTTACTCTGAGGTTGTTGATGATTTGCTTTCTCCATCCTTGATGGACCCTGTAAAGGTGAACTCACTTTCTTGTACTGGGGTCCACAAAAAGCCTAAGATGGGTATCAAAGAGGAGCCAAAAAAACAGAGATTTGAGGATCGAAATGCAAACACAAAAGTGGACAAGAACTCGACATATGAACCATCTTCTGACAGATTTTCAAATACGGACCCTGCAGTGCCATGTAATCCTGTGAACTCCGATGATTTATTAAGCTCTAACTTTGCCATTGGGCGAAAGTATATGGGTGGTGCTTCTAAAAAGTCGAATCTGGTTATCAAGAGGAAGCCTAAAAATGTGATACCAAATGCTTTTGAAGTGCCAAAACCGGCCAACCCTGCCGCAACTAATCCAAGCAAGGTAGCAGTGCCTTCTGGTGCACTTATGATCAAAAATAATGAAGCTCCAACTGACCAAATATACGAGCAACAACTTGACCCTGATGCTGTTTCTTGGAACTTCAAAGAAACTGGAGGAAAAAGAACCGGTGATGGAAACCGAGAGAATTTCAAACTCAAACAAATTCCTGATTCTTCAGTCAAACCTGCCAATATTATTCTTTCAGATGATACTGTTGCGTGCCACCCCAAAAAATTGGTAGTAGAGAGAAGTTTTGAAAAAGAAGAGGGGTCCATGCCCATGCATTTTACAAAAGCTTCAGACAACCTGAACAATATATTGACTTTGGAGACATCTTCAGGTCCAAATGGTAAGTGATTTAATTTGTCCAGTTGAAGCCCAATACATACCAGGTTTCATTTTCTCTGTATGACTTGAGTTTTGTCTGCCCCAGACACTGAAAGCTATGGAGTGCCCTCTGCAGACGGGGTCGCCGGGAATAAAGATGCACATGGTTTCAGCTATTCTTATGCTGAAGAGTCAACCGAACAAACTGGTAAATATGACTTGCGTGTTAACCATCCTGAGTTATTATTATTTTGTGCAGTGTTGATTATTGAACTGCTGAGTCAAAAAGGATTTGTGTATGATTTAGATAGTGTCTTTGATTGTTCCAGTAGAAATTACTTGGAAAACGCTTGAAATAGTTTTTAGCTGCGCATATGCTTGCTCAAAGTAGAGCGAAACCAAATGGCTCTTTGAGTATTGCCTGATTGAATTGATGCACTTGACAGGAGAGACTGATGGTTGGAATATAGAGGCAATATCAAGCGGCGATGATACTGAGGAAGATGCGGATTTTGTGGATACGAATTTTAATAATCATGTTGTGCTGGAAGAAAGCTGCATCATCGTTGACCGAGATAATCTTCCTTTTGTTTCTCACAAGGAGCCGAAGCACAAGTCATACAAGGTATTTTTTTTTAATCTCACTGCCATCTTTTCTTCCTCAGTAAAATTAATATGTTGATGTTCCGAGCAGAAGAAGTTTCGGGATGCATTTTCATCCAGAGGGAAGTCGATGAGAAAGAAAGAGTACATGCAGCTTGCCGCTCAGTATGAATCAACAACCAATGTTGGGCATGAGCAGCACAGTGCTAGTACTTCTCTGCACACCTCAACACCAGACTCAGAAATGAAGCAACTCAAGAGCGTTAAATCATGTGAATCCGAATGGGAGATTCTGTAAGCTGCCATAGCAGAAACATCTCTGTAAATAAAGTATTTATGCAGTTTATTCGGTAGCTGTCTGGGTAAAAAAAAAAAAAAATCCTTCTATGCAAAATTGGATATTTACCATCCCATTCCAACAGATGGCCTGCTCAACATTTGTGCTACTACTTGCATACATTTTACTATAGGTGTTTTCCAGAATGCAGAAAACTTCCTTTGGTTGAAGTTCTAACATGTATAATTATTACAGCTTATAAAAGCTACACTTTGTCTGCTAGTACTCTCTGTTTTTGTTTTGAAGTGGAGCATTGGGACCTTCTGAAGGAGGTCTTCATATTTTAGATCCTTGAGACCTCTTTTATCAAAAAGGTTAAATATGTATGGTTTTATTGTAAAATGCATATCACTTTTTTCTATGGCTATACATTTTTCATTTTACGAGTCATTTAAGGAGCTAAGTTCTGCAACAAAGATGAAGGCAATTCCAATTCGAATCTGCCACTTAATTTTTATTACATAAATTTCATTTTTCCATACACCATTATCAAATTATTTTGGTCTGCCTAGTTTGGTGTGATGAGATGAGTCATATGTAACTTATTTTAAACATTTTGAATACGCGTAGGAAGAATTTTCAATTTATTGCATTTTCATGCACCGTTATAATATGATGCCATTTATGTGTCGTGTATAAGAGAAGAGAAGAGAAGAGAATGCTAACTTATTTCATCGTCCACCACAACAAAAACAATCCTCTGTTCTCTCGCGTCTGGCAGAATATGGGTTGCTCAACCCTCTTCATGTTCTTCACTTTGTTTCTTGCTCAGGGACTCATTGCCACCGGCTGCAACTGGTTCGAGGGAAGCTGGGTCTACGACCCTTCTTATGCCCTCTACAGCTCCGCCACTTGTCCTCTCATAGATCCCCAGTTCAACTGTCAGAAGTACAACAGACCTGACACAGATTACCTCAAGTACAGATGGCAGCCTGCTGCCTGCAACCTCCCAAGGTATATATACACTTGTTCTTCAGTACTCGTCTGTGTTTTTGACTTTGGTCGTGCAGGTTTGATGGGGCGGAGTTCTTGCAGAGGTTGAAGGGGAAGAAGCTCATGTTTGTGGGTGATTCAATCAGTTTTAACCAGTGGCAGTCACTCTCTTGTATGTTGCTTGCTGCACTCCCTAATGCTAAGTACAACTTGGTCAGAGGAGATGCTCTTATCACTCTCGCTTTCCCGGTTTGCATCTTCTTCTCCTCCTCCCTTTTCTGGTAGCTCCATTGTTGAATATAATAGTAAGATTGAACTTGGTTTGCAGGAGCATGATGCAGAAATAAATCTCTTCCAAACAACACACATAGTTGATATAGTTTCTGAACCAGAAGGGAGAGTGCTGAAGCTGGACTCCATCTCCAATGGGGATTCATGGAAATCAATGGACTATTTGGTGTTCAACACTTGGAACTCATGGACTCAAACCGGAACAAACCAATCGTGCGTCTTCCAACCTCTCCCCAACATCATAGAAAGAACTAGCTGGTTTTATTGACTGTTTGTTTGTTGCAGGTGGGATTATATAGAGGATGAGGGCGTGCTGTACAAAGACATGAACATTATGTTAGCATATTGTCAGGGGCTCACCACTTGGGGAAAATGGGTTGATGCAAACATTGATCCAACCAAAACCAAAATCTACTACCAAGGAATCTCTCCAAGTCACTACCAGTAAGCTTATGTTTGGTCTGACAACTGTTTCAAATCTGTTTTCTTGATTAATATGTTGTTTTGGTGTGGCAAAACCAGGGGAAAGGATTGGGGGCAGCCTTCAAAATCATGCCTGAATGAGACAATGCCATTTTTCGGAACATATCCTGGAATGAGACCAATGGCAGCAGCTATAGTAAATAAAGTACTGGAGAAAGTGACAATACCTGTGTATTTACTGGATGTAACTTTACTGTCCCAATATCGAAAAGATGGACACCCTTCTTACTACACCGGGGCTTCTCCGGCGTTGGACTGTAACAACTGGTGCCTTCCCGGAGTGCCCGATACTTGGAATGAACTCTTGTATGGAGCTATAGCGACCGGAATATGAATGAGGATCAGCTCAAGCTCAGTACCTGCAGAGCCAATCTATATTACCACATTTTCTTACTCCATTGTTGCAGCCTAAAATCTGCGTTGGGAAAAATATGTGTGGTTAATAAGGATACATATTTTTACTTACCTCTTCAGATGAACCTGGCAAAGCCACATTCTTCATATTGTATTTAGAACATGAAGATTGAATTCTCTATCGTTATTTTCATCAAATTTCAATTACACAAAATTCAGTAACTCGCAAAAATCCATTTCGCAAAAATCAGAACTCATTTAATATGTCCAACTTAATGTTCCATTTAATAACCACACATACACCTAGGTGGTCGTAAGTCGAGAGTCAAGGCAATCGATTCACTATCCCGTATTAAATAAACAATTTAAATATGAATAAGAGAGAGTTCGATTAGTTTATATTCACGAATAATTATTTAATAAGCTCGTGTAACTCTCATTTATGAGCTCAATTAGAATGTTTTTCATTTTCATTTTATAATTTTAATAAATAATCGTGTATCACTCATTCGAACTTGATTAGAGGCCGTTGGAAAGTTTGTACTTCAACTAACATGATGTAAATTGCTTTATTAAAGTCCGAGCACAGCTCAAAATCGTGAAAATTTACTCATAAATAAACTCGTAAAAATATTAACAAATAGAAATTAAACATTCAACTCCATTCGTTTTGTTGTTACCCAATTAGCAACATCATGGCGTATGCCTCTAATCTTGTTGATGGATAAAAGGCTATGTATATTATTCTCAATATGGTAGGTAGAGTCTACTGTAGAGCGGACAGCGGGGAGACAAGTGTAACTCCGTAAAATATTTAATTTTATTGTTAAAATTATTAAGTTATTGTCAATAAAACAACCGTCTTTTTTCTCCATGCTCATCCATTGGTCGTCGTGAAAGCTTAGAGAAAAGTGTGGAACATGCTAATATCCTTCCTCAAACATACGATGCTACAGTAATAAGGATTGAGAGTTTGCCGGCTAAGAAGCTAAAGCACGCAGTGGAATGTGCCTTCGTGAACAAATCAGCAATCTAAACAGAAGAGGAAATATAGACAAGGCGATCGTATCGAGTTGTAAATGATGACAAGTGACATGACAATCAATCTCAATATGCTTGGTTCGCTCATGAAAGACTGAGTTACGAGCAATTTGGATGGGCACTTTGATTATCACAGTACAGCGGCGTAGGATGATGAAGAGTGACACTCAGATCAGTAAGTAATCGGTGTAACCAAACAATCTCACATGAAGTCGTGGCCATAGCGCGATATTCAGCTTTGGTGGACGAGCGAGAAATGACATCCTGTTCTTGATCTTTCAAGAGATGAGAGAATCTCAAAGGAAAATATAGAATCTAGTGGTGGACTTGTGGATCACCAGTCCAATCGGCACCAGAGTAGGCACGCATCTCTAACGAAGAGGATGAAGGAAACAATAAGCTCTGAAACTGAGTACCACGAAGATACCTGAGAATACGAAGAAAATATGACTGAGTCATGTGATGAGAACTAGCGGAGACATAAAAAAAAAAAGGAATATGCTCTAAAAACACGACAAATACCCACAAAATCAAACTCACGCTTCATAAAAACGAGTGGAATCATCAATGAATGAAACATAATACCTAGAGCCACCCTTAGTAGACACGGAAGCAGGTCCACACACATCAGAATGCACAATATCAAAATGAGCAAAAGATGACGAAACATTTTTTTGGAAAAGGTAAAGCTGAAAATTTTGCAAGTTTACAGCCACTACAATCAGAAATATCATAGGAGTTCAAATGTCCTAAAGCTCCCGTAGAAGCCAAAAAATGCAAACGAGACGCTGAAACATGAGCCAAACGAGAATGTCACGAATAGAATTCAGATGATAAATGGCTTAGACGAAAGAAGGATAAATTTGCACTAAAGGCAGCCACATTCGGTACTTTGAGTTCATCCAAGACATAGAGTCTATTCTTTCCTACGGCCTGTCCTAATCATCGTCTGAGATCGCGAATCCTGCGCACAACAAGTGGAAGAAGAAAATGTGACTAAAAAACCAGATTCATGTAACCCCGGGCAATTATTGCATCCAAAACGAAGAATCCAGATTCACCAAAACGAAGAACAATCACCAAAAAAATTGATGGGGCGTCTGATACCATGAAAGCTTAGAGAAAAGTCTGAAGCATGTTATTAAACTCAATACAATGTTCTGGGTATATAACCCTAATACAAGAAAATGATGAAAATACTAAATTAGTCTTATACTAAAAATATACCATGTTAATACATCCCTCTCCTCTATACATGTTCTTTTCTTTTTTATATTCATGATTTCGTAATAAATTGATGTGTTGTGGAGCTTCTTTCTACAAATCATGACTGATTTTTCTCCTACTTTCTTTTTGCACAAAAGCCTTTTCGTTAGTTTTTATCTTTATGTGGTTTTCTCTTTTATAGGTAGATGTAGTTAATTACTAATTGATCACGTAATTGTCCTAATTGTTATTTTTCTACCAAATTTTGGCATTTTTTTATTTAACTAAATTTCATTACAAAGGGCTAAGACTTTCTGAATGCAGACTCCAATTAATTTTCTCTAAGTATAAGTTTCATATGGAATAAACTATAATTTTATCGTAAGATTTTTCTAATCCTTTCCACAAATATGGCAGGAAGACTGTAAAAAAAAAGGCGTGTTTAGGAAGACCGTGAAGGAGGAAAATAACCCTGAGGATAAATGAAACCTATCTTTTACCTTCTATAGTAGGAAATGATCATCCAAGTCAATAATATTGTCAACCATATTAATAGAAAGCAAGATTATGCATGTTTTAGAAGAGAGATTCTAGATGGAAAATAGTACCATGGATTCTAAAGAATAGATACATGAAAAATAAAGATTATACCTCTAAGCTTATAAAGTTCGTCAACATTATGAGCATATTTTCATCAACAATGATTGTAAAATATCATACTTTTCAGGTGGTCAGCCAGAAATTTATAACTTCAGCAAAATTATTATCAAAAGAATTATATTCTTGGAAGAATGAAGTATTTCCCCTTTGAGAACATAAGAATTCTATTATCCTTAAAACAAAAATCCTTGGGATTATGTCAATGCATTTCAAAAAGATCTTTTATATGAGAACTCCAAAAGAAAACATTCTTGGTTTCTAAAGACTTATTTAGAAGTTTATATGTTTGACTTGCCAATATGTTGATAAACTGATGCCAATATTTTGGCACCACGTTCCAGCAAGCTTTCAGAAATATTTTAGGAAATGTTTCACAACCACCACAACATCACCCACTTCACACACCCACCACTCACTCTCGTCCCACCACCACCATCCATCCACTCACCAACCTACCACCAACATCCATCATAATCGCACTATCCACAAATCGATAATGATGAATGTACTTACCCTACATGTACTATATTGAATTTAACTTATTTACTAAAAATTTAAATGCAAAAGAATAAAATTAAGTAAACGAGACATTTATGTAATGAACAAAACTACATTCAACATATCAAAATACATATAAACGAGAAAAATAAAAAATTTATATACAAATCAAGAATAACAGCAACAAAAAAGGTAAATTTGATAAGAAAAGAGCAGTATGCATGAGGAACACAAGTCACAAAATAAACACTCATATTCAAACACCACAAAACAAACACTGAGACATGCAGAGCCACACACGGCGGAAACTTAGAGAAACAAAGGAATCAACTCAATGAACAACTCCATGACATGAATGGTAGCTTGATGAGTCCACAAATCACAATGAAGCAAATACAGCAGGTTAGTATACAACTTGGCAGTATCCTGAACCATCAACAAGTAGGAAAGTCCTGCAATGAATGAGATTTCAATACTTGACATGGCAAGCAAGTTACTAGGACCATGTTTCCAACACTAAGAACTTAGAAAATACAGCGACCAGTGCTTTCCTTTGGTAAAGTATTTACAACATTGAAGCAGGTAAAATGAAAACACTTCCAACCAAAACTACCGCAGCATTAATCATGGATAAAGTCTGGCAAAAAAGGTCTATATTTGGTGAACCTATGGCACCAGCTACAACGCCATCAGCAATATACATTTAACATCAACAACAAACCAACTATCTAGGCACAACCCTCGTACAATTTATTATGCACATTCAGATCAGGCTGCCCATTCACCGTATTTCAAGATCACATCAATGCGGACTGTTTCCATTATGCATAAGGATGCTGCAGTATATTCCAATCAAGTTTTTGTATACAACCATCACATGCAGACGGAACTCTTTCCGACACAGCTCCAATCATCAGCCGAATTTCATGATCTGCATCAATCGCTGATATCTGTGAAACCAATTTACAAAATAGAGTTGAGTGGGCATTACCAGATGCACGCATGCAAAAACGAAGCAACTATTATGTAGAAGGTAACATTACAAAAAAAATAGTTTGGAAAACTAATGGTTCTGTGCATGTATAAAGAATAATGGCAACTCATAGAACAGACCTAAACTGCACATACACTATACATAATTTGCAATTAGAAAACATGTTCATCCATATTCAGGACTCATTAAATGGGCCCAAACGTATGATATATCAGCAACACTCGCTTCAAGGAACTCCATGTAAAACTTCAATGCCTCCCATAACGGTTGTATTGGATATTAAATAATATCAATTTAAATTACATAAAACACTAAATTTATCCCAGCATGTATTTATATTAGGGCAAGTACAAAATAAGGAAATAATTTCCTAAATTAACATGTTTACAAAATTCATTCTATCATCATATCGTATCCGCCGTTTTGTGCATTATCATGGCTGTGGAGTCCACACGACAAGGTGCTGGACGCAAACCACAACTTGTAAAAAAAATTCAAATATATCTAGTAAAGGATTTGGTACAGCTTGGGGTCGGCAAAATAATTAAAAAACAATTTATACATAAAATAAATAAACACATACGCCAATCGAGTGGAACATGGTGTAAATCAAGAGAAATATATATTGTAGAAATACAATAGATAAGTATTACACCCAGTTGGGCCAATCAAACTCAACAAAGTAGAAGCTACATGCTCTGACCTCCAAAAGAGTATATACCTCATTTAAACTTAGCTAAAAGAAGTTCTAGCTACACCTCGATAAAAAAGTCTCATGTCCATTCAATAACTTGCACAACTAGCCGTTGCAACCAAATAAATATGAATTGTAACCAATAATTATTAAAACATGAAATCCAAAAATAAAAATCTTACAACAAACGACACTAGTTAATATCCTACTCATGCTACATAAAACAAACTGTGATTTTTTTTTTTTTTTTTAAATATGATCTTGGGGGCTACCAATAACAATAAATTGTACCTGATGTGTCCAAAATTTATAAAATCCAATGACTTGGCCCATCACGACTGGTACCAATACCAAAATGTAATACAACATCCGAGACAACTTAAGTAACAATGTCTAACAAAATTTTAAACGAGTTATTTTTCAATCTTAATACTATGTTATGCCTATTGACATGCGTCGTCATACGCGCCAAATTAATTCTCTAATTTAACACTTGTACGACAATAAATTGAGGTTAATTTCATGAGGAATTGATTCCATTGGAGTTATTATGAAAAGGATTAAAAAGGATTAGGGTTTTTGTGTGAATGAAGAACAAGAAATGATAATAATCACTTGTGACTAATGCTTATCACAAACACTACATACCATAAATCATAATTCTTGTAAGCATACTCCGACAAAGGTAGTATACTAGTTAATATATCCTAACAAAAGTAACATATTTTAGTTCTCCTTTCGTGAAAGGTGATACTTAGCCTAGTCGTTACTACTTGTGTTTACGGCAAAGTTCCCAACAAGTATTAACAATAGAAAATAAATTACATAGAAAAAGTTCATACTCACGTAACCACTAAATCCAGTAATTTAAGTTCATAAAATAAGCATAGAGAACTAGTAGAAGAAGTACGAAATATGCAGTAAACTCAAGGCTCAAACATGTCATCACAAGATCATGTAATAAATCAAAATATGAGTTTAGCTAGACATAGTCATGGCTAAACACATCATAATTATGGAAGAAATAGAAGAGGAAATTTGAATTCAACTCGTTTTCGATCAACATATGTTGGTTTGATGTTTTTCTTTCTTACTTTTCAGGACATTGCCACTTAAAGGAGGATCCAAAGGTCAAAATGCACAATTGGAGCGAAAAGAGCCACAAAGGAGCTGAAAATGAGTCTGGAAAAGGTTCAAACGTCGCTTCACTACCTTAAGCGACGCCTCAGTCAAGTGAGAGGATTTCAGACGAAACACCACAATGATTAACATGTGAAGGGGCACGCAGTGTGCACCATAATGCTTCAAGATAACCAACTGCATAACTAACTTTCATGAAAGCTGAATGATGCACACATGGAGGTCGTGAATCTTAACAACATCCCCTATATGGCCCTACCTGGAAATGACACTCTAGGTCCCAGGTGAATGCCCTCCATCAGATTCATCCGAAGAACTGTCACTATCAGAATCTGCATGCCATTACAAAAAAAAAAAAAAAAAAACTCCATAAATGATTAAACAGTATGCTTAAAATACGTAAGTAATTGTCCTGGTGAATACTAATAACGATAAAATGAAGAAGTACCACTAGAGGAGGACCCTGAACTACTGGAACTGCTAGAACTACTTGATCCACTATCATTAGCAGCTGGATCATTTCCTTGAGCGGGTGATGATAAAGTTGCATTTCCATTGCCTAAATGAAGCAAGTCAATACATTAATGTCAAACATATAGTGTCACCAAGTACTGCAGTTGAATTCAAATAAAATATTATTTACCAGCTGTAGCTTCCTTTGGTGGCACTAACTGAAGAGGGGCTGTGGTCTGCAATAATAATTAATGTTTTGAGGTTGTGACTTTCTTAAAACAAATTAGCCGTTGCACATAACAAGGAGATTCTATGCAGATATTTCTGTGCTTCAAGCATTTACCTTTTCTATAGCTTGTCTAGCATTTGCTCGCATTTGGTTAGCAAGTTCAGCTTTCCTCCTGTTCTTGCTTAAACTCTTTTTGTAGTTGGTTACAAACCTATCCAGCTCCCACAAAGTCTCAGTATCAACACTATCAATGTCCACTTCAATTTCATCATCATTTTGGGAAAGAGCTGTACTCCTCTTTTTAATGATCTGAATAACCCCATCCAGCTTTTCTGATGGTAAACTCTGAAGGTTTGTGCTTAACTTCTGTTTCTCATCGTAGGTCATATCCCTTTTATTGACATCCTTTGCCTTAGGCTTCTTAAGTGCTGGTGTTCTAAAGGATGAGGCAGGGGTAAGAGTTCTGGGTTTTGGGTTAACAGGGTGTGACACTAATTCAGATCTATTCAATATCCTTGTTTCTAAAGGTGGCAATGCTGGCGATTGAAATGGATTTGTTCTCCTGGATGTGGGTGTTGGAAACCCCATATCATGTTCAACAGCCATCCTCAACTCTCTAAGATACTTCACCTCAATATCAGGCCATTTAGCATCAAATATTTTCAGCAATGTCTCAGCCATAATGTGGACATCATGCCCTTTAGGGTTATACAACATAGCATTATGGAATGTAAGTCTAACATCCTCAGCAAACTCCATAGGTGATTTATACCAATACTTTATTAACCTTGCCTTCACTGTGCCCAAGTCCATAGGATTTTTTATAATAACAAAATAATCGTGCAGTCCCAGACCCTCTACGTCAACAGGAGTATTAAATACCCAACCATGTTTGTGCTTCATCAACTTCTCAAGAAGGGCAGTACAACTTTTGTACACCTTACTGCCTACGCCAAAACCAAATTCGCCCCCACTACTCTTCTTTCCAGTAGACTTGGCCTTTTTATTACTTTCTGCTGGAGGAAACTTATCATTTGCAAGAAGAAACTCAGAGTTCCTGTAAAACTGATTTGCCTTGGGTGTCCTTTTCTCTCTTTCAATGCTATCAACCATACCATGACCATTCTCTAGCACTGAGACCCTAAGCTGGTTAAAAGGCCTAATATTAGGCTTGTAAGGAACATGGCCAAGTGACCTCGTCCCAGAGTAAACTCGAGTAGCAAAGCCATTTCCCCTTGCACCATTGACTACCAAACTGTTGTTCACAACAGGGTGAACAAACTCAGGGGCCATCTCTTCCCTCCTACCGTCCATTTTCTTCACAACCTTGTGAATACTGTAAAGCTCACTTTCAAATTTCCTCTTAAGCTCCCGTAGCTCCAGCTTCGGAGTAGAGGACAAATTTATCTTAACTTTACTACCACGTGCAGAAAAGGGAGGCACCAGCGCACCGTCTGCGAGTGACGGGTCAATGGAGATAGGAACAACACTATCAGTCTGAACAGACCTCAAATCCTTCTCCGAAATCATGTCCCCGGCAGTTTCAGGTGGGATCTGCTTCAAATTAGTATTATCCAATAATGCCTCAACATGAGATGGAACAGAAACCACTTTCTCACTTTCACCTATCCCATTTCCATCTATGCAGTTATTAGTCTGGTTTTCCACTTCAACATGGTTGCTCAGGTGGTTGCTTACTTCCATAAGGTTTCCATCTTCAATGAAATTGCTTTTTTCGTTTTGGTTGTTGTTGCCATTATCATTTAAGGTAGTTGTTTCCGCTGTTGTTGTAGGGTCACCGTGAACACCATTGTTCTTCACCCCTTTAGATCGCCTGCGATAAACCTTAGTCTCTGCCCATCTCTTCTTCTCTCCCGTCCCAATTTCACCACCAGCGCCTCTTGCTTCCTCATTCACTGTCGTTCCGGAAGCCATACATCAACCTCGCAAAACCCTAATTACCCAAATTCCCCAATCCCAGCTAATTCAATCGCTCGATATCCAACAAACCGAAGTCCCACCGAAACCGACCGCCGCCAGATCTACGAACGCAACTTTAACAACCAAATCACAAAACCCTAAATCCGCACATCCTATGTTTACGTCGAAACAGGCCGACAGGGCAACGAATCCAAGAAATCTAAGGATTATTGAACAGAGGGATAAGAGCGAGCGGGGGAACTGGACAGCGAAGGACACTAGGGTTTCCAATTTGACATACCTCTGCTTTCTTTGATCGAATCTTCTCCCTCTTCTTTCTCTTTCTCTCTCTTTGCGCTTAACACAAGATTTTTGTTAAAAAATGAATTTATATTTATAAGGCCGCGTTTGGTAGGAGCAAAATGGGCCGAAGTTGGGTCGACCCATTATGAAGTCGGACTTATCAATCGGAGCGAGTGTGATTTTTAATTGATGAGAAATGAACGGCTAGGATTTCTCTAGATGTCCGAGGACAAGAACACGTGCGTCAGTGTTAGGACCAGATTATTTCATCACTAATAACGTTAGATAACAGCAAACCGATGTCGTTAGATGAAACTAAAAAAATATCTTTTAAATATCTTTTGTTTTTTTTAACTAGAGAATAAATTAAAAATAAGAGAGGAAAGCAGACCTAAACTTCACGACTTCAAAAAATTCTATGTATAAATTACATCAAATTCACTTGCATATAAAATAAATCAAGATACCGATCAAATTCGACTTGCAACTTGTTGCGTGTTTAAAATCTCTAACACGTGTCATGTTACTACTAATTCAGTGATTGATAGTGCACAAACTGTGATTTGAGATTGAGATTTGTAAAATATTTTGGAAACATTTTCAAATAAAAGAAAATCTAAAGCCCAATAATTTAGAAAAAAGGGACAATTTAAAATTTTCTGACCTTTATTTATCTCTTACATCATGGTTTGGGTCAAAATTATTATTGGAGATACTGACCTAATCCATACGGATAGGTCCGTTACTTGTCTAAATTTTCTCAGGAGTTTCATGGTACCTGAATCAGTGTTTTAAGAGGCAAGAGTCCAGAGACACCAGACCAACATAAAATGAAGTTAATGTTGTTAGATTATTATGAGTAATTTAATTTGGATCGAACGTGTAATTAGATAATTATATACAGTGGCGGATCCAGCCGATCAACCAAGGGGGCAAAAAAAATGATATAAAAATGTACAAACACAATGAAATATAAATATTCAATTTAAGTGGTCATCAAAAAGATGTTATAACTAAATAGCCACTAATACAATGTCACTTTGCCGCCGAAGGTGGTAAAGAGGGTAGAATTTGTTTGCGAGTCTCCATGTCCTGAAAATAGCGCATTATAACTTCATTGTCAATGTTATTAAACACATCTCTCTCAATGTAACACACTAAACAATAATTGAAAAACTCATCTCCAATTTTGTTACGCAAATCCGTCTTAACAAGCTTCATTGCAAAAAAAGCTCTTTCAACTGTAACTGTCGCAACCGATAACACTAAAATCAATTTAATAATGCGATATATCAACGGAAATGCAGTGTGATAAACGACCTCAACCATCTTTCTGGCCACATCTTTAATGTCTTGTATCTTTAAAAATGTATCATTTTCTATCATCTCATAAATCCAACCTTTCAGTTCTTCTTCCAACTCCATCAAAGCACACTTGGAAAACTCTTGTGGATAAAGCTCCGCAAGCTGAATTATGTTTGACGCTTTGAAGTTTGAGAATGAGTTCTTAGGATCAAGACATCCGATACAAGTGAGTAATTCCGTGTTTGTCTCACAAAAGCGATTCTCCATCTCTTGACTAATGCGATCAATCACCTATAAAATATATTTTATAATATTAACGTACGATTATAAAATATACTTCAACACAAAAAGTAGAATATTAAAAAATTACCTGATAATATATATCAATTCGAAAGTGGAAGTCATTTTTGTAGAGCGAAAGCAACTTTTGACTTCATCTTCCATATTGAGAATGTCAATATGATATTTGGTACAAAAGTCATTAACGGATTGTAAAAGATCATTCCATCCATTTCCCCTCAACTCCATCAACTATGTCTTTGATCCTTGAAAGTGAAAAATAATGTCTTGGCATTATTGTGTGCACTACCCATATCGCCAACATGCTCTTTAAATTTGACGGTAGCTTTTTTCCAATTTCAAAATTCTTGCTTCACAAATACATCATTTCGGCAATCTCCACTAAAGAGATAACACCAAAAGCAAAATGCTCCATCTTTAGATACGCTATTCAAATTTGAAAGGGTTAGATCTAAATGCAACATTCCAAGTGGATTAAGCAACCTTATCAATTCAAGGAGTGAATTGCTAAAACAGACTAGATAGCCACAGAGACATGTAAAGAAGCTCTTATACGTTTAAGTGCTAAGCACTCTCACCAGCAGATTTGTACAACTACTAGCCCATGTGAAACTGCTGCTGAGTTGTTATTACTCAAACAATGAAAGCAAAAGCCTTCCAACCATTCCTTCTTTCCCATCACATTTGAAAGATTTGACTCGCCCGAATCACTTTGAAGTTTGCCAGAATCAAGTGATTCGCCCAGCTCAATTGCACACTGAGTATTTGATACGCCCGAATCACTTGTCAAAGTGATTCGGGCAAGCTTTGACAAGTGATTCGGGCGAATCAATTTGAAAGGAAGTGATTCGGGCGAATCAAATTGAAAGAGGTGAGACGTGAGAGCGGCACACATGACATATTTGACCTTACCTCAGAAACGACGGCAGTCGGCAGGTGATGGAGCGACACAAATTGCACACACTTTTTGATGTCGCCTGTCGAATTGCTGCCTGTTGGGACTCGGCCACTCGGGGGTTGGGGCTTGGCTTGAGGATTGAGGTTTAGGGTGATGCCGTGATGGTGAACTTAGAGCTGGAATACTGGATGAAAAGACGGGCAGATGGGTGTGGGTTTGGGCTGGTTTGGGCCGGGAGAAGGGTAGTATTAAAAAAAAAAATTGCGTTTGGGGAGGGGGGCATGTGCCCTCCCTAAATCCGCCACTGATTGTATATATGTTATCATTGATAAGCTTGAATAACGTGATTTAATTCTTTTGGAAGCTTATCAGGTATTTAAGTTTAATCGTGGAATATACAGTGTAGATACCTAGAGATAATTATGGAAATCTTTGAGAGACGGAATCCATGATTATCTCAATTATATCTTATCGCGTAGTATAAATATAGGTTATGATCCCGGTCTATCATATCGTTTTCCAGTTTCTTACTCTCAAAAAAACTTACCCAAGAGACATACGATTAGACTGGAAGCACCAACCCAAGCTTGTATGCTGCAGGTTACTTTCGGTCAATGGATTCAGGTATGTTTTATTTTACAATAATCAGGTATGCTAATTATTCTGGTATGGGGTTGATCCTGTTAAATTCGTTTCCGCTGTATGATTTTGTTCAAACAATTGATATCAGTCGCCTCCCATATGCAGGTATAATTGAGCATAAATCAAATTTTGGCGTCGGCTGCGTTTCGGAAGAGAGAAGAAAGAGGAGCGTTTTCGGCTGCGCTGCAAACCCTCGTTTGGAGCATTGGACCGAAAACAAATAAGATAATGGACCAGTTCGGTCCAAGTTCGGTTCGGTCTTTTTGGGTTTCGGTCCAATTTTGTTGTGGTCCAATTCCTGGTTCGGTCCAATCCGGTTTGGTCAAAAATTTCAATTCGGTTCAATTTTGAATTGATTCAATTTTGATTTTGGATCAGAATTTGAATGTTGGTTCAATCAGTTTTCTGATTTGTTAAATGGTTCAATTTTTAACCATAATTTTGGGAACCAACATTATTAAATATTTAAATGTAAGATTGACATTCAATTTTGAGCTAACACTCTTAAAATATTTCAATCGAAACGGAAATACGCGTACACCTAAGTGGCGTATCCGCGTAGTTTGACTTATTTGGTTTGTTAGGATGGATGTGTGTAGTTCATATGGATATCTAATTAGCCATAAAATAAATTAATATTCAATATGTCTGCACACATATCTGTGGTGATAAACATATGACGTTTCTTATGCATCTTGATGGATAATAAATACATCCTAAAAATGTTTATTATTTGACACATATTTACGTCAATGTTTTGATCACTATAACAAGATATTCACTCACAGTTAATACCACTGTCCTAAGACTTGCTATTAATATTGTAGTCGGTATCTTAGAATGTCATAATCTTCTTTTAAATATTTGTGGTGTCTACATTTATATGAGACTAAAACTTATTCGAATTCTTTTATTCTCTAATTCAGCTTACATGTCAATGTCTTCCGCTATTACCAACATAAACAACACTCTTAAGTTAAATGGGACCAACTTCAAGGATAGGAAAGGCAAGGTTTTCAATTTGGTTTGTTCTAAAATTAATTTAGCTTCGATATATAGAAATACATGGTGGATAGACTCTGGTGCTACCACTCATATATGTGTTTCTATGCAGAGTTGCTTGAACCACCGAAAGCCAAATGATGCTGAAAGACGCATCTATGTTGAAAATGGCGAGTCGGTGCAAGTAGAGCCAATTGGTCGCTTTAGATTATTATTGACATCTGGTTAATTCTTAGATTTAATGGATACTTTTGTAGTTCCATCTTTTAGTCAGAACTTAATTTCGGTTTCCGTATTGGACAAAGTTGGTTTTTCTTGTTCATTAGGAAATAATTAGTTTCAGATATCCATTAATTCTAGAATTGTGGGAATCAGTGCATTAATGTCTTTGATAATCTGTACTCGTTGGATGTTGTTCCATCGTATTCTGAGACCCTCAACGGGGAAACACGTGGTACGAAGTGTAAATTGATTGATTTTGCTTCATTGTGGCACAAGCGTCAGGGTCATATCTCGAGATCTCGGATTCAGCGTCTTGTATCTGATGGCATTTTGGAGTCACTCGACTTTTCGGATCTGGATACTTTCATCGAGTGCATCAAGGGTAAACAGACCAAAGTTAAAAAAATTAGGTGCCAACAGAACTTCTGGCGTCTTAGAATTGATTCATACGGATATAAGTGGGTCGTTCCCTACTGCTTCCTGGAATGGTCAACGGTACTTTATCAGTTTCAGTGATGATTACTCATGTTTTGGCTACTATTTCTTATACATGAGAAATCACAGTCTCTGAATGTGTTCAAAGCCTTTAAGGCTGAGGTTGAGTTGCAACTCAACAAGAAAATTAAGATCGTCAGATCAGACCGTAGTGGTGAGTACTATGGTAGATATGATTGCTTATGAGCACAACGTCCAGGACGTTCGCTTTATACCTAGAGGAATGCGGGATCGCCTCAGTACATCATGTCAGGTTCACCTAGCATGAACGGTGTAGCTGAAAGACGAAACGGACACTTAAGGATATGGTAAGAAGCATGATTAGTCATTCTTCATTACCAGAGAGCCTCTAGGGTGAAGCACTTAAGACAACAGCGTATCTCCTTAACCGTGTGCCAACTAAAGCGGCTGCTAAAACACCTATTGAGCTTTGGTGTGGGTGTAAGCCCAGTCTAAAGCATTTGCATGTTTAGGGTTGTCCAGCTGAGGCGAGGCCTTATAGGCCTCCTAAAAGTAAATTGGACTCCAAAACTGTTAGTAGCTACTTTATTAGCTCTGTGGAGCGATCGAGGAGTTTCAAATTTTATGATCCTACTTCCAGAAATATTTTTAAGACGGGAAATGCAAATTTTTTTAGGATGTTGAGCTTTGGGGGAGAAATTTAGCCAGAAACATTGTATTTGAAGAAGAGGGATTAACTACTGCTTTTGACAATGATCTGGTTCTTTTATCCATCATTGATCAAGAAGTGGACTTCGATCATCAACCTACTCGCAATGTTGTTCAAACCCCAGTTCCACTTCGTAGATCCATTAGAGAGAGGAGAAATGCGATTCCGGATGATTACATCGTGTATCTCTTGGAACATGGGGAAAATGGATTGTTGGAAGATGGTCCAATCAACTTCCAGCAAGCCATGGATAGTTCAAACTCTCAGAAATGGATTGATGCTATGAATGAGGAGTATAAGTCTATGCAGAACAAAGGAGTTTGGGAACTTATCCCATTACCTGACCATGCGAGACCCATTGGTTGTAAATGGATATTTAAAACCAATAGGGACTCTAATGATAATGTGAAGAGATTCAAAGCTCGTCTTGTAGCTAAAGACTTTACTCAGAATGAATGGATTGACTTTAAAGAGACCTTCTCCCCCGTTTCTTCGAATGACTCTTTTAGGACAATCCTGACACTGGTTGCACACTTTGATCTTGAGCTGCATCAGATGGATGTTAAGACACCGTTTCTCAATTGTGACATTGACGAAACGATTTACATGGTACAGCCAGAACACTTTGTGTCTAAGGATGCAAAGAATATGGTTTGTAAGTTGAGGAAATCCATCTATGGGCTCAAGCAAGCTTCCCGTCAGTGGTACTTTAAGTTTCAACAGATTGTTGTCTCGTATGGCTTTGAGGCAAATCCGATGGATGAGTGTGTGTACCACAAGTTCAATGGGAGTGGGCATATTTTGTTTATTATACATGTTGATGACATATTGCTGGCTACTAATGATATGAGGACTTTGGGCGACACTAAGGAATTTCTATCAAAACATTTTGAGATGAAAGACCTTGGTGATGCATCCTTTGTTTTGAGGGATACTCAGAGACCGTTCGAAGGGTATCTTGGGATTATCACAAAGGAATTACATCGAGAAAGTCCTCGTAAGATTCAGCATGCAGAACTATAGACCATCAGACACCCCTGTCGCTAAAGAAGACAAGTTTAGTCTCGATCAGTGCCCTAAGACTACTCTGGAAATTCAGGAGATGCAGCAGCTTCCGTATGCTTCGTCTATAGGAAGTCTTATGCTCAGGTGTGTATGCGTCCGGATATCGCGTATATTGTTGGTATGTTGAGAAGATATTTGAGTCACCCGGGAGTGAATTATTGGAGAGCAGTCAAACAGATTGTGAGGTATTTGCAGGGAATAAAAGAATATAGGCTCACGTATAAGAGATCGGATCATGTTGTAATTATTGGGTACTCCGACTCTGATTTTGTTGGATGCCAAGATAGTAGACGATCCACGTCAGGCTATATCTATATGTTAACTGGGGGAGCCATTTCCTAGAGGTCTGCCAAACAGACGTCGTTGGTCCATCGACTATGGCGGTAGAATTTGTAGCTTGTTTTGAGGCATCAAATCATGGCGTATGGCTGCGAAATTTTGTCAATGAACTGCGCATTTTGAGTGATACTGAAAGACCACTAAAGTTGTACCGTGACAATAAATCAGCAGTGATGTACGCTAAAAACAACAGGAGCACTACGAAATCAAAGCATGTTGATATCAAGTTCCTGGTTGTCAAAGAAAAGATACAGAGTGGACAGATATCCATAGAGCATATTGGGACAAACTCCATGATAGCGGATCCGCTTACGATAGCATTGACACCCAAGGTCTTTCTTGAGCATGCTGCTCACATGGGTGTAATGTTGTTTGAGGATATTAATGATTAGTGGGAGTTTGTATTTTTGTATTGACGCTCTATGAGATGCATAGATTTTTCTATTTACACATTTTGGATTATGTTCTGCAGAAATTATGTTTGCACGGTACACTCTGTATGATTATGTTGATCTCACTTTTGAGGAGACCAGTTGGAAATAGGCATGTGCAGATCACATTTCATGTAATTTCCATGCGACGCACCACGATGAATCCATGTCATTTAGCTATGTTGGCATACGTGACAAGCACGGTCGAGTAACGATGATGTTTACGAAGGCCGCCTTAATCCTATGTTTGCATAGTTAATGGACCAGATAGTTTCTGATATACCTGTTCTGGCATGATAGCAGTTTTGTGCACACTTTTGGTTATACATTTATTTGGTTACACATGCAGTCCAGTGCGAGATTGTTAAATTATTATGATTAATTTAATTTGGACCGGACGTGTAATTAGATAATTGTATATATGCTATCATAGAGATAAGCTTGAATAACGTGATCTAATTCTTTTGGAAGCTTATCAAGTATAAGTTTAAACGTGGAATATACTGTGTAGATACCTAGAGATAATTATGGAAATCTTTGAGAGACGGAATCCATGATTATCTCAATTATATCTTATGTTGTAGAAGATATAAATATGGATTATAGTCCCCGGTCTATCATATCGTTCTTCAGTTTCTTACTCTCAAAGAAACTAACCCAAGAGACATACGATTAAACTGGAAGCACCAACCCAGGCTTTTATGCTGCAAGTTACTTTCGGTAAATGAATTCAGATATATTTTATTTTACAGTAACCAGATATGCTAATTATTCTGGTATGGTTGATCCTGTTAAATTCGTTTCCGCTGTATGATTTTGATCAAACAAATGCAACAAGTAAATGTCCGGCAAATAAAATTAAAAAAAAAAAGAGAGAGAGAGAAAACATTCTAAAGGGAAATTATACCATCAACATAATTTATCATGTTTGCCATAAATTGCAACATGTCCGAATTTTACAAAACCTGGACAAGATGACAACATTCTGTTTTCACAAGCTCAGGTCAGTGTAATGGACACTGGTCAGGGTGCAGCTCCGATCAGTTTTAATGATCTCTTACATATGGCTAAGACCCTAAGAATACTAAACATGGCCATACTAGCCATGGGCTGAAGGAGATGAATGATGCTCAGGATTTGGGCCACCAGGAGAGACTTTGTCCGACCAGCCTCCCAGGACTGACCTTCTTTTATGATAATATGCAAGCACTGATGGACTGAAAAACTTGGAGAAATTTCTGGCGGTGCTTAACATTTTCTCCGAGGGTGGCGGGCTTGGATGATGACGTGCAACAGAACCATTTAACCCTGTTAAAAGGATCATACAAGTAAGCATAACTTGTGACGATACTGATAAACTAGCCATGCTATGAGATCACAACAGAAATGCAGACCGGGTCCAGTGTAGCTTAAAGGTATTAGAGACTTGACTCTGATGCTTTGAATCAGTGAAGTGACAATGTTATTTATAGGGGCGCAGAGAAGGTTGAGATGAGGACAGGGTTAGTGAATACAACATGTTGATGTTTTGCATTCTCATAATAAGCAGACAAGCTTTCCACACAGGACGCGTTCTCTTGCAAATAAAAATGAAAATTTCTACTTCTGTTGGGATTAATCTACGTGTGTATGGATATGTTTTGTCTGCTTTCTCTTGAATATGTTGTATGGCCTAGTCAGATCTCAAATGCTTGGGCGGCAAAAGTTTATCCATTCAGTATTAGGCAAAGGAGTTTTTGCACTCAGCTACGTGTAAGTCTTCTCTAGGGGATCGCTACACCTTCATGCATTAGCATATGATGCAATTTTGTGCCAGTAAGTCTTTTCTATTTGGTTTCAAGTGGGGTGTGAGTGAGCTATATTCAGCAAAACTCAAAACTTCAGCAACATTCTAGTTCTGGTAGAAATTTATCCATTGATCTTTCTCACATATTTACCAAGGATAATGCATATATAAGCAAGAAAGAAAATAACATATCGGGAAGAAATCAAAGTAAACATCAAAATATGCTTCCATCTGACAACAGATTGGTTTCCAGATGTTGTAACCTTTAACTGTAACCTTCGTACAATATTTTTGCTTTTATGAATTTAGTTACATGCATAAATTTACTGCACAGGAGGAAAGGTAGCATGCATGTTAAAAAGCATAATCGGTTTCATTGCATAGTTAGAGCAGTTGCAGCTCCGCACAACTGACATGATTATGATACCAAAGATCCTTTTTCTAAAATAAATTTTAGGACATAGACGTTTCTTTTGTGTCCATCGGCAGGATAGTCCAGCATATTTTAAGGTAGCAAATGAGGAATTTCTTGAGTGAAAAGCTAATATATTATGGTAATCTTATAATCAATGCTATTCATCAGACCTTTACCAAGTGATTGTCAGTAGCATCCTTTGTCTTTCGTTTAAAGACAGAATTTAGAATTCATTAGTGGTTCCATTTTATCCATTGGTTAACTTTTTGCTAAATAACTTTTCTATCTACAAGGAAAGGTGCTGTTCCACGCAAGGAGAGTGTATTTATGTTTTATATCAAGTAAGGCTCATGTGTGGGCTAAACATAATAAAGGGAAAGGGATTTGGAAAAAATATTGTAATCCTACTACAAATCATAAAGCAAAATGGATTATGAATTGTATATCATGCATCATCAAGTTCATAAAGAATTCGATCTGCAGAATATTCAATGTCTTTATGCTTGTTGTTATGTCAAAAGCTAATTCGGAGGACGTTATATGCATATTCACTTTTCATTAAGCAAACCTTAATGGATAAAACAAGTATCTTCACTTGAATGCTGTACCTAATCAAAGGTTCTTACATAAGGACTTTAAGATTTACTTATGAAGAGACGACTAAAATGCATATAGCAAAAACACATTTGGGGAACTAAGTGTCATAGATTCTCTGGTGTACGTGTAGTC
This sequence comes from Umbilicus rupestris, assembly GCA_963678935.1. Classification (NCBI taxonomy): domain Eukaryota; kingdom Viridiplantae; phylum Streptophyta; class Magnoliopsida; order Saxifragales; family Crassulaceae; genus Umbilicus; species Umbilicus rupestris. Next base: position 10,292,042 of record OY787621.1, read on the forward strand.
AGCATATGTGAAATAATGAGTTCCTAATGGACTGAAGAGTCAAATGTTTTTTATATATGGCTAGCGGATGTGGCTGGGTCCACCAAATGATTCTCCACAATCATATTTTCCTATGTTATACTGTCGAGATTATCTCATTAGGTCTACACAATGTTCCAGTACCATCATTGTTTAGTATGCCATTGAGTTAAGCCATAGATAATCCATTGTTCTGCTGATATGCCACAACATGCTCATCAATATAATTTGTTCTATATAAAACGTCAAGTTTAGGGCATATGATCATGTACGAAAGTCAATATGTCATAATAAACAGAGTAAAAGGATACCTTCCCATTAACTTATCAGCATCCCTATTGCTCGTGGTTAGAATCGGTGGTCGTCTACCTCTGTGATGGGGTTCACTGCAAAAGACAATAATAATCCAAGGTAATTTATAAAGAAAGTGCAGGTCTCTTTCTATTGGTTTCTATAAAAATTGTTAAACTCTCATATTTTCGGTTTTATTTTAAAACTCTTGTATAATCAAATAACTCATCCAAATGCAACCATTGAGGAAGTATGATACTGTAAGACAAAGCACTTTTGTGGTTTTTTTTCTTTCTAGAAAAGAAGATATTCTTTACCATTAACTATGTTTCAGGTCAAATAAGCAAGCAAATACCTCCAAAACACAAGGACAAGATGACTAGCATCCACATGGGAATGCTTCTTTTTCCCATTCTCATTGGGGTGTGTCATTCCCACATGGTTCAAACACAAGTCGGGTTTACCATCAGAAAAGCTCTCTCACAAGTTGCAACATCATCTCATTCTTCCAATTAATTCACCCTCTAAATCCTTTACAATGGAGCAGAGGGACTATAATTGATGTTGGCTTGGTACTCTGCAGTTCTCTGTATCCTGCAGCCATATAGAAAACTTCGCCATACAAGGGCATCTGGTGGAAAAGGCATACAATAGATAACTTGCTCAGCTTCCTTTACAAACCCATGTCTCGCCAGTAACTCTACGACGCACTGATAGTGACCCATGTCCGGTTGAATCCCATAAATCTTCATTTGCCTTAATAAGTGCATACCTTCCTTCACTAGCCCACCATGCTTGCACGCAGTCAGTAACACAAAGAAAGTGACACTGTTAGGTTTAAACCCTGATGACTCCATTTCTATGAACACCTTTAGTGCTTCATGTGCATAACCATGAAGGCCAAGGGTTGAAATTAGAGCTGTCCATGATATAAGATTTCTATCAGTCATTTGGTTGAAAACTTTCACTGAACTTTGGACACTCCCACATTTCCCATACATGTCCATTAGAACATTGAGCACAAATGTGTCACAGCTCTCAAAACAGGTTTTGATTAGTAGACCATGTATAGAACTCCCTAAAGCAATACTGCAGAGGTTAGAGCAAGCACTTAAAAGACTGACAATTGTGTAATTGTCATAGTAGATCTCATCCACTTGCATATGTTTAAAAAGTTCAAATCCCTCTATGTAATTTTCGTTCCGTAAACATGCGGCAAGCAGAATGTTCCATGAGACATTGTCAGGTTCTTCAATTGAACTTATTAGCTCTTGTGTTTTCTGGTATTGGCCAGTTCTGTTATACACTGCCGCAGCCACATTCGCTGGAATAACATCAGTCGGGGCATTTGAAACTGTCACCAGATATAATGCATCAGCCAGTTGTCCATCCTTCGCATAGGAAGTAACAAGTGAGCTCAATACATAATCATTATTGTGGTACCCCATTCTGAGCACAAAACAGTGGAGTTGCTGTAACTCCAATGCCGTTGATGATTTAAGAACAGCTGACAAGGTGAATTCGTTAGGAGAGAAATCTTGTCGAAGCATTTTTTTCACTAACAGCACAGCAGGGCACCAATTACCAGAGTACACTGGAATCAGACTACTCCAAGAAACCACATTTTTCTCAGAAATATCATCAAAAGAGCAATGGGCCTCTTTCACTCTATTAACTTTAGCATAAAAATCAACTAGTGCACTACCTACATGAGCTTCAGAATGAAGACCAATCCTAATTGTTTTTGCATGAATCAATTCGCCATGCAATCTGCTCTGCAAGTTTGCACATGAGTTAATAACACTAGTCAATGTTGTATGGTTAGGCATTATTGTACCTGCACACATTTCTGAAAAGAGCTCAATGGCCTTTAATGGTGTTTCACTCTTTGCAAATGAAGTGACGATGGTATTCCAAGAAACAACATCTTTTATAGCTTCTTCCCCCTGGAACAACCTCTGAGCTGAGCTCATGTCCAAGCATTTTAGATACATGCTAAGAAGTGAATTAGAAACAGAAATTGCACACTCATACCCATGTTTAATGGCTGACCCGTGTAACTGTCGCCCTGCTTCTAGTTCAAGAACCCATTGAATACCAGACAAAACACCCACAAATGAGGATTCAGATAAACCGATATCCTTCCTCAAAATCTCACGAAAGCAGCAAAGAGATTCCCCTACAAACTGATAGTTTCCCAGCAATGTTATCATTGAATTCCATGTAACCAAACTTTTCCTTGGCATGTCCTCAAACAAATTAACTGCCTCGTCGAAGTATCCATTCCTCCCCATCAAGCACAACAACGCAGTACCCGTAAAAGCATCAGCATAGAAATACCCATTCTTCATCACTAACACATGCAATTGCCTAGCCCCGCCAACATCCATTGTTGGGCAAGACAAAAGTCCACCAAAGGTAAACTCTGTAGTACTATATCCACAGCATCTCATTTCACAAAACAGCTCCATTGCCATATCAACATACTCAGCGCGACTCAACCCACTAATCATAGTATTATAAGAAATAGCATTTCTTTCAGGCATTCTATCAAACAACTTCAGTGCATCAAACACTTCATTAGCTGATAAATAAAAAGACATAATGTTGTTGTCAACGAATATGGGCTGGTCCGACACCGAGCCAATCGTGACGGAAACAGCATGAAAACGCTTAGTTGCAGCAAGTGATCGATCTTTCGAACATGAGTCGAGGAGGCCCAGAAGATACCCTTTTGCGGAATGACCCGATTCTCCATGAACTGATGCAGGAGTAGCTGTGCTGTGGGATTGGGTAGAGGTGGAGAGTGAAAGTAGATTAACGATGGATAAAGGTGAGATCTTTTGAAGCCTCGACAGGTTTTGAATCAAATTTGAAAGCAAAGATGTCGTCTTCTTCTTCGTGCAATCTATCCTCATGCAGTTGACTGATTTCCGCTAGGAACTTGTAAACATTCTCATAACACATTTCCAAGTATTGGTATCAATCCACTCTGATATCAAATGCCCATTTGGTGACTTTATTCATCTGTCGCCTATAAACCGCCACACCAGTTTAAGTTTTGATAAATTTTTAAGAACATGTTTTTATGCTTAGGATGAGGCCTTAAGCAAGTGCTTCCTTCAGCCGGCCATGTCGAAAACACATTAAGCCTCGTCAACTCAAGTCGCGGTTTAGCTTGAATGTTGACTTGGTTAACCATAGAATCCATGTCAAAATAATATAAGGACACCTAATTCAAATAGTCAATAAGTATTAATATGTAATATAATTTATGTGTATAATTAAAAAAAGTATCTCATATTATATATCCTTAATACAAAATGACATCACATCATAATTGATTATATTTTATTGTGCTCCACTGAATCTGATTGTACGAGGAATACTTATACCAGAATGAGAATAAATTTCTCAAATTGCACAAATTTTAATGTCTGCCAAGGAATTATTTATATATCAGTAAAATATTTAAAAAGAAATTCAATGGAATTCATTAAATTTAAACTATAAACATAAAAAGGTGTTTCCAAAACATTGCATTTACATACATCCCCATGGGATCAAAGAAGTTTTCTTCATTTAGGAAATTATCGAATGTCATAATGCAACTCAGCAGAACTGTCCTGCCAAAAAAGCAAAACGGGTTACATAGGCTCAGCTTTGCACCATCAAAGTTGAGGCAGCTCGAGCTAGGATTTACACTACACTACTTGGCCGAAAATTTTAATGATGGTGTGGATCTGGTCCAGTGGGACTGACTCTTTTGGACAGCTCGACTGGTGACCCGGTTGGTCCTGGTTGGTCAAACAGTTGCCTGAGGCCATCCACCAATGCTGCTGCCCGAACTGTTGTCTCCACCAGAAGTCTAGACTCGAATTTTGGGAATGAGAGAAAAATCAGAATAGTGACTAGGCACATGCACCTCGAAGAGTTGGCCATCAACCTGTAAAGAGTTGTGCAGATGTATGTCAGTTCAGACTCGATGAATGAGTACGATGATAAGTAGTCACATATATATATAGTGCAAGACTTGGCTCCTTTCGGTTTAAGTAGGCATATATGATATATCGATCACAAGCACATGCACATAGAGTATGATTAACGTAATGCATTAACATACGAAGAAAAGGCGTCATCAGCCAGTCTGGTTAGAGATATGAGCTGCTCAACTGACAAATTGTCTGACACGACAAAAGGAAATTCTACATGGACACTTAAATGGCAGTTAATAAGTCAGTGGGTTTTTGAAAACAAAAGGCTGACCTCTTAATTTTTAAACTATTGAAAAGCAGAAAACACTTGTTAAAATTTGGCCTTTCAACTGAAAAGTATGCTCTCTTTTAAGTTCCTCTACGAGGTTTGAAAGGCCAGAGCACCTTACTTCAGCCTTATCATGTATATGTGCTTTTAAAGGTCTGTGTATGCTTGCACCTCACTTAGCTTCTTCCCTGATGCCAGCGCTGACAAAAAAAAAAAGCATTTCAGTGCATGTGTTGACCAAAGAAATGATCCCACTAAGATTAACAAATTGAGCATGCATAGGTTTTCAGGACCCAGAAGGGTTGAGATTATTTCTGTACGAGGCGAACATTAAGTGCTGCAAAAGTTTGTTAAGAAACTGAAATAGGCAATGGCATCAGCATGTTATATAGAATTTGGCATATAATATTGCATGTCATGGCGAGTATGGAATATCATAATGCTGCACTCTTCAATCGTACAATATTTAAAAAAAAACTGCAGTAGTATTATCGCACATACTTTCGTGTACATTGGATATAACTGTGGCTGACACTGACGATCATCACTGATTCGATGTTTTCATTAACTGTGCAGAATAAGCAAAGGCCCCAAAAAACGCTGAAAGGTGATGATCATATCACCATCCATGACAATATTCACATTTAACTGAGTGAAACAAAATACCAGTGCTAATCCGCACAATATCCATACCATGTCCTGCAACAAAAGTCTACGCATTAGTGCCTGATCTGAAAATCTTCCATGACGCCATCTTTGCACTACAACAAGTGTAAATCACTACTTACATATCAAAACTACTCTCCATTCATCTTGCAGCGCTAGTAAAGTGACGAAGGTACTCTCCTTTCATCTTGTACCATATGCTAACATATAACAAAGCAGTTCTAAATGCTTTGCAATGAAATCTAATTAAGTAGACAATTTGACTCGAAGTATCCGATCACCAGTAATACTTTCTAAACCAACGCCTATCCATTACATCCAAAAATACAGAAAGGAAGCCTCAATGAGCAAAGAGAAAAAAAGTACCAGAAGGTAACTTTATCACTTTATACACAACAAAAATGATGTGTGTGATACTGAACAACTCTTCCGAGACCAGTTTGATCCCAATCCACCAATTAATTGAAATCACAATTACACAAATTTACACTCAAATGTGATTTCAACAAATCAAACATTCAACGAACTCAGAGACTAATTTCAACTGAGTTTGTAAAACTCAACCTATCTGAAGCTCATTCTCAGCTTCTTCGAGCTGGAGCTCATCTTCGCTTCAACACCATCATAATCTGCTAAACCAATTTTCCTCTTCAACGTCTTCGGACCATCACTAGACCCTGAATTCCCGAATAACCCATCACTCGGCGAATTTCGTTGCTGGAACTGATTTGTGATATCCACCAAGGGCTTCCTAACAAACCTTCTTCTTCTCTTCCGCGACAGGCCCGAATTAGCCGGCAAACTGGAAATGTTCTCCTCATTGGCAGCAGCTTGAGCAGCAGTGAGAGACGACGCGGCCATTGCTGATTTGGGTGCAGCGAGTGAATCTGGGGAAGTGGGATTAGGGTTTGGAGAAATTGGGGAAGAGCAGGTGACATTTGTAGGAGTGAAATTGGAGGGACCGAGCAAAGCTTCCATGTTTGGATTGAAATTTTCAATGGGTGTGATTTTTTAGGAGAAATGGTTGGAGGGAGTTGGAGATTTTGGGGGTGAATTTGTGAAATTTTGTTGTTGTTGGGATGAGGAGGGAGGGAGGGAGATTCGAAAAAATAGGGGATGCTGTCGTGAATTATTGCAATAGTGAATGTGCGGGAATTTAGGAAAGTGTAAAAAGCGTGTCGTGAAAATTTCCCTTTTGCCGGGTATGCTGTCCGATATATTATCGAACACATTGGCTTATACTACTTTTGTAATACCAGTAAATTGCAATAATTGATGATTACTCGTAGTTAACACTTTAAATTAGCCTAATGGCTACACGCGCAGATGACAATTACATATAACTCAATTAGTGCTTGTAGGTATTCTGTACAGATTGTTGCTGCCAACCACCTAGTTCCATTAGTAAAATATGGAACACACAGGTGTTATTTGTGAATGTAGAAAGCAATAGACGAACATGATCAAAAAAAATCTATTTGATCTGAATTTATCGCCGGAACAGAAGAATTTTCTGTGTATTAATCGGAGAAGAAACATCTGCCTCTTAAAACACAGTTAAGTCTGTTAACAGACTTTCCCCAATTTACAATCAAGTCCCCAGACTATTACACAAATACAAACTCAACCTGAAACAATTTTACAATTAAAACCCCGAATACATAATCCCTAAATGCTAAATCAGGTCTTCGAAGAGAACTGCGACGACAGTGGGGGCGGCGAGCTCAGCCTGGCTCGTTGGTCCCAATACCCCCCTCAAGCTCGGCGTATGGAGAATGTTGCAGACGTTGAGCTTGGAGCTCAGTTTCGCGAGTTGGTCGGACTTCAACGCCTTAGTGAGCAAATCTGCATATTGTTCCAGAGAAGAAACGAAAACAGGTACGATGAAACCATTAGTTACATGATTTCGTATTATGTGACAATCAATTTCCACGTGCTGGGTCCTCTCATGGAATACCGGATTGTTGGCCAAGTGTATAGCTGAGTTGTTGTCACAATGTAGGATTATAGGTACTGGGACTGTAACCTGTAAGTCAGCGAGAAGTCTTGATAGCCAAACAAGTTCTCGTGATGTATATGCCATAGACCTGTATTCGGCTTCTGTGGAAGATTGAGAGACGACTGATTGTTTCTTTGATTTCCAGGAGATCAGACAAGAACCAAGTTAGACACAAAAGCCAGAAACGGATCTTCTAGTAAGGGGACATGAGGCCCAGTCTGCATCACAGTAAGCACGCAAGGACAAGTCAGTTTTACGAGGGAAGAAGAGACCTTTGGCAGGAGAACCTTTCAGGTAACGTAGAACTTTGTTTGCTGCTGTTAGGTGTTCTTCATTGGGTTGTGACATAAACTGACTTAGGACTTGCACTGAAAATGAGATATCTAGTCTTGTGACTGTGAGGTATATCAATCTACCAACCAATCGTCTGTAGAGACTTGGATCAGGTAGTGGTGTAGCAGTTGAAATAGCTAGCTTTTGTTTGGATTCCATAGGAATTAAGCTAGGTTTGCAACCAAGTAATCCAGCTTCCTCAATGAGATCCAATACATACTTTCTCTGATTTAGAAATAATCCTTTGTTTGAACGTGCAGCTTCAATGCCTAAGAAATACCGTAATTGTCCCAAATCCTTAATTTTGAATTGGGAGTGAATGTAATGTTTCACCTCTGAGATTAGATCAGCTGAGGTACCAGTGATGATTACATCATCAACATAGACAAGAAGGGCTAGGAATTGATCGTCTCTTTTCAGTGTGAATAAGGAATAGTCTTCTAAGCTTGAGACAAATCCATAGCTGATAAGGGAGTCACTGAATCTAGAGAACCATTGTCTGGAAGCTTGTTTCAGACCATATAGGCTTTTAGTGAGTTTGCAGACTTTGCCTTGAGATTTTTCAGCTTTGTAAAATCCGGGAGGAAGTTTCATGTAGACCTCTTCTTCTAAGAAACCATGAAGGAATGCATTGTTAATATCAAGTTGAAAAACCGGCCAATCTTTTGAAACTGCCACAGCTAAAAAAGTTCTAACTGTTGTCATTTTTACTACTGGGGCAAAAGTTTCTCTATAGTCCAGTCCTTCCATTTGATTATACCCCTTAGCTACCAAGCGAGCTTTGTATCTTTCAATTGATCCATCTGAATTTCTTTTTATCTTGTATACCCATTTGCAGCCGATTGAATTCTTCCCTTTTGGTAGATCAGTGATGATCCATGTAGTATTTTCTTGAAGGGCTTGTAGTTCTACCTGCATGGCAGTATTCCAGTTTGCATTTTTGCTTGCTTGAGAGTAGCTGGTTGGTTCAGTCTCCGATAATATTTGTAAAGCAAAATGTTGAAACTGGGGTGAGCAACCTGAGTAGTCCAAGAAGTCTGAGATAGGATATGGAGTACTTTGCTTTGAAACTTTATTGCAGACATAGTCTTGCAACCTGACTGGGGGTCTGGATATCCTTTCAGATCTTCTTGTGGGTCTGACATCAACAGGTTCAATAACCGTAGCAGAAAGATGACTAACATCAGTGGTTTGTTGGGGATAATCATCTTCACTGTCAATTGTGCCAGTACTGCATATAGGAATAGGAGCTGAGGCTGCCTCAGGCTGTAAATCTTTGTCTGCATAAGGAAAAATATCCTCCAAAAAAAAAAACATCTCTACTAACTTTGATAGAGTGTGAAGTAAGGTCAAATAGCTTGTACCCTTTCTGACCATACGGATAGCCAATAAAAATGCAAGGGTAGGCTCTAGGATCAAATTTATCCTTGTGGGGCAGAATATTTGTTGAATAACATAGACAGCCAAAAGTTCTGAGATGAGTGTAGTCTGGTACCTTTGTGTAAAGAATTTCCAATGGAGATTTATTATCCAAAGTAACCGATGGGACTCTGTTTATGATATATGCAGCTGTGAGAACACAATCTCCCCAGAAGCAATCTGGTACTTTGGACTGAAATTTGAGAGCACGCGCAACTGCAAGTAGGTGTCTGTGTTTTCTCTCAACCCTTCCATTTTGTTGAGGTGTGTAGGCACAAGTCTTCTGATGCAATGCTCCATTCAGTAAAAGAAACTGAGATAATTTTGTTGTCATAAATTATGTCCCATTATCTGTTCTGAGTATCTTGATTGGCTTGCCAAATTGAGTTTGCACCATAGTGAAAAACTGAATAAGATGATCTGTTGTCTGATTTTTGCTAGGCATAAGGAATAACCAGGTAGTTCTTGATTTATCTTCTACAATTGTAAGAAAATACCTGTTACCTGCTAGTGTAGGAGTCTTGTAAGGGCCCCAGATGTCTGCATGAATAACATCAAACAACTCTTTGCTTATTGAATCTGAAACAGGAAACGACAATCTTGTTTGTTTAACTAGGGGACAAATGTCACACGTGAAGGTGTCATTTTTACAGTCTAGTACAGGAATGTATTTACTGAGACTTTCTGTAATCTTCCTAGCTGGAACATGGCCAAGTCTTTTATGCCAAAGTATCAACTGCTCTTTATTTTCTTTGGTGACAAAACAGCTAGCATTATTTCCCTTAATCTGGTATAAACCTTGAACTGCGTTACCAATCTGGATTGTAGTCAACTTGACTTGGTCCTGAATGTAGCAACTGCTGTCAGTAAAAATCACTGAACATTTTGCATTCCTCAGTAATTTTGATATGCTGAGAAGATTGAATTTAATTCCTGGCACAAGCAGAACATCCAAAAGCTTAATATCCTTAAGACATAAGTTCCGGTGTGACTGACCTGAACTTCTTCACCATTAGGCATTAGGACATTGCAAGGAGTATCTAGCTTTTTCAAGTCTTTCAATATATGTCTATGAGAGGTTATATGATCAGTAGAGCCACTGTCAATAATCCAATCATGAGTACAAATATTAATAGAGGTTAGACAAGATGTACCTGCTATGTGTCATTATTGTTGTTGGCAGATGCATTGAGGAAGCTCATCAATTTATTCAGCTGATTTTGATTCATGGTTACTGAACTGAGTTGAACTTGGTTTGCAGGGGCAGATGTACCAGAATCAGAAGGAGAAGCAGGGGAACCAGAATCAGAGGTGCTGATCACATTGTTGGCAGATCTGCTTCTGTTGTTGCCATTACTGTTGTTGCCAGACTTGTTGTTATTCTTTCTATTCTTGTAATTAGCTGGAAATCCAATCAACTTGTAGCACATTTCTTTTGTATGACCTTCTTTTTGGCAATAAGAGCAAAACAGATTCTTTCTATTGTTGCTTTGAGCAGAATCACCAGGTTTTTGGACAGGTTTATTTGCTTGTGAATAAAGTACAGAAATCTCAGTGTTGGCAGATTTAGAAATGCCTTTTCCTGCTTCATCTTCAAGCACCATGTTATAAACCTCATCAATGCTTGGCATAGGTTTCATGGCCAAGATTTGAGTTCGAACTTGGGAATGAGTATCATTCAAACCCATTAAGAACTGCATGATGTTGTACTCTGCATTTCTGTTCTCCATACATTTGGTTGCTTTGCAATTCAAGCCAAGATCACAGCTATGGAATTCTTGTAAAGCTTCATGTTCAGCCCACAAGTGTAGCAACTTGCCATGATATTCAGCAATACTTAAGTCACCTTGAGCCAAAGCACTGATTTCTTTACGCAGGGAGTAAAGTCTCGGCCTGATGGAGCCACCAAATCTGCTCTGCAGAACTTGCCAAGTGTGGATACAATCTTTGGATGATGGAAGATCCTATCTCCTTCGATACAGAATTCAAGATCCAAGTATGAATGGCAACGTTGCATCTCTCCCAGCGTGCAAGTTCATAAGGATCAGAAGGTTTGGGGAAATCGCCACGCACAAACCCTAACTTCAACTTGAAACCTAAAGCCATTTCCATGGATTTCTTCCAAGTGACGAAGTTGTTGATACCGGACAACGGCTCAGTAACCAAGGACGTGGTGACATTTTCATTACTGCTAATGTGAAGCGGATCATCGGCATGACGATCAGAGCGGGTGCCAGTCGGAATCTCAGCCATCGGAAATCAACGATCGAGCAAAACTTTTACAAGAATTGAGATCGAAAATGAGTGAGATGAAAGAACTGAATCGTTACCTAAACTGATACCATGTAGAAAGCAATAGACGAACGCGATCAAAGAAAATCTATTTGATCTGAATTTGTCGCTGGAGCGGAAGAATTTTCTGTGTATTAATCGGAGAAGAAGCATGTGCCTCTTAAAACACAGTTAAGTCTGTTAACAGACTTTCCCCAATTTACAATCAAGTCCCCAGACTATTACACAAATACAAACTCAACCTGAAACAATTTTACAATTAAAACCCCGAATACATAATCCCTAAATGCTAAATCAGGTCTTCGAAGAGAACTGCGACGACAGTGGGGGCGGCGAGCTCAGCCTGGCTCGTTGGTCCCAATAGTGAAGATTTGATTAATTAAAATTGAGTTAAGTCATACATTTATTTTCAGGTGACAGAGTTTATGGTGGTGCGTCCACTAATCTGATCGTATTAGGGCATTCAAGTATTGGACTGAGTTTGGTATTGGTGATTTATAATTCTTATGTATTCGTTTCATATAAACTATAAAATTTTATTATATGTAATGCATAAACATTCGTAAACGGATTTTGTGAAGGTATCATACACGTGCATACATATTGCATCATGAATGCGATGATAAATTCTACTATTGGATCGTTAGCTAGATGTTCCTGTGGGGTAACAGAATTATCCTATACCCAGCAGGTATAGCACCAACAAGATCGTGTTACCCGACAGGTAGTGCAACAGTGGAATATTAAATGTAGGAAAATTAAATTCGTTTACTCGGTGATTTTTAGTAAAACTTCAGTACTTAATCAAGCAATTGAGTAAAATCACTGCCTTCCAGTATCCCCTGTAAGAGTTTGTGAACAGATCAGGTTATGTATTTAGAATATTATTGCTAAATACAAAAGACTAAGTTTCTCACTAGTACACTCAGTGCACGTTCTAACTTATCTTACTCTAGCTCAACCCAACCCTCGAACAGATCTAATCACACTCGAACTGAATCGTTCAAGCTTCTCGTGCCCACAACATGCTTTAATTCGTTTTGCACACTCTTTGTTTTCTTTCTCTCTTTTCCGCGCTCTTCTCTAGCTCGCCCTTCAAGTTTCTTGCAGCACCATGAATACGCCTAGGTTTATTTTATTAGGATTCTTCAATACAATTTCGAAATCGTTCTCTAATGCGAATATAATTCTCTTTTAATAAATAGGAAGGTTTATCTAATATAATTAGATTTGCTTCCATATTTATATATTCGTTATGTCCAAAATATATTCCATAATATATTTGGATTTGATCTTCCCATAAAGTTGTCATCAAATATATTCTGATCTTCTTAGGATATTCTTTAAGATTTATCCGAATCTCATACTAGAGAATCTGCCTTCTTGATTTGATTATCTTTTCCATATCTTATTTTCTATTTGCCTTGTTGTACTTAGTGAAGTCAAGATCTTCCCTCCACACTAAAGATTAATTAGTTAAATGTTTGTTATCATCAAAACCTTAGGAATTCAACATTTGCATTTGCGCGATGGGAAATTTCGAGTTTTAGTTTGATGATCCGGATCAGCAGTGACGATTGCCCAACTATATGCTTCCGTAAGTTGCAATACTCATTTTAAGCATTCACGCATTTGCATATTTGTATTTGAATCATCTGATTATTCATTAGCTTGATTATTATCCATGTACAATATTTATAAATGATGTAACTCATTTATTTGATATGTAAGAGTATAATCGCTTACTAGAATACGTGTGAGTTATTTCCTGACCGAGTGTGCCCGACTCACTCCTTTTATTACCCCTCTTTTATAGATAAGTGAGTCGTTAGTTGTTCAACGGTTTATTTAGCTTCGGCGAGAGAGTATATCACTTCCATACGGTGCCATCCAGCTTCAGTTATTTGTTTGGATTCCTTATCAGCTATTTTTCTTTCTTTCATTCGTTTTAGTTTGAGTTATGCTCCGCTGTATTAGCAGTTTGTTGGGATAAATAGACGAGTCATATCCTATTTGGCATCTGAATAGGCAAATAACAAGCCACTACTCGTAGCAGGTTGTGCTCGTAAAACATCAGAGGGCACGAAGTTCGTTAAAATATAACAAACCGCTATTATGAGCAATCCTTAAAGTTTAAGAGCTTTTATTTTGATAGTATAGATTCGAATATCAAGCTCAACTCAAAGCACTGAAAAGTAGAAAGTTACAATCTATACTAATGATGGGGTTCAATACATAAACTAATGTTTAACAAGGAACATGTTCTATAGATAGTCGAACTGCTTTTCTAATTCATGTGCTCCTTTTAGTTGTTGTTAAATTTGTGGTGTCCATCCATGTGACCTGAATCGATCCTTCAATATCTTCATAGGTTAAACAGATCTCTCAATATCTTCTACAAAAGTGTCTTCGCCATTTTAGCAAGGCCCGAGTTGAAGCATTTAAAAAGGTCGAGGCTATGACAGCGTTTTGATTTATGCGGAAAAAGCTTAAGTACGACATCGTTTGGTAGAGACCAGGTTTTAACTTGTCAAAACGCAACCATTTCGACTACAACGAGTAAGGAGCGCGCCTGGGCATAGATTACTCGTCATTTGCATCAATAAAACCCGTCTTTGTGCTCGATAGAGGTCGCCATGTTGGTGATTGAACCAGGATAAATTTTGCTGTATCTGTCTTGTTCTTACTTGGATTATTACAAGCTTATTTCAGACTGCTAATCAAAAACTTAACACAACAAACATGATAGCGTGACCATCACGTTATTGAATAAAAGTAAGACTGAAGCAAAATCGATATATAGACTTACGCGACACGAGATGACAAATAAATCAAAATTAGCACATGCCCAAACAAACAGAGGAACCCTAAAAAATATCATTATTGAGGTCAACAATCACTGTTCTTAACTTATTTCAATGTTCGTTATTTATCTCGCATCAACAAAAACTCTCTCCATCAAAACCAGCTTCAAAGCCTCATAAATCAGCCACTGCACCTTCAGCCGCCTAGCTCGGCTTTCGTGCCTCTCCGTCCATGGCGGATGATGACAGTAGACGACCTTGGTTCATGCCAGGTGACACCAACCTCAATACAAGGATTATGATCATAGCCATCATATCCCTCTCCTCCGTCATCCTCCTAGTCCTCGCTCTCCACATATACGCCCGCTGCGTCCTCGCCCGTCGCGTCAACCGTCGTCGCGCAGCTGCCATCCGCCGCCTCGCCCTCTCCCAATACTCCCAGTCCCAACCTGGCCACCCCCACTCCGCCACTCTTCCATTTCCCGGCCTCAACCCTGCCGTGGTGGCCGCCCTCCCGACATTCAAGTTCAAGAATCTTCCGCCGCGTGGGGAGGACAAGAGCGCCGACCGGCAGAGAATGGAGTGTTCGGTTTGTTTAAGTTTGTTGGAGGATGAAGAGATGGTCAGACAGCTGCCCAACTGTAAGCACGCGTTCCACGTGGAATGCATTGATAAGTGGCTTGAGTTTAACACTAGCTGCCCGCTCTGTCGAGCCGACGCGGAGCCCGCTCCACTACAGCCCTCGGCTCCGCCGGCCGACACCGAGACCGGCCCGCAGCCCGTTGCGGTGGAAAAAGGCGGACCCGACTCACTTGCATCCACTTCGCGGCTGAGCTCGTTCAAGAGGATGCTCAGTAGAGACAGATCCTCCAGAAGGGTTCAGCCGTCGGCGCCGGAAGCCGACGTCGAGAGACAATAATTTATTATTATATAAATTTGTTAGCCCAAAGACTTTTTTTGCTATTGTGGTCCAAAAGTCAACGGTTGCTGATCCGATAAAAACTTTCAGCTTACTATAAATAAATTTTTGCTGTGTACTATAATTCACATTGTATCAGGATGAGTATCTCAGTTCGGATGCATACGGATATTGAAAAATATGTTTATTCAGATTGTCTAAGAATTGATAAATTTATAATTGTATTATAATTCCACAAGGCAGAACTGACTTATAATTCAATTAAAATTAAATACTAAGAGTGCTATCAGAAATTGTGTGAATTGTTATGTGAACGTATGAATATAATGTTTGGAAATCTGACATCCGCATAACAATTTTTTCATGTTTGATGGGCAACTTGGTCATAGGAAGACTTGAGAGGAGTCTGATTTTGGAGTTAGGATCTGACTTTGGCAAGTGTACAAATAAGTCTTTGTATATTCTAAGGATTGGTTGACTAGTTTTAGATCCCATGACGTTTCTTAGTCTTGTTTTTGCCTAGTTGGTCTTGTTTCATTTTAGTCTCAGAGAATTGTCAAGAGTTGTTAATGCCCATATATTCTGCCAACTTCATTTTCTCCATTTCGGACACTTCGTTCACATTATTATTCCTGCATATCAATTTTCCCCGACTTGATCGATCAATCGAATCGTCAGTCGTGTCCAAGTAACGGTTGATCACCAACTTTGAAACAATGGAAAGGGACATGTGAAAGTGAATCCTATGACCACATCACTATCCGGGACAAATCAAACTAAGAAATCTCATCTGATTCAGCACAATGCCCAGAGGGTAGAGCCCAAAAGCCACCGCCGCAGGGTGGTCCGGAGGCTAGCAAATGCCATGACAGTCCCCGCAAGTAGATCAGTGCTAAGATCACACCTAGGGTGAATAAATTGTTTAGAGTCTCTCGGGGAATACTGATTTGAATGGTGTTTGTACTCCTTAGTTTCGAGAGATGATGGATTCGTTTTTGATGTTACTTTATTTTGCAACTTCGATGAAGTAGTAATTGAACTTGGATTCAAGTAATATCGTGTATTTATTTTCTAAAAATCAGTATTTCAGCCATTATATGAAAGCTAAGGGTGTCCTGAAATCCGAAGTGGAATAATATTATCGATGCACTATTTGTTATGACTTGTTAAACAAGCAATAAAGCTAAAGTAAATAGAGAGAGCAATAACACAAGTATTTGAGTGTTATTGGATTGTTTTTGTATCCTTTTTGATGATTTAAAAGTGAGGAATTCGTCCTCATTTTATAGGGAATGAAATAACACGATCAAATGATGTGTCTTGAGCCAAAGAGATGTGTCCCTTTCAGCAAGTAGCACTCCCCAAGAACATATTAGCACCGCTTCAGAAGAAGACATTACGTACTTAATGTTGTCTTGGAGCGCGCTACTCAATGATGCCTTGACCCGCGGCAAGTGGCGTTCCCCAATAACATATTAGTACCGCTTCAGAAGAAGACATTGCGCATTTAATGTTGCCTTGGGACGCGCTACTTAATGTTGCTTTGGGGCGCTTTACATTATGTTTGTAAGTACAAATTTTACTCATAACCATCGTTCTTATTCCTCATATAACATATCTAATGTTTAATTATACTAAGATTTTGCTCATAACCATCAGTCATATAATTGTTCCATCACTGGCCGAGTATCAACCATTTTGCAATCGTTGAAATCACTCACAAGGAACTTCAAGCTAAAAGCGTCCTCGGTCATATACTTGGATTCAAGTGAATCCCATAACTCTTTAGCAGATTTCACATTTTGATAAACATCAAAGAGATGATCGGACATACCGTTGAGGATGTGTCCTCGGGCGACGTAGTCATCATTTTCCCACTTGTTTCTGCACCGGAAAGTCTCCACGGATCCTTCATCATCGACTTCTGGAATGGGGATAGAGAGTACATAGGCCACTTTGAGGTTAGTCAGCAAAAAATGCATTTTTTTTTGCCAACGCCGAAAGTCGGTGTCTTCAAACTTGTCTAACTTTTGAAAGTTGCTTGTCATGTCTCGTAGTGAAGCCATCTTTGGGAATACTGATTTCAAATGTTGGGGAATACTGATTTGAATGGTGCTTGTACTCCTTGGCTTCGAGAGATGATGGATTCGCCTTTGAGGTTACGTTGTTTTGCAAATTCGGTAAAGTAGTAATTGAACTTGGATTCAAGTAATATCGTGTATTCACTTTCCAAAATCAGTATTTCAGCCCTTATATGAAAGCCAAGGGTGTCCTGAAATCCGAAGTGGAATAATATTACCGATACACTACTTGTTATGGCTTGTAAACAAGTAGCAAAGCTAGAGTAAATAAAGAGAACAATAACACAAGCATTGAGAGTTATTGGATTGTTTTTGTATCTTTTTTGATGATTCAAAAGTGAGGAATTCGTCTTCATTTTATAGGAAATGAAATGACAAGAAGTGTCCCTTTCAGCAAGTAGCGCTCCCCAAAAACATATTAGCACCGCTCAGAAGAAGACATTACGCACTTAATATTGCCTTGGAGCACGCTACTTAATGTTGCATTGACCCGCGGCAAGTAGCATTCCCAATAACACATTAGTAACGCTTCAGAAGAAGACATTACACATTTAATGTTGCCTTGGGACGCGCTACTTAATGTTGCCTTGGGGCACTTTACATTCTGTTTATATAAGTACAAATTTTGCTCATATCCATCATTCATGTATTCTTCATATAACATATCTAATATTTCATTATACCAAGATTTTATCACAGTCTAATTAACCCTAAAATCCCTAACAGAGTCACTTATCCATAAATGTGCGCAGATTTCACACGCCTTGGTGGCGAGCCTAAAGCGTGTGAATTCAGTCTGTTTAAGATGCCTGAGACCACATGCTTCTGCTTCACATACGCTAATCGTCTTTTCTGAATCCATGGATGGACAACATGTAAGGGTGTTCCTAAGCTGAATCAGACAGCCGAAACTTGACTTGCACGTCAAACTACCATGCCAACCAAAATGAGATCACAGTAATGCCTGATTACCTGGTATAAGCAAATAGCAGAAATGCAGACATAGTTAAAATTTAAAACTGCAAGACTAGTGTCCGAGCTGGCTTGGAGCACTTCTTGGAGTTCCATGATCACGAAGGGATCGATCGTCGACACATACATTGTCCTGATGTCTACGCGCTGATCCTGCCAAAAACAATGCTAAAGACATCGTTCATCTTCACCTCACCATTTCAAATCTTCTTTGGCTTGAGCCTCTGAAGTGTCAATTCAAATAATACTGCAAGTTCAGAAAAGCTTTTCAACAAATCGGTCCGATGATAATAGATCCAGGAGCATGAGTTCAAGTTTTGGCATGTGTCATTTACTTAATCCAGTGTGAAGTATCTCAAAAGATGGTGACACTGAGAATTTTAATGCTTTTTGAGGAAAATGTAAATTTATTGAAAGGCTTACTTGCCCCAGAATCAGAAATCTCAAGTAGTAATTTTAAGGCTTTACCTTTCAGGTCTTTATTTTGGAGTTGGGCACATTGTAATTTTGAGTACACATTGATGGCCAGGGTGCACATAGGCACTTTACTCAATTATCCTTACTTCATACCTTTCTTTTTATTCATGACGAATCAAAACGATGTCATTTTAACAACGACGGTCCTTATCAAGGCACCCATAAATCTCAGCCCTCACTGGCTCAAATCATAATTATTGGTTTAACTTGCTCAATATCTTATGCAGACAAATCCAACAAGGGACCAAAACAGTGGAAGAAAAAAACAGGAACCAAGAACATGACAAAAGCTTCCTCCTTTCATTTTCAACACAAACCCAATTCCATTTGCCTTCCAACAAATACAATTACAAATAGAAGAAAAAAGTATGATGAGACCCAAATCCCCACTGATAAATTTCTCATGAAAAAACACAAAATTACATGAATGCCCTCCTCGGCACATGCTCCATCTTCCTCCTACAGCTTGCAATTATGTGACCGCTCTTGTGTGTTGTGACCCCCCTCATTCAAACATGTCATGTGATTTTCTGCACCATAGAAAGCAGCTTCACACATGCAGCAGCAGCCCATTTCAATTTTTATACACAACTTGAGTTTGTTTTCTTAAATGGAATATGACAGATTTGGGTTCATCACCAGATCAGACACTCACATGAATGTTAGAAATCAATTAATTAGATATATTAATAATCTTCTTGTCTAATTTGCGCCGAGGTCTTCATTCTCTGTGCAGGCTTTTGGCTCCGATAATGGAGCTGTGGCTGGGGAAGAAGCAGAAGCAGCAGTAGCATCGTCCATGTTCTTCTTCAGGTTTTGCTGATGCTCATAGACCTGTCTCAGCCTCTCTATTTCCTTCTTCAGTGCTTCTTGATGCGCTGCACAATGTTGCGAGATGCATGATCCATCCATTTATGAGTGCAAGCTGCTGATTAAAACTTACCATCTTTGAAAATCTTGTCCTGGGCTAGTGCAGCAATGCGTTGCTTTAAAGCACTGTTGTCCACATTGAGAATCAAACGCTGGTGATCTAAGAATGCAACCCGCGGCGACAGTACAGATACTTCAGCCTGCAAATCAGACCACAGCTCAAAATTGTCAACTGAGTATTTGTTAGAAAATTTGAATATGTTATGTTTTGCATACTTGTAGAGTGGTCACGCTGCGTTCAAGCTCAGATATGTACTGCAGTTTCCTCACTCGCGACCTCTGCGCAGATTGTCTATTTGCCAGTATTCTGATCAGAAATAACAAAGTTCATCAGAATGATCCGTGATGACACTAATCTATACGAACCAGCTAAATCTGGAAATTTTGAATTGAAGTTACTACCTCTTTACTCTTTTTGGATCAACAATCCTCTCGCTCTCCGACGTAGCAACCCCGGTGGGCGGTGATAAAATGTGCTGCCGTCCCTCAGAATCAGATTTGATAGAGCTGTCCACCTCACTGTTAGCTTCACATTTCGGCTTTTTATCAGCATTTGCCAGTTTATTATTCTCATCCTCAATGCTGCCGAGATCTGACGGTGTGGATGGATTTGACACGGCTACCGGTGCCGGTGGTGGCAATGCTGGGGCACCCAAAGCCAAGGACACCTCCTGGTCATTAAACATGGAGGAAACAAGCTGCTCTCCTTCATCATCATCGAATTTTACAAACTGATGAAGATACTCTTCCGTGTTATCAGTCTCAAATGCCGCATTACCATAATGCGTGCCGGCACGTTGACGACGCCCCCCGCCACATTCCAATTCCAAAACTGGCTCTGAAGATGACTCAAAAAATGCAATGGAATCGCTGATGGACCTTCGGTGGCTCCCACGTCTTGCTGAGGAGAAATCAAGAAACTCATCCACCCATGATGGGTTACTTTCTTGGGCAGCCGGCGGCAGGGAGGAGGCGTAAGGAGAGATGAATTTCTGATTGCTGAAATCCGGCCAATTCGGGATCTTTGGAGGAAGTTTGGCCATTCCTCCAAAATCTGGAAAGAGTTGCAAATACCAGCTTCCTTCCTTCCTTTTCTTCTTCTTTAATCTGCTCAATCATAGAAAACAAAATGCAAAATTTGGAGGGAATTGAATAACTGCAATAACAGAAATGAAACTGTTCTTCTTTTCCTCTCCTCTCTAATTAAAGGGTTTTGTCTTAAAGATTTCAGAGCAGAGAAAATAAAGGAGAGGAAGAAAGAAGGAAAGAAATGGAGCATGAGCAGGAAAAAAGACAGCTTATAACATAGAATCTGGAGGAGGCTTTTGCAAACATATAACCAAAGAAATAAATAAGTATCCGTAGACTTAGCAGGAAAAAAAACAATAATCCATCTAAATAAAGCTTTCTTCCAATTTTTACTATTTTCTGAATATTGGAAAAAATACTTTAGTCACAAAATAAGTAGCTCAACCATTGGAATTGGAATAGAGAACCAAAATAGATGCTTTAAGTTTGGGCAGGATGCCTGAAATAGTAAATCAAAGATACACGAATTAATGAACAGGCAAAGGCTTTGCTGCTGCATATTATTATTACAGTGCAGTGCAGCATTTGTTGAGCACCAGTTCAGAAGTTATATCAACAGGAAATGTTTGATAAAAGAACAGGAAATGTTTACCCGTCTGAGTCTTTGGACAGAAACTAAACATGAGAGAGTGATATATTATAATTGGGGGAAGACATGGGAGGAGGGGATGAGGTTTGGGGCCAGCTAGGAACAGGCTGGGGTTTTAATAGTTTTGTATGTACATACAATAATAGGTCTTCTCATATGAGGTGACAATCGCTCACCACATGCCCTGGTGTGACCATTGATCCCCTTTAATGTTCTTTTGCTTCCTTTGGTTTCTACTATTAACTTTTCTCGTGTACTAACTTTCCGGTATGCTTTCATTCGTTTTTTTCCTTTATTCGTGCGATGCACCAGTCCTCATAATGCCCACCAGTTTCTCCATCACAGTCCAAGATCAAGAACTCATCACTTTACTAATGACTCGTATTATAGACCCTTTCAGAAGGAAATGAAGTGAAGTGAAGTGAAGTGGTTAGATGAAAGGGGTGTGGTTGCCTGAGATTGTGTCATGTTAAGACTAGTTGGAATAAAAGTGGGGAGAGTAATAATGGCATATTGTGTATGAGCTGTGAAAAGAAAGTGATATTGAAAAGAACATATCATTGCCATGTGAGGTGCCTGCATGTCCTAGTTCCCTCTTAACTTTGTCCCTAAACCACACTCACATGTAGGCCATATGCCTAAACTCCCACTCTATCTTCTTCCATCACTGTCCCAACGGATCTCCATTCATTAAAACTCATAATATTGGTGATTCCCTCATCTTGTGTTACAGCTAAAATAAGATGTGTCTTTTAAAAGCATTGGATATTTTTTAAGGCTTATGCTTAGCTGTTAACTGCCCTTAAGCCATCCCAGACTTGTTTTTCTTTTTCAAGCACCACAACCCAATTCGTCTCTTCTCCAAGCCCATATGCTGCTGCTTCCTGTAAAAGCAGAAAACAAGAGTCTATCATGAACAGGCTCAGGTAGCTCTCATCTCAGGGCTGCTGCTGCTGCTAATTCCTTCATGCTTGGCCACAGCGTCTACGTTAATAAGCATTTCAATTCTCAAAATGATATCTAACTTACAATCAAACTCACAACAGCTTCAGGTGTTCGACAAGACTCTAAAAGCAAGAGTACAAGAAACTAAAAACATGAATGACTTACTGCCTACCTATTGCAAGTGATCAATACGGAAGAGCATTTTGAAAGAAACCAAACACAAAAACCCAGTTCACAATCTGAAACATCAGTATCTTTCAGTCACCTGAAACCCGATTGAATCACTCTCCAGAGCAGTTGGAATCAAGAAAGACACCATTTTGAAAATTAGTTCGGCAAGTGAAATAATTAGGCTCTGTTTGGTTGTGTCAAAAACGCAAACAACAAGTCCCGGAAATTAAAGAGTGCAATAGATAGTCAACCAAACAGAGTCTTGTTCTCCAAAACCCTCGCGATTACGGATCTGAGGTACAGCTAAAACCTTCAGTCAGAGCTCGATCGTGCGGTCGGCCATGGCGAACCCGCTGCTTCGGTCGCTCTTCTCCGCCACGAGGAAGACGGTATCGTCGTATCGGTCGGTCCAGCAGAAAACTTACTTATTTCCTCGCGCGTTTTCCACCGCTTCGGCTGCGGAGCCGTCCGCTGCGGGAGCTGCTCCGAACGCCTCATTGGATCCGAGTAGGCTGCGGAACGCGGCGGTGATTGCTCATGTCGACCATGGGAAGACGACTTTGATGGACCGGCTGCTTAGGCAGTGTGGTGCTGATATACCGCATGAGCGCGCTATGGATTCCATCAGTTTGGAGCGGGAGCGTGGTATCACGATTTCTTCTAAGGTTTGGTTATAGTGCTTTTGCCGATAATTTAAGTGAAATGATCTGACATGGGTGTTTTTGATGCTGGAATTGGTATTATGAATGAGCATAAACGATGAGTGGACTGTGTAGTGGAGGCCTGAGGAAGATTGAGGTGTTTGGTCTAAAAATAGAGAAAAATATTCTCTTGGTTTGCAGGTAACGTCGGTGGCTTGGAAGGAAAATGAGCTGAACCTGGTGGATACACCTGGGCATGCGGATTTTGGTGGCGAGGTATGTTTTTTATATTTCTTATGCTAATGAATAAACTAGAACAGAAAACGGTGTGGTGGATGCTGAAGATACAAAATGATATTTGTTGCGGATCAACAATATGAAGTTGTAGCAACGAAGTGATTTCAAGCTACAACTGTGGGGGCTATGGAACTTGATGTCACTTAGTCTGCTTTTGTTGCAACATGGTAGAATTGTCCTTAAGTATCTGCAATCTCCTCCTGGATATATTGAAGGAAATGGAAATTTGCGTGCTATCAAAATCATCATAAATCTTTGCAAATTTGATCCTTGTATTGGAACCTATTTTGATATTATGTTTTTATTTGATATTAACCAAGTTTATCGGGGGGCTGTTTACTAGCCCAAGAGGTTGTTTATACAGTCTGTCTTTCAATATTTGAATTTTATCAGGTCAGAAAAGAATTTCACTCATTTTACACAATATCGTGAAGCCAAATCTTAAAAGCACAAACTGATGATTCTGTTTTACTAATAATTTTTTGAGTATCATCAGTCATCATAAGTATTGCTTACCTTTCATATGAAAAAGGTAGAACGTGTTGTTGGAATGGTTGAAGGGGCAGTATTAGTCGTAGATGCTGGAGAAGGGCCACTTGCGCAAACAAAATTTGTTCTTGCAAAGGCCTTAAAGTATGGCCTGCGTCCTATTCTACTTCTGAACAAAGTGGATAGACCGTCAGGTATGATGATTTTGATGTTATAAACTAAAGGTGTCAGTTTAATTAATGTCAAAGGTTCCTTTGATGACAGCTTAAACCATCACACTGATCAATGGTTATATTATTGTAATCACAACTAGAAGCAGTGACCTAGGAGCATAGCTGCATGTTATTTCATTATTTGCCCATTCCTCATTGCTATAAGATAAGTTTGGCCCTTTTGACTAAAGTTTCACAGCTCACAGCACTTACAATATATGAGTCAACGAAACACTTCTTTAGGGGATTTTCTCTCGCACAAACAAACATGTCATGCATGATTGATATGTATTTCGTTGGATTTCCTCACACCCTAATAAACATGTCATGTAAGATTAAATATGTATTTTTGTTTGAGTAGGAACTCCCATCAGGACCCGATGTGCCAGGTTGAATTTTCCAGTCTTAACCTATTGTTAATGTCATAATTTGTCATTCTTTACATATAACAAGCATTTAAGTAAGGCTCATTGTTCATGCCCAAGCTCCTTAGGCTGCACCCATGAATGCTATGATGAATTATGATTGTGAGATTCCTAAGTAGACAAATGCAATGTCGGTAGTAATTTTCGTGTAAATTTATGATTCCAATGTGGTATCACTTTTGAAATCCTTACCTCCGCAGTTTCTGAAGAAAGATGTGATGAAGTTGAAAGCCTTGTGTTTGATCTTTTTGCAAATCTTGGAGCTACAGGTTATATAAGTGTTCAGAGTTATCTTTTTTTGCTTGCATCTGTCATTCATTTATATTTGGACTGATAAATGTATAGTTTTATGTCTCAGAGGAGCAACTAGACTTTCCAGTCCTATATGCTTCTGCTAAAGAAGGATGGGCTTCTACTACCTACACTAAAGATCCTCCTTCCGATGCAAGGAATATGTCAGAGTTGCTTGATGCTATTGTGAGGCATGTTCCACCGCCCACAGCAAACGTTGATGCACCTTTTCAGATGCTGGTTAGTATACCTTATCTATTTTCTACTACAAAAATGATGCATGCACTGAAGCTATGGTATGCGTCGCATTGTTAGCTAGCTATATGTTGGCTTTTAAAGTGTGTTCTATTTATTGTAATTTCATTCCATTGTCATGGGAGTGTTATACGTCCATATATTTTTCTTTCATCGTACCAGGATCAAATGTGAATGAAATATGTTATCAGTCTCACATGAAAAAAATACTAAGAACTTCGAATTTCCATTTTAGGTTTCTATGATGGAAAAAGACTCTTACCTTGGGCGAATATTGACAGGCCGAGTAACTTCAGGAGTTATTCGCGTGGGTGATAAAATCCATGGACTTCGTAATACTGATGCTGGGGTTGAGAAGGTTGAGGAAGGAAAGGTCAGTGGGTCTTAGAAAGTAATCTGCATTGTCAGATTTTAGATGACATATTAGCACAAAGTCCTAAGCTATAATTGTAGGTTACTAAATTGATGAAGAAGAAGGGCACTGGCATTATTTTGATTGATAGTGCTGGAGCTGGTGATATCATATCTATGTCTGGGTTGGCTAATCCATCCATTGGACATACAGTGACTAATACAGAGGTATGTAATGTATATAACTAATGAAGAAGGGTACTAGCATTATTGTTTGAAAGCTTATTTTACTAGTCTTTATAACTCCTAAATACATGCTATCATCCACAATGTCCACTTTCCTTTGGCAGTCAAAAATTTAAAATTCTATCTTAGGCTGTGTTCTTTTGTACGGATATTTTGTACTGATATTTATCATTTTACTTATATTTACTTATATGTACTTATATTTACATTAACTATAATTTTTTATTGGGATAGTGGTGGTGGTGGTGTTGTAGTGTTATGGTTAGGATGGTGGTGGTGGTGGCGGCAGCGGCGTGATGTGGTGTTGTAGTGTTATGGTGTTGTCGTGGTGATGGTGCTAGTGGTGGTGTTGTGGTGTTGTTGGTGATGGGGGTGATGTTGTGGTTATGGTGTTATGGTTGGGATAGAGGTGTTATGGTTGTGGTGGTACTGTTTTTGTGTTATGGTTGGGGTGGTGGTGTTGTGGTGGTGGTAGTAGTGGTGTTGATGGTAGGAAAGAGATGATGAATAGTAATTTACTTATATGTACTTATATATACTTATATAATACTTATAAGTACTTTATAACTACAAAAGAACATAGCCAGTCCTAAATTGATTTCCTCTTTTGCATCCAGGTTATGACAGCATTACCTACTGTTGAGCTGGATCCGCCAACCATTTCAATGACATTTAGTGTTAACGACTCTCCACTGGCTGGTCAGGATGGTACCCAAGTGAGTATCCTGGAGCCTTGTCTTGACGCTTGATCTCACGGTAGAGAGTAGCTTTCGGTTTATTCAATGGGTATTTGAAACGATGCCATCTTAATTATCTTTCTTGTCTTCAAACTCTAAAAACAGACTAGTACCTGAATTTCCAAGTTTAAGGTGAGTTATGATCAAATATAGTGGACAAAATATAGTAAAATTGGCAACTACAGTTCGTATATATGCATGTTTTACTAATTATTCCGTCAGTCATTCGTTAATTGAGTGAAAAAGTGAATGCATTGACATATTTTGTGATGCTATGAACTTGACATTTGTTCTCTGAACCATAATGTCAATAGAGGTAACTTCTTTCACAAAGCAAGCATGTTTATCATTCCTTCTTTACGTTTTTATTATATGTTTCATGGGAATAAAATTTTTTTATAACCTTAAGGTTCCATAGACCACTGCACATTAAATAGAACAAATATTTACAAAGTGATTCTCTTATGAAATTAGCAGTTTCTTTATATTTCTATTCCATCTATTAGTATGAGTCTAAAACATTAAATTTATCCCATATTATTTGGTCTATGATGAAACACTAAGCCATCAGGATTTTGTGCCCATGTAGTTAACTGGTGGTAGAATAGGCGACCGGCTAATGGCGGAAGCTGAAACTAACCTTGCTATAAATGTTCTCCCCGGAATGTCCGAGTCATTCGAAGTTCAGGGGAGAGGAGAACTTCAGCTTGGTCAGTTTTGTTGCTTTATCTACCAACCTAAAATCATTTTGTTTTCAACATAATGCCAAAGCATAATTACTAAACTGATCCTATCTTAAATATGCAAAATAGGTATATTGATTGAGAATATGCGACGTGAAGGATTTGAGCTCTCTGTCTCCCCACCTAAAGTCATGTGTGTTTTTCTCTCTCTTGGAAGCCATTATTTGTATATCTTCATGGTTTTCAACTTTTTTGCATTTTTCACACAGTTGCCATAGCTCTCATGATAATTCGTTTGTTTCTAGCACCTCATATTTTTCACAGAACTAAGTTGTCTAGACAGGATACTGGTATAACTTCAATTTCATTTTACACATGATTAGTTGGATTCATTTGTTTGCGAATAATCAAGTTGTACTATCTTCAACCCAAAACACTTAATGCGCATGTATCAGGTACAAAACTGAGAAGGGTCAGAAGCTTGAACCACTTGAGGAAGTGACTATTGAGGTAAAAACTTCAAGTGCGTGTAAATCTTCCTTTCTATTACGGACTTAATAATGTCATAAAAATCAAGTAAAATTTGTTATTAGGTTAACGAGGAGCATGTTGGACTAGTCATGGAAGCCCTGTCTCATAGACGGGCTGAGGTACTTGATATGGGCCCTGTTCCTGGACATGTTGGCAGGACAAGAATGTCCTTGACATGTCCATCAAGGTTAGTTACGGACAATTCTGTATTAGTTCTATCACCGCGCCAAACATTTAAATATCCAAAACATTACACCTAAGTTCAGTTGTGATTATTCTATAGTGACTGCAAATCAGTAGCATTCTTTGTTTTGATGATATATTCTGTGATTGAGACTGTTTGTACACCACTCCAGTTTGTAATTGAATAATCTTTGACCTATTTTTTTTCACTTTCAGGGGTTTAGTTGGTTATCGGAGTGTGTTTAGCAGCGATACACGTGGCTCTGGTTTTATGCATCGTGCATTTCTTAGTAAGTCTTTATTAATTTATTTTCATTTGTATACTCAAGAAGTTAATGTGGATTAAAATGAATAGATTAAGTAACAAGCATGCCAGACTGGCTGCATTTTAATAGTGAGGTCACATATATATTGGATTTGTTTTTGGCAAATAAGAGAGTTGCATGTTTAGGCACAATGAAAAGTAAGATCCTGACAGTTTTCTGAGCCAAAAGCTCCTCCAAAACATATCATTCATATCAATCAGCAATGTAGTTTCACATTTGACCTCCACTTGTTTTATGTGTGCAGCCTATGAAAAGTTCCGAGGTCCTTTAGGAAATGTTAGGAAAGGAGTACTGGTATGTTTGTGTAACTATAGATTGGTGTGGCTTCAATATCACTTTGCTTTTGATGATATTTTCATTTTCATGCATGCCACATTGTTGATCTGTTTTACTTGATATGGTTGCTTGTTTTACTATCAAAATTTGTGTAGATCTCTATGGCCCGGGGTACAATAACTGCTCATGCGCTTACGAGCATAGAGGCTAGGGGAATTCTGTTTGTTCCTCCTGGGATAGAGGTATGCCTTGCCTTTTGTCATATATATGTGATGTAGTTTTGCAAATTACAATCATAATGTCCAATATGTCTGCATCTGGACTCTATGGATTTTATGCCTTATGATCATTGTTTTACATAGTTGTTCACTGATATGCAGACATATGATGGTATGATCATTGGGGAACACTCGCGAGATACAGATCTGGATGTAAGAATACTAATAAATTTCTTCATTGCCTTTTTAAATGTACTGTTTTTCATTTTTGGTGGAAGATGTTTCATTAGAATATGCCAAAATATACAGAAGATGTTTATGTAAATAATAGAGTTTTGAAAACGATGTGGTCTCGCATTTTGATTTCATTTGTTTTTGAAAATTATGTGCTCGCATTTTATTTTGTGAGAATCATTTTTCATTTGTTTTTCTGTGGCAAGTTCCATGTCTTTGATAGAACATGATGTGTGCCTTTACTGCAAGGACTGATCACTAGCTGTGTCCCATTACAGGTCAATCCAGTAAGAGCCAAGGAACTTACAAATATACGAGCTGCTGGCAAGGATGAGAATGTGAAGCTTACTCCACCTCGGCTTGTAAGCTCTCTCTCAGCACTCATTTCTGGTGTTGTGTGTTCCCTCATATAACATTTCCTAATCCTCTATAGACTATACCTTAATCTTTGATGCTTTTAGGCATCCACAATGCAAACCGCAGAATACTAGTATCTCATGTGACATATATGCTGCTCAGTCTCGCTGCTAATACTTTCAGCCACCACACTAAAATATTTAACTGCTTCATTTGCCTACAGATGACACTGGAAGAAGCTATTGGATATGTTGCTTCTGATGAACTCATCGAGGTAAGACCACACATGTCAAGTTGTCGAGGAACATGGACCACTTCTCTTAGTGAGAAGTATCTTTGTTTGGGCGAGTGTAATCATGTTTGTTAAAATGCAGGTTACCCCTAAGTGCATTAGACTGAGGAAGCGATGCCGAGATGTTAGCAAGCGCAAATCTTTGAGTAAGAGGCCCAGGGAATGAAGCTGCCATCCTCAAAATTTTGACATTATCAATCTTTATTTGTAACTTATCTTCCTGCATCATCTGATCGGGAAAGAAAAAAGGAATCACATATGCCCTTCATTAAGGCTTTCGCTTAGAATAAAGGCTCGAGTGCAAGTCGAATCTTATTCCCACAGATGCAACTAAATGTTGTGCCCATAAAAAGTACCCTATTTCAGTTTCAGTTTCAGTTTCAGTTTCAGAGAAATTCATGTCCAAAAACCGAAGAGATGGTAGTTGCTATGATAACATCAAATACAACATTTTGAGTAACACAACTACAATCTGAGCAGAGAGGTTGTATAGTTTAACTGCCTATCACAATGTCTCTAACCAGGCATCAAAGTCATCTACCATTTTCGCTTTAGAACTAGAAGAAGAGGTCTTTGCAGTTTCAACCCTTTCCGTCACTCCCTTCTGAGACTTTAGTGTGTTATCCTGAATTGTCAGATACGAAGTCGAACCCAGAAGGTCGTCAATTGCATCATCCAGACCCGTTGCATTTTTTTCCATATAGGAAGTCGAACCGAGAAGGTCGTCAATTGCGTCATCAAGACCAGAAGAGGTTTTTGAAGTATGGATCTCTATAAGGGGCTGTGGTTGCATACTTGGTATCTGGGAAGAAACCTGTACGTCTGTTTCACCTAGTGAATCCAGAAGCATGTCCAGCTCTGCCTCTGCTTGAGAAGCCTGGAAAGTGGGGGGCATCTTGTTGAGGTCTGGAAAAATATTATCTTTAACTAGACTTTTGACTTTGAGTGCACTGAGAGCTGCATCGTCAAGATCATCATGGTCGCTGACATTAGTTGATGTAACTGCCACTTCTTTCAACAGAATCTCATCTTCAACGAGAGGTTGTGGAAACTTCGCCACCTGATGATCTGCTTTAGATGCCTTATTATCCGCTGAGTTTTGAAATTGCTCCTCTTTCCCATCATCTATACGTTTAGACTTGTGAGGCAGCTGCTATTTTGACAGATAAAATTAGGTAACAGAGTCAATATCAATACCAAGTGACCACCGTTACGACATGTAGTAGATATAAGCTGCACATGCAGCTATCGTACCAATTCCGGTGGTAATAAATCTGGTTCAATGAATAGCCTCTGAGCAAGATCTACTTTTGCAAGTTGTTCGCTGAGAGTTTTCAAATTCAGAGAAAGAAACGATGCCTGCACAAAATAACCAATGAGTTGGCACGAAGAGGACATCAACCCTAAAGTTTGATCCAACCCTAATGACCCTACAACTCCAGTTTCAACTAATATAAACTGGTGTGGCAAACGAGAAAAGAGTTTACCGCATAGCTCGTGCTAGCTTTGTCTTCTACGATAAAATAATCAGCTGCCGTCCATGATAAAATGGCTTCTCCCCCAACAGAAACCATATCTTCAAAGCCTTGGTTCAAATCTATGGATCGATGTGATTTATTATGTCAAGATAAAAGAGAGCACCTTCACCGAAAAATTGAAATGAGAAGATAAATGAGTACCTGGCAGAATCTCATCCAACGAAGAATACACGTCCATACAGTCATAAGAGTGTGGTTGTGACCGCGCCTCAGTAATCAGATACCTGTAGTCTGCTCCTTTACTCTTCGGCTTAATATTTTCAGCTCCGTAACTCGAACCAGCCACACCATGCAATAAATCATCTGTGCCCAAATCATCTTCGTCCAAGTAGCGATCACTATTGGAAGGAAGTTCAGCACCCCGAGATCGCAAAGGTTTCTCAACAATCTTTATTCCAGAGGTGCGATTGGAATTCCCTGGAGCCTTTGCAGCATCCACAGTAGCCTTTTCAGTTAGCTTTGGATACGACTTCTTACTGTGATGCTGAGAATGCGACCTCTTGGACTTTGCCATGGCCTTCACATCCATCCTAAAAACATTCAACTCTCAGTATCTTTATTTTCAGCAAACCAAAACCAAAACTAAATGCTGCAATGGCCAACAACTCAGTACCAAATATCAACACAAAAATCAAGCATCTTTCATTGAGTAGAAATCATAAAACCCTAGACAAATTGATTTTTTTTTTACATTTCACATTGATCGGATGAATGATACATGAACAATCGAATCGAGTTTTGACAATTAGGTCAAATCCTCACACACATTTTGGAATCACTAATTTTGAATCTAAGCCGATACATGTTTGACGGGTCAAAAAATCGATAAGTAAACACAAAGGAACGCGTACTCGAAAGTAGAAGATGTGCCGCAGAACCAATTCACCACCAAATCGCAAGACCAGATCAGGTAAACGGACCTCAACTCAAGGCCTGCCAGAATTTCAGAAATCGGAAAAGATGAAGTTGAGAGACTCGCTTGTGGCCGATTACGGTAACCTCTGTTTACTCCTTTTATAGGCCCCAAAATGTTTTTTTTTATATTAAAAAAATTAATAATAAATATTAATTACATAAAAGATGAGCAAAAATAAGTGATAACATAAAGTTTCTTAAAATGCCCAATGCATTAAATCCAGCCAGTAAAATCAAATGGTGATGTCATATTTCTTACAGAAGATTTTAGGAGGCCATTACAAGCGGAAATGCTGACCGAAGGTAAAACCAATTCCCCATCAGAAAACAAGACAAGGTAAAACTAGAATTGGAAAAAAATTTAAAACTGTCCTACCGGAAGTTTGAATTTCAGTTCTGCTCTATCTGAAAATAATATTTCAAATTTATCCTATTTTGATGAGATCGCTTTTATTAAGACCCGACTTGTAAAGCCCGGCCCGTCTATATTTTCTAACAGAGGTCTGCTTTGAACACAGACCACGTGGACGATTCTGCCAAGGTCCACATTGATTGTCTTTTAGCAGATGGGGCTTAACAAGCCCGGTCTGATTAGAAAACGTAGCAGACCGAGGTTGTGAAGCCCGGTCATAAAAAAATAGGGCAGATCTAAAATGTTATTTTCAGATAGGACAAATCTGAAATTGAAACTTCTCCATAGGGCAGTTCTAAAAACTTTTCCTAGAATCGTTGTATGATAAAAATTAGAAAAGACTTGTCCACTCCTTTTTTTTTTGAAAAAATATTTATATTAAAATGACTGAAACTTTAAGAAACAAACAAACAATTAACTACACTAAAACTATCTCTAAAAGCCCCTAATACGGCCATAACTAACACCAAACGATCTAACCCCAAAAGAATACATTTACAATATCTTCATATCCTTCAACCATTGAGCATCCTGATTGTAACTATCCAATTTGTTCAATGCTGGCATTTTTGTTTCTGAGGGTCCATATGATATTTTTGACAATTTCCTCAGCTCCCTGTGATTCATTTCCGAAGATCTTACGATTTCTGAGTTGTCATATCGCATCAATAGTAATTGTCAAGGCGGTCCACGTAAAATTTTCTTTGATGCTAGTCTTCCCAAGGCTTAGCATCTAAGGGATAAGGAGCTGTCATGAGTGAATTATGCATGAGCTTTGTAAGAATACCAAGAAATTTTTTTTGAATGCCACCAATTTAAAAGTTTGTTCCTCATCTGCCATCATTCTGAAGTTAGTTTCCGAAATGTCACAATTTTGACAAACCGCTACTGAAAGTAGCGGTTTGTGATTTTGCACAAATCAATGTCCTTAGAATTTCAAAAATTAATTATACAATTAATGGAGTGACCATTGCTCACGGTGGTGTTCTTCCCAACATCAACCCGGTATTGCTGCCTAAGAAGATAGCTAACGCGACTAGAAAAGAACCCAAATCTCCTGCTGCCGTGAACCCTTGAAATCAAAGCGTTTAAGAAGCCCTGCGTGTTAAGTTTAGATGTGTATGTAGTTGTGGGGTTTAATAGCTGCTGAACAATGTTGAATGTAGCTCCCGTGACGTTTGAATGGCTTTGTTTGGCTGGCGACCGATGTAAAAGACACGGAGGAGAGAAGAATGGGGAGAAAAGGAGTGTTGGGGGAGTTCAAATTCTGAACCAAACAAGCTACTCTCAGTAGCAGTTTGTGGGAAAATTGACACATCAGTGTCATGTCAGCGCTGATGTGTCATACGAAGATTAAAACGAGAAACAACCTGCCACTGAAAGTAGCGGTTTGTCAAAATTGTGGCATTTCGGAAACTAACTTTAAAAAGATGGCAGATGGGGAACAATTTTGCTAAATCGTGGCATTCAAAAAAAAAATTTGAATACCAACACCTCAAACCAATTTTTTTTTTTTTTTTTATACTTCACAATCAAATAATAGATAATCACGACTTTCTTTCTTTGTCTCATAGCACACAAGAATTACTGCCATTAAATCTCATTCTTACCGATCTATCTTTTGTCAAGAGTTGGTTTAGCATAATTAGCCATCCCATGAACGACACTCTTGGCGCAGAAAATTTATTCCAAATCAGCCCCACACCAAGCTATTTTATTTCTTGCATCAACTAGTGTGTTATATCTTTAACCGTGAACTCATCACCTTTCCCAATCCATTTAAAGCTATTTTTTTCTTCCATGATACATAATCTGCTCAACTCAATGTAGTGTTGAATTCTAATAATTACTCAAGAGGAACTATTTGGTTTTGCAATTGACCACCAGTTAGGCTCTTTCATCCAATATTCTGAGATCCAACAAGTCCAATTGTTGTTCTTTTTGTTGATAATAACCCATAATTACAACATCACCAGAGCATCATTCATCTTTCTAAGATTTTTCACTCCACACTCTCCTTCAATTTTTTGACTGCAGACAACATTCCATCGTACTAGATATACTCCTTTAGCGATGTTGTTACCTTTCCAGAGAAAATTGGCACAAATAGAGTTCACTGCATTAATCACTTATTTAGGAATAATAAATATCCTTGCCCACTAGAAGGTAATAGCGTGTAGCACATATTTAATTAATACCAATCTTTTCGCTCTAGATAGAAATTTAAACTCCAATGGTGAATTTTCTTGGTCATCCTTGATAATAATTCAAAGCAATCACTGTTACACAATCTTTTATCACTTTGATTAATCTTAAGATACTTAACAGTCAGGATATTCGGGGCAGTGTCGATAATATCAGCAATCCAATTTCTCTTAATCTCAGTCATCCCTGTCGTAATTAGTTGACTCTTGCTAAAGTTTATAGAAGGTCCCAATACTTCTAGAAACTTTTTCATAACTGATTTGAGGGCCAAAATAGAGCAACTTTTTCCATTGCTGAAAAGAAATAAGTCATTAGCAAACATGATATGAGATAATTGGACCTTATGGCATTTTGGATGAAAGTAGAAACCATCCTTTTTTGTTAGGCCATTCAGAGACCTTGACAAAAGTTCCATAACAATCGTGAATAGGAATGGGGACAAGGGGTCTCCTTGTCGAATTCCTCTTTTGCCTCGAAGAAATCATGCATTTTACCATTTATGAGCAATGAGTAATGTACGCTGCTGGTATACATGTTAATTCAGGAGATGAATTTGATTGGAAATTTTAGGTATTTCATCATCTAAATTAAAAATTCCCAACTTACTGTATCATAAGCTTTCCTTAGATCAATCTTCCAAGGAAACCTTTCACTGATATTCTTTCTGTTATACCCTGACAAAACTTGTTGAGCAAGACAAATGCTGGCTACGAATGATCTATCTCTAATAAAAGCACCTTGGGATACATCAATAATCTGACAAGAATCCTTTAATCTAGTCGAGAGAATGGATGTCAAGACTTTATAAGTCACATGCAGCAAAGAAATAGGTCTGAAATCCTTCGATTTATCAGCTTCCACAGTTTTATGGATCAATGAGATGTATGCACAGTTCACACTCTTAGGTAGTAAGTTGTACTTCAGACTGTGATTAATGGCATTTTTTAAATCCTTGTCAATAATTCTCCAATTATGTTTGAAGAAACTAGCAGAAACCCCGTCTGGACCAGGAGCTTTATCATTGTCAATACCTTTGACAACTACCCAAACTTCTGCTACAGAGACACATCGAACTAGAACCCTGCAATGATAATCTTCCACACATTTTGACATCTTCAAACTCAAATAATCAAAGGTTTTTGTAGGCATTTTTTGGCTGAGCAACTCTCTGAAATAAGCACTGAACCCATTTTTAATGTCATCTGTCTTTGTGGAGAAACTGCCATCATCGAGGTTGACCCCTTTCATCTTATTGTGCACGCCTCTAGATTTAAGAAGAGCATGCAAATATTTGGTGTTGGCGTCTCCTTCTTTAATCCAATGAGCCTTTGTCTTCTGTTTATAGAATAAAAATTGGTTTTTTAAACTTATTTTTAGCTCCTTACTCTTCTTCCTCTGCCAAATCTGAGTTGAGGGGATTTTTCTCATGAAGAATTTGTAGCTCTCTTAGGCTGTCTTTAACCTTTCGGACTATTTCCTCCATGCCTTTTGTGAGGTAAATAAATTCAGCCTTCATCATAATCCTATCTCTTTGAGCTTGAGCTGGAATCTGGCGAGCGTCATCCCAGTATTCTTACCCCACCATGTCTTCTCAACTAGTTCGTTATATTTTTCATTAGCTTCCCAAAAGGGGCAATAGCGAAAAACCGACTTTGAGGCTTCTGATACCCCTCAACTCATAATAATAGGTGAGTGAGCAGACGTTGCAGCAGTGTTGTAGAATTTATCAAGCCATTCCAAATTAGCCATAACCCTATCGAGCTTGCACCAAATCCTCTCCTTCTGACTTTGTTTATTATTCCAAGTAAAAAAACACCCATTTGCATCAACATCTAATAAATTATTTTTATAGATGAAGATGTTCGAACCCTCTGTATCTCTAACTCTGATTTGGCTCCCATTAATTTTTTCTCTCTGGTCGGTTTTTCGCAATTAAAGTCACCCAGAATCGCCTATTTTCCTTTCCTTTCCGTAGCATCATTGCTTGCATAAACAAAGGCTATCCATGCATTGTTACCTTCCATAACCACTTCACAAACAATAAAGTGAATATCCTTTCTAACTGATTTAACTATGATTTTCTGGTTATCCCGTCCAATCATAATACTGGCAATACCTCCTACAAAGATGCTGAAATCAAAACTCTAATTCTATTAGGTGTGCAAAATTTACCTACAATGTCTCTTAATTCATCTTTCACATTCACTTCTAGAACATCTAGCAAGTCTAGTTCATCTTTAATAATCCACTTCTTCACTTCATTTTTTTTTTATTAAGGCCCCTAATATTCCAAAAAATTTTCAAACATACCACCTTTAGACAGCTTAGTTCCAAAAATGCCACGATTTTGAACTTAGTTCCCAAAATGCCACTTTTTCACAAATCGCTACTCCCAATAGCGATTTGTGTATTTTTTAAAATTTAAATTGCTGACTGAGTGATGATTTGGCGCTGAAGTGTTCAAAATAAAATAAACCGCTATTGGGTGTAGCAGTTTGATTAAACGGCTACTTTCACCAGCGGTTTGATGTGTGTATCCAACCTCAGTGGGTCGGCTTGTTCTCCCCACCAACTACACGCTGTCTCAGTTCATTCTCGGCTTCTTCTCCCTTGCCAACTCCACTTCCAGGTATCTCAGAATCTAGTACGGAAACATCCTGACACAAACCGTTTGAGCCGCCAACAGGGGCAAACCCATTCCACCCGGAGCAAGAGAACTCCTTGGTCTTTCTAAGCTGGAGTGAACACCATAAATCTTAACTTGGCGGTGCTTTCTAACCTTCAGATGCAATTCGAGAAAGTTCCATGAAAAGCAATTTAATCTGGAAGTCCCAAACCCCCTGCCTCCCCAAAAGCGTGAGAATACCGCCATCTGCCACTCCCAAAGGCAGTGCCCTCAAGAAAGGAGTGTCTCCAGGTCCAATCAGAGACTCATCCTCACAATCTAAATTCGTTTAACCCAAAATCGTTAAACGTAATAATTCGGGTGAGGAACTCTACACGAAGGAATTAACAGCCAGGGAGTTAACCGACCCATAAAGTGGAAAAACTCATATCTGTGATGTTCCGAAATGGCTACTAATAATGTGTCTGAATTTGGTCAACATGGACGGCAACCTAGAGGTTTCAGACTCCAGTAGCGACGCCGTTTACTGTTCCTCCAACGGTTCGCTCCCTTCCAATGTCTTGTGGGATGAACCTGATAATCAGAGATAGAGAAGTTTGCATTGGAATGGATTGGGTTTGGATACACACATCAAACCGCTACTCCCACTAGTGGTTTATTTTATTTTGTACACTTCAGCGCCAAATTATCACCCAGGCAGCAATTTAAATTTTTAAAATACACAAACCGCAACTGGGAGTAGCGGTTTGTGAAAAAAGTGGCATTTTGGGAACTAAGTTTAAAATCGTGGCATTTTTAGAACTAAGTTGTCTAAAGGTGACAGGTTTGAAAATTTTTCTAATATTTCAGGCTGCGAAATTAAACAGTAATTTATGATAAAATCTTTGTTACCTTTCGATCCTCTCTCCTTCCCATTTCGTGTTATCTTGGTTTGTTTTCCTTTCTCTTTATGAACTCATAGAGAGTTTCTTCTTGCAGTTCTTTACCCCCTTGTTGTTGCTACTCTCGCTAGTACTGGCTGCACATGAAATCTCAATTTGCTTTCTCTCTTTCTGTCTGACCCTCTTCAGACACTTTTTGAAAGATATTTAATAAATTCTATTTTTTTTCTTCATTTGCCTTTATCTAGCATCCAATCACTGGGCCAATTAAGGTGTCGTCAGAGCCTTCTTTCTGATCTTCTGGACTACCTCAATGTCTTCTTCTTCAGATCCTCTTCTCTAACTTCTTTTATTTTCAACCTCTGTTCTTCCTCTGAGATCCTTTCTGTCGAGTTCCTCTAGTTGCTTCAATTCTTTTATCATAGCTTCGATTGATGGTTGTGGACATCTCTCTGTAATGTGGCCATAGTTGAAACAATTCTACATCTCGAAGGTCTCCATTCATATATGATTCTTTGACATTGTGAGTTACCATATGGGTCTTTGTACGTGATACATTCCTTGAATTCTTGGTCTGCATACATCTCAACACAAACTCTAGCATAATTCAGTATGGAACCCTCTGCAGTCACCCCATCTTTACAATTTGGCCTGCCTAGGATCTGGTTAAGATCATTGGATCTGTAATACGTGCTTTTCTCAGGTAGCCTTATCCAGAGAGGTACGCTTCCACATTTGTTCGATGCATCTTCTGATCAGGGTTTGAGCACTAGCAGCTTGTTGTCGAAAGTCCACGGACCTCCACTAAAAGCTTCCAGTTTCTTTGCCTCCGATTTGAACTTAAATAAGAAAATACCCTCATTGAGGTGAGCTAGTGATTCATCTCCCCATTTTGTTCTCGCAAATCCCTTGACTCTCCCCAAAAGGGGCTTGGCCCCGAACACATACCCTACCAAGGCATGTTCAAGCTTTTTGATGGCTTTGTTCCATTCCTCTAACTCAAAGATTACTTCGTCTGCCGCTTAAAACTTGTGCAACATACTCCAATGGAATCCCCCTTTTCCTATTCTGCTCTTTGCACTTCTCTTCGCCCACAACTCCCTAATCTTTTTCACCCGAGCAGCTCCTGCATCCTTTGCCTCGAGTAACAAGGTCGACCCCCTTAAATCACCTTGAGTAATGGTTTCATCTTTATGTGTATATTAGGTCTGCCCCATCTATCAAGTTTGGATGATCTTGACCTTGAAATGATTAAGTTCCATCACTGTCACATGCCTTGATTCATTGAAGTGATGTAACATGGTCAAAATATATCAAGTGTTTTCATCTCATGAGGTATTTTTTGCACATTTGTTCTGGAAATAACTACTTCTCAAAATAGAACGTCAGAATTCGGACAAGGTGACAACTGCAGTTAAAAGACCATGTGTACAAATACATAGCTAAGCCACTGCAAAGAAAAACATGGCTAACCCCAACCTGATGGAAGTTGATTTCCAAGGGCATGCTTCAAATGGTGACAATTTTACATTCAAGCAGAAACATTTTCTACATTTTTATGACCTTCTCTTCCTATCATCTTCTTCGTCTTCGTCAGAATCACCACTCTCGCGGAAACGTGGGTTTTTCTCCTGCCCAAGTGAAAGTAAATTGAAAATGTGGAGAAGAAGGAACTTTTACTATCAACATATAAACTTGGCAAGGACGGCATCAATTTGTAAATATAAATCTAATAAGTTACCGGTCTTGCATCCTGATCTACGTTCATGTGAGACTCTTGGTCGGTGTTTCGTTTTCTCCTATCATACACAGTGTGATCATCATCCCTGTTTCTCTTCCTTGGGTAGTCTGCTTACCATAAAAGTCACACTATAAATGAGTATCGCTATATGAGAAAGTGGATGCAACCAGTTAAATGGTACCCAAAAAACATTTCCCTAGATGATGACAAAAACTACCTCTACCACCCTGATGACGTGAGTTCCCATAACCTTGGCCTCCACCTTGTCTCCCGTCTATAATGCATAAAGCCATCAAATCTCAGTAAAATTTCAATGAGCGTTACTGGATTGTGCAAGTCACAAAAAAACATAGTTTCCAAAGGCCATAAAAAATGAATTGGATAAGTTAGCTACTTTGACTTACACTGAGATGCAATAACAGATGGGAAAGATGCTAATGATCCAGTACCATAGTCAACTAACTCTCTCTGCTCCTCCAGCTCCTTCTGAACCAACTTTCCATAACCTCCTCTGCGTGAAGCTTGTTAAAGAATAAAAGGGAAACGGAAAAAACTGTACGGCTGGCCACACATAAGCACATTTCAACCAATTCAGAAATCCTAAACTGCATTGAGGCGTAAGCCACATTGAAGAATCCAAAAGCAGCACAAAGGTTCACCACTGTGATCAACTATTCATTGAGCAGGAAAGCAGACTGACAAATGTTGGCATTAGGTGGATGGTGAAATCTATCTTATATGGGTGCTTAGAACCGCAATAGAGGACACCTTTTTAGTCATGTATCGTAATCTCCCAATAATTAAAATTATGAACTCAAGATACTATTGATAGTAGGTGTCTAACATATAATTACCGTAGAAGATAGGTGATGAGAATCAATTACAAAATCTAAGACTATAACTATAAGAGAGCAGCCAAAGGATATCAGGATCATAGTCGGTACGATACTCATCTCGCACCTGTTCAAATATTGAAAACCTGATCAGTCAACTTGAGTGTTAATAAATGCAAAAATAGAGAATATAGCGAACTGACCTGACCACCACTGCGACCACGGCCCCATTGCCGTCCCTCTTGAAAGCCCCAATCGAAGTCAACACGAATAGGACGGTCATCCAATATTGTCCCGCTAATATATTTCACGGCATCCTCAGTATCTTCTCTAGAGTAAAATCTAATACACAATGAATAACAGGCATGAGCAATTGACTTCCTAACAACATTTTTTATAGGCAGAGTTCCCGAAGAGCATTGAAATTTAAGGGAGAAAATACAAAGTCCAACCAAAAAGCCATGTACTTGCAACACAGGAACCTAAATCACAATGTTAGCTCAAACGACAATATCTTCAGAAGGTTATAGCAAGTCGGATTACTTACAAGACAAAACAAAAACCACAGGGTGTTTTTGAGTTCTTATCTAGCCCCATGATTATCTTTTTGATTTCTCCAGCACGCGAAAAAAGCTCATATACTTGCTCCTCGGTTGTGTAGAAGGACATATTACCAATGTAGACAGTAGTAGATGTCAAGAGAGCATGCTCAAATTCTTCCTGTGTCCCAGGAAACCTTCGATCTCTGTAAGCCGACAGCTTGTCTAGATCCTATGGGGCATACAGGCATACAACTGTAAGTCGGTTTCATAACATAAACTTGAAAATTCCATGTTCAGTAACTTGCAAAAACACTGGAAAATGCATTTAGGCAATTTAAGTCCAAATCCAAACACATTGAGCATATGAAGACTTGGCATTTATCATCAAGCACCCTTACCCAACAAGCTGGAACCTTTGATGCGACGCTTTATGGTGCCATTTAGTTCATGTGTGTGATATCACAATCTAAGTGACATGCCAAGGCATGTTAATATGTAATGCCACATCCCCATATCTTCTAAATGGTGTTTGGTTGGAGTACATGTGTGCATGTCATTTAAATGAGGGTAAAGGAGATTGTAACACAGCATTGCTGAATAGAATAGTGCCGGAAACAGTAAAGTACCTTGAATAGAGAAGCCATGGAAATGAAGAACACTACAGTGTACCAACCTGAAAAAATCAAAGATATGACGTCAATCTGACAATTCTTAAATCATATGCTAGCTGTTTAACATGAACAAACCAAATGCTTCAAGCACAATACCGTATACTGTAATGTTTTATTCTATTACAGAACCCCAACTTTACTTAGCAACACAACAAAACCCTACATAATGAAAGCCTCAAGCAGTCCGTTAAAAATCTACAACTCATTCTCAAATTACGAACTACTCAATAACCCTAACATGAAAATCCCAACAACAAACGAACTGCTACACTTAAAATCAATTGAACCCTCGAAAGCAAAGTGTGAATAGACATCAAAAGCCACTCACCGACGGATTACAATCGGAGATTCTTAAAGATGCAAGTCGAGAACGAAAGACCAGCAACAGCCAAG
Source organism: Umbilicus rupestris (assembly GCA_963678935.1). Classification (NCBI taxonomy): domain Eukaryota; kingdom Viridiplantae; phylum Streptophyta; class Magnoliopsida; order Saxifragales; family Crassulaceae; genus Umbilicus; species Umbilicus rupestris. The sequence goes on from OY787621.1 coordinate 10,334,101, forward strand.
AGCCGAGCCCAGACAATCTAGGGCTTTTTCTTTTCTTTTGTTTACTTTTCCCCAATCTCGTCAGCCTGAGGAGACGAGGAGGAACCAAATAATTATCGGGTCCGAATGTGTGGTTAAACCGAGTTGATATTGAACCGACACTTTTTTGGTTGAATTTTAACTCGTTTTTAGAATTTGAAAATTTAAGTAAAAAAATAAAATAAAATAGATAAATGATTTTTTCATAAAAAGTTATATGAAAAAATATTTTTCTTCGAACTTTCTTTTATTGATGTAATAACTGTGGCCGGATTCTTTCAAATTCTTCCTGTTATTGCAAATTTCTTACCGGATTCATATTTGGTGCAATTAAGTTAAATATAAATAAATCATTTGAAAATAATTTGAAACTTAAAAATCAAAAATTATATTGTAATATAAACCTAAAATACAAAAGAAGATCAAATTATATGTAATTTTATTTTTGTACTGTCAGTCCATTTTTAGGTTAGTTTTCTTACTGATGATACATAATTATTGAATATTAATTATTAAAGAATACATTTTGTAAAATTGTTGTTTGTCTTACGGGTCGGAAATGGGCCCAAAATGTCAGCCCAATTTATTTCCAACAAATTTTAGACAAAAGATAAAACCTAGTCAAAATTCTGACCATGACAAAAAATTCAATTATTAGTAAAATTTATTTGATTTAATTAAAATTATTTAGATTACAATCCATGCATGTTATAGTCACGTGGCTAACACTAGAATTAATAAATATAAAATTTGAGTAGCATAGGAGAAATAAGAATAAATTTACACTTTACCACAAAACGAAGTTTTGTTTGGCACAATGCCATTACTCTAAATTTTTTGTCATATCTCATTTTTTTTTGAAAACCACTCTTGTTAAGAGCGATTTTTCGTAAAATTAAATTTGTCGTCCAATCAATCTTGAGCTGACTCTCACCTAAAATTACTCTAAGTCATCCTTAGCAAGGACCAAATAAAAGATGAGGCAATCTTTAATTTTTCTCTCTTAATAAAGAATGAAATAAACTTCGTCCTATATTTTTTGTGCTCGCACAACCAAATTGATGAACATTATGTCATGTGTCAAATTTGATCGGTTGTCTATAAGTTATGGAATTAAAAATTGGAAAAAGCTATAAATGAAAAAATAATAAACTAAATTTTATAAAAACTTTACCAATAAAATTATTTTTTTCGAGTTCTATATATAGAGACTAATTTTGTTATGTTTTGAACACATAAAAATTCTCATCTCTTACTAATTTATTTTAGTTTTCTTTGATTTTCGTTTCTTCTTACAAAATATCACCATAATTATAAATTCTAATCATCCAAATTATGGAAAAAAACCAAAGCAACAAGTTTTAGAAAATAAAGTTTTCTTGAAGTTGAAGTTCAAAATTCTCAGCAAATAATTCACAAAATTTAACTCAGAGTTAAAAACTTCAACTCTTTAAAGTAATGATATGATAATTTGTTGGTGCACTACTCAAATATTTTGTCACTTAAATACAAAATTATTATTTTTAATATTAATCCAAATGTATTAATGATATTTTTAATATTAATTTCAATTATTAAATAACTTTACAGATATTACTATGGGATATTGAGAAATATTATAATAGAGATGATGCCAGAGAATGATATGATTTTTTTTGGATTCACTGTTGAGAGGAATATGTGAAAAAATATTGTAGGATGATAAGAGATAAAAAAAATTGGTATGATGATCTTTTTTTTATTTTTAAGATTATTGCTCTACGATGCTCCATGGACGTCATTGGCTTCACCGGCCGTCGAGTGGATTCATGGGTCAGAACTTGCAGTTGTCGGACATTCTCGCAGGTCCCAAGCCACTTAGCCAACATGTACCTCTCCTCCCTCCATGGTCCAATCATCCAATGTGCATGTTCTTATCTCGCATGCACCTTTTACCAGCTCTACACAAAATCTTAACCAACCCTTGTAGCCTCTCCGATTTCCCAACGAACGGTTGGGGCAGTTTTGAGACCGGCTCACTGTATTCTCGGCTGCCTATGATCATCTCAAATTCGCCACGAAGGTTTAGCTCAATGATCACCTTGGTCTCTGCTCTTCTTGGATTTGAATTGTCGATCACTTGTAGACATGTGTGCTCTCTGATGAGTTTCTCCATTTGCTCTTGCAGATGGCTGAGTTGATTCCTTGGGTTTGGAGCTGATCTGAAATGTAAGTTGCTAGGCAACTCCGACAGCCTGATCCGGCAACCGCCGATGAACATAAACAGCCACCTTTTTGTAGTATTTGTGCTTCCTTCAAGGCTTGTTTTGTAGCTTGTCGGATTTTAGTCTCTAATGTACGTGTCCTGTACAATGTGGCCTGTAACCAAATCATGAAAGATCAAAACTTTAGTCAATCATATGGTGGATTTCGAATCACAAGGATGAGGGAGTTTAATTACCAGAAGAAGATGCTCCTGAGAAACCCAGAAAGCTCTCTGCTCCTCCACATTTGCGGAGTTCGAATCTTCATCATCAACTTCCTCGCCGGAGACCCATTCACCTGAGCTACAAGATCCACCAGACGAAAACCCAAAAACATCGTCAGCATCATAGTCATCTGAGCTCGGTGTCGACCCGGAAAATCTAACAATCCTACCGGAACCCCGACCATTCATCTCAAATCTCGCCATATCTCCGACCACCTCAAAATCTACCACCGACCCGATTCAGATCACCTCTAAGAGTTTCCTTCTTTGGATGAATTCTCGGCTTCTGCGAAACCGCCTCACTTTGTACGATCGTTCCAATCCATTGAAGGACAATTTGACTATGAGCTGGCCCGGAGAAATCTGCATGGAAGAACACAATTGATGACGTAGCAATCGGTCATTGGTTAATGAAGTCCACAAGTATTCGGAGAGATTAGGAGAAGCTTAGTATTTAAACAAGTTGATTCCACTAATGGGATTTGGATAAACTCTAATATTTCCTCTCATGATCTGTCTTAAAATAAGACAAAACAACGTTGAATTATTGTACTGCACACGTGGCTTATCCTCCTCTGTAGTTGGGGGCGGTAAAAAAGGTAAATTCGGGGTTCTCATTTTTCAGCCTAAAAAACTTCAAGTTACACCGCTAATAGATTTTATTACGAACTGACCGGATAAAAATGTATAAACAAACCGATACTATTAGTTGAAAAAGCAACAACCGATGTCGTTTTGAAAATTTAGTTTTCATATTCCCTGGATGCATTTAAGCAGGAAATTTATCAACTGCAAGTCAAAAAACCATTTGCAGCTGAGCTAAAGAGAGGGTTGTAGATAGATACATCCGCTGGAATATCCACAACTAGTAAAGCTAGCTTGCACCCGCCTGCAAGAAAATAAAACATTTTGCAGATGGGTAGATGCGCGGTCGCATGCATGAGCTAGCTAACCAGTCCACCCTCTATCAAGGCCAGAAGCTTGCGCATTCAGTGTGTCAACCGCAGCATTGAACTCCACAGTCTGACCACTCTCTTCCATCCTTTGTATCACACCAACCACATGGTCACCTCTGAATCCCATGTTTACTAATTTTTCAATCAGACCATTGTAGGGATGGTTGCCAGGCTGACGGAGAATGGAGACATGTTGTGGATGCTGAACAGGGACAGGCGCTGGTGGGTAGGCACCTTGTGGAAACTGAGATTGGTGAGGAGGCTGCCTCCTCGCTTCTTCATTTCCACACAACATGTATGTTCCGGAGGAAAGTGATTGGTGTGGTCCGACGGATGCGTAGATATTCCCCGGCGGAGCACCAATGTTGGCTTTAATCTGCTGGGGCTGAGGCTGTTGTTGCACTGGTCTCCCAACGTATCCATTTGGCATGACATCGGCATGGGTCAACGCCTGTTGAGGCATGTTTGAAAATGGAGCTCGGTGAACAGATTGACTTGGCTGGTGAGGAGGGTAACCTGGGGCAGAATGCGGCCTGCTCTGTGCAGGTGTGGGAGGCTGCTGGATAGATAACTGTGTAGGTGCTAGCATCTGCTGGGGCTGTTGAGATCGCTGCTGGTACTGAATAAACTGGTGAACCTGATGTGGTGCCTGACTCGTTTGAGCAGGAACTGGCTGCAACCGCACCAGATTGATATCCTGCTGTAGGGGTTGGGAAGTTTGGTACTGGGTATCGGATGTCATATACTGGCCCTGTGTTGCTTGGACCTGTACCTGAAATGGTGCTGAAGATAGATAGTAGTGCTGGGGTTGTGTCATGTGCTGAGTGACTTGCGAAGAGGGTGCAACATGCTGTGGTACCTCCACAGGTCTTGTTGGCGGTGACTGTGGTTGAGGCGCCCCTTGATGGCGGAGGACAATGGCTAAATGCTGGTTTTGAACTTCGGATGTCTCTGATGTGGGGCTTGGGGGTTGTTCTACGTTATATCGAGGCGCATTTGGACTAGATAGCTCTTTCTGAGAAACCTGCAGCTTGGCAAGTTCTTTCCGAGTCTCGGCTAGCTCTTGCTTGTCTCTCAGAATTTTCACTGACCGGCTAACCTTCAATGCACAAACGATAAAATGTAAGCGTTTCTGAAAAATATTTAGGACAGTTGGCAACAAACTCAACATATCTACAACTGCTAGTTTATTCAGAAAATTGTGAGCACTAGAGAAATCACAATTTGTTAATGTATTGGCATTGGGCAGATAAGTAACAAACGTTCCCCATTTTAACTCGTATACTCACTTCTCCAAGATGCTTCTCAAGAGAGTCCAGCTTTGAAGCCGTTTCTTCATAGTCTCGACCCAAGTTTGAACGCATTTCTCCAACTGATTTGTCAACATTGTAGCAATACAATTCCAATTGTGAAAGTCTAGAACTGATGCCCTCTAGAAAGCGCATAAGGTCACCAGTATGCCTTTTCATGCACTTTTCCACCATACTAATAGTTTCTTGGCTCGGAGACTCATCTGGCTGCTTATACGCAGCACTTGGAGAAAATGTTCTAGTAGCTCTACTTTTCTGAAAATCCTGCGCACGATATGTAAAGTTCCTGATCAGCATTTCCTTTCACAAACAACAAAGAGTTACAAATCCACAGTCTCAATCATCCAACATACGAAAAAAACATATCAACAAGTAATGACCATTTTTACATCCTCGGACTGTTGCATCCATTTTAACCAAACTGAAGTCATTCAACAAGAATCTCACAAAACCTCTCAAATCAAATCCAATTTCCATCAACAACTAAATGGAGGATAAAACCTTAACCGACAAAAGAAAGATAAAAATCAACAAGTCACACATCATCCACCAAAATCAACACAAACCAACCACACATCAAGTACACAAAACCCTACTTTCTTTTGCATCCAACAACGCCAAATTAGCTTGCTTTACGAAGTTCAAAACTCAAAACCCTAATTCCACTTTCAAGAGCTTATCTAAGCAAACCAAGCCCTAAAACAGCTCCATCAACCCAGTCCCAATTGAGCCGCCACACACCTTGCTGAAATCCTTCCCGGTCTCCAGATCGGAGATCATCATCCCATTACCAGTCTCCTGACAAAACTCATCATACGAGCACAAACCATCATCGAAAGCAAAGTCAAAAGCTTTTGAGCCGGGATTAGTCCGCAACGCAGAAGCCATTTCAGATCCAGAAACGAAGAGGGTCGAGCTCAAATGGGTCGGTGGTGCTCAAAAGATGTGATCTTTGGAAAAGGAGAGAGAACGCAGAAGATAACGATGATGCTTCGCCGGCAAGAGATGGTTGAAAAGGAAAGTTCAAGGTGGGTGTTAAACACAACTAATCTGAATATTTTTTTTATTTAAAATACAAATTCCAAAGACGTGTTTGGTTGGGAGAAAAAAAACGTTTTTCAAAAGGGGGAAAGATGCTTAATGATTTGCTTTTTATAATAATAAATTACAAGGATTGGATAAGGATGAGGTTTAGGTTTAGGTTTAGGTTTAGGTCTTCACCGGCCATCTTTTTGTAATTGCAGATGAGTCCTTGTCTCTTTATGTCACAAGCCAAGTTGGTGCATTCTTTTTGTATACCAATTAACTATTAATCAAAAAATTTTATATTATAGGTTCGATTCCTAGTGAGTGTTAGGATTGGGGCTCTAACGGGGTGGGTTAAAAAAAAAACTATTAACCAATGATTAAGGAAATAATAAATTGCGTGCTCAAAAACTCTGTTTTTAACAGCTTAAAATTCAGTAAAAATTTAATATAATTATTAAATAAAGTAATTTCATTTTAAAAATTTACCCATTCTATCTCATAACTTCAGCGAGAGTTATAATTTGACTCATCAAGAATTGGACATATAATAGTCTTGATTAATCACGTGCTAATGACATCAAAAATTGACGTTGAAATATTTAACTATTCAAATCAATTATGGATGTAATGAAGTATGTTGATCTGCAAAATCTTGAAAACGTGGAAATGAAGTTAGGATTATTGAGATGGATCATTGAACTTATAATAGTCTAGATCAGACACGTGCTGATGACATGATTTGTTGTTGACATTGCACCAATTTGCCCAACTTAGATTTTCTAATTGACTCCTGATCACAAAAACAAGTTGCGCAAGTTGTTTAAATTAAAATTTTCATTGACTAATAAGTTGGGTTAGGTAAAATTACCTTAAATATTTCACTTTATGATGGCCGTGAGGGGTGATTAGTTGGTAGCGAGTGGATATAGTGAATGGATAACGGTGATTGATGAATGTTGGTGCTGTTCAACGAGTGGATAGTAACGGGCTAAAGAGTGAGCAGTGGTGAATGAGATGAATAATTGTCGATCATAAATTAAATATTTATATTAAGTTAAATAAGTGAAGCGAGATTCAACGAATTTATGAGGTTTAAATTAAAAAATTAGGATTAAAAAATGACATCTATATGCATAACATGACATAATATATATGCAATAACCTTTTTTATTTTGAATTTAAAATTTTAGTAAATAAATTAAATAAACTTGAATTATTATCTCATATCGGAGCATCGGAAAATATAAAGAATACGATGAAGCAAACTTTAAATATATAAAAATAAGTTCAGCTTAAAAAATGGACCATAATTCTTATCTTGCGAGAAATGGATGTCTGCCGAGAAAAAGAATTATAATGGAGAAATTTTTTTGAAATCGAAATTCTAAAAATATTGTGATAAAGTGCAATCGTTTTCTGAATTGAATGAGATTCCAAATACATTTAAAAATTTGATTAAATAAAAAAAATATTTCGATTTAGGATGGTCGCTATCCTTGCTGGGCTAATGCAAACGAATCAGTATCGCGTGGGCTTGATTGGATTGGGCCCACAACGAAGGAGAGCCTTCTAAGTTCTACCTTCTTCCATGTCCGTCGTCTCGGAAGTTGACGCGAAGAAGATGGTTAGGTTAGGCTCGATTTATATTACCTCTGTGCATATGTTCACTGTTAATTCAAGCTTCTTCAGGTGCTGGGTAGAGATTCTCTTGAACCGTAGTACGGACAAATGGCTGCTGCAGCGTCTCTTCTCTCCTTATCCGTGGTTTCCAGAAAAACTGCTCTCAGATGTCATCGGACGACAGCAATCGGACGTGTGGTCAACTTTCAATCCATCAATTCGCGTCAACCCAACCTCAAATCGGCGCCTCTCGATACCCTCTTCATCCACTTGTTCGATCAAAAGCCTAACTTTACCACCCCCATCAACCGTTCCCAGATTAGATCAATCTTCACCGGCATCGTCGAGGAAATGGGCGTCGTCAAGCAACTGGGTATCGCCGACCATGGCGGATTCGACCTCAAACTGCAAGCAAAAATCGTCCTTGAAGACGTCCATCTCGGCGACAGCATTGCGGTCAACGGGACTTGTTTGACCGTGACCCAGTTCGACCTCGAGCTGAATGAATTCACCGTCGGGCTGTCTCCGGAGACGCTGAGGAAGACTTCGTTGAGTGAGCTAAAGCCAGGGTCGCTGGCGAATCTGGAGAGGGCGCTATTGCCTTCCACCAGGATGGGAGGGCATTTTGTGCAGGGGCATGTGGATGGGACTGGGGAGATTGTGGAGAGCCATGTGGAGGGAGACTCGTTGTGGGTGAAGGTGAAGACTGATGAGAAGCTGCTCAAGTATATTGTGCCCAAAGGGTTTATTGCAGTGGATGGGACTAGCCTGACGGTGGTCGATGTTTTTGAAGATGAGAAGTGTTTTAATTTCATGATGGTGGCCTATACGCAGCAGCATGTTGTTATTCCCTTGAAGAAAGTTGGACAGAAGGTCAATCTGGAGGTTGATATATTGGGGAAGTATGTCCAACGGCTGCTGAGTAGAGCAGATTCTTGACGGGTAATTAAGGTAACTCTTATGTTCATGATTTATGTTTGGTTTGTGGGATTGTCCAGTAGTTTTCGCTTTTCTATGCAGTTCTGATGCTCGAGTGAATGAGATTATAGTTTTAGTTCCATTGGAATGTTGGGTAGTACTGAATAACTTGATGTAGCTGCTGTTGTTTGGAATTCTTCATTATGCCTGAGTGAGAGAAAACAATGCTAGAAATTTTCTTTTTCCTAGTTAATTATATTTATTTCCAAAGCTTATATTTAGGTCGTGAGGAGTTCGAGCCTTGAAGGAGAGAATTATCCGATTTAGAAAGCATGATCATAAGGGGCTGAAACTTAAGCTTTGAAGAACATAAATTTAATTTCTTTCTCAGTTGTTTGTTTAGTGTCCATAAGTTCTAATGAAGAAGATTGTATCATAATGTGTATGGAGTTTTACAGCTACTAGCTCCCTCAGGTATCTGTTCGATGCTTAATATGTGAATTTCAAATAATGAATCTTGTGTCAAGAAGTTTTGCCAGATAGTTTCTTTTCTCCCCGTACGTTACTTTATCCAGTTTTCTAGATTACCGACTTGTTGTTTTAAGAATATGTAATTTTCTCCATGATGATGATTTTCTATTATTTTGCTGTAGAATTATACTTGATTCCAAACAAGCAAAGGAACTACCCGTTGATAAAGGCGTCAATAGCTGCCATTTTAAGGACACAGATTACTGAATAAAAGGTTCCACAGTTTCCTCTGAAATCGACCACTTCTTGGCTTAATCTGCTATAGCATTTATTTTCTACCATGTTCAATAGACCATTGAGAAGCATCAAGTTTCCAGAAGATTCATTTTCTCTGAACATTTCTTCCTGCACTCTGTCTGCAGTCCCATGAGAGTCGAGCTCAATGTCATTGCTCAACCCCGTTTAGAGCTGTGTTCTGAAGCTATAAGATGTTGTTAAGTTCCTCAGAAATGTATTTGCAGCTGTCTTTTTAGCTGAATACAGTATTATTATTATTATTACTATTATTTTTACATAAAAACAAAATTATATATCTATATATATATGAGCGGCACGCTTCTAAGGCTTCGTTCAACTTGATTTTCCTCACCCTGTCATCTCTCTCCATCCGAGACTTTCTAGCTTCTCGCTCGGCTCCGTATCTTCGAGTCTGGATCTACTGCACTGGTTCCAAACTAGAAACACCACCACCAGCAGCTTTAATCCACCGATCACCATCTCCGTACGTGTTACTTTCTTCAACTCAGGAGGCTCTGTGAAACATGTTTTCAGAAAGAAAAAAAAAACGTTTCTACATGTTTTTGCTTCCATTATTGGAGGTTGATAAACAGTACATAATCAACATTCACTATGCTTGATCAGTTGTGCGTTGCTTGCTGTTGGAGCCTTGTTTTCATTTTCCGAGAACAAGGGTTTTGCTCGAGTGATCGTATATGGAGTGTCAGGTTTTGTATCTGGGTGTGGTGGAACAGCTCCATCAGATACCCTATGCAAGTAAAAACCTTTGATAAATGGGTATTGGAATTTATCAATTTTAGGTGAAGGGTTGTCCTTTTTCATCGATTTGGTGTTAATGTTGTTAGGCCTGTTGGATTGGTGGGGTTTTGGTTTTTGGTAAGTGTTTGGTGTCTTGTGTGTTTTGCTCGTTTAATGATGACCCACTTCTTAATGTTTTCCTAGAAGGTTATGGGTGTTGAATAGGAAAGGAGTAAAGGCTCTGCAAGTTGTCCGTACGCTCAGTTGTTCACAAATCTTAAGGCTATGCTACATTAAAATCCAGTTCAAGGAAGAATACATATGTTGTGAATCTAGTTGCTCTAATTGTTGTTGTTTATTTATCTGTCTTATCATCTTCGCTACGTGTGGAATTAGGAGTGATGGGCATACTTGCAGTTTTATGCTTATTGTCTTCTTAAGATCAGTGGCTCCATAACCATTTTTAGTGATGGGTCTTCTTTATTGCTCCCTCAGCACCATGCTGCGCGTATGGGCTTTTCTTGCAAGTTCTCCTACTGGACATATCTGGAAAACAACTCGAGGGAATCGTGTTTATCTACTGACCGGTCCTGTTATTTTAAGTACTTAAATTAAGTTACGTGAGTTGTGCCGGTGGTGGTGCGGTAATGAATAGTAATTTAAGTACTTAGTTAAATACTTAAATTAAGTTAAATATTTAAATAAATAACTTAAAGGTCAAACATCAAACTCTAAGTCGCTTGTTTTGTTACTAGTTTTAATGTGATCGTAAATATGTCATATCTTGTTTGCTTCATCGTCCAGCCTCTTGCGTCTCCATCTCACGATTACCTGCTAGCTTTTTTAGCCTTATCGAGTCTTTTGAATTGTGGGCTACCTAAAGTGTTTAGAAAAAATGGTTGTGCAAGGAATGGATAGTTAGGTTGTCGTGGTCATCAATGTTTCAAGGACAGAAGAAAGCGCTATAAATTAGGAAAACGTGCAACTCGGGGAACTTGGCTTGTGTACTGTTGAACCAGAGTTCTTGAATATTGATATAAAGTGGCACAAAACCTGATTAGGATTTTGCAAGTTCTAACTTGTGTCTTGTATATCTTCCAGGTCACAAAAGCAGGGTGAGAAGATTGATCAATGGAGTTGGACATGGAAGAAGAATGTATTGCTTGCAATTCCTCTAATGATTTTGACTGCAATATTTGTTTGGAGTTGGTGCAAGATCCTGTTGTGACTCTTTGTGGCCACCTCTTTTGCTGGCCTTGCATATACAAATGGATGCAGTTCAACAGCATCTCTAAAGAACAGTCCGATCGACGGCCACAATGCCCTGTATGCAAAGCTGGATTTTCAGTTGCAGCACTTGTCCCGCTCTACGGCAGGGGGGAAGACACAACACCCTCCCAACCAAATTGCGGTCCACCGATACCAGAAAGGCCATCTGCTCCGATTTGTCCACAGATCATCGGACAACTGCAACAACCAGATCATCCTCATCACAGCACTCGTGTTCCCAGACGGGGCGGCACAAATGCCTTCCGGCCAATAATTGAGATTTTTGAGGGGATTTTTGGACACTCGGTAACCAATTCATACATAACTTCTGGGGTTTATTATACACCTAGGATGAGAAGACAGCTGATGCATGCAGATCAGTCTCTGAGCAGGTTCTGCTTCTTCATCTTTTGCTGCATGATTTTGTGCTTGCTCCTGTTCTGAGATGATGAATATAATAGCCAATCGCATATGTTCTTGACCAGTTTATACAGAATCATGATTTTGTCTAGCCAAATTCAATATTGTTCCTGATGATTCTTACAAATTCTATAACGCATTTGAAGTATCCGTTGGACTGCAGAAGCGAACCTCTGTGATTCAGATTTGAGTGAATTCTGAAGACATTTTTCTGCCAAACAAACTTGTCGATATAAGAAAAAGAATACAGCAAAGAGAAGAAGAAGAAGCAGAGATGAAATGGAGACTGGAGAGAACGCAACGCCAAAAAGCAGAAAGCGGAATTCAACAAACGAAGCAACTTCTAATTTACAGAGGCACAACACAAGTGATTAGTGAAATGAGACGTAACTTCATCCTCTCATATTCTTCACCTTGTGCCATCCTTTCTTGCACGACTTCTCCACAACCTTCACTCCTTTCTTCAGCAGCCTCGTCAGCTCCATGGCACTATACTTCAACTGGTTCTGAATACCTGCCATAACTTCCACACCTCTTTCTCAACCTCAAACCAGTATCAGAGTTTAGAATCGAGTTCGATCTGCTTTTATTAGGGTTTTGAAAAAGAATAGCAGACGTTGACCGGGAAAGGGAATCCTCTGGTTGGATCCAGCGCATTCTGGGACACGTGTCGATAAACTGTTGGAGCGTCCGTTCCAGTGGATGGACACCCGGGAGGGAGATTTTAATTCGGTTCAGCCGACTTAAATTTAAACCGTATAATTTTGATTATACTATAATATAAAAAGATTAATCATTTTCAGAAAAAGATTATCATTCACCTCTTTTCTCAAACTTATCCTTTAATATACATTTAGTTTCCGATTTAATCTTTTTGAACAAGTTATCATTAAAAAAAAAGCGAGTGGTGAGGACGTCGCACCAATGTGTCAAGTTATTCACATTAAGACCATGTTCTTTTATACTTATAAAGTATTTATTTCAATACATATAAATAAATGTATAAATAAATATAAGTAAATATAAATAAAGTAATAAGTTTAAGCACAAAATATAAGTACAAAAAAACACACCATTAAGTTTATGTTCTTTTGTATTTATATAAGTAAATATAAATAAATATAAGTACATATAAATAAATATAAATAAAGAATAAGTAAAATATAAATAAAGTAAAATATAACTATTTATCATTTCTTTCATCAACACACCACCACCACTATTCATCGTCACTATACCACCACTATTCATCACATTTTTCATTATTTTTAAGTTTAGTTTAGTTTAGTTAAACTAAATTAAGTGAAATTTTTTTTTTTTTTTGGTGGTGGCAGTGATGGTAGTATTGTGGTAATGGTGGTGATATTGGTGTTGTGCTGTGGTAATGGTGGTGGTAGTGAAGTGATGATGTTGTTTGTGAAGTTAAGTTAAATTAAGCTAAATTATTATTTTTTTATTGATGGGTGGTAGTGTTGTGATAATGGTGGTGGTAGTAGTGTTGTGATGGTGGTGGTGGTGTTGTGTTGTGGTAATGGTGGTGGTAGTGGAGTCGTGGTGTTGTTGGTGGAGTTAAGTTAAGTCAAACTAAATTAAGTTAAATAGTTAAGTTAAGTCAAATATAAATAAATCTAAATACGTAAATATAAATAAAGTAATAAATATAAATACAAAAGAACGCACACAAGTCAGCAACCTATCATAATTTGCTATTACGAACCGCGTCATATTTAAAATATATGCTAAACAATCACACACAATTTTCTTAAAAATAAAATATTATCCGGACTAACGTATTATCTTACTTGCTGACTGAATCTTAATAATTTGTGAGGACGCAGGGTGACACTAACACATACACCTTTACATTTAAACGAGGTTTCCTTCAAAAATTATACATTAAAAATTAACTATAAAAGAGAAGTATATTAAAGTTAAATTAAAAAAGAAGGGTCCTATAGTAAAAAAATATCGTAATTAGAGAGAGGTTGATGTTGTTTCATGGTGTGTGTAACTACTTGTTTAGGTTGATGTTGATAATGAATGAATGGTGTGTGTATTTTAGAGTATCCATTTCAAATACAAGTGACATCATAATCGCTTCAAAGACGCCATTAATTTTTCTCATAATATCTGATTTAAATGTTTCATGCAATGATGTCGTCATCATATTCAATTTCATCATTCACAAACGTTACCTAATCACACTTATTTTTTCTTGGAATTATTGTACCCGATCTGAATCACACAAAACACTGATGCAACGAAAATTTGTTATCTATTTATATATAAAAAAGTCATGTATGCACTTCCAAATGTTGAGTCAGCTCCCTTGAAATGCTGAAGCAGCAATATGGTATGCTGGAGATGTGGATCCTGAACTGAGGCCATTCATTTTCAGATAAACACTCATTTTTATAAGATACAAAAGTTAAGTTTAATCAACTGCCATGGCAGTTGACAGTTGGTCTGGTAAAGACACAAACGGCCTTATTTTGGGTCCATGCTTATGCCAGCCCGACCAGCTTTTCACTGACTTCCCAGACCTTGCGTGCCTTCTCGGGGTCACTGGCTTCTTCAGAGAGCTGGTTCTCGAACGAGGCTGAGTTTTTGTTCCAGCTCCAGTAAACACCAGATTTAGTCAGGCTCGGATCACTCACCACCTGAGCCATATCACCAGGTTAAGACTATTGAGTGTCGAGACAAGACGTCGTCATCACGTTACAGAAATTAACTGACCTGTGCAAGTCTCAAACCAGATTCTTCCTCAGACACATAGCCCTTGGTGATATACTTTTGAAAAGGAGGGAAGAGCAATCTGAATAATGGAATGTGCTCCCTGAACAATCCGGTCGTGGCGATGCATCCAGGGTACAGGGAAGCAAATGTGACGCCCGTTTCCTGGTGGTAGCGCCTGTGAAACTCTTGCATAGTCAGCATGTTGCATACCTTGCTGTCTTTGTATGCTTTTGCACCGTCAAACTCTCCTCCATCTATCATTGGTGAGCCGCCAATCCCGTTTAATCCGCCAGCAAGTCCTCTCAGATCTCCCAGATTAGCCTTGGGCGGCACATTTCCAGCCAAAGTGTTCGTGTTACCTGACATGTAAGTTTGTCATACTGATCTAGCATGATACACTTCCTGAGTTCTTAGGAAAAAAATTAATGAAGTTTGTCACCTGTGATGGAGCCGACGATGATGAGCCGCTTGGACGGATAATCTGATTCCTTCAAGTCATCGAGCAATAACCTAGCAAGCAAGAAGTGGCCAAGATGGTTGGTCCCAACACTAATCTCAAATCCTTCAGCTGTATAAGTCGGCTCCTTAGCAGTTGGAAAGTAGACTGCAGCATTGCACACAAGCACATCCAGCGGCCTGCCTGATTTCTTGTAATTATCCACGAACTGGCGGACACTATCCAACGATGCAAGGTCAAGATGCATGATTGTATAGTTCCCCTTGGTCATCCCTACTGATTTCGCAGCCTTTTCAGCCTTGAGAAAGTTTCTGCAGGCCATTATTACATGCCATTCTCCTGTTTCCGATAATGCCTTGGCTGTGGCGAGTCCTAAACCAGACGAAGCCCCAGTGACTATCACATTGCCCTTCCTTGCAGTCTTCTTCGACTTCGGCTCAGAAGCAGTCACTGATGGAGACGTTGCTGCTGTCTGGGCTCTGATAAGAGAAACAGCTTTTCGATGTTTTCTGAGGTCCTGCATTATTGAAGTTCAAATTCAGTCCCTATTTCAATAAACATTGAATTGCCGGTTTTCCCATTTCATTCAAAATACCTCAAATTTGTCAGCAATTTCAACAACAAAATATTTCATTCAGTAAATTAGTAACTGCAGAAGCTATTCAGGCAGCATCCATGAAGTTTTTTTTACCTCATTAATTTAGGGTTTTCCTCAGGCAGACATTTTGCTTCACACAACTTCACTAGCCAAAACCTAGACCATCAGAAACTCAATGACAAAACAAAGTGAAGAACTCACCACCAGAGATGAGATTGGTTCAAATTTGAGATGCCCATAAACTGGAGCACCAAAAAGACTTGTCTCCTTGATAGAGCCACAGACCTTCACCTGCCAGCATGAACACACTCATTCATCGATTCAGAGCTCCAATGGAGAAATTAATAAATACCCAAATCAACAAACGAGCAACGAAGACAGAAAAATCACATCTTTATGGAATGCAACGGCGGACTGAAGTAGTGAGGCAGCTTGAAGATTGAGAGCCATGAACACTGACAAGCTCGAGAACAATGTTGTGTGAGATTTCAAGATGGCCTGGCCTCAACTCATAACTTGTCTATGTAGCATTTAAGTGTCTAATGCTGCTGGTGTTATCAATTCGAGTTTGGGAAAGATAAGGTGGTGGTCGCTTGCTGTTGACTGATTTGCCAGGTGGACTTTTGTCGACCAATCAGGAGTGGGGTGTTGGATTTCCTAAGAGCTCTGTTAAATGTTGAGTTGCCAGCGCAGAAGGTTATCATCATTCTGGTCTTTTTGGGGCCAAACACTTTATGGCCCAAAACATGTCCACAGCACCTCACCCCTCTGACAAAATTGGCGCCAGTTTGATCAAAGATGGAAGCTTTGGATTCGGATTCAAAGGATCGGAAGATGAAGGTGGTGGATTCTAACTGGGTGAATTTTCCATCTCTTTTTATTCAGTACATATTTTCATTATTCGTTGATGGATTTGTTGGGCATGGTAGATTTATGGTTTAAGGTGCAGCTTACCTGTTTGTGATAATGCTTATGAGAATTCTAGATTTGGAATTTGGTACTCGGTTTTTTTTGCTTCATATTTAGCTTGGCTGCACTCCATGTCATTAGATGTTGCAGTGTTGTTGAGTCTTGTTTTAAAATTGGAACACAAAATATTGACAAATGCATATATCATTACATTTAATCGTTCGGTACATTGCATCTGTACGGGTCTTATGCTTGATCTGGACGGCCATTTTTTACACTCAAAAACCAATGTATAGTGAGAGGGGATAGCATGTAGAATTCCCATTAATATTGGTCCGGAATGGTCTCGATTTCCGTAGCTAATTCTCTTGTCAGTCTCTCTGCGCGATCATCCTGGCCACCTGCAAAGCTGTAGACTTGATATGCTAGTTGAAAGGTCCTCCAGAGCAATTTCTGGCAGGCAGCCGGTTGGCCATTGCTGTTAAACCCAGGTGTATATGCAGCTACCTTTGCTTCCTGAAACAAGAGAAACTATTAGAATCAAAGTTTCAGATAGTTTTGTGGAGTTTAGCTAATGAGTTAAGTTTTTTTTTCTTTAATATTTACCTTAAGCGCCAACTCCATACAGTTTGAAGAAACATCCACCATTAATTCCTTGATTCTGACCAGTATAGCGAAGTTAAAAAATATATTATGGCTCTGAAACCGCTTGGACTCTTCATCTTTGGTTCGCTCTATAGCATCGATTTCTCTTTTCATCTGCTTTGAGAAATTTTTAGTTTTGAGATACTGTCATTAATGAATCAAAAGTGTTACAACCTGAAATGATGTCCCTCAGCATGTTCCGAAAAAATTACCTTAGTAAAGAATGTCTCAACTCTTTGAAGGAGCTGCCCTAAAGGGCTATCCAGTTTCCAGTTCTCCAGGGTTGTTGCCATTCCTTCTAGTTTTGCAAACAATGCTGCGGCCATTCGTAATGTTTCCAGTTTCCTTGATGGAAAACCTTCAAATCTTGCTAACACCTACATTTCAATTCTCAACATTGTGAGGAAAACGAGCAACCCCGCATCAGAACTGAATGTTCGCTTGAATGAAACTGATTCTCACCTGTGTCTCATCGCTCAACTTCTCAAGATGTCGTTCCACATATATGTGGAAGTTAGTCAGCTCAGCCATGTTTTTAGTCTGGAAGGATATGATGGCTGCTTTCACCGCCATGATGGATTTGTCATAATTTTGAGCATCTGCTTCAATTTGTCGAAAGTATGCAGATCTAGAAACACAAGAGGAGAAAAATGAAGTTTATCTATGGATCAAGCATGATTTATTTGCTGAGAGGTCAGAACGTAGGATCAAGCATCATCGAGCATGAAACGAATACATACCTTCTTGCCATCTCTGCCAGTGCATCAGCCATTCCTTGCTTTCCGCCTCCAGCTTTCCCAATTTGAGTCTTTCTCTCTCCCTGCTTGTTATTCAAACTAGATCCCTCCACCTTTCCTTTCAGAAGTCGATACAAGTTCCCCATTTGGGATGATTTCTTGAGTTTAGTATTTGTTTTCTTTGCACGCAGTGCTTTTGCAACACAGAGAGCAGGAGGCGGTGGCGGTGCAGATTTTGCTCCCTGCATCACAGGTGGTAAGGGTAGAGTCACTGATCCATTACCAAGTACAATGGGCGGCGGCGGGGGTGGTGGGGAGGATCTGTTTGAGGACTGCAGTAACGGTGGAGCTGCGGGAATTGCATCTGCTGATGATGAATTGGCTGGTTGTGTTATGTTTTTTTCTGCGTTGTTTCCTCTTGCTTTTAATAAGGAGGGTGCAGCAAATTTTGAATCCCCCTCATCATTGCTCGCATTGTTGGAAATTCTTGATATATTATTACTCATTGTAGCTGATGCCTTTTGCTTTTTATTTTTGACGATCATTTCATGTTCCATTGAGCTAACTCTTTCTGGTGATGCAAGGGGCGAAGTTCTGTGTGAGAGTTGGCCAACAACAGTTGGACTTGGTTGTCCCAAAGATTGAAGTCTCAAAGGCAAAATAAGTTGATGGGAGCGGGAAGCGTCAGCAAGTTCACCGAATTGCATAAGAAGTTTCTGTTCTGGAAGAAACGAAATCGTGGTAACTGGAGAGGGACAAGTATTTTTCTGGTCCAAGTATGATTCATTCAAGGTATCCCCATATGCCCAACCCTGAATCCTGTTTTCTTTATTTTTCTCGTCTTCATCCATTGCATCAAGCATCTTTCTTGCCATGTTGATCATTCCATCGAGTTTGGCTAGTAGTAGTTCACCTTCAAAATAGATATATTTTCAGCTCTAAAATTGCTCTATTTTTAATTTCCTTTCTCGGATAACTAAAATCCTTACCAAGCTCTTCTAGTTTCATGTTTGCAAAGCTGTCATCATTTGTGTCAGCCACCAAATCTGGTATCCGCTTTTGATTCTTAGCCCACACATTGCCCATAGCTCTTAAGATGCTGTGAAAATTTATTAATGCCTGCACGAATATGATTGTCTTCGACTCAGTTTTCTACCAAAAGCTGATTATCATAATCTCACCAAATGCATGTTGCTGAACATACCTGATTAATTGACACATTTTCTTTATCTTTCGCAGGAAATTCAGGAACAACATCAGGATACAGTTTCTTGAAGTCATGTACTGTTTCCAGTATCAACTGTTGAAAAGCGAATCAGTACATTTTCTATAATCAGCCTAAACAAAATATGGATTGCCTTGGAACTGCTATTATGACAAGGGAAGATACCTCAAGAATAGGGCCTGAATCATCACAAGGCGGCAGATCAATGATTTCTCGAAGAATTAATATCTTCTTACGAAGCTGCATCATTTGGATGATGTTCCCAGCCCAAACACAAGTATTACTTGAAGGTAAGCTAACCACTTGCGCTTTTCCTACTCCAGAAATTCCCATATCCTGCAAAAGTGATGTGTTTTGATCAGGTTTATATGCATCGTTCTCTAGGATTTTTTTATTTAAAATCCCATTGCAAGTTCATCTGCTGCATTAATATCTGCTTGTCAAGAACAAAAATCTTTGAATGTACCTTGAGGAACCTCATATCATTGGGCACAAACGATGGTGTTGCCAAGCCACGCAATCCGGATGCCATAGCTAGTTAATCACCAATTCTACCACTAATTTAGACTATTTTTGCAGAAAGTTGACGAGTGAAGGCGAATCTTTATAAGGGATGAAGGATTGGTATCCTCTCCGCGGCTCAATCAGGAGCTCGTCAGGTACATCTCCAAAATAACTTAGCTAGGAAAGGCTAGTAAAACTTAATGATCTCATACAGAAAAGATTTGCCTCGTCGGTAAACTTGTCTAATGATCTGTTGTTTCTGGATGTGGACATATCAAATTCAGAAATGAATTTTTTATATAGGCGGAGATAAACTGACATATGTTACTGATCCCTTTAACGGCTACAAACTAACTTGTCCATATTTGGAATATGGTTTTGGCATACCCTCTAATGGCAACGCAATTATTAATGAGTTTCGGAATATTGTCGGTTTCTGTATTTGTTAACAATCCTCGGATCCTTCAGGATGCATCATAAGCTTACCATTATTTTTGTAACAGCTAAACTGCCAAACAAATTCCTCAAAACATGCGTCTTTCAAGTTTAATGTTTCGTGTATTTTACATTCAACTGAAACAACAAATTTATAGTTTCTCTATTTATTATTTTGAATGAAGCCATTTTGAGAAACTCCTCCGTTGTAGGAGATGCAAAAATATAGCAAAAGTGAAGAAAGAAATAATTCTGGTTATAAAGTGTTTAGTATTCTCCTTTTTCCTAGTTAAAGCCAGAAAGTATTGTTATCATCAGTCTGACGTATCTTCTCTGTGCAAATTTTGCAAGGAACAGGACGATCCAAGAACTCGCGCAAATCATTGTCAAACATCAGTTGCTGGAGTCTTGCGACCTGAACAGGCTGACCTGTTTTCTTTTCTCATATTGGTGGCAGGCGTGGTGCTCATTGCAACATAAATTCGTGCCAATAGCCGGATTCCCTCTTTTCATACAAGTGTCCGGGTCTTAGAAAAATTCAACTCACAAATACTCCTAAATTCCAATAAACAAATGCATAGATTCCTTAGAAAGTTTGTGATACATTCGGTGAAAAGAGTCGAGCCTTGTTCTCCGCATATGGAAAATGTTGAGATGGGGTTTCCGTGGAAGTTTGAAGATAGTTTGTTATGCATGGGAGTTTTTAGGAGTTTCTGAACTGGATTTTTTGTTTCAGTGGCAATCTTTAGCAACCTGGATTTTAAGTCTCAGCTGGATGTATTTTCAGCTCCATTTTTGTAACACTAACAACTGTAGCTACACTTGATACATTTCACATGAGTCAGGCCTATCGAAATTGGGATTAGGATCCGTACAAGAAGACGATATAAATTCCTGAAAGTTTGACAGGCCTGACAAGTGTCCTACGAAACATCCTCTGTATACATTTTTGTCATATACACTTCAGTGCAGCCAAGGTGAGTTAGCACCCACCTTTCATCACCGCCACCCACTTCCCGCTAATACCACCACATACTTTCTAGTACTAGACGAAAAAATTTAGAATTGCTTCCGTTTTGGAAAAAGTTTCTCAAATATCTTTATTATCAAAAATCCTTCTCAAATACCCTACTTTTTAATGAATCCGGATTTGACATATCCGGATTATTCAAAAATGCTTCAATCCGCATTTGATTCCGAAAATCATGCAGCCCGATTTTGTCAAACTCGAACTGATCTGAAACCAATAGAGGTGAAACCGAACTTGTTGCCTTATCCAACGTGGTGGTGCAGTCAGCAGTTTTAATAACTGAATACGGTTTTCGTAAAACCGGACTCGAACAAAAAAATTTATGTATCTAGTTGTTCTATATTTCTATACACGAGAAAAATTAACAAGTTCAGTTGACCGCTTTTAAGGGTTTGCTAACTTCCCTTTGGATAGATCCGATCTATTTCTGTACACTAGAAAAATTGCCAACAAAAAGCAAAGCATTAGAAAAATATCGAAAAAAATGTGCCTAACTTTTCAATTTGAAAACATATATTATAATCACGTACAAACGACTTTTGAGGTGGTAGATTTTTGGAGACCGATTTTCGTAAAATCAGATTTATTAAAATTGCTGATTGGACCATCACGTCAGATATAACAATGAGTTCGGTTTCAACTCGGTTGGTTCGGACCAGTCCGGGTTTGACAAAATCGGACTACATGATATTCAGAGCAATCCGGTTTTGTCAAACTCGGATTGAAGCATTTTTGAACAATTCGAATTTGGCAAGTCCGAATTCGTTAAAAATTAGGACACTTGAGAAACATTTTTTGAAAACAATGACATTCTAGAACCTTTTTTCGAAAACCGAGACAATTCTGAACTTTTTTCCTACTAAACTCAACCATCCCACCGCTAATTCAACGCCGCTCACCACAAATACCCCCACCTCCCCCCTGCACCACCTATTTTTCACCATTCAACACTGTCACTACCACCAACAATTCATCGGCACTATCTATCTCACCACTCAGTATCGCCACTAACCATCACCTACTCAATACTCACAAACAATACCCCACCCACCATAATCCACTTACCACCACCACACCACCCATTCATGATCACCACACCTCGTCACTCACCTCCCCCACTCGCCAATGTATACAACTATCATTTTTTTCACAAAAATTTATGTGTTTACCGAATTAACTAACATAAAGTTGTTAACTACTCTAAGAAGATGGGCCTTAAATTTTATTGGGCTTTCTTGATAAGACAATCCATACCGGCCCAATGAGTTTGGCTGCAGCGGAGACCCTGACATGATATACCAGCTCCCACCAATAATTGAACACATCCTTGAAATGGAAAAAGAGGTTTTCCAAGCCAAAAGCGTGGATCATCCTCATCCCAACTATTATTTTGACTTTTTTACCAAAAGCCACATTTTTAGCTATGACAGAAATATATTTAATGAAGTCACCCATCTTAATACTATTTGTGTCGAATTACATTTCTCTATCAACTTCACATGAGAATTGTTTCAATCGATCATGATGATGCGACATCGTTTTGTTGTATGTATTTATAACGTTTTGAATTATTTAAAAATTTCTTCAAATAAAATTATGCGTTTTGATATGGTTGCATTAGCTTGGTTGCACCAACTCATTGTTTGTACTGAAGTTCTAATACGGCATAACTTTTATTTTAAAATTTTTCTTTAAACAAAATCATATCGTTTTAATATAATAATGTTCGATATCAATATATTTTATTTTGCTGTACAAAATGTGAACAGTCGAAAATAGCCACATTTGACCAATTATATAACTTTTGTATCACTCTAATTTATATTTTTACAAATGATTACCAACAATATGAGTCACTGTAGTCATATTCTTTTACACATCAAATTTTAATAAATAAATAAATTAAATTAGTACTTAAATAAATAAATTCAATTTAAAAACCATCCACATATCAATAATTATTAAAAATATATATTAGTTTATCATAAAAAGGGTAAAACCGAAGGGAAAAGAGTGATGGGTCCCGCGTTCCTGTCGGCCCATCCAACTGTCTCTGCATTTCTTCTACACGCTTCTCTCTCTCTCCTCACTTTCATCACTCGAGTTGTCCAGAAACGAAGGTACGCGGTCTCTCTTCTCCTCGATCTCATTTCGTTACTCTGATTTCATATTTCTGGTTAGTTTTGAGATCGATTATGGTGTCCATTTCATTTGGATCTTTCTACTCTCCTGTTCTTGCTTTTTTCCGCATGAAGATCTGACTGTTGGATCACCCGAAAAGCCTCTTTTGGTCTCCTCGGAAAATTGAGTTCAATTTTGTGTGGAAAGCTTGGGTATTTCTCCATCATGATATGCCTTAGGGTTCCGGACTGGGTTCAGAATACAGTACTACATGACCTAATTGAATGTTGTTTTCTACTCAGATTTGTATGTATGATATTTATGTAAATTGCTAAAATTAAACAAAATCTGAAGCACAAGTAGACTGATCATTTTTGATGCTGTTCAGGTGGTATCAGTTGTATCTGCTGAGCTGATTTCATGTCAGATCAAGGTGAATACCTCAGAAGTTGGAGCTCTTGGAAGTTGAGATGACTGTTTTTGGTGCTGATTTCGCAAATTGGGAGCTGTTTGTTCATCTGCGGCTGATGTGTTATTTCGCTGGTTGATTAAAATGGGAGGATGTGTTTCTGTTGCTGCTCGGAGCACTAATTCTGATCGAGATCATTTAGCGTGGCATGGATGTGGCGGAAGCAGAAGAGATGTTATTGCGGTGCAGCATTTTCCCTCAATACCCAATCGAATTGTATCAAATGGTAAAAGTCAGAGTTCTTGCATATTCACGCAGCAGGGTCGCAAGGGCATAAACCAGGATGCTATGATAGTGTGGGAAGTATGTACTGCTCACTTTTTTGACATTGTCGTTTTATGCCTCGAGGCTCGTAAGTTTTTTCTCAAAATTATTTTCGTTACAGGACTTTTTCTCTGAAGATGTGACTTTTTGTGGTGTTTTTGATGGACATGGTCCGCACGGCCACCTTGTTTCACGCAATGTGAGGGATAAGCTGCCACAGAAGTTACTATCATCTTTGCGTTCGTCAAAATTGAGGCAGAATGGGTCTGGCAGGACTTGGATTAAGAGTGGCACCAAGAATTCAATTGTGGGAGAACTTGAGAAAGATGAAGATGCCGAGGATAAGCAGAAGTTGTTATGGATGGAAACTTTTCTAAAATCATTCAAATCCATGGATAAGGAGCTCAGATCTCATTCTAGCATAGATTGCTTCTGCAGCGGAAGCACTGCAGTGACTCTAGTGAAACAGGTAATGCTGCGGACAAACAAATGGAAATGTGTTAATTGGGTATATTAAAATATCAACTATGGAGTTTATGAGATGTTCTCGTAATTGTTTGTCCTCCTGTTGAAGGGATCAAAATTGTTTATTGGTAATATTGGGGATTCCCGAGCTATTCTAGCTACTAAAGACAGCAGCAACTCAATCGTGGCTATTCAGCTGACTGTTGATCTTAAGCCTGATCTACCAAGTGCGTCTTATAACCTGTCAATCACTTGAACTTACAAGTTCTTTTCAAAGTCTACGTATTATTGATCTTTTTGAATGAATTCGCAGAAGAAGCGGAGAGGATAAATCGATGCAAGGGTAGGGTTTTTGCTTTGCAAGATGAGCCTGAAGTGTCCAGAGTTTGGTTGCCTTTTGATAATGCTCCGGGCCTCGCCATGGCTCGCGCATTCGGAGATTTTTGTTTGAAAGAGTATGGGGTAATCTCAGTTCCGGAGTTTTCTCACCGAACTCTTACAGAGATGGATCAGTTCATCGTCCTTGCATCTGATGGGGTCAGTTTTCTTTGCCATTGGATTTCAATCAGCATAAGTAGCTTCAGGCTTACATTATGTTGGATACTTTCAGTCTTTTCAATGTTTATTTTTAAGTCGCCTAAATTTGCAAAATTGGCTTGGGTGCAAGATTGTCAAAGAGATAATACCATTTTTTTCACTCGCAATATTTTTTCAGGTTTGGGACGTTTTGAGCAACGAGCAAGTAGTTGAGATAGTGGCCTCAGCTCCGAACAGGTCCTCAGCGGCAAGGACAGTAGTTGACTCAGCATCACAAGAATGGAGGCTGAAGTACCCAACTTCTAAGATGGATGATTGTGCTGTAGTTTGCTTGTTTCTGGATGGAAAAATGGATTCTGAATCTGACAATGATGAACAAGGATTCTCATCTGCTACCCTTCACAGCAATCATTCTACTGCAGCTATAGAATCAGACGATGGGCACAATTCAGAACCCACTCTGCAGAGGAACACCACAGTTAGATCTGCATCTGAAGATAGTCAGAACTCAGAGCCCTCTTTGCAGAGGTACTTCATGACGAAAGCCACATTTAATGAAACAGAAGCATCTGCAGATCAGAACTGGTCGGGTTTGGAAGGCGTTACACGAGTAAATTCCCTTGTGCAACTTCCTAGATTTTCAGATGAAAGATCTAAGTCGTAATTTCTCGTTGTTGTAGTTTTTAAGATGTCAGAAGTGCCCTATGTTTAATCTAAAGATTGTGCTCCTCTTCTTGTCAAATGTTGTTTCACAGTTCCTTTAGGGTTTCAGTCAAACAAGATAAAACTGAAGCTTCTTATAGCTTCACCATGAACATTCAATGTATGGATATGAACTTCCCTCCCATGAACCACTGCTTAAATTAAAACCTCAGAAATTTCACCATGACTACACTGTCCAGGGAAGAGAATTAATACAAAATTATGAATGCATCTCGTTCCCTCCATGTATCCCTCTCAATGAAGTTACTGTTGCACTGTCAAAACGAACGGAAACTGGAGAAAAAAGATAAGAAATTAAGGAGATGGCTGAGAATGAGGTGCTCCAGCACTGCAGAGAATATAGAATCTCTCAATACTTATCCATCATAGTCTGAAATCTCCTGTGGCCGACCTGAGTACACATAGAACCTGAGAACATATAAGTACATATTGAACTTCTACCAATAAGCAGATCGCAAACATTGAGATTAATGAAAAGTAAGCAGCATGCAATGAAAAGCTCTCTCCTTTTCTTAAGGGTAAACGTTGAGATTAATGGCTAATGAGAATGCTGCTTGACATTTCAGATTCCTTACAACCGAGCCATTGTATATATTCAAAAGCAGAATGCGTAGTACATATTCACGGATCTATGCTACTGTTTCCACAGCCAACATCATGGACAAAAGCAAAAAAAAAATTGTAGCCTTTTAGGTTACCACATTTTTCAGACTTTGCATAAGTACATAACTACTCAGCTTATATATTTATATCCATTAACGCAACCATTCAAACGTGATGCGTGGGACGCGCATGTGAACGCCAAGTGCATGATGAGGCATCCGTTTGACGGTGTGGGTTAGACCCGTGGAGGGGAGACGTGTGGTGCACATACATGAAATGCCGTGTTTATAGGTTTGACCCGTGGATGGGGAGACGCAATGAGTGCGCCTAGTTTATCGCTACATGTTAGCGAGTTTAAGGGAGCCCTCCAATTCCTCAAGTGAGGGGATTGTTGGAAATAAAACACTTGAAGAATTATCCCACATCGGCTGATTAATTGAAGAAATGCTAGTATATATTGGATTACACTATCATGTCTCATGAGCTTAAGCTTTTGAATCACATGGGAGCTTAAACACTGAGATTAATGGCTAATGAGAATGCTGCTTGACATTTTGGTAGGTTTCAGATTCCTTACGGCCAAGCCATTGTACATATTCAAAAGCAGAATGCATAGTATATATTCACGGCTCTATGCTACTGTTTCCACAGACGAGCAAAAAAATTTGTAGCCTTTTCGGTTACCTCATTTTTCAGACTTTGCATAACTACTCAGCTTATATATTTATATCCATTCAACTCGGTGAAACCTCAACTCAAAATCATAGATAAAAATTTACCAAAAAAAAAAACACATTATGAATTGATCTCAGGAATCGTAATTTGGGGATAATAAAAATCCCTAACAACTCACCTCAGCTATGAACAACCCGGATCAGCGACAGGAATCAAATTCCAACCAGCTTGAACACAATAAAAGTCAGAAATCCAATGAATATGAGAAGAAACAGATAATCCACTAAAACGAAGAACTTGGTCGACCCATGGTTCCGCTTCACAGCCTTGTTGCTCGTCGTCTTCTTCTTATCCTCCTCCATGTAATCCTCAATCTTCGCCATTACCCAATTTCAATCAGCCCCCGAATCCTCCGAAAGTCGATCACTTTCAATCCCTCGCAACGGACAAATTGAGATCTGCGAGATCTGGAATTGCAGTCGGTAGGTGGGTTTTCACGCCAGGAAGAAGATACGAGCGAAACGAGACGAACCGTTTTTTGTCGAAGGAATGCGTTTCACGTGACCTTCACGTGATGAACGAGTCGACTCGAGCCGAGTTGGAGCGTCCAGAACGCGCGAAGAGTTCTCATTCGAAGCTTCTCTCTCATCGAAATCGACCTCTGATGAAACCTAAAATCCCGCTTCGAAACTTCTCTCTCACTGTCCTTTTCGATCTAGCTTGTGATTTCTGTTGCAACAGTTTTTGGGTTCTCAAGTTTATTTCCTTTTCGGATTTCAATGGCTGGAGTTTCCAATCCGTTCGACGACGATGACGTCAACCCGTTCTCGGTGAGCGCCTGCAATTTCAGTAGAAAATTTATTCCTGATAGTCTTCTCCTTTTTCAATGCATCCTTGTCTTCAGGCCTCCCTTGATTTTGATGAACGATTTGTGGCCAAATGTACATAATCTTGAGCTTCTAAAACCCTATCATTTAGGCAGTTGGATTCTGTGTTGATGATCAAAAGCTTAAGATATGTTAGAAAAATCCCAGGAGAAGCTGGAGCCATTAAATCGTTAGCCGTTAGAATTATGATTTATTACACCTAGTATGATCGATTCATACAACTATCATCCTCAGAAATCACATATGATCGATGACTTTGAGTTCTTGCATAAGTTTGGTGTTTTTTTTGCTGGTGTCAAAGGTGGTGTTTTGAGCTTCTTCAGTTGCTAGATAGAATGCGTGCATGCTTCAGCCCATTGTCATTCTCTAAGATTTACACTAGAAATTTATTGGTGTCTTGGTGATTATGGCTGTCTGATATTGATATATGACAACGCCGATGAAACAGAACAATGCAACTGTCCCACCTGCTACAAGCTCAAAGCTTACACCTCTTCCTCACGAACCTTATGATCGAGGTGCAGCAGTGGATATCCCTCTCGGTTCAGGATCCATGAAGGTATATTAATGAACATACGGAGTTCACTCAGATATTTTACAATAATGTGATTGATATTGTATGAATGGTTTTGGTAAATCATGGTTCAGGATTTGAAGGCCCTGGAGAAAGAACTTCAAGCTAAAGAGTCCGAGTTGAAAAAGAGAGAGCAGGTGCATCATTCACAGTATTTCATTTTTAAATTTATTTGGGGATGATAAAACTAAATCCAGTTTCAAACATTTCCAGGAACAAGCAGTATATAGATTTTCATGCTGTCGAATATATCTAACTGGCATAGTCTGAAATGTTCTACCTTCGTCTCACCAGCTGCCTGTAAAAAATAAGTTGATTTACTATTATGAGAAAACAGCAAGTGTTGCGTAGCAATTCAACGATGATGCGGCCAATAAGGATATTTTGTTGCACATTAAGAACTCAATACTGGGTGTGATATCTTAAGCTTTTATCTATCTGTCCTTGGCAGGAACTAAAGAGGAGAGAAGAGGCTATATCAAAAGGTTCATACCTTATATAGTCCATAAAAATTGTGGAAGAGTAATCTTCCATCTAACTTGTTTCTTTTATTTTTCAGCTGGAGTCATTCTGGAGGAGAAGAACTGGCCACCATTTTTTCCATTAGTTCATCATGATATCCCGAATGACATCCCTGTCCATCTGCAAACAATGCAATATGTTGCATTCACAAGTTTGCTTGGTATTCGCTTCCTTCAGCTTCTTTTTTTGCTTGTGCAGGAGAGGCGTGATCTTTATGTACCTGAATTTATCTTTACTGTACAGGTATAGTGGTATGCTTAGTTTGGAATTTGGTAGCCGTCACAGTAGCTTGGATTAATGGCTCAGGTAAGGATTGTGATCTTTTCATTCTTAATCCCCTCCTTCAGATTCATATGAAAATTCTTTCCTTCTTATGCTGAACATCTTTCTATCATGATTCTCCCGCTTACATAATTCAGATCCCTCGCTCTGGTTCCTGGCTTTCATCTACCTCATATCAGGGGTCCCAGGAGCCTACGTCATGTGGTATCGTCCGCTTTATCGAGCCATGAGGTATCTGAAGCTCTTGGTTCTTCACTTATAAAATTCTTTATCTATATGAGTATGCGATTAAGTGATACATTTGCGTCAACAGGACTGATAGCGCTCTCAAGTTTGGCTGGTTTTTACTGTGTTACTCGGTAAGTAAACCCATTCATTCTTTTTATCACTTCATTTCTTCTATGGCATTCGGAGGTATGCATTTTTTGGATGCAGTTTCACATTGGCTTCTGCGTCTTCGCTGCTGTGGCTCCTCCCATTATCTTCAAGGGCCAATCTCTCACGTAAGTTCATCCCCGTATCCCATTGACATTACACTGATCTTCTGCATACAAATCACAAGGATTGCTGGCCTCAATAATGTGACGCTAAAAAAAATGATGTGTTGGCGCTGGCCAGCTATGCATTCGACATTGATACTTTATAGTACTTCGTATGCATGGCTTGGTGAATCTGACAGTAACATTTTGTGCAACAGAGGAATTCTGCCTGCAATTCAGATTCTGACATGGAGTGGTTTTGTGGCAGTAAGTACCCTCTCTTTTTCATCTTCTCCAGAATTCGCTAAGATGCATTGATTTAGGGTTCAGATTCAACTTTGTTTTCTCTTGGACAGATCTTCTACTTAATCGGGTTCGCCTTTTTCAGCATTGAATCATTATTGAGCATTTGGGTTATTCAGGTTTTTACTCAAACAACTGCTTTTGTTTTGTCACTCTCAACCGAGCTTATGCTCATACTGATCATCACTCTGTCAACTGTGACTTGATGCAGCAAGTTTACATGTATTTTCGAGGAAGTGGCAAAGCTGCGGAGATGAAGCGGCAGGCCATGCTAGCGGCACTATGACAACGCGAGTCATATGAAAGACCCCCGCAGGTAGTTTTGTCAGCTCCTCAACTCATGAGGTAGCTACATTCTCCTTGTTTCCATAATTGGTTGTTATGATATCTAAGCAACAAGTGCAGAAGAAAGAGCGAATCTCATAAACGAAAAGGAATGGGACATGAAATATAATGCGTCTATCCTCCTGCAAAAGTTGTAATATATATATGCCAATCCAAAGAAAACAAGTTTTCATGTTTATCAACCAAGACTAGAAGCTTCAAGCAACAAAACTGAACTGCATATCTGTCATTCACAAGTTGAAGACTTGGACACACATCAACAAAGAGACACACAACACAGCCCACGTCATCAAAGCACCCAACACATACTAGAAAATAGAGGTTAGAGAGAGCTTCATCGCATCCCGGAGTGCACTCGCAAGTGATTTCAAGCTCACCATTGCTGAAAACCATCATTAGCTCTCTCTCACTCAGGTCATGAGAGACGACTATCCATACCCATCCACAATTATCTCAAAAGATACATTTGTTATGAGTTTATTTATTTTAAGAAGAGGAATAATGTTTGCGACTGTGGAAGGTTATCTTGTATTTCTCAGTACTCGAGTCTTGAAAGTTCCTCTACGAGTCCTCCTCAGGGATCACCCCTTAGTTTTTTCAAATCAAATCACATGCTTCGGTTACACGAAAGGAAATCTATAGATTGTTGTGCAGTCACTCACGTCCTGTTTCAAGAGTGAGTTGAGTCACTCGGAGTCATTTGTCTACACAGGACATGCTCACCTTGAAAGAATTCAAGATTCATTTGTTTTTTGTGCTTCGCCTACCTGTGACATCTACATTATTCTCCTATCCCAGAAAGAATATAAAGACAGGGTAGGGTGGCAAAATCAGGAGGTTTCCGTGGGACAAAAAATGATGAAAAGGTAACATGAAATATGAGAGCTTCATTCTGCTCCAGCTGCAAAGAATCATCCAACCTCAGACCCATTGGTCACGAACAAAAAGTACAAGAGTTTCAGCTCAAGCTACAACCCACTTTATTACCAGGCATACAAGATGCAGACTCTATGCTTATGGAGGTCTTCAAAACTCAATGTGCTTCTTCAGTTGGCTTCTGCAGATGTACAGAAAAGGTAAACATATGCACACAAGTGGAAATATCAAAGGTTACTGTACTAGGCCAAATACAGTATCAAGACATAAGCTCATGATTCATCAGAGGATATGCAGCTAAGATATAGATATTGATTTATAGCTATATTGCTTCAGGAAGCTTCTTGATAACATTAATCAAGGCCACTACATCAAAGAATTCGCCGTGCACAGTACCTCTGCCTTCTTGCCACCGGTGAAAAACTTGTAACTGCCGTAGATGAGTACTCCCCAACCAGTCAGAGAAACAATCACAAACTGCAAGAAAAATAACACCATAATGAGACATGAGAAATGAATTTCACCAAAATGTCTAACATTGCAAAACATCTTATCCAATTGTCAAAAGCAATGAAATAGTGAGTATCTAAGTTAATACAATGTGACAATTGACATGCCACCCCCCACCTCAAACACAACAAGCCAACAAATCGAACATAGGCAGTCCCTTGCTAGAAATACTGATCACCTAAACAGCACAACTGACTTTATAGGACTTGACAAATATCATATTTGCTTCTTTGAAATCCGGCCAACTCATCCACAATGAAAGTCTTATTCTACAGTTGGATGAAAATACTATTGGGCATGTACACAAAGTCCTGCGCACCAAAGAAACTGAGCTACTAATACCATCATGGCAAAACTAAACACGCAATGCAGACCACACTTTAGTGCATAATATTTGAAATTGTAAGTGATCACATTCACATGAATGTTAAAGACCTATGAAGTTGTGTAAAACATAGAGGGGAATCTTTCTTTATGTTTGGTAATTTACAATAAAAGCTGGCATTTATGCTATATTACCAAACTAAAAACCAATGGCTTATATTTATTTTTTTCATTTCCTACCTGGTTCAGGTGCCACAGTTACAGGCAAAACAATTAGCTATTCACTATTCAGCTAACTTTTTAATTTATCTAAACTGAATGTACAGAATTTTTCACCGACTTTTTAAGTGATGAAACTATAGACTGGGATGACCACGATGCCCAGCGGAGACACTAGAACTGACAAACACATCAGATATGATAAGTGAAGACAGCTACAATCTACGCTAACAATCCTGGGACGAGGCTTCATTCTCCAGTAAATAGTGAAAAAACTTCATGAGCTCTAGCCCAGAAGGATTTTTAGAAAACCTCTATCAGAAATGCTATCAATAGTATAGGTAAATAGCCAAAATGATATAATAGTGCAACCACCCATTTCTTTCAAAACCTATGAACTGAAATAATCAGCAAATTTCAATTAAAAAACTTTGATCCACAACAGTCTTCTCTGTCTTACAAAAAGAAATGTATCTACACGGTACGAGCAGAACTACAATAGTGACAGAGAAAATAAGCAGAAGATAACATGATTGAAAATAATCAAGGCTCCGCCTCCTAGAATCACTCAGTTGAAAAAAATGTCCACCATGATTGAACAAGATACAATTTTAGTGATATTAGATGGTTTAGCTTAGGGATAAAGATATATAGAGGGAAAAGGCCTTCTAGAAAGCCAAAGTATGTGTGCATAACTCAAGTGGTTGGAGGCCCTTGAAAATATCAACATACTACATTGCATCAAAGAAAACATGACAAGCAATATACCTGTATTCAAATGACGTGTACTGAAGTAGATCATCACAAATCAGATAAGAATACAATCACACAAACACAAAACCTCTAGTCTTCAACATTGGTTAGATTTGTCTCCAACTACAAAATTAACAACCCCTAACAGAAATGTTTGATATTGCAACAATGAAGGAGCGGAAAAATTACATGCTCTTCCTTCCACTTGGAGGGGCTCGTTGGGTCTGACCAGCAATTAACCTTAGGAGGACCATGAGGATCTGTGAAATCCAGAAATTAGTCATATTTTGAACTGAAGCAGAAAAGAATACATCTTTCCTGTACACAATATTCAAACCCATCATAAAAACCAAGTGATAGACAATAAGGCCAACAAACTAAAAATTAAGCACTATGACATCACAGAAAACAACAACAACAAGATGAACAGCTTGTTCAATCATTTTCCTCACTGCCTTGGCGTTAAATTCAAAAAAAAACAAAACAAAACAAAACGCTTTGATAAACAACAAAAACCAAATTTCTAGACTCTAGGTCAACAAAAAAAGCAAATCCGACCGCTTGGTCTGCAAAAAAAACAAAATAATTGATAATAATAACCAAATCAACTATCAAATTTCTTTTGCAAACCCTAATACACGTCAAACAAGATCGGAAATACGAATAAAAACTAAATAGTACCTCCGCCGCCACCCATCCCGCGACGCTGAAGAAGGTTTACAGGTGAAGACGATGTCTTGGGAGACGAAACCCTACTTAGCGTTGCCGTCCGACGGATTGCTGCGGCTGCGATTCGAGACGCCATTTGCTCTCTCACCTTCAGATTTTTTTTTTTCCGATCGATCGAAATTAATGGCAATGGAGAACGATAAACATATAAATTAAAATTTATTATCAAAACGCGGTCGTTTCTGTATGCAAAAATAACAAACCGCCGTTGCCGGGGATCGAACCCGGGTCACCCGCGTGACAGGCGGGAATACTTACCACTATACTACAACGACTTTGTTGTTCCTTGATACACATTCTCCTACTTAACACTTATGACGTCATCAAATGTTTGTGAACCTGGTGGAGGGGTTCCAAGTTTCCATAAGGTGCGGTCTGAGTTCTTTTCTTGCCGGTAATGGTATGTTGGAGTATATCCACTCCAGGTTTTTGATGAGACAAACACCCCACTAATGAGTTTACTTGAGTGTGCAGGGAACGATCCCTGGAATGAACATCACAAGAACACAAAAACAGGTGGCGAATATGAATCTCTGAGATCACGATCTCAACCTAGATTCTCGGAGCAAAATAAGGACTAAGATAGAGAAGATTTGGTCAAAGATTGTCAAGATTATTATGGGATAATTCTTGACAATCTAAAAGATTCAAATTCCAATTTTGGAAGGTGAATCTAGGATTTGTTATCCAACAAATCAGGGATTTGCGGTTAAGCAAATCTAGGGTTTTTCCAAGAGCATAAATAGAAGATGCAGAGGCTGCGGAGAGGCTGCTGACGAACTGGAAAATCCTTGACACCCACAGGCGTAATTGCTCAGGCTCGGAAGACTGCACCGCTGAGAAGACGAAGAAGGAGTAGTTCGTTACTCCGGAGGGAACTGAAGACGGCGCTGTAGTCTGTGTCAGAAGGATAGTGCTACTTGTGGTGCGGCCAACTTGTGGAAGGTTCTCTAGCTGACAGTTAACTGGAATGTCTGGTTGTTAGAGGTACAATTTCAAGTGTAACCGATAAACACACCTTAATACAAGAGTACTTCCAAATCCTTCTAGCTTGCTAGAAGGTAGTGGTTTTCCTCTCAGGTACTAGTTAAAGTACCGGAGTTTCCACTCTAAGTTACTGCGCAAGTTTGTTGACTTTCTGCATTATTACTTCCGCTGTTATCTTACCTGGCAATGAACAATACACTTTGTTACTTGCTAAGGAACGTTACTGACGATCCAACAATTGGTATCAGAGCCTTGTCTCTAGATTTTTGAACTAAAATTGCAGGAAGAATGACGACTCAAAATGACTCCTTCTGGAAACCTCCCGTACTAAAACCTGGTGAGTACGATTGGTGGGCGGAACAGTTCGAAGCTCACACATGCTCTCTAGATGGACAGCTTTGGAGGATCATAGAAAAGGGACCGATACCCATAGTGGACAAAAAGGATACCACCAAGGTCAAGGACAGGGAAGATTATGATGACGCTGATTATAAGGTACTCGAGAAGAACAGCAGGGCCAAAAAGGTGCTCCACATGGCTTTAGGACCAGGAGATTTGAAGAAGATGCTCCGGTACAAAACAGCCAAGGAAATATGGGATGCACTCAAAAGATTGTATTCTGGAAGTGAGGATGTCAAAAGGAACCGCATCCTCGCTGCCATGAAGGATTATGACAACGCCATTCAAAGCAAAAATGAATCCCTGGCTGACTTTCACTCACGATTTCAGGGGTATATTGGACAAATGGAGTTTCTCGGGGAAGAGATCCCTGAGTGGAAAGTCACCCATCACTTCCTTCAAGCCCTAAACTCGAGATGGGACGCGGTGACACTGGCACTTCAAGCTCAAAAGGATATCAAAGAAATCACTCTCGAGGAACTCGTTGCACGACTCCAGAGCAATGATGGGATACAACAACGCAAGATTGCAAGACGTGAACCTGATAAGACCCAATCTATTGCCCTGAAAGTGGAGAAGGCGTTTGAGTTGGCTCAAACTGATGACCAAGAAGAGCATGAGGATGAGACAGTGGCCCTACTGACCAGAGCTCTCAAAATGGCTGGGAACGCAAACTTTCGTTCCCTCAAGAGTAAGCAATCGAATAGAGACCTCATCTGCTACCACTGTCAGAAGAAAGGGCACATGGCCAAGGATTGCTTCAGCAAAAAGGCAGGAGAGCCTCCTGCTCAGAAAGACAAAAAGGCAATGATGGCAGCTTGGGGAGAATCAGAAGAGGAAAGTGAAGAAGAGGAACATTCTAAGGAATTATACATAATGGCGAAAGGCGATATCCCTACTGATGAGGTAACTAACCCTGATCCTCTTTCATATTTGATTGGTAAGACTAATCCTCAACTAATGGCAATTGTCAAAAAGTTAGCACAAAAGAATGTCGATCTCAGTGAAACCATAGAAGAGCAGGAGGAGCTCATATCAGGTATATCAGAGAATAGTGAGCTATGATCCACCAAAGCCATGAGACTGGAGGAAGAGAAACAGACATATGATCATAGAGAAGAGGAACTGAAGGGAAAGATTCAGTTACTGGAAAAGGAAGTCGCTTGCCTAAAGTCCGAAAATGTCGAACTAAGAAAGAGAAATGAGATGCTCCAAACAGGTGATGAAGACAGGAAAAGGATTTGGTTGAGGGAACACACTAGCACCAAGATCGATGAAGTAAGAAAGGACTTCCTAGCCCGCTTTGTATCAAGACCTGGATTAGGATACTCGGAAGAAACCAATGACAGTTCAACCAGAAGCCACAACAAGCCTGAAAGACTAGACCAGACGCAGAACAGTACTAAGAGGGAACAGAACATCTCTCAGCCGAGGAGGAACACTTGCTCGAGTGACAGCACAGTTCCGTGGAACGGAGGAAAGGCATACGCCATGTGGCTCAAACAAGCAAATAGCAAGAAAGTCTCCCACATAAACTTCCACTCAAGAATAGCCAGCAAGCCCATATGGGCGGGACAAAGCAAGTATGTGGATCTCAAATGTCACAGGACATGCTGGCACTGTGGGCAAGCAGGACATTACAGAAACGAGTGTTCCCACCGAAGGATCCTAACAGGAAAAATGAAGGCAAAACGTGCTTCACACTCAGGGAACTCGAAAACTGTCATCAACAAAAGCGGATTTTACCCATTTCACTATACTAATCAACCCAATCTTATTTGGGTTCGTAAAAATTAACCTCTTTGTGTGCAGGTCGGAGGCAGAAACTGTTCCTGGTACATCGACAGCGCCTGCTCAGGACACATGACAGGAAACAAAGAATGGTTCTCCTCTCTCCGACAACACTCCGGAGGATCCATCACCTTTGGGAACAAAAGCAAAGGAGAAGTCTTCGGGTTGGGTAAAGTGAATCTAACTCAACACATCCATATAGATAACGTAAATCTGGTAGACAGTTTAAAATTTGATCTTCTCAGTGTTTCACAGCTATGTCAAAATGGTAGGAACAAAGTCATTTTTACATCTAACGATTGTTGTGTCAAGGATATAAGTACAGGGAAAACTCTCTTGAGAGGAAAGTATGAAAACAGGGTCTACAAGGTGGACACCTCTTTTGTTCCTGAGGAGGAACTCTGTCTCTCAACAATGAACGCAGACTCTACCCTCTGGCATAAGCGCTTTGGACATGCCAGCCTCCCTCTTATTGCCAAACTTCACAATCAGGAGCTGGTGAGTGGACTTCCGAGGATAGAAAGCAGCAGGACTGACATTTGCAATGCCTGCACAAGAGGGAAGCA
The DNA here is from genome assembly GCA_963678935.1 of Umbilicus rupestris. Taxonomy (NCBI): domain Eukaryota; kingdom Viridiplantae; phylum Streptophyta; class Magnoliopsida; order Saxifragales; family Crassulaceae; genus Umbilicus; species Umbilicus rupestris. The sequence continues at coordinate 10,371,293 of OY787621.1, forward strand.
AGTAAGATCATCCTTTAAAGCAAAGACCGAGGTAAGTACCTCTCGACCTTTGGAACTCATACATATGGACCTTTGTGGACCTATGAGAGTACAAAGTCGAGGAGGAAACAGGTATATTTTTGTAATTGTTGACGATTACTCAAGGTATACCTGGACCATATTCTTGACAACTAAGGGCGATGTCTTTGAAAATTTCACAATATGGATGAAGGCTGTTGAAAAGCAACTGGATTGTTCCTTACGTAGTATACGTACGGACCACGGAACGGAATTTGAGAACTCACAGTTTCTTCTGTTGTGCAGGGACAAAGGCATAAGTCACAACTTCTCCGCACCCAGGACACCACAGCAGAACGGAGTTGTGGAAAGGAAAAATAGAACGCTTGAGAATATGACAAGGACACAACTCTTGGCCAGTGGTCTTCCCAGGAACTTCTGGGGTGAAGTAATGAACGCGTCCTGCTACATCCTGAACAGGGCATATCTCAGACCGATTCTACTAAAAACTCCGTATGAGTTGTTGAAGGGAAGAAAACCAAACGTATCTCACCTCAGAGTCATTGGATGCAGATGCTACATACATAACAACGGGAAGGACAGCTTGGGAAAATTCGACCCTAGAAGCGATGAGGGAACATTTGTCGGATACTCTGTCCACAGCAAAGCTTACAAGGTATATAACAAAAGGCTGAGAAAGATAGAGGAAAGCATTCATGTGGTATTTGATGAAGAGGTGATGGCCGGGGATCTTATCAAGGATGAAAGTGCCCCTCCGATCACACAAGAAGATGATTTCAACATGTTTGAGACAGAGATCGCGGAAGAACAAGATCCTTCGCTTCCAGATCCACCAAGCCGCAGTCCTCCCTCACATGACTCAGGAACACTGGAAGAAGAACCAGAGGAACAAATGGCTGACTTACCTCGGACGGAACAGACAGCTGGAGAAGAAGAAAGCGCAGCAAGTATTAGGCGTAGTGACCGAAACCGTACTACTCCTGTATGGCTACAAGACTCCGCCTGCTACACAGCAGAATCAGCAGACAAGGAGAATCAGGTTTCCGAAACTCAAGTCTCATTAATTAATAATCATGCATTTTCTGCTTTTGTGTCGTTGATGGAACCCAGGAACGTAGAAGAAGCACTGAAAGACACTGAATGGGTGAGAGCCATGCAAGAAGAACTACATCAGTTTGAAAGGAACAAAGTGTGGAGGTTGGTTCCCAGGCCAGAGAACAGAACGATAATCGGAACCAAGTGGGTGTTCAAGAACAAACTGGATGATAAAGGACAAGTAATCAGAAACAAAGCCAGGCTGGTAGTCAAAGGATATAATCAACAGGAGGGGATAGACTATGATGAAACGTTTGCCCCAGTTGCAAGGATGGAAGCGATTCGGCTACTCATTGCCTTTTCAGTATATCGTGGGTTCAAGCTTCAACAGATGGATGTAAAAACAGCCTTTCTGAATGGGAATCTCAATGAAGAGGTCTACGTATCACAAACCCCTGGATTCGAAGATACTACACATCCAGACTATGTGTACATTCTAGACAAAGCGCTATATGGATTGAAGCAGGCTCCCCGCGCATGGTACGAAAGATTATCTAAATTTCTGTTATCTCACGGATTTGTTCATGGACAGGCAGACAAGACTCTGTTCCTTCTGAGGGAAGGATGTCGTACACTGGTGGTACAAGTGTATGTCGACGACATCATATTTGGATCCACCTGCGCAGCTCTGACCGAGAAATTCACAAAGCTCATGGAAAGCGAGTTTGAGATGAGCATGGTAGGGGAACTCAGGTTCTTTCTAGGACTTCAAGTAATGCAAGACAAAGATGGGACCAGAATACATCAACAGAAGTATATCAGAGAGATTGTCAAAAAGTTCAAGATGGAGAACTCTAAAGGACATGCTACTCCAATCTCACCAAATGACTCTCTTGGCAAGGATGAAAATTCGGGGAAAGTAGACCAATCACTCTACAGGGGAATGATAGGTACACTACTATATCTTACTGCCAGTAGGCCTGATATTATGTATGATGTGTGCTTGTGCGCTAGGTTTCAGGCTGACCCCCGTGAGACTCACCTTAAAGCTGTCAAGAGAATCCTTCGATACCTGAAGGGAACAGAGAAGCTGTGTCTATGGTACCCAAGGAACGGCGACTTTCGATTAACAGGATACACAGATGCTGACTTCGCAGGGAACAAAGTAGATCGAAAGTCCACATCTGGGATGACTCAATTTCTGGGAACATGCCTCATCTCGTGGGGATCTAAGAAGCAGAACTCGGTAGCACTCTCAACTGCGGAGGCAGAATACATTGCAGCCGCAGCCTGTTGTGCACAACTCCTATGGCTCAAACAACAGCTAAGTGATTATGGTATTTCATTTGCTTCTGTTCCTATTCTGTGTGACAACACTAGTGCCATAAATATTTCAAAGAATCCTGTACAGCATTCTAGGACAAAACACATCGAGATCAAACATCACTTTCTTAGTGACTGTGTAGAAAAGGGATTGGTTAGCATGGATTTCTGTGGGACTAAGGAACAAATCGCTGACATATTCACCAAGGCTCTCAACAGGGAACCCTTTGAAAAGCTGCGACTCGAGCTAGGTATGATTTCCTTGGACTGAATGTGTGTCATCTCATGGTCGTCCTTTAATTGGTTGAAACTGGCTGTCCTAAGGATAGGTAACTTGATAATATAAACTGTGTGGATGTATGCAAATTTCTTCGAAAAATGTCTCGGGTTTAATCTGACAAGGACGAGTTATGATCACTAACAAATTACCTTCCGAGCATTGTTCCCTGTCATGATAGAGAGAATTATTCCTTCGGCCCAAAAGATCCTTCCTGATGCTTTGCACCCACATTACAAGCTCAAATGATGGAAGGAATCTACGACCACCCTAGCCGACTCATGAGTGGATGATCCTATGACCCCTTTGATAAAATCTCTGGATATCGTTCCTCATGAGGTAACTCTAAGCTTATATGTCTCCTTCTGTTTTCTTTGTTTAATATGGTGCCCACCTCGTACCACTCGGGTAATCTCACCGCACCATATCTGCTTTCAAAAAATCACGGATAATCATAAAGGGCTGGTTGGAACAGAAGGAATAAAGTCGAGGAAATCAAGGAAAGAGTTTATCTTGTAATCTATGAGAGCAAAGGAAAACAGATGGCTGGCTACCCTTGAAACAGAGCGGGAGTCTTTGGTGGTAATTTAAAAAAAAAAAAAAAAAAGAAGAAGAGGGAAATAGCAAGCTTCTCTGAAGGGAAATGCACTCCCCTACCGAGCATGATCAAGAAACACCTTGCATATCAACTATTGTATGAAAAAAAAAAAAGGGGGAGGAATAGGGAATGCACGGATGAGGTAACCTGCAATCGCTCCCTAGATGAAATCCGTTAGACAGGAAGGGTCGTGTGAATTCATACTCAACCAGCTGTAGAAAAGCAATTTTAAGAATCAGAAGCGAATGAGACCATGGAAACCGAGCAGGGGAACAATACCATCATCCAGCAGTCATCACTCGCTCCTCCGATTCTTGATGAACCAACTGACCCTTGAACGGTTATCCGGCTGATTATCCTCTTTATTCCCAGCCACATTATCCCAACTCTCTTTGACTTATTTTGTTCTTCCTTTTCTCCATCGTGAACTTGGGGGTGTGCTCTCTGTTGATATTTTGTGAACTGCTCATTTTTCTACCTGTGTCTGCTTTAGTCCCTAGCTGCTTTCGGATTATTTGCACTATATCCATACGTCCATTATTCATGCTTATCTTCTTATGACTGTTTTGATGATGCCAAAAGGGGGAAGATTATAGAGACTGCGCATGTTCTGAAAGAGGGAATTATATCTACTGAAATGTCCATGCTTCTTTGAGGGGGAACAAATGGGGGAACTGGTCTGAGGGGGAACAATAGATATAAGCAGGGGGAACAAATATTTTTGGGAACAATAGTTGGGTGATGACATGACTAATGATCTGTGTGTTATTAATTCAGGGTGTTTGGGTGATGACATGACTAATGATCTGTGTGTTATTGTTTCAGGGTGTTTGTCATCATCAAAAAGGGGGAAACTGTTGGAGTATATCCACTCCAGGTTTTTGATGAGACAAACACCCCACTAATGAGTTTACTTGAGTGTGCAGGGAACGATCCCTGGAATGAACATCACAAGAACACAAAAACAGGTGGCGAATATGAATCTCTGAGATCACGATCTCAACCTAGATTCTCGGAGCAAAATAAGGACTAAGATAGAGAAGATTTGGTCAAAGATTGTCAAGATTATTATGGGATAATTCTTGACAATCTAAAAGATTCAAATTCCAATTTTGGAAGGTGAATCTAGGATTTGTTATCCAACAAATCAGGGATTTGCGGTTAAGCAAATCTAGGGTTTTTCCAAGAGCATAAATAGAAGATGCAGAGGCTGCGGAGCGGCTGCTGACGAACTGGAAAATCCTTGACACCCACAGGCGTAATTGCTCAGGCTCGGAAGACTGCACCGCTGAGAAGACGAAGAAGGAGTAGTTCGTTACTCCGGAGGGAACTGAAGACGGCGCTGTAGTCTGTGTCAGAAGGATAGTGCTACTTGTGGTGCGGCCAACTTGTGGAAGATTCTCTAGCTGACAGTTAACTGGAATGTCTGGTTGTTAGAGGTACAATTTCAAGTGTAACCGATAAACACACCTTAATACAAGAGTACTTCCAAATCCTTCTAGCTTGCTAGAAGGTAGTGGTTTTCCTCTCAGGTACTAGTTAAAGTACCGGAGTTTCCACTCTAAGTTACTGCGCAAGTTTGTTGACTTTCTGCATTATTACTTCCGCTGTTATCTTACCTGGCAAGGAACAATACACTTTGTTACTTGCTAAGGAACATTACTGACGATCCAACATGGTAGATGCCAGTCGCATTGCCCACCTCCATCAGGGTCTACATGTGAAACCCCAGGCTTAATCCTCGCAAAGAACCTCTCAATCTGAGTGGCTAGAAATTTCGTAAGCTCAAGAATGATATCCGACAACTCTTCAATGCACTATACCTATACTATGATGAATCCACAACTCCAAGTAATCCATATATTGTAGCTGGCCCGGAAAAGATCACACACCAGCTACATATAAATGCATTCCCAGAACCCGACGACCACCAACTGATCATGTAACGACGTCGTTTGGTTCAGCAGTTGTTCTTGCTTAATTTGGAACGTCTGTTGTTCTTGACCATTTTGTGTAGGACCAGAAGACAGGAGTGCCGCTGAAATGGCGGCGTGCAGATCACACTACCAGCAACTTCTATCATACACGAAGCTATTAGCTTCGCATGTCAACAGTGGCCGACATGAGAAAGCTTTGCCTTTGTTTCAACAGATACATGAATCATTTTCTCTGAATTTGAGCCCTTTTGTTTTTCCTATGGCGTTGAAATCTTGCGCCGCAACTCATCGACCGGCTATGGGGGCATCCATACATTGTCACGTTATTAAAGCTAATATAGTTAGAAATACGTTTGTGGGTTGTGCTTTGGTTGATATGTATGGGAAGTGTAGTGGTGTTTTTGTTGCGCGGAAGATGTTTGATGAAATTACTGAGAGGAATGCTGTTGTGTGGAATGCTATGTTATCCATCTATATGCATTGTAAAAGGGTTGATGAAGCGTTGGAGTTGTTAGGGGAAATGGATGTTGAACCCAGTGCATCCACTTTCAACTCGATTGTAGCTGGTTTGGTAGGTTTGGATGGCGGGTCATATAAGGCTATTGAGTTTTATAGAAGAATGGGTGAATTTGGGTTGAAACCGAATTTGATCACAGTTCTTGCTTTATTGCCTGCTTGTGTTGGTTTGGCATTGTTGAATCTAATTAAGGAAGTTCATGGTTACTCGATCAGGAATGGTGTGGATCCTCATCCACATTTGAGGAGTGGATTGATCGAGTCGTATGGCCGTTGTGGATGTCTTGTGAATGCGAGTCGTGTTTTTAGTAGCATGGATGATAGAGATGTCGTTGCGTGGAGTAGTTTAATTTCGGCTTATGCACTTCATGGTGAGGCGAAAGCTGCACTAGAAATCTTTAACCAGATGGAGGCAGCTAGAGTGAAGCCTGATTGGATCACTTTTTTGGCGGTCTTGAAAGCCTGCAGTCATGCTGGATTAGCTGACCATGCGCTGAAGTACTTTTTGAAAATGAGGAAGGATTATGGCTTAGAAGCGAACAGTGATCATTACTCATGTTTGGTGGACGTTTTGGGGAGGGCTGGGAGATTATACGATGCTTATAATGTGATACGAGATATGCCAGGTAAACCTACTGCAAAAGCATGGGGAGCACTTTTAGGTGGGTGTCGAAACTATGGGGAGGTAGAGCTTGCAGAGATTGCAGCGAAAGCCTTGTTTGAGGTGGAACCAGATAATGCTGCTAATTATGTGTTGTTGGGGAAAATCTATGCCAGCCTTGGTAGGCACGATGAAGCCCAGAAATTAAGAAGGGAGATGATAGAGAGAGGAGTGAAGTCAGCGCCTGGTAGTAGTTGGGTTATGCATGAGGACTGATTCTCTGATTTGTCTTTTTGGCTCTTTTGGTTTGATCTTTCTTATGCATTTTCCTGGAATTGAGAATGCCTGCCTGATTTCTCTGGTGAAAAAGTTAAATATGGCTTCCTTCAGCTAATTAGATCCAACTTCATTTGTGCTCTCCCAGGTACCTGGTAGATGATTCTTCACTTATCAAAACACAAATACTGCAACTACACCTGTTTGATAGAAGCCTGCATATAGTATCTGTTTAGTCACATCTAGTTGCTTGTTGGAGCTGACACTGATCTTCGTCGTCAATTAATTTAGTCACATCTAGCCTGCATATAGTATCTGTTTTTGTATGCTTGAAAGTAATTGACTCAGATGCCACTTTTCGTGATTTGCAGTTGCCCACCTTGATTTTATGTGGAGATCGCCTCATGTAAACCTTCGGGGGCTGCAAACCTTGGGAGCTCCTTCAGGGACCAGCAACTTTAATGGTCTCCGTTCATCAATTTATGAAGATGTTGTTAGATTAATTTAATTAATCTAATTTGGACCGAGTACCAATCCAATTTTCCATTGCAGGTTTCTTTCTGTTTATTTTCAGAGATGGATTCAGGCATGTTTAATTACAGTAAAATGTATGCTTAATCGTTCTAATATGGGTTAGTGATCTTGTTATTCTTCCGCAACATGATTTTGCTCTAACAGATACTACCAATACAGCTTATAACATACCTTCTATGTGCAAAACAGGCATATGCTTCTCCTTGGGTCGTGCAAAAATATTTTCCCTCGGTTGCATTGTTGCATTTTCTCTTCAAGGATCCTTGCTTTGGTTTATCTTACCATCCATCATCATAATTACAGCCTGCTGGAATCTCCAGGCTTCTATCAAAATATACCAGTGCAGAGGTATCCGGTATAACCATTTATCCCACTCCTGTCTAGTTTTTTACATGGATTCCCAAGGTTTTTATTGAAAAACAAAATCAATGTTTCTATACTTCATTGCATGTAGCTGCTGAGAGTAGGCCATGAACTGGAGTTTCGCCTAAGATTCCTCTTCCAGATATGTTACTTGGAAAAGCTTTCAGGAAAAACTGAAGTGGCTCGCAAACTCTTTGGAAGGATTGATTACAATGTCAGCATTATACCTTTCTGTCAGTCCTCATTTCATTACAAATACACTACACTGAGAAGTTCTTTCTTTTTTTAACTACATTCTTATCATATTCATACATTCAAATCTTATGTTATATGAATTTTTGCGCTTGGGCTATGGCGCAGCTAGTGAGGTCTTAACCGATGCGCGTCAATTGCTGGTTGAAAACTAAATCCGAACCCCCTCCTAGGTCTAGGCTCTAGGTCTTAGGCTTGTCCTTGACCTTCGAGAATTTCTGAAAGGACTCCCTCTTTGAGGGTAAAAACCTGCAGAAAAAATAAATCTTATTTGAAGTTTAAGGTAGCTTCGTGCACCTCGTCTCTCTGAAACCAAGTTTTTGGTAGCACTTGGGAAACAACTGTTGACTTGTGATCCACTTCCTCAAGTGGGAGGAACTGGTTGCTTTTTCAGATATAGGTATAACATTTCTTTTTTGGCTGAGAACTGGTGGAAAATTCTGGATCGTAATGAACTATCCCATATGGCTCATGATCTTTTTCAATAGATTTCACACGGGATGGTGGTGGTAACAAAGTAGTCTTTTAACTCTTCCCTTCTAGTTTGATGCACCATGTAAATATACCCTGCCAAGTCTTCATCCAGCAATCCATTTATCACTGCCCAGTGTATTTGCCTCCCACAAATTGCTATAAAGTTGTGGCATGTGGTATATATGATGTAAGGTCACATGTGAGCACATCCATTATTTGCTGACCAGCAGCTACATTAATTTACACCCTTTGTTCTATTCAATTATTGTTTGAGTTGGAGGATAAGAGCTTTCATATTGAATGGGATTTGACCCAGAAAGGCTTCTTTCATTTTTCAGCTTGCAGTGTGATTGATCATCGATTACCACTGGAGCTACCAGAAACGAGTTGATGGGGTTCTCTGCATTTTTCACGAAAGCCTCAGCAGCTCTTCAACACCACCCATCCAAGTTCTTGGTTCTCTTCACTCTCAGGTTCTCCTACTGCTTCACTTGTTATGCTTTTTGTAGTATTGAGGCAGTGGATCTGATCTGTTGCTGAAATCTATCCACTTATATGAAGCTTGATAGTGTGGATTAACTGATGCAATGTTTGATTTATGAAGAGTGATGTGATTTGGAAATGCTTAAGTTAGGGTTTCCACTTGAAGCTATGCATTTCTCATAGTTCTGGTTGAGGGCAGTTGATCATCTCCTGTTGGTTGCGAACTAGTTATCAGTTAAGTTTATCAGGCTAACATATTGCTTACAGCGACTTCTGTGATGATGGGGAAATACACCAGTTTTTTATTTTGCTGTTGCTGTGTTGCTTTCGTGCCTAAACTGAGATGCACATTTTAGATAAGTATTGTTTCATTGGTCTTTGTAGCTCTTCACATATAGCTCATTCATTTTGATGGGTATCCATTATCTAAAGGTGTTAGTAGTCGAGGGAAATCCTAATTTTCACCTCTTAAAAACTAATTAGCAGTTTGTAGGAAGACCTAATTTGTCACTTGTAATTGACTTCTAACGTTACACTCTCGATGAAATGTTGCAGTAGCGGAAGTCTTGTGGCTTACTCTGAACCTCAGCCTGATGAAGTCACAACGGCGTCGGCCCTGATACAGAAAGATCCCCGGAAGAAGAAATTGGTTGTCCTTGGAACAGGATGGGCTGGAACTAGTTTCTTAAAAGACCTTGATGTGTCACAGTATGATGTCCAGGTGGTTTCACCGAGAAATTATTTTGCATTTACTCCGTTGTTACCAAGCGTCACTTGTGGAACAGTTGAAGCAAGGAGTATCGTAGAGCCAGTTCGAAACATTATAAAGAAGGTGAAGTAGTAGAACACTACAATAAGTTCCTATTGAAAGCGTATTTTTAAGTCTTATCATCTACTTTTATTGACACTGTCTCAATGCTCATTTCATCTTCCTGACAGAGGAAAGGAGAGATCAATTTTTTTGAAGCGGAATGTTACAAGATAGATGCCGCTAACAATAAAGTGATATGTCGCTCCAAAGCAGAGAACTTAGTCGGACCAAAAGAGTTCTGCCTCGAGTATGATTACTTGGTTGTTGCAATGGGTGCTCAGGTGAACACATTCAATACCCCAGGTGTCAAAGAAAACTGTCACTTCCTTAAGGTAGTAAAACTTTAAGTCATATGAACCATTAAAACAACCTTAACTTTTAATGTTTGAGTTTCTAATTTGAATCACAACACATTATGTTTTCTGCAGGAAGTAGAGGATGCTCAAAAGATTAGACAATCAGTGATAGATTGTTTTGAGAATGCTATCCTTCCAGGTCTAAGCGAAGAAGAGCGAAGAACGAGTCTCCATTTTGTGATTGTTGGAGGTGGGCCAACTGGTGTGGAATTTGCTGCAGAGCTGCACGACTTTTTCTCCGAAGATCTAATAAATCTTTATCCTATGGTCAGAGATCTTGTCAAAATTACCTTGATCCAGTCAGGAGATCATATCCTTAACACGTGAGTAAAACTTGACTCTGATCTCATTTTTCTGTGGCACTTGAGGAGTAAGTTTTCACTACGTCAGTGTGATTGGTATCCATAAAGTGGTAGCAAATTGCAGGTTTGACGAAAGAATTAGTTCATTTGCTGAAAGTAAATTTTCAAGAGATGGTATCGACGTGCAGACAGGATGTCGGGTTATGAGTGTTTCGGACAAGGAGATCAGTGTGAAGGTAAAATCAAAGGGGCAGGTTTGTGCAGTACCTTATGGAATGGTTGTCTGGTCTACTGGTGTTGGAACTCGGCCAGTTATCACTGAATTTATGGAACAAATTGGTCAGGTTAAGATCGAAGTATTCATCACGGGTTAATTATCAATCAACATCTTATTACAAAATGCTTAGCATTTTTCGAAACTCTGCAGGGTAAACGACGTGTTCTGGCCACTGACGAATGGCTACAAGTAAAGGGTTGCCAGAATGTATATGCTCTCGGTGACTGCGCTACGATCGATCAAAGGAAAATTATGGTCTGTGAATGTTCAATGCATTTCATGTTATTCCTGCCCTCATGATTATAATGTCAGCCTGAGTCTTTACAAATCTAAGTTAAAAGCATAAACTTGCAGGACGACATCTCAGCCATATTTGAAGCGGCAGATAAGGACAACTCTGGAACTTTGACAACTGGAGAATTTCAAGATGTGATGGCAGACATTCTCATTAGATACCCCCAACTAGAGCTGTATCTAAAAAGCAAGCATCTTAGGGATGTTTCTGATCTGCTTAGGGATCCACAAGGAAATGCCAGGAAGGAAGTTGACATTGAAGGCTTTAAATTAGCCTTGTCCCAAGTTGATTCACAGATGAAGAGTCTGCCGGCTACAGCTCAGGTCAAACAAAATTTCTTTTATTTTGTGCAGTTAGCGGCAAGGCAATCTGAACTTTGGTGCGTTTAATTTCAAGGTTGCTGCACAACAAGGAGCTTATCTTTCTAGCTGTTTTAACCGTATGGAAGTGTGCAAGGAAAATCCTGAAGGCCCTTTGCAATTCAAAGAATCTGGGCGTCATAATTTTCTTCCTTTTCGGTACTCCGAATTGTTTCCATGTTCCTTTTCATTTTTTTTGCAGACCTGATTGCCCAACAGTCAACAATGGCGTCAAAACTATTGTTGGGTGATGACTGAATTTTTTGATTCCAAGGTACAAGCATTTTGGTCAGTTCGCGCCTTTGGGAGGTGAGCAGGCAGCAGCAGAGCTGCCGGGAGATTGGGTCTCCATGGGCCAGAGCACACAGTGGCTGTGGTATTCTGTATATGCAAGGTAATTAATTCCATAACATATCGTTGCATTTGCTCACTTGCGCAAACTTCTGATTTCGTCGATTATTTCAGCAAGCAAGTAAGCTGGCGCACAAGAGTGCTGGTAGTATCCGACTGGACTAGGCGTTTCATCTTTGGAAGAGACTCCAGCCGCATATGATCAATCCGGTATTTCACCTTACTTGACTGCTGTATTAGAATGCAGCATGGATTTCTGCCAGTGTTATTAATTTAAGATTGATACCGTTGAGATTATCAAAGCCAAAAAAATGGTATCGCTTGGTTTCAGTTTGAACTTGTGGTGCTCTTGGACTGACTTGTAACCGTTGAGCTGAGGCTAGAGGCTGGTCTTGAGCTCTGGCTGGTAGAAGATGACTCTGTGAAGAACACAATACACTGTTCCTGGTTATCAACAAAAAGTTGCAGAGATCTTGGAAAGGGAGGCATGTTCGCTTCCGATATGCCTTGGAGGATTTGAACAATCTGACCCATGGACGGCCGTTGAGTTTCATCATCCTGCACGCACCAGCACGCCACTTTACAGGCTCTAGTCAGCTCCAAAATGTCCGACTTTCCATCCAATCTGTCATCCAACAGCTCGGTGACATCATCTCCCTTGATGATCTTACTGGCCGCATACGCTGGGAAGAACTTCATGCTTACGTCACCAAGATGGTTGAAGTTTCTTCTTCCGGAGATGAGTTCAAACAGCATCATTCCGTAGCTGTACACATCCGCCTTGGCCGTTATGGCCACTCCCGACAACCACTCCGGCGCCAGATATCCTCTCGTGCCTCTCATGGTTGTCAGTACGCGGCTGAACTCCCGACCCATCAGCTTCGCCAATCCAAAGTCTGCAATCTTAGGACAAAGCTCAGCATCCAGAAGAATGTTCTCTGGTTTTATGTCACAGTGGATTATGCAGTCTCTGCACTTCTCGTGCAGATAGTGCAAGCCCCGGGCTATCCCCAGCGCGATTTGGTACCTCGTATTCCAGCTCAGGACCTCCTTCTGCTCGTCGAAGAGCTGAGCGTCGAGCGAGCCATTCGGCATGCAGTCGTAGACGAGCAACTTGTTTACACCTGCGGAGCAGAACCCGCGAAGGCGGACCAAGTTCAGATGCTGGATCGTGCCGATGGTGCTGACCTCTGTTCTGAACTGCTTCTCCCCTTGGCTGATCCCCTCAAGCTTTTTAACAGCTATAACTGTTGAATCCGGCAAGGTCCCTTTATAAACCGACCCAAAGGCTCCTCCGCCTATTTTGTCCGAAAAGTTCCTCGTCGCAGACTCTAAATCTCTGTATTCAAATGGGACCAGAGACCCGTCAACCAGCTTCGCCACCTTCACCGCTCTCCTCCTCCGCCGCCTCCTCCGCCTTATCAAGCACAAAAACAAAGCCAGGGCTGATAAGATCACCACTCCTGCAACTATCCCGATGACCATTCCTGTAATGCTCTTACCATTCGGGAACTCTGACGCATCGAGTCTGATAAACAGAGTCTCGCCGGTGTCATCATCAGTAGCCTTTTGTTGCAGGTTCAACAGACCATCCTCCCAAATTTGACACTTGCTACTCTCATAAGCATAAGCCGTGCAAGAACAGTTGCCGAGGCAGCTTCTCTCGCATTCATCCGCATTCCCGACCTCAACAGCTTGGCCATGTACAGGCAGCCTCATATTGGGCAGTGGCAGAAATCCATCCTGTCTCCTGTTGGAAACATTCTTGGCACAAAGCAAGCCCGCACTCCTCGCGCACCCATCAGAATAGTCGCTCAGATTCCAGTTGCTCCACGACCGAGGCTCGAAGCCTTCCAGACAGCTGCAGAAGGACGATGATGCCTCGTTACACGTCCCAAACTCCCCGCAAATTGCATAAACCTCGCACTGAGTCCTCGGCTGCGCCCAAAACTGGTTCCACAGCTGGGAGGTGTTTATCCAGGTCAACTGCTTGATCTGGCCTGATACATCCATCACAAACCTGGATATCACGTTGGGATTCTGCATCGAATATGTGAAGTAACTCTCATTCACGTTGTCCACGTAGGCAAAGTTATACAGATAATTTGCAGTCATCTCCGGAACCTGGCTGAAAATCTTAGTTCTATTGTCCCAAACTCCGCTGGTCCAGTACCTTTCAGTCCCATTCCACAGGATGAAATACTGACTAGTTCCGTTGGGATCGAGCACCAGCGAAAACAAACCGGGGGCTGGATCTTCAACATTCTTCCATGACGTCATGACTTGATTAGTCCCGGCCTTCTTGTTCATCCCTATTTTAGCTCCAGGCAGCCATGTATGAGTTGGGTACTCAAAACTCTCCCACAAACTCATATTAGTAGACCCATCTCGCAAAACCAAGTTCCCGTCATCCTGGATCACAGCCTGCGCTAGATTTGAGCCAGCGGAGTTGGTCAAATTTGTAGACCAAACTGGAATTTGAGAATCAGTGTTCACCAGGACCAAGTTCCCATCAGAGACTTTGAGCTCAGATCTGAACCTATCAGCCACGGGGACTTCTCTATTTGCTACCCAAACTATGTTGCCTATTGAAACCTTATTGTACCATATGCCTATGTAGTGCTTAGATAAGTTGTTGTTACCCGGTGTGAAGAATCCAAGCTTGAAAAGGCCACCGGCTGAAACAATGGTCTGATCACCGGAAAGGGTCTGGTTTGATGTGATCCTGTCAGCTCCATGAACCCCAACGCAAAAAAAGCTCCAGAAGATGAGGATGGTGGCTATGGAGGCCATGGCTGGTGTGCAAAGAGACTTGACAGGGCAGAGGAGTATATAATGTTGGAATTTGTGTTGTGGTGCTGAAACGGTCACAGGTTGAAAAGCAGGAAGATCTCTTCTGGAATTCGAAGTTGAAATGTTGCTCCAAAGTCAAGAGTCAGATGAATATTCTAATTGATTATCCCGTCACTTTCTCTAAGTTAGAAAATTTTGGCTCATAATTAATTATCTGCAGTTGATGATGTCTCGTACGGTCACTACGTGGTCAGCTGATATTGAGATGGAAGTGGGTCGGTGTACGGGTCGAATTGGATTAAAATGTCATGATTGACGCGGAGTAAGTTCGGGTCGGGTTGGATTAAAAAACTGAGTTGGTCTACGAATTGGGTAAATAAAAAAATATTAAGCAAATTCGACCCACGGATTATAATTCAGTCCGTTACGAACAAACTGAGTCGGACTAATTCATGAATTGAATTTACGGGTTGAATCCACAAATTGAATTTATTTATAATAAAAATATTATTGTTTAGATAGGGTTAGGGTTTAAAGAACTTCTATTTGTTCATTTATGAAAATGGGAGCCAATCAGGAAGTGCATAATAATGGCTAAAGTTTAAGGCAAACTAAGTCTATAAGCGGAAACTTTATAAATAGTTAAGACTAACAATGATCTAGGCCAATTAACTGTATGACATGCTAAAAAGATAATGATATAATTCATCTCCAATTTCATAATCAAAGTTTTATTTTATTGTCTTATTCTCTTCTTTCAGTAGCGAGCCAATCTTTTAGGCAAATGCACATTTTAATTGAAGTATCATTCAACCGTGATCTTTTGTCATTCAACCGTGACCCCACAAATTGACTTCCATCTCGAAGGCGACAACATGTTATGGACGAGTCCATTTTATTGTGTGCGTCGTTACAAAATAGTAAAATCAAGTGTGAAAATGAAGCTACCAACAGGAGTCCCAAACTCATCTTACAGAGCACCAAGGGTTCCCTCGCTGCGACTCTTGCGCAGATCCGAGCGTAAGCTGACAAGCTTGCTGCCAAAGTCCAAATAACTTGGTTTTGTTCCGCTAGGTGGGAGTCTTCCTTTTGACATTTTTGGGGCGGCAGCTGCTTGAGTTTTACGCCCATGAGAAGATGTGACTATTTTGTGAGCAGCCGGGGACTTCCTAGCAAGTTTGGGGTCTGACCGAAGGCTAATGCCCAACCTCACTGATCTCTCTGCAGCATCTTTTAGTGAGCTGGATTTTATAGGCTGCCGATTGTAATAGGCTAGATGGGGAAGGAGGCCTTGCAGATACTTCCTAAGTTGCTCATCTCCTACATTTTTTTGGGCAGGATTGCCTTCCAAGCTGATGGCCTGCAAGGAGTTGTAGTTTGCCGCTAATTGGCCCAGACACTTGCTGGTTGAGAGCTTATTGAAACGAAGATCGAGCAGGTTTAGCTTAAGGAGTCGATGAAGACCTTCAACTTCACTGATCTTGTTTCCCGCCAAGTACAGCTCCTTCAATGAGGAACAAGAAGCAAGACCTGTATACAAAGTGAATAAATTGAGAAATCAAGGTTTTGTAATTTTCTCACACATGTTCAAAGCACCGACAAATACAGCAGTGATAGAATTAACATGCCTGTGCACTTAAGGAGTAAACAAAACCTCAGTAAGGCTTATTTCACAAAGGAAAACAAAATGTTGCTGAAAAATGTCTTCCAGACCAGTTTTTTATCCAGTGCTTTTAATCATTCATACAAAGTAAAAAGATAAGAACCAACAGATGTAATAGTTCAGTTATAAATTTTGTACCGTGTCCGATGCGAAAAATACGATTATAGCTCAGGTCCAAGACACGCAGTCGTGTAAGTTCTCGGAGGCCCTCAATTGTAGAGATTTGATTCTTAGACAGATTCAATACGTGCAGACCTCGAGGAAGAGCTCCAGCAGTTATCCTGACTGTAAACTTGAAACAAGATTACTATGCAAATCATTATAGAGAATATGTGCATGATTGGGCTATTATGCCATATGATTTTCAAACTTCACAACCGTGCACTTATTGATCATGTATTTCATAATAGCAAACTAAATTTAAGAATGATAAAGCACATACAGACAGATTCAGAAGCCAAGGGATTGAAAGTCATAGAGGCATACCTATCGCATTTCCAGAAAGATTGAGCACTTTCAAGCCCACAAAAGCGCTGACGAACGGGATGACAACCAATCCATGATTTTCAAGGTGTGCTGTAGTAGAAGCATGACTCAGAGCAGAAATGTACTTCTTAGCAGCTTCCATGCCAGGGGTCACCTTAGCATCCATCTTGACGGCAGTCAACCCATCTGTGACATTGGTCACCCTCTTCAGAGGTTCATTAGAACTGGGCACCGGGTCTTCTTCCTGAAGAGGGACCCAATGCTGAAGATCCATTATCCATTCCTCTATACGCTTGGTCTTAAAATCCTTGCGAGGCACTTCTTCCCAATGATGAGACACCTTTCCTAGAGCGTTTTTGTCCATCTCTGTCTCCTCTATGACTGGCATTACCCAGTCTTTTGCTGCGACGTAGTCATAAGAACCATATCCATCTTCAGCAGTAATTTCATAAATATCTGCATTATTTTTTACAATGCTGTCATCTCTTTCTTGATCAGGGCACAGATGTTCTTCCACAGCCTCATTAAAGGAATTTTCTTTTCTGATCATATCTAAGACATGTAAATCCAAGGAGGATCTTGAACGAACTGGTTTCGAGGGAGAAGAATACCCAGTAATATTTGGAGAGGAGCGGGATTTTACAATCACAGGCATGGCACGAGGAGTTCGATCACTGTTATCTTCCTTGGCACAGTCATCGGATAATACAGCAACTGAACTTGTTTGGCCATCTTTTTCTGGAAGCTCAGCACCTCCAACTGAGAAAATTGTATCATCCATCACCCTATTCGAGCTTACTTGGACAGAGTGAGGAGGAAAATCCGGATACTGATTAGAATAGCTTGCAACATCATACTTCTTATAATCATGAACTGTCAACTCATTGCTACCGTGGGTTTGCTCTGTTTCTGTCTCATAATTGCTGCCAGATGCCCGGTTTTCTTCCAGTAAAACAGGCCCAAGGGATTTACTCTTATCTAGTCTCGTTTGTTGACTCACGATCTCCTTAACCAATGCGTGGCCTGTCTCAATCTCATCAGAATTCCGGCCTCTTTCAATAAAGGAGAACCCCTTTTCAATCTTAACCCGGTTACTAGTTTGCAAATTTTCATGTGCTTCCACCAATGAGGGGCGCAAGGTCGAGCAATTATACTCTTGTGTCTTCATTGTTACTGGAACAGATAACTGGCTCGCCTTCTGACAAAAAAAAGTCACAACATTGTAACAATCCTCGACTAACCCTCTGAAAAGTTAATGCATACACAACATTTAAGAAACAAATGAAGCATTCAGTTACCTTTGGTTTGTGAGTGTGTGGGTGATAATGGAAGCAGGAGAGCTTAAACATCTTATTAGTAGTCCTGACAGCAACTTCATCCATGCATAACTTGAACTAAACTATGTCTGCTGGCTTAACTTTATAAACTAGTAAATACTACGCTTTTGAATGTTCAGACACAGAAGCTTATCCACCAAATATCTTTGGAGTAATCTAGTGTGAAGCTTCCGGGTAAGGTTCAACCACAGAAAACCTTAGCCATAGTCGAGGGATAAACCCACAGAAACACGGCAAAATCTCCAAATGTGGGATGATCTTGATCGCCTTAACACGCAAATTAGAGTTAACCCATTAGTCTTGCCCCACACCCATTCAGAGGTGCGAGAAGCGTTTAACTTTATAGCAGCAGCCAGAATGAATGAAGACTTCTGTCAATTAGATAAAGGGAACTCCAGCTATGCATAAGAGACGTACGCCTGTAATATATGCAGAGAAATCTGTATAAGCATCAGAGAAATTCATAAATGACACATAGGTCAACCCAGCACACCAACATCAGATTCCATTCGCAGCTTAACAATCAACCAGACTATGCTGCCACAAAATAGCATAAACAAGAAAAATAACAACCTTTTCCTCCTGAATCCTTACAATTTTTTGGTGCCATTAATTTAAAACCTAATACAACACTGAACAAAACAATGGCTGCTCCACAAAGAAAACTCTCTCACCTTCAGAAACCAAAGGAGAATACCACCAGAAAGTAAATGAAACAAAAACAATCTAATCTTATAAAAGGAAACAAAAACCAGACATCGCCACAAAAACAGTCAAAAGCAAGGGAAAGAGACGAGAATGATAAAGCCAAGAACAAAAATCAACCACAAAAAAACCTAATAGCAATCAATTCAGAAACCAACGCTACACACATGGAATGAAAGATGCATTGATTGTCGATCAGATCTCGTCTATTGGCATCAAGAAGGCTCTACCACCGACAACAAAATACCAATCGTCGTTCTGAATCCGATAAAACAAATAAAGAAGAGAACAACAGACATTAACCATGAAGCATATCATTGAATTTAATGAATAAAAAACATTCAGATGAAAGAATCGATAAAGATAGCGTCAAGGAGATGCAGACCTCTGTGTAGCCAGACTTGCAGGGAGGAAGAAGGACGCTTTTCTGGAGAGAAGAAACAAAATTTATGAATACACAAACAAAGAAGGAAGATATGTATTAATTATAATAAACATTAATTAAAAGAAACAAAATAAGTAAATCGAATCCTATAACCTTTTTATTAAACAGAACCCTAATCACAAAAAAAAGAAAGATGTGCCTCCTTTCATTTGGTCCACTCATTTTAATGTATTGGATTTTTATATCCAAAAATTCCACGTGGCCGAATTAAATATTATAATATCATATTACTAGTCATTCATTCAAATAAAAGTATAACCTTTTGTAAAATATATATTCTTTCTTATAATTCAAAAAGAGACAGTTACAAATGAGAGTTCAAAATTAAAAGGGAAAGACGGAGCTAATCGAAGTTCTTTTTTAATAAAAATCCATCTACCAATACCTTATACGAAACAAAAGATAACTTTTGCCTCAAAATAAGAGGGATATTAGTGCTTCCAATTAGTTGACATAGTTTTTGACACGTGTTTAATAAAATATTATAAATTTATTTAGGGAATCAGATTTATAATTAGAATTTGAGTAGTGTGGAAGTTAACTTTTCAGGTTTTGAATGGAAGAAGATTTAAGGAGGAGAATCAGATTCACTTTAATTGCTGACCACAACCACAATCAGATAATGTGCCAAAACCTAACCTACCACGTTAAAGAGTTTAATGGATATTTGAGTATTTATATTCAGCACAAGTCTATTAGATGATTTATTGACCAAACCAAGAACAGAAAAAACATTTTATCATACAGGTAAACATAGTTAGGGGTGGGTTTATCTGACTAAAGTTCCTTTGAAGTTTTCTATGGTTGGAGAAAGTGTATTCATTTTGTTGATTTTAGTACTAAAAGTGCTTATCAACTTTTTGAAACTTTACAGAAGATTGATAAAAAGTGAATTGTGACGAGGTTGTATGTATGAAAAAAATCATGTCACAAATTAAGTCAACAATCATATATCATAGAAGTTCAAATATAAATATGACACGGTGTGTGTTCTTTTATATTTATATTTTATAATTATAATTATAATTATAATTTTATTTATATTTATTTATATAAATACTTTATAAGTACAAAAGAACATAGCGAGATTCAAATTCTCCCAACTCCTTAGACATGTGAGTACTGATTGAAAACTAAATTGTTTGAGCTTCCAACGCTACAAGTTGATGAGGCACACTGTGTGGGTGACATGAGCATGCGAAATAATGTACAATTAGAAGGACCCAACAAAGCGCTTCAAGAATTCATTTGTAAGAAGTCATTTCTTTAGATTTCTTTTTGCCGGCCTTTAAGAATGTAGACGCATCAATCCACTTTTAAGACTCATTTAAATTTTCGTCTAGCAAGTTTTATATGGATATTTGAAATTCGTATGTTTGTCAACTGTTTCAATATTTGCATTAGTTGTTTCACAATGCTCAAACAGATAGTATTTCGACAGTTGTTAGTAACTATACAAGTGGTATGATGAATTATAAATGACACAAGATATGATCACTCTGTTCAGCTCCACGAGCCTAGTCATGGGAGGTTTCTCTAAACTCCAGGTGGAAAGCATTTCAATATCAAATGGTAAATTACAATATGCCTTACGTAACAAGCTAGACTCCCTCTGTTACAGCTATATCGTTGCACCACAATGAATGCGTCTGACTCCCTCAGACTCAGATCCCTCTCTAGTCCACCTCGATCTGCCTCCCACAGATTGTAAGTTCTCCTCCTGAGAACACCAGCACTTCAACGAGATGCTCTCATAGTCTGTTCGTACAACAATCGAAACAGCTAGTGATCAACTTCTAGTGAGCTCAACTTCCGATCGATCTCCAATAATGATCAAGCTCCCTCTGATGCATTTATTCACACGATAATGATATTCTCGTCGGATTTTTTCTTTTCGCGTGATCAGAAGATACCTCGGGATGCATCAATTATATGAATCAGTTGCTTGCTCACTTTAGGCGAGGAATGATTACCTTTATATTGTAGATAATCATCCCTTCCTAAAAATTCCCAATCTTCCGTCGAAAGAATCCCGATATCTTTGGTTTGATACTCATCTAAATCCAAGCCGCCTCGATGAGCTAACTCCGGCTCACCCTCTTATTGGAGCTTGAACTTCCTTGATCTTGTGAACTTTGTTGCTCTGTTTCGACATTCCTGTTACAGCTCACAGACACTTAACTGATATAGACTCCGTTTGCCAAAAACATTCCACACACATCCATGAGACACATAGACTTAACAATATTAATTCAAGGGTAAAATCTCTTCACAAATATGAGTCTCTTTAAAATCAAGGGATTATAAGAGCTCGTTCCTGACAGTCTCAACTCTCAAAAAATACGACAATAACATTCAAAACTTTCCAAGAAGTGGAGCAAGATATACATCTTTACCGCTAGCCTTTATAAGCATACCTCCCATTTACTCGTTAGCTAAAAACTAAGGTTCCCATTCCTCAAGGTTTCTCTTCACAATTACATTCATACGAATGCCAAACCCTCTTTTCTTGAGTTTAGGTATACATTAACGAAATCTTCATACGTGTAATTTTTTAGAGCTCGAAGTTGTTACGCCAATGCCATCCTTTCTCTGCATTCCACACGGAACACTCAAGAATATTTACATGTTTTTGGAGTAGTCTTATTAAAGATGTGAAAGTGTATATTTGAAGGGAGACCAATCCTCTCCTACCAAACAATCCAAATATAAGCAAACACTTGAAAAATGTACACAAAGCAATCATGCTCTCTTTCTTTACTCTAATAAAAAAATTGACTTAGCAAGCAAGCTATTAAAGTTTCAATTTATAATCAAGATAAGGAAATAATTATGCGACATCAAGCTCAATAAGAAAACATTTGAGCTGATTTCATGAAATCGCCTCACTGGGCTAAACCTTGTTTGGTGGATTGACATGGCTAGCAGGTTGGTGCATTTGTTCTGTTTTTGCTTAAAAAATAAAGCAGCCAACCACAACCACAACCACAACCACAAACTTACTTTATAAATGTTCCAAATGAAGAGCCATTAATCTCAATAATAGTTACTTGTTGATCAATATTGATTCCAACCACAGTATTATATTTGATTTGCTTGACCCGTCTAATTATATTTGATCCATCCATTGATTGATGAATGTGAGTGCATCGTTATCTTTAATCATTTTCTATGTTCTTGTTATACATTACATTTAAATAATCTCAATTAAAGCTGAAGGATCAGCTTGTTTAACTTTAACTAAAAGGGTGACATACATATTTTTAATTCTATATATTGTCAATTTATGTTTCAGGGGTCAATTTGTAGTCAAACATAATTTATAGTTTTAGCAAGGCTAAGGGTCAATCCATTGAGCAAATGTGTAAGTGTATCAAGCAAGAAAGTATTTCTACTTAACTATTCTAGCAAGAAAATATAGAAATTAGAGTCCTAATGTAAAGAGTGAGATTTGTACTAATAAACAAAGCATTCCACAATCAATAAGGAAAGAAGTTTTAAGTGGAAAGGAAGAAATGCTTGAGAAGACTCGGAGAAAGGTATTTCTCTCTTTTTATCAATGTTATACCGAAAAATTCAAATTGGTTGAGGTCAATATTTCGACAAGTGGGTAAAGTCAGAATGTCTTCATACCTACAAGTAAAAGAACAAACAAAAAAGATGGGATAGAATGATAGTAGGAGGAAGTAGGGTGAAGGTGAATTTGGAAAGCCATAATCTAGAAGAATGACATCAAATAGAAATTAAAGTTTGGAGACAAGAAACTAACCTACCCAAGAAGACCTGGAAGGCAAAGACAACTTCAAAGAATAGTGTAGAAGAAGATTTATCAAACTCTAAAGAGAATGTACGGGTAAAAAAAAATCATAGTTTGGAACCAGCCTAATTCGAGAAGCTCCAAGCCAGCCGGTTCGTGACCGAACGACGGTTCAACAAGCAAATCGGCAACTCTGACCAAACCGTCGGTTGGAACTGAACCAGCCTGAAACCTAATTCTAAAAATTAGATCAATTGATTTTTAGTATAAATAAAAACCCAGAACTCATTCACAAGAGTTGAAGATTTTCAGAAACCAGAAACCAGAGGCAAGAGAGCAGAGAGAAAGACAAGAACTTGAAGTAAAGATCATCGTCACGGTCTCTTCATTCTCCATTTTCTCAACTCTTGTATTGGTAGTAATCACCATGAGTAGCGAATAGTCTTTTAATTCTGGGATCCTACGGATCTCATGCATATACTGAACAACTCATGTTATCTTAGTGACTTTCAATCATGTTAATGAAGTTCTTTAATTCTATTGCTCTTAATTTATCGTTCCAGCATGTTTGACGTTGATTGTGATGCCTTCATGTTAGAACGAAATTAGGTTAAGGACCAAAAAGATGACTGGGTCTGAGGTAATTAACCAGAATGAGTAGGATAGATATCGAAGCATGATAGCTATACTGTTAGTACGTGAATTGATAGGGAAGTTCACATCGTTTGTCTGAAAACCCTAGGCTTGATGAGTTGAAACTGTTGATAATCTGTGATTGGACGACGTTCAACAGTCTAGATTAATTCAGATAATGATCCGTGATTGGACGGCTTGCATGATGTTATTGGGTTATTTCCACTATTTTATAATATGATTGGTTTGTTGGAATCATTACATGATTTGTATATTAGGCATGAGTGTAGTTTGATCCTGGAACTCCTTCTCTGATAAAATCAACCTTTTACTCTTAGCATCATTAGGATAATTAGCATAACTTTTTTAGATTTATGTTAGGAATAAGTAAAAATGTTATTTGCTAACTAATATATACACACGCCTATTCCTTGGATTGGCAATTGGCTTACCAAGGTTTATAAATTGTGTTTGACAGCAACTTGACCCCTAAAACATATATTGACAAACTATAAAGGGTTAAAAATATGATTGTCAAACACCATCATATCATCTCCCATTTTAAATATGAAATTACGCGCGTTGTTGTTGTCGTCACCCAAAAGGATGGTCTAGCAACTTCTAGGTCACTTGCGAAATTTACTTGCCAAGGCCGAAACTGGAAGACTCAAACACTTTGGTTACCCAGTTCGGCAATTACCTACGTCTGTGGAGGACTTCTCTCCAGTCCTCAAGATTCCACTATCACGGTTAAAGTACAAAACTACCAGAACTTAGCCTATGCTAGTTCAATCTTAACTTCTAACCTAGCTAGAATCTCCGGTCAATCTGATCATACAGACTAGCGTATAATGCCAACACAATCCAGTAATAGAAAGCAACAACTCTGATCATACATACTCAGCATATTCTGAAACAATGTGTTAAGACAGGATGTTATAACAACTTACAATGTCAAGTTGCTTCCGTAGCTATTGTCCACGACTCTCCAAGCTCTCCCGGCCGAGCAGTCAGAACTCCACAAATTCTCCCGACTCTGGTGACGCTCCCCCTTGATCAGTGACCGCCTGTCAACTATATGGGACCTTTCTCTACTCTTTGCTTATTGCCCGTGAACGGCTCTCCCGCGGTGATACTCCAAAGGCTTATGTACTTAATCTTTCAACGAGGCTTTGCTCCAGTTGAACTCTGACGATCAAGCATTGATCAGACTCGTCCAGTCCTGATCACTCTCAGCTTTTGCACTCACACTCTCAGACTTTGCGCTCTAATTTCTAGCTCTTACTCTTTACTTAAGCGTATGTGAGATGTCTTCTTCCGTAGGGGCGCTGCCTTTATATACTGTTGTCCCTTAAAGGAATAAGGAAATCCTAGTTCCACTAGGAGAGCTACTGCTTTCTAAACTTTTTTTAGCAATTTAAGATATATCCCAAGATCTTAGGAGGTTTGTTGAGATATGATTATAATAAACTTCTTCCTAAAAACTTTTTTAGAAAACATATCTTTTGCTAGAGCAATCCGAGATGAATCTGCTATCTGTTGCTGCGTGGAAGACTACAACGAATAGAAAGCTTACCCTAGACGCCAATCCTCGACTTTTGGTAGATTACTAAAAACCCGTAGATGCCTGTAGTCACGATGCTCCAGTTGTTGTCTTCACAGGATGTTGTAGCATCTTACTGTACTGGTAGCCATTTTGTTAATGGATGTCATACACCATAACAAAATACTTTACCTTTACGCCTCTTGTCAGCAGCAGCCTAGTTTTTCTGGCTTGTAGCTTCCAGCATTGCCTTGACTTCTTCTTTCACAGCTTGTATTTTGTTAGCCATCTTCTCAGTTATGACACTTACTCCACGACCTTTGGGTAAATGATGCGGAGCAAATGTCGTTATCTTATTTGGAAAATTGGGATCATCCAAAGAAGGTGCACGCCGGCGGTGCAAGTTAGCGGTGTTTATGCAGTCGGTGTCAGATGGGATATTATAATACCTTTTTCCAAGCGGAAAGGACTTGCGGACAAAACTCACCAACTTCGCTCGTGACGTATGAGCTTTTTTTGCCATGTGACATCATTTCCTATTTTATTTTGAATTTTTATGTTTCTAGGGTTTGTATGTTTTCGTTTTCCCTGTTTAAGAACACTTTCTTACGCTTAGTAAAACAGTTAAATTTTATTTAAATAAAAAATTTGAGGGTTTTCCTTTCTTCAATTCTCGGTATTCTACGGAATCAACGAGGTTTGACCTATGGACTAGCCACGCGCGCTGCATCAGTAACTTCACTAAGTTGACAACATGGTTAGGAACAGATGGATAAACTATCGAAAATGGTGATCGCCCAATGGCTGAATCTACTGTGTTGTTGTCCACAAACTCTAGTTGAGGCAAAGCTAAATCCCACCTAGTATGCTTGTCACCACACACGCTTTAATTCATGTTTCCATGTCATCTGTTTGTCACCTCACTCTGCCCATACGTTTGAGAATGCGCCGTCGAACTTCTGTTTAGTGTTGTCCGTAACATCCTCCATAATGTAATCCAAAAATGAGATAAAAACTTAGTGTCCCGATCTGATGTGATAGACTTAGGTACTCCCTGCAGACGCACAATTTTCTTGAAGAAGATTTTTGCAACGTTAGAAGCATCTGATATCTTTCGACAAGCAATAAAATCTGTCATCTTTGAAAATCCGTCCACCACGACAAATACAGAATCAACTCCCTGCTATGTTTTTGAGGCAAACCTAAAACTAAATCCATAGAAAATCCTGTCAAATATCATCAGGGATAGGTAAAGGCATATAAAGACCAGTGTTCTGAGACTGACCTTTGACACCTGACATGTGAACACTTCTTCACAATAGCAGCTCCTTATGTGTGGCTGTTGTAAAAAGTATGATTGCAAGAGTCTGTATTTCTATTTAGCCAAATGTTTTAGTTTTTTGGTTAAGTATTGTTTTAGCCGTTGATCTGAGTTTTAGTTGGATGGCTGAGATTGGCTCTTGGGTAATGAAGTGCTACGTTTTGGGTTGAGTTTAAAAGCCCAAGTCATCTCCATTTTAGAAGACAGAACAACAAAAAGAAATTGCTTGATTAAAAGATATCGGGAAAAAGGCTTCAAGAGAAGGAGTCGCTGTGGCGAGTTAGGGCAGAAACGAAGGTGTTGATCCGGGAAGCGTGAGGCAGCGGTCGAGTTTCCAGCCGTCATCGCGAGGATTGCCTGAATCTGCTCGGCTGAGTTTGGTGGGTTGAAGCTAGGCTTCGACTGACTGATTGCAGCGGTAAGGTTTGAAGTTCTGGTGGCCAGATTTGTGCTTAGTGCACTGTCAGTGTTCTTGCTCTGTCTTGGGCGTGTAATAGAGTCTGGTAGATTCTTGTAAACTCTCTATCATAGTGGATTTGAGCCAGGCTGTGCTCAACGTGGATGTAGCTCTTTTAAAGAGTGAACCACGGTAAAATCTGTTGTTCTTGCTTTCAGGTTTTCTTTGATTGTATTCTTTGAGTTTAGAAGAGAGAAATTGACAGGTTGAGTGTGTGGTAGAAGTTGGTTGCATTAGAACAGTGAAGGGTAAATTACAACAG
This sequence comes from Umbilicus rupestris, assembly GCA_963678935.1. Classification (NCBI taxonomy): domain Eukaryota; kingdom Viridiplantae; phylum Streptophyta; class Magnoliopsida; order Saxifragales; family Crassulaceae; genus Umbilicus; species Umbilicus rupestris. The sequence goes on from OY787621.1 coordinate 10,398,133, forward strand.
TGGCCAGTAATATCGCTCTTCCAGATTAGACATTGTCTTGTCTCTTCCCAAATGACCAATGAGCCCTCCACCATGCAAGTTACGTATCAGCTTTTCGCTCAACGAGGAACAAAGAATACACAACCGATCTCCTTTAAAAAAAGATATCTTGAATGTGAAAATCTGCACATGGATGCTGAAATTTACACTTAGCCCGCACATCTTTGAAATTTGAATCCTCCTTATATAAATCCTTTAGCACATCAAACCCTACAACTTCTTGAGCTAGAGTAACAAGCAAGGAAGCTCTTCTACTCAATGCATCAGCCACCTTATTCTGAAATCCAGACTTATGTTGAATGATAAACAGAAACTTTTGTAGGAAGCTAACCTAATGAGCATGCATCTTATTGATAACCCTCTGACTATGAAGGAATTTCACCGTCCGATGATCATCAAAAAGGATAAACTCTCACTGAACAGATAGTGTTCCCACTACTGCAAAGCCCGAAACACGACATAAAACTCTTGATCATAGGTGCTCCACTTCTGTCGCGCTTCACTTTACTTTTCACTGAAATAAGCCACATGTCTCTTCTCTTGAGATATGACAACACCAATTCCCACTCCACTAGCATCATACTCAACCTGAAAAATCTTATCAAAATCAGGTAAAGTCAAAATAGGCGTCGTACATAACTTCACCTTGATCCGCGCAAAACTCGCCTCTTGCTCGGGACCCCACTGAATCTTTACTTTCTTCAAACCCTCCCTAATAGGTGCAGTGATAGTACTGAAATCACACACAAATCGCCTGTAGAAAGTAGCCAAACCATGAAAACTTTGCACCTCCGTAACTGATTTCGGTGCAGGTCAATCCCGAATAGCACGCACCTTCTCCTCATCCTTCTGAATTCCCTCTTCCCCAACAATAAAATCCAAAAACAACAACTTGTTGGCACAAAATGTGCACTTTTTCAAATTGATGTACAACTGATTCTCCCGAAGAACCTGCAAGACTTGTCTCAAATGCTCCAAGTGTTCCTCTTTAGTCTTGCAATAAATTAGAATATCATCAAAATAGACAACGACGAATGAACCAATAAAAGGACGCATAACCTGATTCATCAGTCGCATGAAAGTGTTGGGTGTATTAGATAATCCAAAAGGCATGACTAACCACTCATACATGCCATATTTTCTTTAAAAAGCCGTCTTCCACTCATCACCGGCCTGATTCGGATCTGGTAAATCTAACTTTGAGAACATTCTGGAACTCGACAACTCATCAAGCATGTCATCCAAACGAGGAATAAGAAACAGATGCTTGATGGTAATCTTGTTGATAACCCTGTTATCCATGCACATCCTCCAGTTTTCTTACGAACGAGAAGAACATGTAGTGCATATGGACTCATGCTTTCTCTAATGAAACCCTTCTTCGACAAGTCCTCAATATATTCCCTCAAAATCTCATTCTCCTTCAAGCTCATACGATAATGCAGAAGGTTGGAAAGACTCGCTCCAGGAATCAGGTCAATATGATGTTAGATATCTCACATCGGAGGTAGCCTGTTCGACAATTCTTCTGAAATCAGTTCACCAAAATCTCAAAGAATCTCCTCTACTCCTGCTGGAATCGCTCCTCCTTCGTTCACTGCATTGAAAATGCCTTGATCACCACTGAGCAGAAACACGCTGACCTTTTCACCTCATCATTCAGCTCCTTCTCACTTTGCCATTATAAAAAATCAGTGATAAAACAACAAGAAAAAGTCTGCCATTATCAACTGACTTAGCGGAAGCACGTGAATTCGCAAGCGACAAATTCATAAGAAAAAGAAAGTTGGAATCCACTAAAAATATATAATAAAAAAAATTCTAGGAATTTTATGATTCAAAGATGTCTTCTTTTGTACATCACAATCCTATTTATATAGAAAAAAAATAAAATTAGAAACATAAAATATTATCAAAACACAATTTAGGCAAAGTAAAAGAAAATTATTAAAAAAGGAAAATAGTTTAGGTTAAAGAATGTTGGCAATCGAGAAAATCCTCTGAGAATAGGAAAAGTGTGATTTTTCCCCGAAACGAAGATGAAGGGCCGAAAAACATCATACTTTATGAGCGAAGCTGGTGTTTCGATTAGAAGGCCGTTTAGCTTCAAAAAATCCAATTTTCACAATGATAGAACATGATCCATATTTTCTTTAAATTCCGTCGTTAAAGCCTTTATATCATAAAATGAGGTGAGGCGACGTCGGGCGTTACTTTTCGAAAACCTATAAAAGGAAAGCCTCATCTTATTTGTAAAACACACAAAAGTGAATACATCTCTCCGGCAATCCTTAGTGAAGTTCAGGCCGTCTGATCTTTGAGTTTCTCTCCTTCTCCATTTGTGCAATTCTTTGGTGCAAAAAGAAAGTTCGTTGAGTCGTTGTATCTTGGGAAGCGGTTGATCAAAAGATTCCAACAGCGAAGGGAGGCCAATAACGCTTTAAGGAGATCGTCAAATGAGCTTCGACTTCTATTACTCTGGTTTTGTACAATTTTATTAACTTTAATATTAATTTTTTATTACTGCACACAAATTGTTGAATTGTTTCAACACAAAGCTATTCAGAAGAAAATTCAAATGACAAAGAGGAGGAAATAGCCGAGAATGATCAAAAGTAAAAAGAAAAGAAAAAGAAGAATGGTCCGGCCAAAAACGAAAAAAAAGAAAGAAAGAAAAAAGCAGTCATTGCATAAGGATGATGAAATAGAAGAATACAACATTATTTTAGATATAGATGAACTGGAAAAAAGATTGCAAGTTGGTCAGCTAAATAAGACAAATCAATTACACATTGATGATCAGTTTTATTTTAGAAAAAATTAATTTACTTGCATGGTCAACCATCAATGGAGAGGTATGTTATCCAAGGACTCAGTCAAAACTTGAAGCTATATATGACAAATTGTTTTTTTTTTCTTTTTTCAATTTAGAACCAATGAGACTCCCATCATCACGACATCTACGGATCATATAAGACGACGGTTTTCATATAAATATCATTTAATGCTATTATATGACGGCATTTACAAAATGTTATCTTAAATGTTACCTTTAGACGGAGTTGAAAAAAGATAGTTTTTTGTTTAAAGTATAGACAATGTTTACCTAAGAATGAATCGTTTATGATGAATAAATACACCACACTTTTTACGAAGCATCATCGATACTTTGAACATAAGGTGATGTCTTAAAAATTATTATCTAATGTTCGATAATAGACGATGTTTTTTCAATCGAAGGTGTAGTGTTATGTTCAAAAGTATAGTCGGCGTTTTCATAAAAACACATTGTTTATGTCGAAACATTATACTACGCTTATAGAAAGCACCTATAATGTCTCCACATAAGACAATAGATACAATGAAACTATTGTAAACTTTATCTATTATTATATTTAAGCAAATTAACGGCATATTTTTGCTACGAATGTCATTTTCACACAACTCAACAAATTTTTTTATATACTACACCCAAAACTACTTGGGCTATTGTCGAAGTAGCCTTAAGTATAGCTTCGTTCCTGGTTGTGATGGTTGGAGTGGGGTGTTTGGTTATGGTGGTATTGCGGTGATGGTGTGGTGGTGGTTTTATGGAGGTAGAAAAAAATGATGAATAGTAATATTAAATATTAAATTAAATTAAATGAAGTATTTCTGTAAATAAATTCAGTTCAAAAAAACAGACCCAAGTGAAAAAGCTAAGGATACATACCCATTTGGCTATGAAGGTGGAATTCATTTTCTAGGAGATGAAGAGGAAATTATCCAAACCCGAAAACAAGGAGGTATCAATTATAAGAAATGATTAGTGGAAGAAGGCGAGCGAGGGAGTTTGTTAAGTTAAAGAGAAAAAGTAGGAAGAGGTAAGGAGATTGGAAGAGAAGTTGGGACAGGTGAAGAATAGAATACAGTGAATGCAAGAGATGAACTTCAAAAGACAGAAAGCATGGAATTAAGGATTGCAAGATACGTAGTTATCTTGAGTAGATAGATTGAGAAGAAGAGATGCAAGTATTTGGAGTCTCATTCTAAAGAACGAAGAAAGGAGGGGGATAGAGATTGAAGAATGACCACTTGATTAATAACTGGGTCAATGGATTATGGGAGAATATTTATTTAATTATTAGATATGGTAATACGGAATTCACGATCATATTGATTGAGATTCATTGTTCAATAAATAAATTAAATTAAATTTTATAATAGTAGATGAGTGGATATTATTGAGGCGGTGGGGGATGAGCAATGAGTGGGTAACTAGAGATGGTGACTATCGGGTCAACCTTTGTTTGACCCAAGCCCTAGACAAATTAGTCTTGTTGGGAATACATAGAGACTAAAAATATTGCATATCTTTTACATGGTCAAGAATTTGACACGACATCTTTCCATACCAGCAGAAAAGGGCCGTTCAAATGGCAAATCTGAGTTAAGAATAAGCAAAAGAAAATATCTAACTGGGCGGCCACAATCCAATGCGAGACTAGTTGTTAATAATCAACTACTAAATAATCGGAATAGAGTGTTGTTAGGGCCAAGATTTTACGGCTGTTCATGATGACTTTCCACAGCTCCAAGAGGATGCCTGTGAAATCGAGATTTGGGGAGCTTAAATATGTAAGTTCTTGGAGATAAATAGTTGGTTAGAATTTTAGGGCATGGAGATATTTATGTACCTGAATTCGACGATCGGAGTCGAGCTCGCGCATACGCTTCACCGATAGCCTTCTGATGGCACGAAAGGATGATGGCGGTGACGACGATGACGAAGAGTCGTCGCTGGCGGCCGGAGGAGGAGATGAAGGAGTATACGACCACGGCACTACCTGATTCTCGCCTTCCTCGTCCTCACCATCGCTTCCACTCATCTCATCCTCCTCGTCGCATTCCTCACCAGATCCGATGTCAGAATCAGCATCAGCGAAAACCTCATCATCCTTCCTGTCTTCCACGCACTTCTCGCACTCCGTCAACGTATTTCCAAGCCTCGCGCCGGACGCCTCCCATGGCGTTGGAGACTGGCACGTCTTGCACAACAGGGTCCGCGAGTGCCTCGCCACTAGAAAATTCGCCTCGTGTACTCTCAGATCGCATCTCGCGCACAGGCTAGCCTGATCTGACTCGCAGTACAACCTCGCCGGGAGCCTGCAGAGCTCGCACTTCTTCATTTTCTCTCTAGTTTTGTTTTTCGCAGACAAGAAAGCTAACGAGAATTATAACCGAGTTGTCCACCAGCTTCTTATATATAAAATATATGAATTTCGAATTGCCACCAAAACTAAATTCAGCCCTTGTAAGGTTTTTTTAGAAAATGCCGTTTTGACAAATGGAGCTTTTGGAAAGTCAAGGTTGAAAATGTAGAGCATAGTATAACGTCGTCCCAAAGCCGGAATTGAGTACGGCGAGAGGTCAAAATGCAGAAAATAGGTGGATGAATGTGGCTGAAAAACTGATTGAATTGAATGAATCGGAGATGAGGGAAGATCGTTATTTATAACGATCCTCCTTTCGGAGATAACAAGCAGGTACAGTCTTATACAATTAGATCCCTAGTCTATTTGCAAAACACACTCTGCATTTATAGGAATTACAAAATGCTACGCAGGACTATGAAATTGGATTTGGATCTAGACTTGGGGCTGTTCCTGGCGATTGCGACCGAGGCGGAGGAACTGGAGCCGAATGAGCTGGAATCACCAACCCACCTGTATGCGGATGGATCATCTAGAAAAGCTGCAGTAGAGAGAGTGAGTTTATGCTTAGTGTCCACAGGAGTAGAGGATGGCTTACAACCGAGGAGACGATCATCAGTGATAAGGTCCAAAGCATATTTCATTTGATTGATAAAAATGCCTGACTCAGAATGTGCTACCTCTATCACTAAAAAATAGTGAATTTGGCCAAGGTCTTTAATCTTGAATTGGGAATGAATGAACCCCTTTACCTCAACAATCAGATCACTAGAAGTTCCTGTGATTAGGACATCGTCAACATAGACTAGGAGAATCAGGAAATCATTACCTTTGGTTAATGTGAAAAGGGAGTAGTCATTTAGACTAGCCTTGAAACTATAGGAAATTAGAGAATCACTGAATATGTTAAACCATTGACGGAAAGCTTGTTTCAAGCCATAAAGACTCCTTAACAATTTGCAAACCTTGCTCTGAGACTTTTCTAACTTGTAGAAGCCAGAAGGATTTGTCATGTATACTTCCTCATTCAGAAAACCATGTAGTTGTTGCTGCATTTTCCAGTCTCGCTCCATTTGTAGTTGATTTTTCGAGATGTTGTTTTTGAGTTTCTGCAATGCTCAATAAAGCTGCATTTTGTGCTTCATTGGTTGATGTAACAACCTTCTTGCCTTTTCTTCTAGCTTCTTTCGCCGCCTTTACTCCCGATGGTCTAATCGGACTCAAAGAACTTCTGGAATTACATTCAGGTTAGAAAATATCGGTTCCTCAAAGTCAAGATTTGTAGGTACCTAACTCGTACGCACTTCATCAACTATCGGGCTAGCTTCAAATGTGTAACTAGGCGGAGTATTGGTTTCAACCGTAGCAAATGTTTGATGATCCTTCACTTGTTCCCAACATTCAAAATGTGTGAGTGCTTTCTTATTGGCAACAAATAAAATTTGAGCTTTCCTTATCTAAAAAATGAATGATGAGATATTGTGTAAACACATCATCATAATGTACAAAATAAATTTGTAATAATATAATGAAAAAAGATTTAAAAAAAAACTACTTCATCTTGTAAATTGCATCCCGATTCTGAATTTCATTTTGCATATGCTAGATTAGAACCCCAGAAAATCAATATGGGTTTCAATTTGGATAAACGAGCTTGAAACGCGGATAGAATTCTCTCAGTCTCGATGATTATAATTTCATTCTCATCTCTAACTCAATTTTGTTGATAGTTGTCATGAATCTTTTCTCATAATTTGTTCACCTTTTGTTTTCTCCCGGAAATTGGATCAACGGATTGGTGGCAATGGGATATGCACAATTGTACAACTTCAGAAGTAGACCAGTTGATATTGAAAGTTATTTGGATGTGGAATAAACAAATGTTTGAAAATATTTGCTAGAGTGAAATTGGAATGTTGGGAGTACCTAAAGATTTGTATTTATAGACAAAAATATGAGAGGATTAAAATTTAATTTATCCTGATTTTTTTTACTTTTTTTAAATTATTTAATCAATTATAACGGTTCACTAATCTGAACCGTTAAAATATATCCGTTGGAACTCCACTGCCAAACTTTCTCTCTGGCTTGCTGCCAGACAACAAGTTCTCTACGCATGCTGCTCTCCACTGCCCCAACTGCTCCGCTGCACATCTTTTCTTCATATGGTGTTCTCCATGGGCATATCAAGCTGCCAAAATGTGGTAGCGCTGCATATGCCCTTATAGTATTGTCAAACATGTCCAATGTTGATATAACTATCTCACCTGATGATGTTGTGTGGCAGTCTTTGACAAAATCAGCTCACTCAAACAAGCTCCTGCTGTAGCAGTTCCTGGAGCACGGAGCTATAGCAGAAGCAGCGCCCATTCGGAATTTGCATTCAACGGACCGTATTGAAGAAGAGTGCTCTGCGGGGAGCTTCTAAATATTCAATAAAGAATATCCCAGTGAAGCGTCCCGTGTCCAGGTAAAGATTTGTTTCTGGGAGATTTGATTTTCGAAATCAAATCTAATCTCCTACAAACTAGGAGATAATGTTTCTTTAGGGAACTTACAAAAAGCGGAAACTTGTGCAAGGCTGTGCGAGTATTTAAAGGAGGCTGAGCAGACCGTCCTGACCATCGAAGCTGAGAGTATACAGAGATAGCATACGTAGAATACCAGAGAGTGGAATTCGAGTGCGAGAAGAGCTTCGACCATCACCGAGAGCACCGCAGGCGCGTGGAGCTGTGTGATTGAATCGAGGGTGATCGAGACTTGCAGAGTCTGATCACTTCTTGATCTGGAAAGCCAATTCAGAGCATCGAAGTGCTTGTTAGTGGATCAAGGAAGGTCGTGGAGCAATTGTTGAGTGAAGGTACTCGAACAATTGGCTGAAGGCTGTGTCTTGCTAGTGGCAGGAGGTCATTGAGTGAGGGGGAGTATTCCAGAGTGTGCAACGCTCGTGGAATTGTCGATCGGCTCAGCTGAAGGCTTGGAGCGACGTGGACAAATTGTGCATCGGCTGTGTGCTACAGCAGGTGCTATAGCAGACCTGCAGAGACTGCGTGTTAATTAGAATAGGCTGGGATTCGTTGAGTCAGTAGTTGTTCTAGATTAATACCAGTGTAGGTAGTTGTGACACAAGTCAGAGCCTGTTCTGATTATGATCAAAGTTCTAGCTAAGGTTGAGTAGCATAAGTTGCGTGTTGACGAACCATGTTGTACGAGAGAACCTTGAGCTTAGTGGATTAAAGGACTGAGTTTAGTCCTTCCCAAAGGTAGGCACTTGGCCGAACTGGGTGAACAAACCATTGTCCCTTGTTCTATCTTACTGCATCAGATTTGGGTGTTCAAGAATATGATGTAGCAACTGCTTGTACACAAATCTGCATCTCAGGGACGCTGCGGAAATTTCATCACAAAAATCATTATTTTTATTACGACTCGAGATTGAGCTACTTGCCAAAAAATATTATAATCAATAACCAAAATGTATTATCGCACTTCCAAAATTCTATATCAGAGTCCAAGCAATTATAACAAATTGTTCTATTCAAGTAAATTTTATTGTTATCTAACAAATAACATATATGCTCATGAGAACCAAATGCATTACCAAATCAATCCAATTTTATACCTTAAAAAATGGAATTAACCCTATATAACAAAAATCAAGCATACATGAATTTATAAGACAAATATATGAAAACGGAAGCTAAAAAATGTGTAACGTCGACAGCAGGGTTCGAACCTGCGCGGGCGAAGCCCAACAGATTTCAAGTCTGTCTCCTTAACCACTCGGACATATCGACTTTTGTTCAATTAAACGATGGTCTAATATATAACGTTGGTAACACGATGCACAGCTGCCAAGCAGAGTGTTGAACGATCTCCAAACGCCAATGGCGGAAGAATCCCGACACGAATCCTCGCCAGTAACCCAACAACACATGGAAAAGCACGTCGAGATCTTCCTAAACAGGCTATCGGTAATATTCTTCACAATCGGCACCGTTATTATCATCTCCCTCTTCCTCCAAACCCCAGAAACATGCATTCCATCCAACTCTCCGATCAAGCCCCACCACAGGTTCCCCAGATCCACCTGCGACTTCCTCCATCGCGAATTCGTCCCCGTCGAGAAGAAAAACAAGCGCCTCTGGGCCACCACCGACTGGAAAAAGAAGGTCACTTCCTACGCCCACTTCTTCTCCGATTTAGGGTTTCTGAACAATCACAGCAGAGTCCTCTGCGTGTCGGCCGGCGCTGGACATGAGGTGATGGCTTTGAATAATCTGGGAATCAACGACGTGACGGGCGTGGAGCTCGTCGATGTGCCGCCTTTGGTGAGCCGGGCCGATTCGCATAACTTACCTTTCTTCGATTCAGTATTTGATGTGGCGTTCAGTGCGCATTTTGACGAGTCGTTGTTTCCGGAGCGGTTTGTACTGGAGATGGAGAGGACGGTGAGGAGCGGAGGGGAGTGCGTGGTGGCTGTGGATGAGTGCTCAGATGAGGCTGCGATGGAGATCGCCGGATTGTTTGGTAGTTCCAGGTTTGTTGATGCTGTTAATGTCAGTTTGGCTGGATTGCGAATGACAAGAATTGTTATGAAAGTTGGAATCAGGCCTTAGTTTGTCACTGTTGGTATATTGCTCATTCCATTTGCGCAATGTTGTTGTTGTTCGGGCGTTTGATCATGAGTATGACGCATCTAGCCGACTGTCATTTGATAGCATTGATTATCAGTAGAGCAGCTGCACTTTACTTGATAGCCCGTTTAGTGAAATTCCAGGTTTTTCATTGTAGATGCTGAATTGATAAGTCTATTTGAGTCAGCTCATGTTAGGCAGTTTCGTGCTCACTAGTGTAAACTAGTCCTTAGCTCGCAGAACCTGAGTTTTCGCGTTCACCAAAGGCATTCTTCGAGTTGTGCTCCAGAAATTGTGACTTTTTTCCCTTGTTCATCTCTGCATTTTTTTTTCTCCAAAGAGATTTAAATTTCTATGATGTTCGTGCGTGAGTTGTCTTTTCTTAGGTGAGTTCTAAGTCGTGCCGATCCATCTGCTTACACATTTGCTGGAAAAAGTGTAATCCCCAATTTTGGTAGTAAATTTCCAGTCTTTTGTTGATCCATGACAGTATGTTATCCGGTAAGTACATGATGTTGAAGATCGATAGAGTTTCATTTTTCTTTAAATTTTCTTTCCATCGGTTGAATTTTCCAAAATCTGAATTTCATTATGTGATGAACAATAGCTTGCAATCATCATCAGAACAGCATGAGAATTGAAGAGTTGTATTGATGATTTTGGTCCAGAAAATTTTGAAGTACAGATATTATCGAATTGTCTACTCATTTACATTTGTGTAGTTTAGGAATACAGCAAGTTGAGTTTGCATTCAAGAAGAATGATGATGCTCAGCAATCTCAAATGCCCTAGCAAGACCATGAACAATGAAATCCCTAGCTTTGATCAGATTCGAAGCTCCGATTTCAACACCTCCGACCCTCAATCTCTGCGTCGCATTACCTCTGCCGGTGACAACAAGTTCTTGAGCCGAATCCAACGTCTTCAAGGAAGTGCCATCATGCAAAGATTTAAGTTCCTGGTATGTCAATCTTCTGGGCAGTATATAGACCTTGATGATGTCTACCAACCCCGACCGCGGAGCCGCAGCAGGACCCAGATCAGGTGGCGCGAAGATGGTCACAGAAGTCAGATTGGACCAGTCTTTGATCAAAATCGGATGAACTGTCTGCAGCCCTGTTGCAAAAGTAGCAAATCCCTTCAACTGGAGTGATTGCACCACCTTCATCCACTGGACTCCGACATGATTGGACTTCATCAGATCACAGCCCGGGTTTGGTACTGAACTGAAATCTTTAATCTGGCCAAGTGGCGCAAAAGGAGAGGCAACACCATGGACGGTGACCCGCTCTTCAAGAATCAAGTTGGGTTCAGAAACTGGAACATGGTTGATATCAATCAACCGCTTCTTGGGAGTTTTTCTGGTGATGGAAACATTCTTGAAAGGGAGCAGAGTTTCCAAGCAGGTGTTCTCTGGTTTGTTCAACAGTTGATCCATGGAAAGATTTGCAGCAAGGGTTTGATACCTGATTAAATCTCTAAGCATCAATGGACCAAGGGAATGGATGGCTGAGTCTTTGACGGCGAATACGGTGGAATAGTTAGCCGATGATGAACAGAAAAGGTCCGGAGAGAGTTGCATCATGGTGGCAAAGATCCCAAACCCTGAGTTTCTGAGAATGACAGAAGAGTTGTGGGAGAGATGAGGCGAGATGTGTTCCACTGACGCAGTTGAGTTGCTGGAAGCAGATGCATGAAATGCGGCGGTGATTGATAAGAAAGCTAGCATGGCTGCAATGGTGAAGTAGACAGGGGCTTGCCACCAGTGGGACCACAAGCAGGAGCAGGATGGTTTGTCCATTGATGAAGTTCTTGAAAGTTGCAGAGAAGATAGGGTTTATATTATATACAGCTTAAGCAGTTATTTCAGTTATTTTTATGCGTAGGATTTTTTCATGTATGTTTTGGTTATTTGTTATGCATTTACACTAGCCCGTTTTCTTGTGACCCGAATGTAGGAGAAAACAGCTGCAAAAGCAACGGTGATAAGGCCGCCAAGGATGACTCCTCCTCCGGCCTCGGATGGATCAGTCCCCTTGTGCTTCCCCAGCCGCCTATTTGCTGGAGCCTCCGCCTCAAAGCCACCCTCTTCCTCGCCCTCGGTTGACAAATGAGACTGGTCTACATTTGAACTGGGCTGCTCCGCCTCAGTGTTGCGCTCAATGCGGAAAACAAGGGCTGAGAGTCCTCTGTCGGATGCCTGAACCGTAATCGTCATCAGGAAGATGTGAGCTAGAATGAAAGCCATGATGGCTGCTGATCTGACCATTGTTTTTCTTATGCAGAAAACTAGATATGTTGGATGTTTTTGAGGAGACAGTTTTTGGTTTTTGTTTATGTTCGTGTGCTTGAGCTTGTTTCATATATATTGAGAAGAGAGGAGGATCTTGTGTTGTACGTGGCTTGATTTGAAGCATTTTTAGGGTAAGGAGGGAGGCCATGTGAAGGTGGGTGTATGTCTACTGTTCAGTTGTTAGAGTAATGTCATTAAATGAGGCCTAGCTGTTGCTCCACAGGCTAAGGACCTTTTCAAATACTAGAATTTCAAATTCAACGTGTATCTTTGACTTGCTCCAGAAATGACAAGCCATGAATCTCTTCGTTGAAGTCTTGACAAATGATCTACATATATTCTTCATTTGTAATTATCGCATATTAAATTATAAGAATAAATATAGATATGAATATGACTTGGACTCGTGAGCAACCCTATTATTCCTTCGTAAAACTTCTCTATCAGCTTCAGTGATTAGTAATCCATCACGAAATTGATCGGTCCATTTATCCATTAATTATTACTCAATTATAATGGATTTTTTTTTGTTTCAGGGACTTTTTGTTGTAATCACGGTACTCTTGTTTCAGGTCAATTCCACTAAATAGTATCTTCAGATTTGTTTGAAGCAAAGCAAGACAATACACAAATATTTGAGTAAAAATATTCTAAAACCTGGTCAAAATGAAATTTTTATTTTCACAGGCTTTTCGATCGCACAAACTTTGTCTGATTGAGACACTACATAACCAGTTAAAAAGCTAACTCAAAAAGCTACAACTTCTTGGTTTATACAAAGACATAACTCGAAGGTTAAATGGTCAAATCATTAAGAGAAGTCAGAACTACTACACATAATGGACGTCTGCCCGGTTCAAAAACCAAAACTATCATATTGGCTTAGAAAATCGCTGGTTTAGGAAAAATCGGCAAAAATGTCCATTTTTGAGAGCCTCGTGCCCTAAGATAATTTTCTGCAAAAACCGGCAGTTTGAACCGATAAACGCCAATTTCTAAAAAAGCCGACAAAACATGATTTTTCTGGACTCCTCTACGGTAGGCCGGTTAAAATTAAAAATTGGTGGTCACTAAGTGTCCCGGCGGTTGAGACATGTCAACCGCCGGTTTGCTCTTAAATCGACCCAAACCAGCATTACCTAAATTAGCCCAATTGGTTTTGCTAGAAATAGAGACCTGAAACGTAGAGTTCAACATTCTTGAATAAGATTTAAGCTATTTGATGAAGAGAGGAAAGACGAATCAAGACTCCAAGAAGATTAAAGATCGAAGACTTGGCTTCGTAGAAAAGACTTATTGTCTACCTTCAATTTATTTATCTTTAATTACTCCGTTTATATATGTATTACAGTTTTATTACTATGAGTAATGAGTAGTCCTCATAGTCTGAGATCCTATGGATCGCGTGTTGTATCAACTCTTTTCATGCATTAAATATAGTTCTCACTTCGAATTATGCAACAGTGTTCATGCATAATGTTATGTTTTATGCAAATTTATCGTTAGAATGCTTAGGTTAAGAATTAATATTATCATAGTTGGTAATTAATCGGAATTGCATAGGATTCATACTAATTATAGTAGCTACGGTGGTAGTGTATAATTGAGTATGTGGGTTAACGTTATTAGTTTGAAAAATATTAACTTAATGGCTTCTTAATGTAATTAGTAGTATCAACACGGGTTGGATATTAATGATTAGGAATAATTGATTGTGTGCCTCGCTGCACTTAGAGTACAAGATGTGTCGCAAAAAGTAATGATCCAGGCGTGTCACACTTACTTTGAACACATATGTTTATTTTCATTCATCATATTATATGAGTTTTTATATGTTTTAATTCATAAATTGAGTGGTGGACATGTGTGAAGTTTGATTCAGGAATACTATTTTTATTTACAAAATTTTATTCTTGCATCAAAATCACTTGGTTAGGTAATTATAATTTTTTGTTGATTAGAGTAGCTAAATAAGGCGCTAACTTGTATGGAATATGTTCGATCGATTTATTGACTAAATATTCATTCGCTTACAAAGGATTGACTATTCGTTTTCCGGACTTTTTGCTGTCATTTTACTATGTTACTCTTGTTTCAAGTTAAAGCTTACTAAATTAAAGTTTTGTAGTCCATTTGGAGCAAAATAAGACAAAACATAAATATTCATACAAAAACATATCAAATATGGTAGATTGACCTATTCATCTTCAAAGGCTTGTCGAGAGCATCATCATTGTCTGATTGAGGCGTCACATAGCTCGTTAGAAATATAACTCAAATGGCTACAACTTCTTTAAATCAAGACCAAATTTAAAGCTTTAAAGGAGCAAACAAGTAAGAAAATTCAGAATCATCGATCAGAGTGAAGAGTAGCCTAGTTCGAGATCAAACCACCGGTTCAGGTCAAAACCAGCCAAAAACATGATTTTTCGAGAGCCTCTGAGATGGACCGGTGACCGGTGTACAACCCAACTGGCGGTTCACTAAGTGAACTGCCGGTTGAAAAAGTCAACCGGCGTTTTGAGACTAAACCGGGCCAGACGAAATTTCCTAATTTGACCGAGCCAATTTTATTATAAATAGAGATCCAAAGGCTTAAAATTAGTATTTGGATCTCAAGAAGATTTAAACTACTTCTTGAAGATAGGAAAGACGATTAAAGACTCCAAGAATATTAAAGATCGAAGACTTGACTTCATAGAGAATATTTTCTTCTCTACCTTCGGTTTTTTATCTTTCATTCTCTTTTTATTTTTATTTAAGTATTCTGCTTTTATTACAATGAGTAGTGAATAGACGTCTAATTCTTGGATATTACAGATCTCATGCTTGTATTCAACAATTCATGTGATCTTAATAAAATCTTTCGATTATGTTAATTAAGTTATTTTTAATTCACCATCCTTGCATGTTTGACATTGATTATGATGCTTCTTGCTAGAACGGAATTAGGTTAAGAACCAAAAAGATGATTAGGTCTGAGGTAATTAACTGGATTAAGTAGAATTAATATCAAAGCATGGTAGCTTTACTGTTAGTACATTAATCGAAAGGGAAGTTGACATTAGTTGTCTGAAAACCCTATGCTTAATAAATGGAAATGGTTGATAATTCGTGATTATGCGGCATTAAACAGTCTAGATTAATTCAGGCAATGATCCGTGATTAGGCGGCTTGCTGAATGTTATTAGGTTGTTTCCACAATTCCATAACATAACTGAAGTGTTTTAATTATAGCATGATTTATGTATTAGGTATGTGTGAAGTTTGATTCTGGAATATTAATTTTATTTGCATAATCTTGTTCTTGAGTCAAAATCACTTAGTTATGTAATTACAACTTTTTCTTGATTAAAATTGTTAAATGAATGCAATATCTTGCTTAGTATACACAAGCATTTGTTTCTTTGATTGAACATTGGCTTACTAAGATTTATAATTATTTTTCATTGCAGCTTGACCCGTAAAATATACATTTGACAACTATAAAGGGTTAAAATACATTTGTGAGTGTATACACACGCATGAAGAGGGTTGCATGGTAAAATATGTGTTGTCATAGATGAGTATCATTAATTAATTTGTCATATTAAGTTGAATGTTGCTCGAATGATAAAAGAGATAATGAAAAATTATAATACTAGAGGCTCTTTTGAAATAGCCAAGAAATTGAGCTCCTTTTAAAAAACCAAATCATGCTTGTAAGGGTGTGTTCTTTTGGACTCATATTTTGTGCTTAAACTTATTGCTTTACTTATATTTACTTATATTTATTTATATGTACTTATATTTACTTATATTTACTTATATGTACTTATATTTACTTATATGTACTTATGTTTACTTATACGTACTTATATGTACTATTAATCACCATCATCACAAAAACACACACCACCAATAAAAAAAATCTAACTTAACTTATATAAGCTTAACTTAACTTAACTTGACTTAATTTAAGTAAACTAAACTTAACTTGATTTGACTTTTAATTTAACTTGATTTAACTTAACTTAACTCCACCAACAACACCATCACTCCACTACCACCACCATTATCACAACACCACCACCACCACCACAACAACAACCCACCACCACCACAATATCAGTTCCACCACACCAATACCCCCCCCCCCTCCCCCCAAATATTTTATAAAAAATTATTTTTTAATTATTTTTTAATTAGTTTTAAATAAATATTAATAAATCCATACAATCTTATTTTGTGACTCCCCTCTCTCGATCCGCCACTGACTACTACCACCATTACCATGACACTTTCAAAATCACAACAATTCACCAACACAAAAATAACACATCACTAATAAAAAATAAAAATTTAACTTAATTTAATTTAAATTACTTAACTTAAAATAATGAAAGAGATGATAAATAGTGGTTGCGGTGGTGTGTTGATGAAAAAGATGATGAATAGTGGTGATGTGTTGATGAAAGAGATGATGAATAGTGGTGGTGGTGTTGTTATGGTGGTGGTGGCGGTGATGAATAAGGGTGGTGGTGTGTTGATGAAAGAGATGATGAATAGTAGTGGTTGTGGTGGTGGTGTTGTTGTTATGGTGGTGGTGATGAATAGTGGTGGTGGGCTTTTGATGAAAGAGATGATGAATAGTAGTGGTTGTGGTGGTGGTGTTGTTGTTATGGTGGTGGGTTGTTGATGAAAGAGATGATGAATAGTAGTGGTTGTGGTGGTGGTGTTGTTGTTATGGTGGTGGGTTGTTGATGAAAGAGATGATGAATACTAGTGGTTGTGGTGGTGGTGATGAATAATGGTGGTGGGTTGTTGATGAAAGAGATGATGAATAGTAGAGGTTGTGGTGGTGGAGTTGTTGTTATGGTGGTGGGTTGTTGATGAAAGAGATGATGAATAGTAGTAGTTGTGGTGGTGGTGTTGTTGTTATGGTGGTGGGTTGTTGATGAAAGAGATGATGAATAGTAGTGGTTGTGGTGGTGGTATTGTTGTTATGGTGGTGGTGATGAATAGTGGTGGTGAGTTGTTGATGAAAGAAATGATGAATAATTATATTTACTTATATGTACTTATATATACTTATATTTACTTATATGTACTTATATTTACTTATATTTACTGATATGTACTTATATTTACTTATATGTACTTAAATAAGCACTTTATAAGTCCAAAAGAACATAGCCTAAATAAGCCTATGTGTAAACCTATCCATGCACCAAGGACTCCACTTCCAATCATGAAAATTAATCCGACACTCTACCATCATACTAATATGTGTAACCCTCTTCAACCTCGACTCATTATAAAAGTTGGATTAGATACAAAAAAGAATTGTAGGCATGTACCGATATGGGTAGTACGAGGAGTTGGGTGAATTTCTAAGACATTTTCTTGACCTTAGATCAAAATTATCAACACTATTTAATAATGCACTTTTGTATACAAGAAATAAAACTCATACATGTAGCAATACATTTTAAAGTTTCGGAGCATTTCAACATATAAATCAATACACTTTATATTTGTAGAGCATGCACACAATGCACTTTGTTTTAATAATATCAATTGACTTTATATTTTGTTGTGCTTCTAGACATATAAACGCACTTTATCTTTTAAATGTTTCCCAAATAGTATGTTTCTTTTTGGTAGTTCTTGTGAACATATTAAAGCACTGTACGTTAGATTTTTAGAGCATTTGAACATAGTATGTAGAAATACTGATAGGACATTTTGTTAAATTATTTGAGCATAATGCAACAATGCACTTTATCAATGACTGTTACCCGTGCACATATACAGAGCAATGCAGTTTCTAGAAAATCTAAAATTCCAATGTTAAAGTGTAGTTGAGCCATAACATAAATCCAATATCTAAAACATCAAAGTGCACTATAACAAAATGTGTTTCGTTGTATTGAAGTTTTACCGAGCTTTAACTAAAGGTATAAATTAAACTACAAAATGACTCTAATATCGTTTAATACAAAAAACAGATGCTCATTTGATATTTTTTTTCATGTCTGACATTTAATATAAATAATCAATGATTCACAAAAGGTCCCATGATTTCACCATTTATGGGCTCTGATGGAGCGCTTCCTTGGACAGTATACGGCCATGTATAGTGTGAGAGATATCGATTCATGGGTATGTTCAGGTCATTGTAGACAGCTCAAGCTTAGCAGACACGGATTGGATCTTCATTAATTTCCCAAAATGTGAGGACCCAAAATAGACTTGGCAACTGACATTGGAGCACTAACCACATCTGAAACCACAAGTTGATTCTCTAAGTAGCTGGTGGATACAATATCCATGATATAAAATACAAGTGCAATCTTGGTGGATGCCTAGAATCTCTAGGTACCAAATCTCATTCAAAAGTCAGGGTGAAAGAAATGTTTGGGACACATTCGTGCTCAACTCTACCTCTACCTGATAACTATGAGCTGTCAACTCAACATTGAATGTTGAATTTTCCAAATATGGGCCCACATTTGCATTTGGGCTGCGATGTACCTCGAAGGCCCAATAAGTGTCGGTCTCCTCTCTTCTCCTGCCTAAACCCTTCGTTGCTCATGCATGTAGCTTTCATGTAGCTCATGCCGGTTCCCGTTGGAATTGTTGCAATGTGTAACTACTGTACTGGGTATGAATCTTATTGGCTTTTTTTGGGGTGGATTGATGCAAATCTATCTCTAGGGTTCGAATTGAGAAACCCTGCATTACTGTTGGGAGGATTTCCTTAATGAATTATTGTTGAACTATTACTTTCAATCTGCTCCAAATTCGAAAATGTTGTAAATCAGTGGTCATTCATGCTGTTCGATGGATCAATGATTTGTCTATTGTTTGTGAAAAAACAGTAATGAATAGTGTAGAGCCAAATTCCTGCATAGGAATTTTGGATGCTTTTATCTTCTGTTTATGTTTTTTCAATCGCTTCTTTGTGTTGGTACGCTAAGATTCTTGCTTGTACCTGGACGTAAGTAAGGCATTTCTTTTCTCTGTATTTGAAACAGCTGACATGGAAGTGATGAAGTTGATTTTGGGGATCATTTGAATACCACTGTGGCATCCTCATGCCTAGTTTTTATTATTGCTTTTCCAATGCTACTGAAAGAGGCACAAATTTGGGGACTGGGTGACAAGGTTTGTTTTCTATTTCACTTGTCGGCTTAGCTATATTTGTAGCTTGAAAGCTTTTGTTTTCTTTTCAGGTTTTTGAATTGTAGTGATTGAATATCTTGAAAGGGTCCATTGATCATACACTTTTGGCTTTATGCGATTGTGTTGACATGGATATGTTTCGTGGAGGACAAAATCCAATCCATTGAATATCAGTTTACTGTTTTGTGCATCTTTGATTCATTGATTTTGGTAAAAGAACGTTGTAAACCAGTATCCAATTGTGAATAGGAGGGAATGTAGTGCATAATCGTCCAATTGAGGTTAGGACCGGCAACCAGTGGATCACATATCTTATAGCTCAATTATTAGAAAAGCCGTAACAATTTTGATTTGGCTCCATTAACCATTTCATGGCTGTTAGCTTATCGTGTTGGATTATTATCTATTAGAAGGCAATCATAAATGTTAATGTAGCGCTAAATTCATGTGTTTTGCCGATGTTTTGTAATATCTTTTGGCACCTTTGGTGATGGTAGCTAAATACAGAAAAGTAGAAGTGGAGCTGATCAGCGTTACAACCAAGCTTTGATTGTCTTGCTCAAGGAGGGCATTCCTTGCGTAACTAGCATAAAGCCAAAGAAGTAAGACAATGATTTGCTGTTGATCGTGGTCTTTTCAGTCAGAATCTGCTTTATTAGTGTTTGTCGTTTGATAGAGGGACAGAAACGCTTGTTGGCATTATGTGACTACATGGAAAAATGCTTAGAAATGACCCAAAAAATACATTTTGATTTTAAAATTTTAGTCATGTTATAGTTGTCCTCATATTATTGAAGATTGTGTTTGCTCGGTATGTTCGTGGAGTCGTAGATAAACACATATATGCATTATTGGGTACTCGGATATTCTAATATGCTTCTCTTAGTAGTAACTTACACTGAAAATGAGAGTATGCAGAACCAGAGGACAGAGAGTGTAGAAACATAAGGTGCATAATTTTAAATACTTAGGAGCTGATACTCGAATAGTATAACCGCTTAAACACTAATAGTGAGCGTGATGGTGGTGCAGGCACTCCTTGTCATTGCAATAATCGTGTACAATATGATTAACTGTGACCCCCAACAGCTGGTGTCGCCGGTGAATGTTGAGCCCAGAAACTGCAGGTTCATCCGGTACTTGTTGTTGTTGGTTGCATTACTGCTATATTTTCTACTATACTCGGTAAGTAGCTTTGGGGCATTCGCAGCCACTGATTTCAAAGTTCTTATATGATGCTATGAATGTTGTGTGCCATCTGCGTTCTTAGATATGAGAGTATTTATGATTAGCTGAGCGCATCTTGACGAGTAATGAGGAATCTTAAATACTTGTCTTTTGCAATAATGGCCAAGATAAGGTTAAACTTTTGTGACGTAATAAAAAAAGGATTAATGTAGGATAAGAACAAATTAACTAATGGAGTGTTTTTTTTTTTTTCCTTCCGAGAAATTCCAACCCACCAACATAAAAAAGCTCGAAGCTTCAACCGCCATTACAAATTCCTCGCCTAAAATTATCTGATCTACAGCAAACACCATGAAGCTCTCGAGCAAGCTCCGCTCCTGCTGGCAAAGGCCGGCGCCCACTGCGTGCGGTTTCGAGCAAGGAAACTCTGCCAGGAGCCTCGTTTCGCAGCCCAAGCCAAGTAAGCCTGCCGGCTCCTCCACGCACTGGCGCCCGGATCTGGCGGCGATTCCGGAGGATGATCGCGCAGCAGTGCGCGGGGGAGGTGGGAGGACGACTAATAAGTTGATTTGGATTTGCAGGAACATGAAAGCTCGGATCGTGGTCCCGCCGTTCTCACCGGCGCCGTTCATGATCTGACAGTGGATTTGGGGTGTGTGTTGAAAAAATTGAAAATAAAATTTATTTTTTTTCGAATTTGAAATGCGAAGCGATTGAGAATATAAATAAATGATTTGAATTCATATGCTCGATAAATTTGGGGAGGCGGATTGACGAATCGTTTTCTATTTTAAAATTATAATATATTGTTTATTATTATTAGTTTTATTAATGTGTTTGAGTATTCTATTTAATATAATTTATGCTAATTCCACAAGTTCCGTTGAATTCAACTCAATTAAATTCAACTAAAAACACAAACATTTAAATCTTGGATTTCTTGCATAAATAAATTTTATTCAAGAAAATTATTGTTGATTACTATTTTTAAAATAATTCATTTAATTTCCAGCTTGAATTATTTAATTTAGATAGGGTTCTAAAATATTCAAGTTAACTTAAATATTTAAACTAACTTTCTATAATAACTTTAGCCATTAAGTTTCAGGTGCCCTAAAATTAGGTAGTTAAGTTCAAACGTAATAGCTATGAATTGACGTCATTTCGAATTTATAATATAAAGTAGTTTTAAAATTTTAAATAATTTCTTCAAATAAAATTGAATCGTTTTAACGTGTGTTAGTCATCTGATCTAGAAGTCAATCACATGATGCTTATTTTTTTTTGGTTTTGTTCATGTAATTGAATAATTGTTTATTATTTTGTTTCTTGAATATTTTCTTATTGAGGTAATTCAAGTTGAGGACTTGTGATTGCGGAACTTATAAATGAGATAGATAATAATTATCAATGAGCACATATGTATAAACATTATTATATGGATAGATAATATTTATGAGTAGTACCAATGTCCCTCGAATAAATGAACAAATGATATTAATGAGTTCTTTGATGAATAGTATAAATATGTGCACATATGATTAAGATGTTAATCATTATTGTCTTATTTAGAATAGAGAAATAAATAGATTTCACAATGATGATGACATAGTCGTGCCTTGAATCTATTTATGATGTCATGAGATCTAGAGTTGAGTTGCTTTAGAGATCATGATAGTGGTTACTTATCATCTATGTTATTTGGGCAACCACAATGCATAGTGCTATGTGCCTCTTTGTTTATAGAATTGAAAGGAGTTTCTAATTCCATTGCTAAATGATGTAGACCCCACGAGGTCGCACCAATAAAAAATTAACTAAAAAAGCTTCTTACTTTATTTCACATGTATGACATGAAAAATAAATTGATTTCTCCACCAACAATGAGAGATTTAATTATTAGGAATCATGGGTTATATAACACTACAATTAAATAGATTAATGAAATTTGGTTAGTGAAAGATATGTAAGTGTTTTATTCTGTGAATTAAGTGAAATAAGAAACAGATACTAATAAAAACGTGGTAGAACATGTTGCTATCATTTTTGAGAAACTAATGTCCATATTTTGTATTCGTAGCATAACTTCCACGTATGAAATTGGTTTTAATTGTAAAATATATGGATAGAAAGCTAAAAGAAGGATGTATAATATTCTTATGTCCCCATCTAATTCGGATTGGATCATGATTGAAAATCGTGGTAAAGTTGGAGATTAATTCTAGAGACATAACTTCTATTCTTTGTTTGCTACATAAAGTCCCTCTCATTCCCTTCTGAAAGACAAGTCATTTTTTTTGCTCTCGGTAAATCTATCATGCGTGAAACCACAAAACATATATTTCTATTGGAGAATAGAAATCAAGGGGCAATCAAATTAGTATTCTTTATCAACAAAAAAGTTCAATTTGTAGTTAGATTCTTGGAGAATACCGTAGAGGGCTTGTATTTTGGAGTCTTATCTTGGCGCCCGACGTTTTTCTAAGATGCCGCAAATCATCCATAGTAAAGTATAGCCTATAAGTCTCAAGGGGTTCCTTCATTAAAACAAAGATATGAATGATCATTATTTACTTTATTGATAATTTTGGTTTAAAATCATTTATATAAAACGATCTATTAAACTAACTCTACTTATGATAACAAAAATTTCCTTCAATTTTGATATTACTGTATTAACTAATAGTGAATTTGTTATCCACATTTAATTTTCACGCATATTAAAAAGCCCAAACTCACATACAAGAAAAGTTAAAAGACAAACTTTAATGTTGTACACAGATATAGTAACGAATTTAACTGTTAACCTTCCCACATACTTTCCTGATTTGGCCGCTAGACCCGGTCTTCACCCGGATCCGACCCATCTTCTCCATGGACCTGGCAAAGTCTGCAAAAAAGCTCTGGACCGAGCCCTGTAGGATTTGGTTGATCAAATTAGCAGCATTGGAGTTTGTTGTCAGAGCCGCATCCGACTGGAACAAGCCTCTTCTTTTCAGAAGCAGCTTGTAGTAGCTCAAGTCGAATGTTCTGAAGCTGCCTGGATCCATTTCGACGAAAGTGACATTGTCGTTTAATGTCTTGCATTTCTTGGACTTGAGATTGGCTGCATACTCACTGTCCAGTGCTGGATCCTCGTCGCCTACCCCGGTGAAGTTGTATAAGCGGTTTGTGAATTGGTTACAGTGTCCGATTCCAATCGTGTGCGCACCTGAATGACTTTTAAGATTAAAATTTCGAGTTCAAAAGAACAGATTCTTAAGTAGAGTCAATTATTTTACCTGATAGAAGAACAAGATCAGTTATATTGAGGCCTTGGTTACCGAACAGTGTCCGGAGAGTAGTGAAGTTGCTTGTAGGACCTGGGATGTTGTTCAAGGCCTCAGCCGAGTTGGATACGGTTCCATCTCTACGACCCGTCGGGACTGACCAAGACGGACCACCCTGCACGCACCATGGTTCAAAATTTGATAATAGTACATCCGAAAGAGATGCAAGCTTATATAGTCTCTCTTATAAAACTATGACTCATGAGCCTTAGTTTTTGAATCACAGCGAGATTATAATTTGTAAAATTTATTGAAATTGACTAGATATTTCGGTTTACACTCCTATATGATTCAAAAATTTTGATTTGTGAGTCATGGTGGTGTAATTCAAGAGTTACCACAGCTACAATGGAATCTCGTGCCACTAATGTGATGATGTCAGCGCAGGATAC
Source organism: Umbilicus rupestris (assembly GCA_963678935.1). Taxonomy (NCBI): domain Eukaryota; kingdom Viridiplantae; phylum Streptophyta; class Magnoliopsida; order Saxifragales; family Crassulaceae; genus Umbilicus; species Umbilicus rupestris. The sequence goes on from OY787621.1 coordinate 10,422,370, forward strand.
AATGCCAGGACATGCTGCTTCCAGTAAGGCTTTCACACTGTCAATGAAAGCAAAACCTCTCAGGGTCAAGTTTGGGTTCGCATCCCTCTCAGCCTGGTTCCCTGACGTCGCGTTAAGGAGCACCGATGCGTCACAGCCCTTGAAAAAAAAAATTGAAATTGAAATTACTAACGAGAACTTTTATTTTCAGGTACTAAAATTCAATATAAACATACCCGGACAAAACAATCATGGAAATGCATCCTGATCAACGCGGCTGCCAACGACGGGGCATTAGGAATGTGACTGTTTACATAGTCCAGCACGATCTTTTCAGCATTTGGGCAACTCTGCGCGTAGAAGTTGAATCTCAGCTGAGCACTAGTCGAGCCCAAAATGGCGAAAAGGGAAACCATAACTATCCCAATTGTCATTCCTGTCATCTTCACCTCTAAGCAAACTCTTCTGAGACGCTCATTATATAAACCTGCATAGGGTATTTAAATGGAGAGATTCCATTAGCTTTTAAATTTCTTAATCCCATACTTTTTTTGTGAGCTCGATGGAGCTGCTTTTAGCGAAAACATAGATTAATGTTAAAGTTGAGGATTCGTTAGCTGGTTCTGGAACAAGACATGTTGCTTTGCATATCTTATTACTGAATTGTGACTTTTGTATGTCTGCTGAGATGTGTTCCTCCGATTTACAGCATCGTCTTCTCTACGAATCATGTATGGCCAGACAGAGAGAGTTGCATCGACTGTATTATGTGTTACCTGCTCCAACCACTGGCACTGCGGGTAAGTTAAACTCGAAGCTGATAATTGTGTGGAAATAGTTAGATATTCCGGTTTACATTCCTATATGATTTAAAAGCTTTGGCTCTTGAGTCAACTCAAAATATACTAGCATCTCTTTCATTTCTCAGACGATGTGAGACAAATTCCCAAGTGCATATTCTCAACACTCCCCCTCACTTGGAAAGTTAGACGTGTTTTCCGAAAGCTCGCTAATTTCACACGGGTCTTTACCTATATAACCGGTTAGCGTAGGTGCGCAACGACTCCCACTATGGATCAACCCACTGCCGTCAAATGGACGTCTTGTCATGCAACTTGGCGCGCCCCACAATCGCACTGGCCCGGACTGCATGCCGTGGCTCTGATACCATGTGGAAATAACTAGATATTCCGGTTTACACTCCTATATATTCAAAAGTCTTGGCTCTTGAGTCATGGTTGTGTAAACCAAGATATACTAGCATCTCTTTTATTTATCAAACGATGTGAGACAAATTCACAAGTACATATTTTCAACAAATTGAGTGCAACTAATTTCATAACAAATTGTTCGCTTTTGAGGATTCGGATTAGGTAGCTCTCTCTAGTTTTGTTCCTTTAATGGAAGCTAGTGGAGCAAAACTCATCAGCACTTTATTCTGCTGGTACCTAACGTGAAATTTGGGTTTGTTTAGCCGGTTCCGGCGTTAGACTAAAAATGAATTGAAAGGGAGAAGATGGAGGGCGAGATCTTTGATTTTTTACGTTGTAATTCGAAGATTAGCTTCAAATTTTAATATAATTTATCGTTTCAATTCAAGATTGATGACGCAGTTCCAGTTATAAACAACTGTAGCATATTTAGTGATGTACATTACTAGGGACGCAGTTCCACTCAAGCCAAATTGATAAAATCATAACTTTCAGATGAGCAGTCATAAAAATCATGAAACTTTGTATACTTGGTGGTATATAAGGTCTAAAGTATCAACTGACAAAGTTTCATCTAACACGGATAAGATAAGCATAGTCTTGTTCAGTATACAAATGTCAAACAGTACAAATAGAGATTATAAATTCTACATACGCTTAACGCGATGTCTGTTAAATTTCGACTTGAAATGTGAAGAATATTAATCCACATCTCAAAACATTTCAACCACACTATCACAATCGAACCATTTTATAAGTATATAGTTCGTTTTTATCACTATCATATTCCAAATGTATTTTTCTTCAAAAGGAGCACAAAAATTTTAAAATTCTCTCTCATTGTCATGGACCATCCAAAAATGTTTTGCTCAGATTTTTTCTAAGGGTTGTCCGACACGATTTCTGGATATTAAAGAAGAATTATTATACGTATCTTCTGTCCCAACTATCTATTCTCTTATTACAACACAACTTGAGTTCATAGCAAAAATAGATTTATTAAACAGTTACAAATAAAGTTGGAGTGCACCCTAAAAAAGACGTGCACATGGAATTTAGTGGATCTGCGAATTGCTGAACATTAGTCTAATTTGGGCGATAGCGAGTGGACCGCAGAAGCAGGAAATGGGCGTGTGAGCTTGTGTGGCTGGAGCTACAGTGGTGTATGGAAAGCGTTGCGAAGTTGAGCTTCATCATTGTTACCTTTACACAAAGAAAAATGGTATAAAATGTGCAGCATGCATGAGTTAAGAATGAATAACAGTTTCATATAAAATAGAGAGAGAGAGAGAGAGCTTAAGAATAACAAGAAGCAGTGGTGTGCGTGATATTGGCACGGCTCAATCAAAAGATGGAGCTCAAACCCATTTGGAGACGCATCTTCTCATTGAACCGCATCAATATCTCGCATCCATAGCATTGTGTGCTTCCGGCTTCATTGATACATACATGCATGGATATGAACAAGGAAGAGGGTTCTAAATAGAGAGCAACTGAGAGGAGCAGAAAGCATTGTTGAACCTAAAAATAGGCAAGTGCTGGAGGAAGCTGATTGCCAGGCAGCCCTTTAAGAAGGCCAAGGTCTGATGAGTGTGTGTGCTAAAATGAACAAAAATGAGAGGGAGGGAGGAGATGAGCATTGAATTACTGGCATTCAATTCTCCAACTACTCATCAAAAAAACCAAGTTGGAATACAACCTCATGACTGATCAACAGGGAATCTTGTACAGAAGATTAAAAAATGAAAAACTGAAAAGGAACATGGCAGACTGCAGACTCAAATCTTGAGCTTTTATTGTTGGGCATTTATGAGTAATGGGCAGGAGGTTGAAGCATGTTGGTCTTCTTTCTTTCCTCTCTTTGCATTTATAATCCTTTTTTCAGCTGCTCATTTCTTGTCCCTCCCTCACTCTGCTTTCTTCAACTTCTCAACTGACTCGCCTCCTTTGATTTCTAGTTAAGATTGGATGGAGTCTTTTTTAGAAGAAAACTGATCAGATATTACATACTTGGATGGCTGACATTGCTGGTTTCTGGGAATTCATTTTGCCAACTTCTTCAAGCAATGCAGGACAATATCACTGTCCTTTACAATTTATTGCTACACAACTCTCGTACTAACACCGGCAAAACCGAGCACCACACCATTTCAAAACTAACATCTTACACTTTGCGGACACTTACTGACCTCTCTCATTTAACCCTCCTGGTTGCCGTAATGATGTGTAGCTTGAACTTAAACATTGCTTATGGACCTGCAAAAGAATACTTTGAAAAAGTGTCTTTCCCTTCCTTCCACCCCACAGACCAATTGAATTTTATCACAGTTGTGACTAAAAAGTTCGCAAGTCTCCGCGATCCAAATTAATATCTCTCAATACAAACATTCATCTACCAAAGATTTATGATTTTGCAAGACAAACATATTGAGTAAATCAAAAACAGGAAAGCACGGACGAAAAAGATAATAAACTGAGATTTCAGTCTTTCATATAAGTCTATGGATTTTGTGAGAAATATAACATCCAAAAGAACAAGTTTACCTTTACAGTATCGCAAATATTGATGCCTTAACATGGTTTAGCCTAGGATGGAAATCGTTACAACCAATAGCTAAAAACATACTTGTAGCCTTGAGGAATTTTCTGAGAAGTGTCGCATTAAGGCTCCGTACCGTGGTTCTTCCTACAAGGAAATATCGAGACTCATCCCCTCCTTTCGCATCCTAGTACCATGCAGCTTCTATACATTTCTATTTCTGGCAAAAATATCACAATAAATCCTTGATGAAGTTGAGATTGAGTGTATCCCGTACAAGAAGATACGCTCCCAGAACTAAAACTAGCATAATTCCCGATGACATGATCCTTTGTTCTACTTCGAGAGGAAGCTTTTTCCCACCTCGAGCAATCTCAACAAGTATTAATGCCAAAGAACCTCCATCTAAAGCCGGCAATGGTAGAAGGTTGATCACAGCAAGATTTAAATTCAGTAGAGCAGCGAACTGATAAAGCCCATCTATATTAGACCTTGCAACTTCAGCTCCCACGGCTATAATGGCAACGGGACCAGAAAATTTGCTAGCTTCTTGTGAAAAATTCAGAAATGTCTGTTTCAGACCGTCCAAAACATTGAATGTGAGTCCCCAAAACTCCTTGCCAGTGAATGAAAAAGTCTCAGCGATATTTTTCGGTCTAATTTTCGTGATCCTAAAGTTGGGAGATAGCTGAACTCCAATCCGACCGGTGCCATCTGAACTCTCATCGGGAGTGACTCCTACTACAACATCTTGGTCTCCCCTACTGAGCTTAAGCATCACTTTTCTGTTGGCACTTTTCTTAATGAGATCAACTACCTCAGCCACAACATTTTGTCCTGACTTTGGCAGCTCATAACCATCTACAGAAAGAATCACATCCCCAGGTAACAACCCGTCACGCGACGCAGCTGAATACGTGCGAACTTCAGGTACTACAATCCCAGGGAAGGACTCTTGAACAGGCAAACCAACAGTCAACACTTGGATAAATATAATTAGATATGCAAACACTATATTGGCAATTACACCAGCTGAGATGACAATAACCCTATCCAAAATGGGCCTGTTCTTCAACAGATTCTCATCATCTGCTGGTATATCACTCTCTGGATCATTATCAGGAAACCCCACAAACCCACCTAGTGGGATAGCCCTAATTGAGTACTCCACATTATCAGCATTGAACTTAGCTAAAATTGGACCAAACCCAACAGCAAATTTACTCACATGAATCCCTTGAAGATAAGCAGCAAGAAAATGACCACCCTCATGGACAACAATGATCGCAGTCAGTACAGAAACAGCTTCTATCACTGGCTGAGCTCCTTCAAACCCTCCCAAACCCAGCCCCTGTAACGCACATGTAGTGAAATCCGATCTCCTCCCAACTGCGCATCCAACCCCCTCATACAAAAATCGATTCTTTTTCTGAAAATCAAGGTGAGAAGTGCAGCGAATGGACGAAAGTTTGGATTTTGAAAAGTGGGATTTCATGATGGAGGGGCGATTGGAGATGGGTGACTTCCATTTACCGAATCTGGAGATGGATTGAGAAGCAGAATAAGTGGAGCAGCAGTGAGTAGCTACTTCCATTTTTTCTTCACGAAACTGCTTATCAGCAGACTGGAATTATGTCGATGAGGTCGTTGGAAGAAGAATCGGATAATCCGTAAAATTTCTTTTTTTCAGTTTGTGGAGGGGAATGAGCGACTTTCTCGAGTTGGTATTTCCACGCAAGTTTGTGGCGGTTTGCTAAGCTGTCTGTTTGAATTTTTTTTTCATGGATGAGTTAAATGGGCTCTTCATCGGGACTAGAATTGGTTACCTGAAATTACATGTCCACAAACGGGAAATTTTCAGGTTGGGCCTCAATCATAAAAGATATATATCAAAAATACGAGATAACAATAAGATCTAAAAATCCTAATGTATCTCTAACAACCCCCTCAAACTCGTGATGTATAATTACAGTGAGTTATCAGTGAACTCCTTTGATATAAAAGGACGCTGAAAAATAGATTCACTAGAGGGATGAAGAAGTTGAAGCTGTATAATTCCTATCTTACAATCTAAAGACGCATCAACAGACATGAATCCTAGGATACCGCAATGAACTAAAAATGAAAGGTGAGAGCCGCAGATATTACCCAATTGATGATGTCATTGTGCAAGTGACGCAGTTGAAGTAGTAACGAAAGGTGATGGAGAAAGATTGGCAGCGGAAGGAAGATGAAGCAAGTCAAGCTCCCAGAGACGTTGTGAGTCACGACGCCGAGAGCAGTACTAACCAGAGTCCCCGTGCGACGATTCTATATTGAATAAGAATCGGAATCAAAAATTATTATGGCAACCATGATCAGTGAGTTGACCAACCAAAATGAACTGCATGGTCAATTTGGAAATAATATAGACCGCGAGAACATGGAAAAAGAAATTTGAGAGAGTTCTTCGTCCGGTAACATAATAGTGTCATCTACAATCTCAATAAAATGGGAAACAAGAGGGCTAATAGGCCTAGGACATATAGAATCAGAAGTCATATGAATAAAATTCCAGAATATAATATCCAAGAGGACTTACCTGAAAGTGGGGTATAGCTAGTTCTCTCATTGCTAGTAGACCGAGTAGTAGAACCAACAGATCTAAAAGATGTAGAGGCGAAGCAACGTGAGTAATTTCTGAGTGTCTGAGACTCCGGATCCTCAATGAGTGGAGTGTGTGTGTATAGAGCTATCAAATCCACTCGATTGACGTCTAGTATGACGACTAGCAGTAACCCTCTACTTGTTGCAACAATCCTGCTCTAGATGACCTATCCTGGGGCAATATGTGTAGCGAGGGCGCTCACCATCAAGGTCAAGCTCGGTAGGAGTCATCGGTGGGGATGAAGCGGGAGCATGAATAGCTAAAGTAGAGAGATTCGAAAGCAAACCCGTACCACAAAGAGGAATCTCTTGAGAGCGAACAAAAATAAGGGTCTCCATCAAGGACACTTGAGGATGGTGGTCAAGTAGTTAGGCTCGAATATGCTCAAAGTCAATACAAAGATGGGTCAGGAAGTCATAGATGCGACAAAGCTCTAGGTGAGCGCTTTGACTACACTGACAGATGTAACACACAATTAGTCCCACAGAGTCAAATTAACCTAAACTGCAGATAGCTGAGCATAAAAGTCATCCACAATATATATCTAACAATAATATCTATTCGGCTAGTTTCTTTCTCCGAGTTGCTCCACAGCTCCTCTCCCTTCGTCTCTCCACGCCGTGCACCGGTCAGCCGGCGACTCCCATATCACACAATCATTATGTAACATTATCATTTTAATCATACCCTAAATATTCATTGCCAATACATCGAACTTACCATAATATAAGGAGATAATCTTATATGTTCTAGAGCTTACAACCCTAGTGAGTTCCAAGAAATAGAGAAAGAACACAACACAAGAGATGAAATATATGAGAATGCTTAAAAGTTTTGGTGACATGAAATAAAGATGTACCATGCGTGCCTGCAAGAAACAAAGAGGGATACTGGCGCGGCTCAACCAGAGACACCATTGTTACACAGCTTATCTAACAACGTTTTCAAGTTGAGACGCGCCAATATCTCCTTGGCGTGTTCTTGCACATCAAACTCCGGCCATCCTCCTCTCTCCATAGCTTTTTGAGCTTCCATGAGATAGAGAGTTTGGTTCATGAGTGGGAGCCTGGACTTGATATATATCTCAATTTTGACAAACACTAATTTCTTGCATATGTGGCCCAATAAAATAGGAAGTTGTTATCCCTTTAAGATCAGTTGTTAGAAAGCTACTCCTGAATTAGATTTGTGTCGGATTCATGATTAATTTACATTGAAAACTTCAAACATACAAAGCCATACTCATCCAACCAGCAAGTGCATATATAAATATATATACACGCTGGAAATGCTGGGATACCAACTCCATGGAATCCAAAGATATTAAAGCATGCCAGTTGAGCATTGTAAATCATCAGACCTGCATCGCATGATAGGGATTGATATCCACCCCCACGACCGACCAAAAACCCTAACCCTAACCCTATCAGTGAACTGCAAATGATAGGTGAATCACATATGATATACGAGGTTGTCTACGTACCATAAAATTATTTAATACTGATGGACCATGTACGCAATTTTGGGAAGTAGTGTTATATTTAATGATGTGTTTCTAAAGGAATAAATTGATGATGATTATATTGAACAATTATAACTTTAATTCAATATAAAAAATAATCAAACTGATTATAAAATCTATTCAATATCAATTCAGTATAATATAATCAAGTTAATATAAAAATAAATGAAGTAATTAATTTAATTGAATACTACAAATCAAACAAGTTAATAGATAATCTAGTTAACAAAATACTAAAAGTAAGAATGAAATACTAATATAATCAAACAAGTAGGATGAGTTGAGGATCATTGGATGATTTTTCCCAAAAGCTTTATTATCGTCTTACCGGGTGCTAGGAAATGACAATAGCTTTCCAACATACAACAGCTTGTGAGTATACATCTTGCGCACAAGTTAAAAAACTCCGATTAACTAAACTTATGTTTAAAACTATCACCAAAAAACTTACTCAAAGAGTATGCAAAGAACAAAAAACAAAAAAAAATTAGGCGGCTATTAAGGGAGAAGATGTTGGAAATGAGTGAAATTGTTGTGTTATTCAGTAGTTTTTCAAGCCCTCCTTTTATAGGGGGTGATATAGCACATCATTATGACATGGTAGGTGACATAATGTCTATTCAAGACACAAAAATGAATATTCTAATGAAATTATTGGACTCACAATTCACAATGAGATCCCTTCATTTTACAGGACCCAAATCAATTTCTAACACTCTTGAAAAGATGAAAAAGTCTCTCATTAGTGCAGAATCATAACCAAGGCTAGCTAATCAAGTTTTCATGCTATTGGAAAGTCAATAGGTCACAAACATAATGACATGTTCATAAATATAAACCTTCATTTCTTCTAAGAAAAAAAGTATTTCACTTCATCAATGTAAAATTTAAATGTTCTCCATAATTTTGTACATTTTATTTCATTCATTTTAGTTTCACATGTAAATAATTAATTTTATTCAATATAATTTAAATCCAATTAACTACTTTCATTTTGAGAAATATAGCATACTTAATTTTAACCGTATAATATGATCACATCACATTTTCTTCTCACCATTTAGGAGGTTACGTGACCAGTCGTATAGAATTTTGTCAAGTATTTTGAGTCACCTACCGGATCGGATGGAGTTCCAATGGTACATGGCTATCAGTTCATGTTGTTCATATGGATGTTTGTTGAGTATGAGTCATTTGGATAAGTTGCACATTATACGATGAAAGAGTGAGTTGTTAACTTATACTGAATTATAAAATCATGACTCACATATATAAATTTTTAGTTCATAATTGGACTAGGGAAATTCATTACCCTTAACATGTATAGAAGAAAACAAAAACAGTTTTATTTATGGCAATGAATCATAATAAGAGTTGCTCAAAACTAGAAAATGTAGAGAGGAATCTCTCAAGTTTTAGTAATGGAAGACTGTAAGATTCCAACGAAGGATGGCATTGGACTGAGGAATATCGAGGAAGACGGTCTGCTGCTGGCCCATCCTCTAGCCAGCCTGAACTTCCCAGTCCCACAACCACTTCCCGAGTCGGGTGCAGCAGCTTGTCAGCGCCGCCTCTCTCAATGGTGCTACCATTACTGGTAAAGAGAAATGAGAGCATGATGTGCAGATCAGAGCCAGTGTTGACATATTTCCCATGAGCCTTGCCTATCTGAGTAGTTACTTTAACTACTTAAATTAACTTTAAGTAATTTAACTACTTAAATTAAATATTTATAAATGTATCATCACGGCCGCCCTAATCATCATCCATTCATAATACACCACCTGCTCACTTGTTGTATCATGGTTTAATCTTAAGTATTAAGTAAATTAAATCAATTATTATGTAAATTTAATACAGCAAAAGTATCTTAAATGAAAATAGAGACCATGCAAGTTATTTGTATTGCTAGAGAGTACAAGGGGTGAAGTATTATTACATGTAAAATCGAGGCAAAGGTAAGTAAATTCTTATTACTGTATACTTTCCAACGTTAAGCGAAGTGATGGCAGATAAGGAGTTATGAAGCATGTTGATAAGGAGTGAACATACTTTCTCTTTAACCTTTCCAAGGCATTCAGCTACTCATTTCATTAAAATCTCTTTAATAATTGTTTTTATTTTGTTAGATTATTTACTCTATTGTACTCGGAAATTTTTTGATAATTTAAATAGTTAGAGTTACTTTCAAATTTAATTTTGTTACTTTATATGACAAATCGTCGATATTGAGGCTTGTTTGTTCATTATCGAGCATCGGTTTCATTCTAGAATTTGGGTCGTGATTCGTGACACCACTAGCACAGTAAAATAAATTATTTAAATTTAGTTACTTTATTACTGAAATTCTAAACGATAAAAAGGAGGGCCTAATTTGGAGAAATGTCTTTATATCGATGTATTTCTGCTACAAGACCGAATCGTGGTGGACAATAATAATAGTTGTTAGCAGGGATGGAGCCAGGAGTACAACATACGTAGGGTTAAATTTTTTTTTTTTTTTTTGATGTTTGGAATCAAATGGGAGGCTTATCTTTCATAATCATTCAAAAAACAAAATAAGTTACAAGAAATAAAAATCCTCCAAATTATACAAAATACATGACTAACTAAATTTTGCTCTACGAGTTCCACTCATTTCAAATTCACTAATCACATCATAATTACTAATACATTCTATATGTGTTTGGAGGGGTTTCTTCAAATCTTTTACTTGTACATAGAAGAATTATGTGTGGAGTTAATTCCTCCGACATGAGATAAGATGTCCGACATCTTGGACATTGCATCAAATTTTAGTGAAATGCGGAAGGCGATATGGATAGCTATCAAATACGAAACAGGGGAAGCAATATGTTTTATCTTTTTTAAGAGAATACTCGAGCCAAGACCATTTCGTGAACCATTTGTGACAAAACCTTTGACTTTGAACCTCATCCCAAGTAGATGAATAACAATTTAAATGAGGTTGATTCAGTCGTAACACGACATGAGCTCTCCACAATTATCACGTTCAGTGGCGGTTCCAGGGGGGGGGGGGGGGGGGGGGGCACGTGCCCCCCCTCCCCCCCATGCAATTTTTTTTTTTTTTTTAATATTAACCTAAACTACAACTCAAGAGATGGAAAATCGTAGTTAATTATATAAAATATATTTTATAGGTGATTGATCACATTAATTAAGAGATGGGGAATCGCTTTTGTGAGTCAAACACAGAATTACTCACTTGTATCGAATTTCTTGATCTTAAGAACTCATTCTCCAACTTCAAAGCGTCAAACATAATTCATTTTCCAAGTGTGATTTGATGGGGTTGGAAGAAGAACTTAAAGGTTGGATTTATGAGATGAGAGAAAACGATACATTTTTAAAGATACAAGACATTAAAGATGTGGTCAGAAAGATGGTTGAGGTCGGTTATTATACTGCATTTCCCTTGGTATATCGCTACAGTTGAAAGAGTTTTTTCTGCAATGAAGATTGTTAAGACGGATTTGAGTAACAAAATTGGAGATGAGTTTCCCAATGATTGTTTAGTGTGTTACATTGATATGTGTTTAAGAGCATCGACAATGAAGTTATAATGTGCTATTTTCAGGATATGAAGACTCGCAAACAAATTCTAATTTTTTTTACTGCCTTCGGCGGCAAAGCGACATAGTATTAGTGGTTATTTAGCTATAACATCTTTTTGATGACTACTTAAATTGAATATTTATGTTTCATTGTCATTTTATATAAAGTAAAATGATTCAAACTCTCAATGTCTTTTTGTAAAAGATATATACTACTCTATGCAATTTTTCGCCCCCCCCTTTGTTGATCGGCTGGATCCGCCACTGATCACGTTCATTCAAAAAATACTTGCATATTGGATGACGTTTTCAAAATCTCTTTCTAGTGAAGTAATATTAATGATTTCTTTATTCTCAACTCTTTTATTCTGATCATCCTCTAATATAGCATTAAATTAAATAATGAGGTAGTTGCTTGTTTTGTTTTTAATTAAATAATTTCAAAAATAAAAATGTGTGAAAGCTACTCTCAACACTGCATCCCCTGCTTGTTAGGGTGTATTTTGTAATTAAAACTATATCCATTTATCATCCATGTATTTAATTAGAGCAAACCGGCCAACACAATAAACAGCTATGTCTACTTCCTGCTACTGTACATTCATCGATCTAGAAACTCCCAGGGGAGAGGGCGATTGCTAATTTCCGCATACCTTTGTATGGTCCCATCGCCAAATTGCTGAATTTTTTATTATAAAAAGATGAGTAAATAATAGAGTCTGGTTTTTTATGTGTATTTAATTTGATTTAATTTAAGTACTTAATATTACAGTTTTATTTAATATTATTATATTGACTTTCACCCTCTCTATTACGAAATAATAATTTATTTACAGAAATTTTAAATGTTAAAAAATAGAACCTTAAATTTAAATACTTTAGGCTATGTTCTTTTGTATTTATAAAGTACTTATATAAGTAAATATAAGTACTTTAACTATTCATGATATCTTTCATCACCACTACCACCACCACCACAAAAATCATCACTATTTACCATTTCTTTCATCAACACACAACCATCACTATTCATCACTACCACCACCACCATAACAACACCACCACCACCACTATAACAACACCACCACCACTATTCATCATCACCAGCACAATAACCACCACTATTCATCATCTCTTTCATCAACACACCACCACCACTATTCATCATCATCATCACCAACACCACCATCACTATTCATCATCTCTTTCATCCACACACCACGATCGTCACATTGTGGTAATGGTGGTGGTGTTGTTGATGGAGTTAAGTTAAGTCAAGTTAAATTACATTAAATTAAGTTAAATTATTATTTTTTATTGGTGGTGTGTTATGGTGGTGGTGGTGATGAATAATACATATAAGTACACGACCATAACAATAACACCACCACTATTCATCACCACAACCACTATTCATCGTCTCTTTTCTTATTTTAAGTTAGATTAAGTTAAGTTAAATTAAATTAAATTATTATTTTTTATTTGTGGTGTGTTGTTTTTGTGGTGGTCGGTTGCTATGGTTTTGGAAGTGTGATAAGGGGCGGATCCAGCCCATGGGCAGCTCGGGTAGAAATTAGGAAGAAAAAAAATTTAATTAAAAATTCACCACCGAGTTGGAGTTCAATCCTCCATCCCAATTTCCAACCCTAAACCTTCCGTCCCCCTGCTGCTTGCCCTGCTACAGCCTACAAGCCTATAATCTCATTCAACAACACAATAAAGCAATGAGAAACCTAAGCCGGTGTTTTTGGATCACGTGCTGGGCTGCTGCTAGCTTCGAAGGAGAACAACTAGGCGAGGAAACCTAAGCCGGTGAATCGATGATGCCGGCTGAGACGCTGAGTATAAGTATGCCAAGGACTAGGAGCTTTTGAGGATTTGTGCTTTTGTGAATCACAATGAGTTTAGGTGATATGTGGATTCCAAGGAGGTGGATTTTTCTGTGCATGGTTCTTACGAAATGATTTTCCTTATGAAACTGAAGTGTCACACTTGTTGCTTATCCTCCTTAAACAAATGGATCTTGCAGACTGCAGTCTATAATTTTATTGCATTTGAGTATAGATTTGTGGTTCTGACTTCTGATTGAATGAGTTCATGCCCATTTTGCAACTTATTGATGAAATAGAGAGCAATTGAAATTTTGTTTACTTGGTAATTGGTATTATGCCGCTTTTCTAGTTAATCTCCTGTTGTAAACCGATGAATGTCGTTAGTTGATTGTCATATACAATTCTTAACCTGATTATTTATATTTAGCTTCCAGGGGAATGGTTATTTTTTATCAGACAAGTAAAAGAAAGCAGATTGAATTTCATTGGGTTGAATATTAGTTGAATTAGGTTATTCAACGACTTGCAGGTTTTCCGAAGAGCTGTATTTGTGGTAGATGTTTTATCAGCTTTGCTAGATTCCTTGGTTCATTTGGTTGGTAGTCTTTCTTGGAGATTAGACTTTGATTAGAGGCTGGAGCACTGCATTTTGTGGACAAGAATGGTAACTTTAGGTTCTAAACTTCTAATTCAGTCTTCCTAGTTCCTTAGTTGATATCTACAAGTTTATACAATTTGGGTGTTTTATTTACATTTTTACACAATTCAAATTAACCATTCTTTCAAAAAAAATTAGTTAATTTATTTTTATAGTAAACTCTATTCAATACTTGTTTGTTTTTGTAGTTGCTGATATTTGATTACATATTTATATGTGCAGCTACTAATAATATATTTTTTATAATTTTATAAAATTCTGATTTTTGCCTCCTTATAACATATTTTGTATTTTGCATTAATAAAAAAATTATGGGGATGCCTCTCCTTTTGTTCGCAAAAAAAAAAAAAAATTAGCCCTACAAGTTTTTGAATCCTGGCTTCTCCCCGGAGTGTGATGGTAATGATGGTGGTAGTAGTAATGATATTGTGGTGGTGGTAATGATGTCGTGGTGGTGTGGTGGTGGTGGGTGGTTGTGTTGGTAGTGTTGCGGTAATGATGGTGGTAGTGGTGTTGTGATGATGGTGGTGGTGTTGTGTTGTGGTAATGGTGGTGGTAGTGGTGCTGTTGTCGGTGGAGTTAAGTTAAATTAAATTAAATTAAATTATTATTTTTTTATTGCTGGTGGTGGATTGTTGAGGTGGTGATGAATAGTAAACATAAATACATATAAATAAGTATAAATAAATATAATTAAAATAATAAATTTAAGTACAAAATATAAATAGTATAGAACGCACACATCCATCGTTTTTTTACTTAAAGCTAAATAAATAGGACCTGATCGATTGAACTAACATAGTTTTTGGCTGATCAAGCCGTCCGTTACCGAATTTTTTTTTTTCTCGTGCCACCTTTTTAAACTTTTATTCCCCAAATGCCATCTTTCTGAAGTTAGTTTCTGAAATGCCACAAAACTAATAAACCGCTACTTCCGGTAGCGGTTTGGTCCTCGCTGTACACACCTGTGACGCATGAGCGCTGACATTGCACTGAGTGTCCACAAACCGCTACTAAGAGTAGCCGTTTGTTAGACTTACCCGAATCAAATTTGATTCGTGTAAACGGAGCTCGAATCAAAGTGGTTGAGTTAAAAAAAAATGCCTGGATTAAAATGATGAAGCGTATTCTTTCTCCCCAATTTTTCATCCGCAGGAATCCGGCCAAGCTTCGATCCCCAGCGTCTCCTCCGTCGCCAGCGACATCAGAAAGCCACCCTAGCATCTTCCCGGAGGTAAGCATCCGATCCGAGCTTCGATTGTCCCAATTTCGCCGAATATGCTTCACATCCGATCCAAGCCTAATCCGGTGATTCTCAGGTGTTTTCCTTCGTCTTCTCCGGTCGTTAGCCATAGGAACCCGAACTGAAATCAACTCAAACTCATATCCGGAGGTAAGACTCCGTTCAATGCTTTTTTGTTTATCGATTTCACACAATTTAGGTTTTAGGGTTTTAGTGAGGACAAGTGTGGATAGATTTGCAAAATTAGATTTAAGATTGTCTCTAAATTTGTGATATATGATTTTGATTATGTGTGAAATAAATGTTTTAGTGGGATTGCACCTTGTGCAATGAGAATCGTGAGTACTACAGACGGCGGGTATATGGACGATTATTACGAATGGTACAATTCGGTTACCCATTGATTTATTCAGCCACGCAAGGCTCTAGACAAGCCAATTTCATACCGACCAACATCACACGAGGTCCCTCACATGTAAGTCACTTATTGCTAAACAAATTAAATATGATGACCTTTGATTTTTGATTATATCATTACTTACAGCTTTTCATTTTCACTTTTCCAAGTCCTTTCCTTAGTCCGATCTGGCCGGGCAGCAGCTCAAATCTTTTTAAATGATGCTTCTGAAACATCTAAGAAGGTAGTGAACGATTTATTTCACGACAGTTACGCTGATCTGGTACAACTTGGAGAGGAGGGTGCTATGGGAATAACGCCGGACATAGTCCAATTTCTTGATGGTACATGCAACCCCCATTCTATCATTATTTTCCAAAATTTGATATAATTTATTTTCCGCATTTTTGCAGATAATTTTGAACCTTCTCAAGAACCTGTACAGGAAGAGAAAAATTTAGATGACCAAGGTCCTTCGCAAGTGACTCAAGTTACTCAACTTCGTAAGAGCACTTGGCTAAAAAACCCAGTTAGAAAATCAATTGGTCTAGTGATTCGTTAGATTTTAGATTATCGTATTTTCCTAAACACTAATAATAATATGTACTTGATAATGTACTGAGTTTGTACAACACCAAAAAAATCATTCGAAACTTATTACATGAAAGGTCAATGAGCTACGGTATCTAATTTGGGGCTTCAGAATTCAAGTAGTCAAACCGCTACCGGGTGTAATTGAATTAGAACTCGGCTGACATTATGATTCGACCGAATCAACTTTGATTCGGGAACAAACCGCTACTACAAGTAGCGGTTTGACTATATTTAAGGTCAAACGCGACTTTTAGTAGCGGTTTGTGATTGAATTATAACTCAAAGCTCACTGTCATTTTAATTCGGACGAATCATAACTAATTCGGACGAATCATACCTAGAAACCGTAGCGGTTGATCGAATTAAAGGTCAAACCGCTACTCTTAGTAACGGTTTGTGTGAAATTCACCACGTCGATGTCATGTCTGCGCTGATGTGTTACATAATATGTACATCGAAAAACAAACAGCTGCTGACAGTAACAATTTATTAATTTTATAATATTTCGAAGAAAAAAAAAAAGGCATCCAGATAATAAAAGTTTAAAAAGGTGGCAGGAGAAATTTTTTTTCTCCGTTACTGTTAAAGATGGCAAAGTGCCGAGCGACGGCACGTTTTGTGTAAAGCCAATACGACGGCGTAACAACGAATTGCATCGATTTTTGAAACGATGATGACTATACCGAGCAAGCAGTCGACGAGGAATTGGAAAACTTTGCGGCGTCAATCGGCCACCAAATCATATGCTGCAATCACCAGAATCTCTTCTGCATCTTCTTCAGCGATCTGTTAGAAGGATTCTTGAAGTGAAGCGAATCCATTGCGCTTTGATCACCAACGGTCATCTGTATCCGACTGCCAAAACCTCGTCTTACAAATGGATGCCAACGCTTTTGTACAATGCGCTGATCAGATGTTATCTGGAAGCAGAGAAACCGGAGATGTCTATTGGGTTGTTTAGTCGAATGGTGGCCGATCAGGTGCATCCTAACAACTTCACATTCCCTTCGGTTATCAAAGCTGCGACCTTTTGCAAAGCGGTGGATCGTTTGGTGGGTAGGTCGGTTCATTCTCAGCTGGTGAGAAGAGGGGTGTTGAGGGATGTGTTTGTGAGTACTTCATTGATTAGTTTTTACTCTCACTGTTGTGATTTAGCTGGTGCACATATGGTGTTTGATGAAATTGTTGAACCGTGTTTTGTGTGTTATAATGCGGTACTCGATGCATGTGGAAAGAATGGGGATATGGGTGGTGCGGTATCGATGTTTGAGCAGATGCCTGAGAGGGATATAGTGTCCTGGACTAGTGTGATTAATGGCTTTGGAAGGAACGGATTGTTTGAAGAGGGGGTTGAGTTTTTTGGGAAGATGATGGTCGATGAAGATGTGACTACGAATGGTATGAGACCTAATGAAGCTACATTTGTCAGTGTGTTGTCATCTTGTGCAAATTCTGATAGGGGTGGTGGTCTTTGTCGAGGAATGCAGATACATGGGTTTATTCTTAGGAGTGAGATTCAGCTGACTGTTTTCATAGCCACTGGTTTGATCTCACTGTATGGAAAAATGGGCTGTTTAAAGATTGCAACTCAGGTTTTCAGAGACATTGCTTATAAGGCAGTTTGTGCTTGGAATGCTATGATCTCAGCTCTGGCATGTAATGGTCATGATACACATGCACTGGACATGTTTGAGAGGATGAAGTTTGAAGGGCTGAAGCCTAATGATGTAACACTTGTTGCAGTTCTTACTGCATGCGCCCATGCCAAATTAGTGCCCTTAGGATTAAAAGTGTTCAATTCCATGTCGTACGACTTGGGGATTGATCCAAAGATGGAGCACTATGGGTGCATTGTTGATCTTCTAGGCAGAGCCGGATTGTTGAAAGAAGCCAGAGACGTTGTAAAAACTATGCCTTTTAAGCCCGATGCCACGGTGTTGGGGGCTCTTCTTGGTGCTTGTAAAGTTCATGGTGCAATTGACTTGGCGGATGAAGTTGCAAGAAATATTGTTGATTTGCAACCACAGCACTGCGGTAGATATGTTTCTCTATCCAGCATCAATGCAGGGGCAGAGAGATGGGCACAGGCAGCCAATATCCGGAAGGCAATGGTTGAGGCTGGAGTTCGAAAAATCCCTGCCTTCAGTTCAGTCGGTTGCATATGAAAGCTTCAGTACACTGTACATGTAAGCCAACTAACTGTCTTTATATGACGCAGTACAACAAATTACAGTTATTCAAACCTGATACATTTTTGAATAATGTCAGTTTGCACCATGTATCTGGTACATGGTTAGTCCATTCGTGAGCATGATAGATTTAGGAAACCTTAAAAGTTACACTGTAAAAGTTGAAATCAGGGACAAGTTTCATACAATAACAAATTATTATACTGAGATTATTTGCAGTACTGTTAAAATTAACCTTTAGTATTTTCTGTGCATGTTCATATGTTCATCAATATGTCTGTGAACAATGTTCATTACCTCTATAAAAATGCTTGCAGGATGGAAACGCGAGTGGTCATCTTGAACTTCAATCTCTGAGACGGCTATAGTGCCATGAACTATTTTTAAGCACGGATTTTGTAGTTTACTCTGTTCTAAAATGGGGTAATCAGCATATCTTGGGGAAGATGATAGAACAAGGCCACCTTGTGATCCTCAGAATATTGGACTGTTTCAGAGGATGAGTTCTGAAGGGCAGAGGCACAGTTTGGTAACAATAGTTGCAGTTCTTTCAATAATGTATGGTGCACAAAGGAATTGCATATGCTTCCATCAGGTAAAATTACTTTCAATATTATGCTTCATAATATCTGAACTCAATATCTTCAAGGTTAAGTAATTTTTTATCTGAACGACAAATCCTGCTGTTTGATCTGGATCGCATGCTGATTGTCAGTTGCGCCTGGAGATTTCAACTTGTGTTGCAGACAAAAAAATAAAATTTTCTTTAGTGGGTTGGTGTGTGTAAAAAAAAAAAATACAACTCGCATCTCAATGCTGCATCTAATCTAAACGTAGTATTCAATACTAAAGTAAGTCATGTTTTAAATGTTAGCAATCAACAACATTTAAATAAAGCATTGTTTACTTGCATTGTTTAATTCAACCACAGACATCCATTGACCCAGAACTTGTTTATAGACTGTCCAAGATCAATCTGATAATGCCCATTTTCACTCTCAGAATCATATGCTCTTTGATTTTTGATTACAGTGAAGAGGCATTTGATCTTCTTGTACCTGAAATCGCAGTGCATTATGCAGGACCCATCTCTCCCAAAGGCCTATGCGATGGAAGGCGGAGATGGACCATCTAGCTATGCAAAGAATTCAAGCTTTCAGGTACTAAGTTCTCATACATGGTCTATTTATTGTCTTGTGTATAAAATATGGCGACAATATTGACCACTTTGTTGAGGAATGTAGGGAGAGGTAGCAGAGTTATCAAAGAAACTGATTCGCCAAGCCATTGCAGACAAGCTTGATTTAGAAAGCTTATGCTTGGCCACGTCGAGTCCCAAAAAGTTTCTCATAGCTGACTTAGGATGTTCCACCGGGCCAAATACATTTGTTTCGGTTCAAAACATCATAGAAGCCATTGAGCTTGGACACCCATCCTTGCACCATGATTTAATCTTTCAAGTCTTCTTTTCCGATCATGTCTCTAATGATTTCAACACATTGTTCAAAACAATCCCTCCATCCAGCAGATACTACGCTGCAGGAGTGCCTGGTTCCTTCCACGGCCGATTATTTCCAGAGTCCTCCCTCCACATTGCACACTCTTCCTACTCTCTGCATTGGCTGTCCAAGTCTCCTGAAGGGATCACAAATAAGGGTAGGATTTATTGGAATGGGGCTGGTAGAGAAGTTGCTGAGGCTTATCTTGCTCAGTACAGGGCCGATATGGGCTCATTTTTGAGTGCTCGAGCTAAGGAACTCGTCGATGGCGGTTTGCTAATGATGTGTTTCACCGTCCGTCCCACCGGAGTGGTTCTGAACAAGATTGCCTTCATTTTCAATATAATGGGATCTTGCCTTGTTGACATGGCTAAAGAGGTGAGCACACGCACTACTAATTCAAGTCTGTTCTTTGAACTTATTAAATTTTTTTTTTCAGGGAATCATTCTGGAAGAAGAGGTGGATTCGTTCAACATACCGATATATCATCCGACGGTGGAGGAGCTTGAGGGAATCATAGAAGGAAATGGGTCCTTCACTATCGAGAAAATGGTGGAATTAGAGCACAAGCAAACTTACCCAATTACATCTAAAATGATTGCTACCATGTTGAAAGCAGTTTTTGGAACTTTAATTGGAGAACACTTCGGCTATGACGTCATCGATGAGGCGGTTGATCGTTTGGAAAAGAAGTTTGAACAAAATGCTCTGGATACTTTAATTGGAGAACACTTCCGCTATGACGTCATCGATGAGGTAGTTGATCGTTTGGAAGAGAAGTTTGAACAAAATGCTCAGGATCAGAAGAATCTTGATTACACTGATGTGTTCATAACCCTCGAGCGTAACAATTATGTTTGCACAAAATGAGGTATCTTTCTTATTCCTGAACGTAGATGATTGATTAATAAAACTGTTGTCCTGTTATTTTATTAAAAAATTAAAACTATCCATTTTTATTGTCTTCATTTTATCCCCTTTCAAAACTATTTCTTTTAATTAATTTGAAATCTCTGTTATGTTATGTTGAGACATGAAAAAATTGATTTGAACTTGTATCCCTTCTTTTTAAGGAGTCAAAATGTAGGATCTTTGCTCATCCATCATCTAATGGCATTGGTTTCACCCTCCCATAAGTTCATCAAGAAGAAAGAACATATCCCGTCTAGTGTGGTGCCCGGATGACCTTGCTAGCTCGTAAATTAGACAAACTTTTATAACATGTACTTAATCCTATTGATGTTCCGCTACCCATATTAAGATCAGTATTTAGTCCGACATTGTGTGCCATGATGAAAAACTTCCGTATTTTCTTATCTGGTCGGATCTTCGTTTTCGGGTGGTATCACAAAATTACATTTAAACCGCCAATTATACATTTTTTAAACCAAGTGAAAGGCTTTAATCTAAATTTTGCTACATGAATGAAGTTTTCGGACAAGGTACAAATTACTATTTAAAATTGAAATTTATACTAAGGGCATGTTATTTTTACATTGAACTCATTAGACTGAAATATTTTAATTTACTTATTTAACTTACATAGTTAAATTGATTGCCGCCGGACCACCACCGCCCACACCTATGGTTGGAGGTGGCTGGCGGTCGGGCGGGTGGTGATTGTAAGTTCATATACTTAATTTACTTATTGAAAATCTAAGCAAAAAAACAGATCTAAAATGAAATAAAAAAAAAAAACTTGATATCTAATGTATAAAGTTAACCATTGTAAACGCTGCATCGTTGACCGTAATGAAACAATAAAGAACACGAAGATATACTCTAGTTCAGTTAGCCGAAGCTAACCTACATCCAACAAACTAATCTGATTGATTAATCGCTAACTGCAACTACAACGGACTACACCTTTTGTGGACAACCCTCTCCGATCACTCAATTTTACCGAGAAGAAAACCTAAGCTCTACCCCCTGAAACTCTCTTTGCACTTTCTTGCCCTAACTCAACTTCTTTGTGTTGCAAAAGACTCGACTCATGACTCTCTGCTATTACACAACCTTTTATATATATATTAAGGCTTTAGGTTCAGACTATGTATAAAATTTCCACTAGTCTAAGGGTCTAATCTTTAGAGCTAAATTTATACTTTTAACCTAAGTTAACTTAATTTAACTTAATTGAATTTAAGTTAATTTAATTGAACTTAAATTAACTTAAATACTGTAATTTTGTTGTAGTCTAGTAGTGGTATGGTTGGGGTGGTGGTGGTGTGGTGTGGTGTAGTGGTGGTGGTGGTTTGAGTGGTGGTGTTGTTGTTGTGGTGGTGGTGTGGTCTGATAGTGTAGTAGTGTTATGGTATGACTGGTGGTGTTGTGGTGGTGTAATAGTGTGGTGGTGGTGTGGTGATGTAGTAGTGTTATGGTTGGGGTAGTGTAGTAGTCAGGGCCGGCCCAGCCATGAGGTAGCTGCCTCAGGCCTCATGGCTGAGAAGGCCTCACACAAAAAAAAATTTAGGTTTTTGCCATACAAAAAAAAAAAAAATTTTATCTAAACTAAGCTGAAGGCCACACAACCAAAAAAAAAATTGGACGCATGGGCTGGGCTGAAGGCCCACAAAAAAAAAAATTATCCCAGCCTTTTCTCTTTCTCCTTCTCTCCGACTCTAACACTCTGCCAAATCCCAAATCCCGACAACGCGACGCTCCAAGCCTCTAACGGCACTCTCAAGTCTCACGGAATCACGATCATCCATTCAAGCTCAGACAGGCAGGCCGCAGCCCGCAGGAACTCCATCTCAGATCAGGCAGCCAGGCGGCAGGGAGCCACTCCATCTCAAAATCTCAAATCAACTCCATCTCCACAAATTGTCTTGAGCCGCCCTGCTGCCAGTCTGCCACCAGCGTTGCGCCTGCGCCGCTGCCCGAGCCTTTGTCAATTTGTTTCTGACTTCCTGCCTAAACACTGCCGCACCAAATCTGAAATCACAGGTGACAGGTAACTGGTTGAATTTGTCAATTTGCCGGTGAGCGTCTGTCACGGTGCCACTGCCACCAAATCTGAGAACTGAATTTGCCGGTGAAATCTGATTATCAGCTATCAAGTTCTTTCATTTCATTTATCATATTGATTTATTCGTGTGTTGGCTATATTTTTTGTGATTTTGTGATAGGATTGTTTAGTAATTAGGTCATTTGGGGAATTGGTTGAATGCATAATGTCAAATCGTAAACATGAATGTGGTTTTTCAAAAGTCCTAAAAAAGAGAAAGATTGATGCTTTAATAAAGTCACAACAAGGAGCTCTTGATAAATTCATAGTTAATGGTGCTTCGAATAAAACAAATGAAGTTCATGATTCGTGTTTAGATGAGAATGAAATTATTGAAGAAGAAGTTGCTAAAGAAACGAGTCATGTTGATTTGCAATCATGTGAATTGATGGATCATAGTAATACTTTAGATGACGTAAATTCTAAAAATATATATGATCCAAGTCAATGGACTCACATTGATAATAGAATGAGAGATTTACTTGTTGAAAAGGGTCCTACTCATGTAACTAATATAGATTTTCCTAAGGATTCGCAAAATCGACATTTTTCATGGACACATTACTACCATTTTTACCGAATAAAGAAAAATATAAAAGGAGGTGGCTTGTTTATTCATGTGATTTAGATATGATATTTTGTTTTTGTTGAAAATTATTTGGTGTTGGTTCTAATGGATTAAGCTAGCTAACGAAGGTTGTAATGATTGGAAAAATATAGGTAGAACTCTTAAAAGTCATGAATCAAGTGATGAACATGTTAAAACTTCTATAATGTGGTATGAGTTAGAGAGTAGATTCGAAAAGAATACGACAATTGATAAATATGCTCAAGATATGATTAATAATGAAAAGCAACATTGGAGAAATGTGTTATTTCGAATAATTTCGGTAATTAAAACACTTGGCAAAAATAATTTAGCTTTTCGTGGAAAAAATGAAAAGATTTATCAAGAGAATAACGAGAAACTTTTTAAGTCTAATTGAAATGATAGCGGAGTTTGATAGTGAGCAAGAACATGTTAGACGTATTAAGAATGATGAAATTCATAATCATTACTTAGGACATAATATACAAAATGAATTGATTAACTTAATAGCAAGTGAAATAAAAAAAAAAAAGATTATTAGTAAGGTAATTGATTCATAAAATTTTTCTATCATACTTGATTGTACTCCGGATATTAGTCATCAAGAACAAATGTCATTTTTATTACGTTGTGTGGATGTATCATCTAGTCTTCTAAAAGTTGAGGAATATTTTTTAGGATTGATAAATGTAGATGATACTACCGGAAAAGGTCTTTTTGATTTTATTATAAATGAGCTAGCAAATATTGGTCTTGACTTTAGTAATATGAGGGAACAAGGGTATGATAATGGATCGAATATGAAAGGAAAACATCAAGGGGTTCAAAAACGATTTTTGGATGTTAATCCTAGAGCATTTTACACTCCATGTGGTTGTCATAGTCTTAACTTAGTTCTTTGTGATATGGCTAATTCATGTAATAAAGCAAAAACTTTTTTTGGTGTGTTACAACGTCTTTATTCATTATTTGTCTCTTCCACCAAAAGATGGAAAATTTTAAAAGATCATGTACCTAATTTAACTTTTAAGTCTTTATCACAAACAAGATGGGAAAGTAGAATTGATAGTGTTAAAGCAATACGATATCAAACATCCCAAATACGAGATGCTTTGTTAGAATTAAGTGAAATTAGTGATGATCCTAAAATTAAAAGAGAAGCCGAATGTTTAGTTTTCTATGAACTTGAAAACTTTGAATTTTTGTTGGGTATGTGTATTTGGTATGACTTATTATTTATTTTTAATACAATTAGTAAAAATTTACAATCTAGAGATATGTGTATGGATGTTGCTATAAATCAATTACAAAGTCTTACTTTATTTTTAGAGAAATATAGAGAAAATGGATTTGAGGATGCCCTGATTTGTGCTAAAGAAACAGCCAAATAGATGGATGTACAACCTAAGTTTAGAGAAAAACGTATTATTCATAGGAATAGAAGATTTGATGAGCATGTTGATAATGAAACAATTATGTCTCCACAAGAGTCATTTCGAGTTGAGTATTTTCTATATATTGTTGATCAAGCAACTCTTTCACTTCAAAGTAGATTTGAGCAATTTAAATTGTATGATGACATTTTTGGTTTCCTTTTTAGTGTAGAGAAATTAAAATCACTAAACAATGATGAGTTAAAACAAAATTGTCTTAATCTTGAAACTTTTTTGAAATATGACTATAGTTTAGACATAGATGGTTTAGATTTATTTGTAGAGTTAAAAAATTCTAGGAGAAATTATACAAGTGGAGAACAATACTCCTATTTGTATACTTGATCAAATAAAAAGAATATATTCTTTTCCAAATGCTTTCGTTGCTTATACAATAATGCTAACGGTGCCAATCACGGTTGCTTCGGGGGAAAGAAGTTTTTCAAAATAAAAATTGATAAAGTCCTATTTGAGATCCACCATGACTCAACAAAGATTGAATGGATTGGCTTTTCTTTCTATTGAAAATAAGATGCTTCAAGAAATTAACTTCGAAGATCTAATAAGTAACTTTGCTTCGCAAAAAGCTAGAAAAATAAAATTTGCTTAGTTATTTGCATACGGTAGTTCTTCAAGTCTTTTGCCAATTGAAGGATGAAGGTAAGGTATGGATGTCACCAAATTTTACTTTTGAATAGCTTATAGAATATGTTTGATTTTTTATTTTGAATTACCAAGTTATGATATATTTTTTATTTTAAATTGTAGGTATTCATCTATCGAGAAGATTGAAATCGTCGTTCAAAAGGCCTCTATTTGGATTTCGCCTCAGGCCACTAATTGTCTTGAGCCGCCCCTGGTAGTAGTGTTATGGTTGAGGTGGTGGTGTAGTGATGTTATGGTTGGGGTGGTGATATTGTGGTAGTGTAGTAGTGTGGTGATGTAGTGGTATTATGGTTGGGGTGGTGGTGGTGGTGTGTGGATGAAAGAGATGATGAATAGTGTTGGTGGTGTTGTTATGGTGGTGATGAATAGTGGTGATACTTAACTTAATTTAACTTAAGTGCTGAAAATTTAAATTAGAAAGAACAGGGTCTAATTTAATTTCTTTTACAACAGAACACAGCAGCAGCTTTCAGCCTTCAAGCATAATCATCCTACAGCTTCAAGGGCCTGCAGCTCAGGGACTCCAGCAGGAGCTCCATTCGAGTAGTAAGCCAGCAATCAGATTCGGTACCAAAATTTTCAATTCTCCACCTTGGTACCAATCTCTCGACCAGACTACCTTCTCATGCTTTAAACAACATCCAGCACATTTACCAGCTCCAAGCAGACTCTCAACTTGTGACCTGAGACTATTTTTGTTAAATGTGGAATTTAAATGTTCTCCATAATTGTGTACATTTTATTTCATTCATTTTGGTTTAAATTTTGACATGTAAATAATTCCCCATATTATAAATAATTTAAATCCAATTAATTACTTTCATTTTGAGATATATAGCATACTTAATTCTAACAGTAAAATATGAATACATTACATTTTCTTCACACCATTTAGAAGGTTACATGACCAGTCGTATAGGATTTTGTCAAGTATTTTGAGTCACCTACCGGATCGGATGGAGTTTCGATGGTATATGACTATCATTTCATGTTGTTCGTATGGGTGTTTGTTGAGTATGAGTCATTTGGATAAATTGCACATTATATGATGAAAGAATGAGTTGTTAACTTATACTGAATTATAAAATCATGACTCATATATATAAATATTTAGTTCAGAATTGGACTAGGGAAATTCATTACAACATACATAAGAAGAAAACAAAAACAGTTTTATTTATCGCAATGAATCATAATAAGAGTTGCTCAAAACTAGAGAATGTAGAGAGAAATCTCTCAAGTGGAAGATTGTAAGATTCAAGGAAGGATGGCATTGGACTAAGGAATATCGAGGAAGACAGTCTTGCTGCTGGCCCATCCTCTGGCCAGCCTGAACTTCCCAATCCCGAGTCGGTGCAGCAGTATGTCAGCGCCGCGTATCTCAATGGTGCTACCATTACAAGCCTTGTTGATGAAGAGAAATGAGAGCATTATGTGCCGTCTAGAGCAGTGTTGACATATATCCCATGAGCCCTGCCTATGTGGGTGGACTTGCGGTCGATGGTCAGCATGATGACAACATGGAGGTGAATTCAAGAATGTAGGGCTTCTTGAGAGCGTTGCCAGCCATGGCTACATTGGTGATGTTCTCTTTAAGTAAAGATTCATTCTTTGCTTAAAGAACGAATAAAGATGCATTCACACTAAAGTGTGTGCATAACACTTTTACTTACGGATTGAATAAAGATTCATTCTGTAAGTAAAAGTGTGTGCATAAAACTGAGTGTTAGAAGGATGGATGAGATAATGGGAGAGGAAGATGAAGAGGTTAATAAGAAGATGAGGAGAACAATTTAGGTGATATTTCTCTGTCTTTTTCATTCCTTTTTTACTCTTTATATAAGGTAGCAGCATAACAAACTATTTATATGCCCGTTCATATTCTCTAGGATATGCTGACATCTAGAATGTGCTGATGAAATCATTGAATTTTGCTGGGTGATTTAGGGATCCTTTTAGCTCTGTTATTTGGTCCTCCAGAGTTCATACCTTGAACACCCGTAACATTACCCTGGGCATCGAAAATTACCTTATCCTCAAGGTGAAAGGCTGGGTATGATCGGATGATGGAGTCTGCGTCTTCCCATGTAGCGTCACTGGCTTTCTGATGTTGCCACTGGATCAGGAGCTGTGGAGTTGGTTTGCCCTGTATGATGATTGAGCGGTACCCCAAAATTTTGTCTGGTTAGTGCACAGGGTGGCCTTGGTGAAAAGCTTCTGGAATGGGAAAGATTTGAGTAGTTGGGTCTCTTTTACACTGCTTGAGAAGGGATATATGAAACACATCGTGAATCTTGCAATTCGGAGGTAGCTTCAAGCGGTACGCAACCTGACTGATTCTTTCGATAATCTGAAAAGGGCCATAAAAGCGTTTGGCAAGCTTATATCCTGAGCGACATCTGGCAGAAAGTTGGCGATAGGGTTGGAGTTTAAGGTAGACTCAGTCTTGTATATTGAAGTTCCGTTCCACTCGATGGCGATTAGCTTGCTATTTCATACGGAGTTGTGCTCTTTGTAGGTTACTCTTAAGCTGTTTGAGAAGCTCGCGTCAATCTGTTAACTGCTGATCCACAGCAACCACTGCTGAGGAGCCCGTAATGTACTCTAGGACCGTGGGTGGAGGTCGACCATAAACTACCTCGAAAGGAGTCTTTTGAGTTGCAGAATGCCAGGCAGAGTTATAGCTCCATTCTGCCCATGGAATATATTGGACCCAATCTGTTGCGGATTCTGACACAAAGCAGCGCAAGTAATCTTCAACGCATCTATTAAGAACTTCTGTCTGACCATCCTTTTGCGGATGGTAAGCCGTACTGGCTGCCAATTGAGTGCCTTGTAGTCGAAAGAATTCTTGCCAGAATTCAGACATAAATAATGGATCATGGTCAGAAACAATAGTGCGTGGCAACCCATGGAGGCGATGAATTTCTCGAACGAAAGTAGCAGCAAGACTAATGGCCGTAAAGTTAGCAGCAAGCGGAATAAAATGACCATATTTTGAAAGTTTAGCGTAACTACCCAAATGACTGTTTTACCTCTTTAGGCGGGAAGGTTGGTGATGAAATCCATTGAGATGCATTCCCATATCATATCAGGAACTGGTATAGGTTGAAGAAGGCTCTGTGGAGTGGAAGTCGGGTATTTTACCTGCTGGCATACTGAGCATTCTGTCACATACTTCAGGACATCCTTCCTAATGTTTGGCCAATAGAAATTTGCAGCCAATCGGGTCAATTGAGTGCCTTGTAGTCGAAAGAATTCTTGCCAGAATTCAGACATAAATAATGGATCACGGTAAGAAACAATAGTGCGTGGCAACCCATGGAGGCGATGAATTTCTCGAACGAAAGTAGCAGCAAGACTAATGGTCGTAAAGTTAGCAGCAAACGGAATAAAATGACCATATTTTGAAAGTTTATCGATAACTACCCAAATGACTATTTTACCTCTTGAGGCGGGAAGGTTGGTGATGAAGTCCATTGAGATGCATTCCCATATCATATCAGGAACTGGTATAGGTTGAAGAAAGCCCTGTGGAGTGGAAGTCGGGTGTTTTACCTGCTGGCATACTGAGCATTCTGTCACATACTTCAGGACATCCTTCCTAATGTTTGGCCAATAGAAATTTGCAGCCAATCGGGTCAACGTGCTGTGGACTCCTGCATGACCTCCCGTGTATGTGTCATGATATTCATGAAGGACAAGGGCCTGAAAAGCAGAGTCAGGGGGTAAGTAAATACGATTCTTAAATTAGATGAGGCCATCCTTAGTGCTGTATCCTGGGTGCGCGTCAGGGTCCGAATTGATAGATTGATAACTGTTGTGCAGCTGCATTTGTTTCCAAGAAAGAACGCAAGGCTTTGAGGATGCCTATGGTGGGGCTTGAGATGGCATTAACTTGAGGCTGCGCTGATTCTGGAAGGCTAGATAGAGCATCAGCAGGACCATTGTCACGTCCAGGTTGATACACTACTTCAAAATCGAAGCCAAGAAGTTTAGAAATCCATCGTTGCTAGCCAGGTGTCTGGATGATTTGAGTGAGCAGTGTCTTGAGTGGTTGATAATCCGTCTTGATAATAAAATGGGAAAGTATTGACGCCAATTGAGAACAACATATACTACTGCACATAACTCCCGATTATAAACAGAAGTGGATCTTAGGCGGTCAGGGAGTAACTTGCTGAAAAAGGCAATGGGTCTATTCATTTGTGAGAGCACGGCTCCAACACCACTTCCTGATGCATCGGCTTGGACGGTAAAGCTTTGGAAAAAATTCGGAAGTGCCAAAACCGGTGTAGCAGTCAGCGCGCCTTTTAGGGCCTCGAATGCCTTTGAAACTAGCTCTGACCACAAGAAGGCGTCCTTACGAAGTAACTGAGTTAAAGGAGCACGCATAGTGGTGCACAAAGCGTCTGTAGTACCCCGTGAGATCAAGAAAACTCTTAGTTGTCTAGTATTTGTTGGTTGCGGCCAATCCAGAACTGATTGAATTTTATCCTTATCCATTGCTACACCCTCGCTGGAGATGATATGTCCTAAGTAGGTTACTGAGGTTTTGCCAATTTCACATTTAGATGGCTTGGCAAAGAACGAATTATGTTGAAGAATGTTGAATACCTCAAGCAAATGTTGCAGGTGACCTTCCCACGTCCGGCTGTAAATGAGAATGTCGTCGAAGAAAACCAGGATTGATTTCCGTAACAATGCCTTGAAGATTGTATTCATCTCCGATTGAAATGTAGAGGGAGCATTCGATAGACCAAAGGGCATAACAAGAACTCATAGTGGCCCTCGTGAGTGCGGAATGCAGTGTACATCGTCAGGGTGCATTCTGAGCTGATGGTAATCGGACCGAAGATCCAGTTTAGAGAAATATTTCGCGCCATGTAGCTCGTCCGAGAGCTCATCAACTGTGGGGATAGGGAATCTATCTTTTATAGTCGCAGCGTTTAATGCTCTGTATTCGAAACAGAAACGCCATGAACCATCCTTCTTTCGGACCAACAGAACTGGAGAGCTAAACGGACTTGAACTGGGTCGAATTATACCATCTTTGAGCATTTCTGCAATGAGGTTCTCAATCTCAGTTTTCTGGTAATGTGGGTAGCGGTAAGGCCTAACGCGAATTGGATTTGTGTATGGGGTTAAGGGAATACGGTGATCCGACAAACGTTGTGGAGGGAGGCCTTTAGGTGGGCTGAAAATGGAGGTAAATTGGTGTAAAAGTGTTTGGAGGCCCAAATGAAAGTTGGCGTGTATATCAGTGGGGATGGAGGGAAGTTTTAGCCGCCGGTTAGAGCATCTGCACCGGTGCTCAAGAAGAGCACCTGCTGCCGACGTGGAGGACGTGCTGAGTGCTATTATTTGTGCAGCAGAAGGTGCTGCTCCAGCAGCTCCTTCAGCAGCTGCTATTTTAGCAGCTGCTGGAATTGAATAATACCTCCCGCCAACCATAAACCCAACCATAAACTTACTAATTCGAGTCCCATTTTCCTCAATTTCCTGGTTCGGTTCTTTTCAATATACTACATCCATCTTTGAACCAGATCAAAGATGAGGAGCAGCAGGGAGTCGTCATCGGCCTTGGTCTCGGTGGACTCATGGCTTTATCTGGAACGATGCGTCCGCTGCCGTTGGGGAGATGGGTAGCTTGGCTGCGGTTGCTGCTGAGGCTGGTAGGCTCTGAGGCCGAGCCCGTACGCATAGCCGTTGATGGAGGTGAGATCGTACACGTTGAAGGTGAAGGGGAAGTGAGTGAAGGGGAAGTGAAGTGAGATGGTTTGAGTGTATTGTTGAAGGTGGGGTTGGAGTGAAGGTGAAGCAACAGGTTGAACACTTTCATTTGTCATCATCAATCTCTGCAAAATGTGGGGTTTTGGATAGTTGGAGTGAAGGTAAAGCAAAGATAAGTTTTGTGATGTGAAAGTTATTCAGTGGGTTGCACACATGCCATACAACGACTATATTTTGTATAACGACTATATTTTGTAACGGTTACATTCTATTTAGTCTATAAATAGATAATTCTTTTACTCATAATTCACACAAACTCATCTCTCTACTTCTTACATTCTTACAAACTTCAAAGTTTCATTGATATAAAATGTCTAATTCTTGGTCCATGGCCGAAGATGTTCAATTGTGTGTCTCATATTGTCGGCAGTCTGTTGATCCAATTTCGGGCAACAAGCAAAAAATTGATAAGCTGTGGGAAAAAATTTGCATGGATTATCACAACAATTGGGTGGCGAATGCCAACCAATCCAGGAAGGAATTGAGATCGCAAGTGTCACTTGCTTCTCGCTTTTGCAAATTGAAGGCAAACTTAATTTATTGGGAGTCTTGTATTTCTTACGCACAAAGAAATAAGGAATCTGGATGCAATTCACAAGACGAGGTATGTATATATATACATTTAAATTGATGTAGTCAATCGTATTTTAAAATTATAACGTTTATTTATTTAATTGATAGATAAGAAAAGCGCAGATTATGTACGTCTCAAAGAAGAAGAAGGAATTCATACATTTTCCATGTTGGGAAGTAGTACGTGATCATCCAACTTTTGCTCATGTTGAGAGTAGTACTCCGCCATGTTACACATACGAAACGGTCGCTCCTTCTACTAATGAGGAGGTGTATCCAAATGTGAGCATTGAAGATCTGAATTTTTCTACACCTGAAAATAATCTCAGGCATTCGTCAAGTCCAGTCAGACCTCCTGGAGTAAAAGCGACCAAAGAAGCAAAAAGAAAAGGTAAGCAAGTCGAGAATAAACGCTGAGATGATGCTTTGGAAATGATGGCAACTAATCAGGCAAATTATATAGAGTGGCAAAAGAAAAAAGGAGATGAAGAATTAACAATTCAAAAAGAAGCTATGAGGATGAAAAGGATGGATGACGAGAAAAAAATCATGGAAACTAACACAGAATTGATGACTCCTCTATCCAAGCGGTATTTTAGCAAAAGAAAAGCATTGATCATGCAACAATATGATGACAATGATGGGCAAGGAACTTCGGCAGGATTTGATAATTGTTATCGTCCTAATCGTAATCTTAATTTCGATGAGTAGAATAAATTTGTAATGTTTAAGTATGAATAATATATTTAAAATTAAATATTTTCATTTAATGAATAGTATAAGGAGGTGCTCAATTTTTGAACTGGTGCATAGATTTGATATTGAGGAGGTGCTGCATATGGAGGAGATTTAGCACCTCCTCAACAGTGAGGAGGTGCTGATGGGTGCGGATGCCCTTAGGTGTGTTGGGGTTGAGGTTTGTAAAGAGGTGGAAGAAGGTTGCTGACGCTGAGGTATGGTGGAGGCGTTGCACCTGGGTCAATGTTAGTTGGAACAAGGTGGGGCGCGGGAGGCCGTGGAGTATTATTTGGGCTCCTTCGTACTCAAAACGGAGCCAGAGGGAAGTGTACTCGAATGTGACTTGACCCAATTTCGCTAACCATTCAACCCCTAGAACCAAATCAATTCCGTAGATTGGTAGGAGGTGAAAGTCGATTGAGAAGACAGTGTCGTTCATCTTCACTGGTACCTCCCTGCATAAACCCTCACAATTCAAAGACTCTCCATTACCGACAGTGACGGCCAGATGTCGTGACGGTTCAACTGGAATGTGGAGAAATCGAGCTGTCTATGTGTTGAGCCGCCGTCGATGAGGACGATGAATGGTTTGCCCTTAATGGTGGCTTCGATTCGAAGGGTTGTCGACACAAAGTGACCTTCCATGGCGTGTAGGGATATGCTAGGGTTTGGATCGACTGGTGGGATCTGTGGGCTGTCCTGGAAAGCCTCCTCAGAAAGTAGGGTTTCAATGGGTTCGACCGGCTCACCTTCATCTGATTCATCCACCAAACGACATAAAAATTTAGGCTTACTGCAACGGTGACCTGGGGTGAATCGGTCATCGCATTTGAAGCACAGACCACGTTCTCGAAGATTGACGACCTCAGCTGGAGTTAAGCGTTTGATGGGTAGGGTATTGGTTGGGATGTTATGTGGGAAAGGTGTAGGGTGGGGTGAAGGAGGCACTGGATGTGGTGGTCTTGTGTACGGGGTCCTCTGCCAAGATCTGCGACTCTCCTCACACTTCTCTTCTATAAGCTTAGCCATTCCTATAGCGTCCGGAAGAGTACGGGAACGTAGTAGGTAGAGTTTCCGTCGGATTTCATTCTTTAAGCCTGACAAAAAGCAGTTAAGGAGGTTGGTTGGATTCAACCCTATAACTCGATTAGATAAATTCTCGAATTCCGACAAGTATGCTGACACTGTGCTTCTTTGTTGTAGTTTGTACAACTTGGCTTCAGGGTTTTGGTAAGCTGATGGCCCAAATCGCAGCTCCAAATCCCGTAACTGGTCTCAAGAGAAGAGCTGGTGTGTCTGGTGCATCCAGTGGAACCACTGGAGTGCCGGACCAGCCGTATAAAAGGCAACAATGTGAAGTTTCTAATCCTGAGGTGTAGCATGAAAGGTAAAGAATCTGTCAATTTGGAAAAGCCAATCTGAAACATTCTCACCAGTAAAATGAGGTACATCTAGCTTGGGAATTTTTGCGGTGTGTGACTGTTGGTAAAGACCAGAGGATGTAGATGATTCATGGATGTGCGGTGGCTGGGAAATGAAATGAAGGTATGATGTATAATGGTTAGGGTGGCTTGATGAAAATGGTTGAATAATGGCTGGGTTTGTAAAGACAGGAGGAGGTTGTAACATGGCTGGGTGTTGGTAGTCCTGAGATGGGTGGATGGGTTGGGGAGCAAGGTTGGTGTCTTTTCCATTTTGGCCATGGATACTTGCAGTTCTCTGATTATTTTTTGCATATCTTCCATGATTTGGGTTTGTTTGGTGATGTTGCCTTCATAGCGCTGGACCATTTCAGACAGAGCTGGTGGAGTTTTCTCCTGGCTAGAAAAGGTCTGGGAGTGAGACCTGGTGATTACTCCGGCGGCCATGGTAGCGGAAGGGTCAGCCCAATGAAGAAGGCACCAATTGTTAGAAGAATGGATGAGATAATGGGAGAGGAAGGTGAAGAGGTTAGCAAGAAGAGAGGAGAACAATTCAGGTGATATTTCTGTCTTTTTCATTCCTTTTTTCCCCTTTATATAGGGTAGCAGCATAACAAACTATTTATATGTCCGTTCATATTCTCTAGGATATGCTGACATCTAGAATGTGCCGATGAAATCATTGAATTTGTTGGGTGGTTTAGGAATCCTTTTAGCTCTGTTATTTGGTCCTCCAGAGTTCATACCTTGAACACCCGTAACACTGAGTCTGTTTTTATCCGTCATAATTCGAACTCTAGCAACGTTAATTGTTTGACAATTTTTTTGCTACAAGACCGAATCCTAATCGACCACGAGAATGGTTGTTAGGGTTTTGCTCAATCCGGTTAATTATGCAATTAACACCTTAACTAATATGTGAGTTATGAGATTCTATGCGTCATTAAAGCTTCATTCTAATTAATATTTAACAAATATTACGTAGTTTCTTTTTCAAATAAAATGACAGTATTTTGTAACTAAAACTATATCCATGTATTAAATTAGAGCAAACTAACGTTGAAAGATGACAAAGTGTTACGCGACGACGACGTTTTGTGTAAAGTCAATACAAAGTTTAAAATGCATCGTTTTTGAAACGATGACGAATATACCGGGCTAGCAGTCGACGAGGAATTTGAAAACTTTGCGGCGTCAATCGGCCACCAAATCATATGCTGCAATCACCAGAATCTCTTCTGCATCTTCTTCAGCGATCTGTTAGAAGGATTCTTGAAGTGAAGCGAATCCATTGCGCTTTGATCACCAACGGTCATCTGCATCCGACCGCCAAAACCTCGTCTTACAAATGGATGCCAACGCTTTTGTACAATGCGTTGATCAGATGTTACCTGGAAGAAGAGAAACCGGAGATGTCTATTGGGTTGTTTAGTCGAATGGTGGCCGATCAGGTGCATCCTAACAACTTCACATTCCCTTCGGTTATAAAAGCTGCGACCTTTTGCAAAGCGGTGGATCCGTTTGGTGGGTAGGTCGGTTCATTCTCAGCTGGTGAGAAGAGGGGTGTTGAGGGATGTGTTTGTGAGTACTTCATTGATTAGTTTTTACTCGCACTGTTGTGATTTAGCTGGTGCACATATGGTGTTTGATGAAATTGTTGAACTGTGTCTTGTGTGTTATAATGCGGTACTTGATGCATGTGGAAAGAATGGGGATATGGGTGGTGCTGTATCGATGTTTGAGCAGATGCCTGAGAGGGATATAGTGTCCTGGACTAGTGTGATTAATGGCTTTGGAAGGAACGGATTGTTTGAAGAGGGGTTGAGTTTTTTGGGAAGATGATGGTCGATGAAGATGTGACTACGAATGTCGTGAGGCCTAATGAAGCTACATTTGTCAGTGTGTTGTCATGTTGTGCAAATTCTGATAGGGGTGGTGGTCTTTGTCGAGGAATGCAGATACATGGGTTTATACTTAGGAGTGAGATTCAGCTGACTGTTTCATAGCCACTGGTTTGATCTCACTGTATGGAAAAATGGGCTGTTTAAAGATTGCAACTCAGGTTTTCAGAGACATTGCTCATAAGGCAGTTTGTGCTTGGAATGCTATGATCTCAGCTCTGGCATGTAATGGTCATGATACACATGCACTGGACATGTTTGAGAGGATGAAGTTTGTAGGGCTGAAGCCTAATGATGTAACACTTGTTGCAGTTCTTACTGCATGCGCCCATGCCAAATTAGTGCCCTTAGGATTAAAATTGTTCAATTCCATGTCGTACGACTTGGGGATTGATCCAAAGATGGAGCACTATGGGTGCATTGTTGATCTTCTAGGCAGAGCCGGATTGTTGAAAGAAGCCAGAGACGTTGTAAAAACTATGCCTTTTAAGCCCGATGCCACGGTGTTGGGGGCTCTTCTCGGTGCTTGTAAAGTTCATGGTGCAATTGACTTAGCGGATGACGTTGCAAGAAATATTGTTGATTTGCAACCACAGCACTGCGGTAGATATGTTTCTCTATCCAGCATCAATGCAGGGGCAGAGAGATGGGCACAGGCAGCCAATCTCCGGAAGGCAATGGTTGAGGCTGGAGTTCGAAAAATCCCTGCCTTCAGTTCAGTCGGTTGCAAATGAAAGCTTCACTACACTGTACATGTAAGCCAACTAACAGTCTTTATATGACGCAGTACAACAAATTACAGTTATTCAAACCAGATACATGTTTGAATAATGTCAGTTTGCACCATGTATCTGGTACATGGTTAGTCCATTCTTGAGCATGATAGAGGAAACCTTAAAACATGACAATGTAAAAGTTGAAATCAGGGACGAGTTTCATACAATATCAAATTATTATACTGAGATTATTTGCAGTACTGTTAAAAATAACCTTTAGTATTTTCTGTGCATGTTCATATGTTCATCAATATATCTGTGAACAATCTTCATCACCTCTATAAAAATGCTTGCAGGATGGCAACGCGAGTAGTCATCTTGAACTTCAATCTCTGAGACGGCTATAGTGCCATGAACTATTTTTAAGCACGGATTTTGTAGTTTACGCTGTTCTAAAATGGGGTAATCAACGTATCTTGGGGAAGATGATGTCGGATGCAGATATGACTTGGCATCTTATCAAGCTTGAGGAGGCTATTTGTTGGAATTATATTAAGTTGATTGTTTATATGGTAATATGGCCATGGGCTTGTGTTGTTTGAAGAGTGCAACTGAGGTTTTCAATAACAAGGCTCATGGGGTAGTCTTATTTGGAATGGTGATAGAACAAGGCCACCTTGTGATGCTCAGAATATTGGACTGTTTCAGAGGATGAGTTCTGAAGGGCAGAGGCACAGTTTGGTAACAATAGTTGCAGTTCTTTCAATAATGTATGGTGCACAAAGGAATTGCATATGCTTCCATCAGGTAAAATTATCAATATTATGCTTCATAATACCTGATCTCAATATCTTCAAGGTTAAGTAATTTTTTATTTGATCGACAAATCCTGCTGTTTGATCTGGATTGCATGCTGATTGTCAGTTGCGCCTGGAGATTTCAACTTGTGTTGCAGACAGAAAAATAAAATTTTCTTTAGTGGGTTGGTGTGTGTAAAAAAAAAATACAACTCGCATCTCAATGCTGCATCTAATCTCAACTTAGTTTTCAATTTTAAAGTAAGTCATGTTTTAAATGTTAGCAATCAACAACATTTAAATAACTGTACAATAATGCCGGTTGTAGCTGCTTACTTGTATTGTTTAATCCAACCATAGTCATCCATGTGACCCAGTACCTGTTTATAGCCTGTCCAAGATCAATCTGATAATGCCCATTTTCACTTTCAGAATCATATGCTCTTGGACTTTTGATTTACAGTGAAGAGGCATTTGATCTTCTTGTACCTGAAATCGCAGTGCATTATGCAGGACGCGTCTCTCCCCAAGGCCTATGTGATGGAAGGCGGAGATGGACCATCTAGCTATGCAAAGAATTCAAGCTTTCAGGTACTAAGTTCTCAAACATGGTCTATTTATTGTCTTGTGTATAAAATATGGCGACAATATTGACCACTTTGTTGAGGAATGTAGGGAGAGGTAGCAGAGTTATCAAAGAAACTGATTCGCCAAGCCATTGCAGAGAAGCTTGATTTAGAAAGCTTATGCTTGGCCACGTCGGGTCCCAAAAAGTTTCTCATAGCTGACTTAGGATGTTCCACCGGGCCAAACACATTTGTTTCGGTTCAAAACATCATAGAAGCCATTGAGCTGGGACACCCATCCTTGCACCATGATTTAATCTTTCAAGTCTTCTTTTCCGATCATGTCTCTAATGATTTCAACACATTGTTCAAAACAATCCCTCCATCCAGCAGATACTACGCTGCAGGAGTGCCTGGTTCCTTCCACGGCCGATTATTTCCAGAGTCCTCCCTTCACATTGCACACTCTTCCTACTCTCTGCATTGGCTGTCCAAGGCTCCTGAAGGAATCACAAATAAGGGTAGGATTTATTGGAATGAGGCAGGTAGAGAAGTTGCTGAGGCTTATCTTACTCAGTACACTACCGATATGGGATCGTTTTTGAGTGCTCGAGCTAAGGAACTCGTCGGTGGTGGTTTGCTAATGATGTGCTTCTCCGTTCGTCCCACCGGAGTGGTTCTGAACAAGAGTGCCTTGCTTTTCAATAAAATGGGATCTTGCCTCGTTGACATGGCTAAAGAGGTGAGCACACACACGACTAATTCAAGCTTGTTCTTTTGCACTTAAAATTTTAATTAATTTTTTTTCAGGGAATCATTCTGAAAAAAGATGTGGATACGTTCAACATGCCGATATATTATCCGACGGTGGAGGAGCTTGAGGGAATCATAGAGGGAAATGGATCCTTCACTATTGAGAAAATGGTGGAATTAGAGCACAAGCTGAATTACCCAATTACATCTAAAATGGTTGCTTCTATGTTGAAAGCAGTTTTTGGACCTTTAATTGGAGAACACTTCGGCTATGACGTCATCGATGAGACGGTTGATCGTTTGCAAGAGAAGTATGAACAAAATGGTGATGATCAGAATGTTGATCACACTGATATGTTCATAACCCTCAAGCGTAACAATTATGTTTGCACAAAATGAGGTATCTTTCTTATCCGAAACCTGGTCGGATGATGATTGATTAATAAGACTGATGTCGTGTTAATTTAATAAAAAATTTAACTATCCATTTTTATTGTCTTCATTTTATCCTCCTTTCAAAAATATTTCTTTTTCAGTTAATTTGAAATTACGGTTATGTTGTGACGTGAAAAAGTTGATTTGAACTTGTATCCCTTCTTTTGAATGGAGTCAAAAGGTAAGGATCTTTGCTCATCATTGTTAGTCTCATGATTATGTATGACATGTTTTTGTGCAACGAGTTATTCAAGTAAGTTAGAAATATGCATAGAATAGTTAGATATTAAAACTACAAAACTGAAGTCAGGAGATGTTATGCAAAATGTTATAGAAAGTGCTGAAGTACGCGCTGGCTGTGAACCAAAAGTGAATATTCTTTGGAAGCAGCGAGTACTTTAAAAGAAGAGTGAACGAAGTTGAAGATCGACGAATAGGTCGAACATTCAAGCATCTCTATTGCTTTATAGCAATATACAAGAGAAGTCGAGGTTATGTGATTGAGTGCACCCATCGGAGATCGGAGCTAAGTTATCACTCAAGCAAGAGAACCAGAAGTATCTCCTGAAGCAATACATTTCACAAACCCTGTTGCAAAATAGATCCGTTCAGCTATCCGTGAGGAAGCCAGCGATCTGGGAGGACGTTGAGTGGACAAGCAGCTTTTCGGGAGAACGAAGCTGTTGTGACAAGCCATAGAGAGAGATCTCTACACTGAGGGGAGCTCAATGCGCATCTAGACGAATCGGTTGTAGAAGGACTTGAAGAGGGAGTCTTGCAAGTTTGTACTTCATTGTCCGATCAACTAGTGGATTACTGTTTGCTGGGGTTAGGAGAACCCCTCACATTGCGGACACATTTTCCCGAAGTGGGTTACCAAATCTCTGTGTCTCGTATTTACTTTACAGTATTTATCACTCAAAATAGTCGAAACATTTCTAACACGTTTCCTCAAGAGTTGTCATAACAACCGTTGTGATAAGTTCTGCTATCCGCACTAGAACTACAAGTGGTAT
Source organism: Umbilicus rupestris (assembly GCA_963678935.1). NCBI lineage: Eukaryota > Viridiplantae > Streptophyta > Magnoliopsida > Saxifragales > Crassulaceae > Umbilicus > Umbilicus rupestris. Next base: position 10,462,660 of record OY787621.1, read on the forward strand.
CAGAGCAGACATCCGACATACAAAGTGAGATCGGAAGAAACTCAGAATGAGTGGAAGACATATGGGGAGACCTCCTAGTTTTGAGGAAGATGAGTTTGGCTACCGAGAGGTTGAGATTAAGGGATTATTGTTCTACACGGTTCAACAGAGCGAGAGTTTGAGAATTGTGTCATTTAGGTATCATTCCCATTCTAGAGAATGAGCGAGAGTTGAATTTAGAATGCGTGATACTTTAGCCTAGAACTATCAATCAATTACCTTAAGCATGAATATATTTCTGTTTTGCATTGCTAATCACATGATCTAGAGGTGAAATAGGATTCCGACTACGTTTTTTCTATTACTTTTCTTCGAAACAAATTCCACATTGTCTTTAGTATTTGCTAGAGATACATCGGTTAGAGGAACCCCCCCCCCCCCCCCCCCCCCCGGCCGAATCAACCTCCATGCTGTCCGAATCAGAAATGATTCGTCCGAGACCAAATCTAGGCAGAATGCTCTGTTCATCTTCAAAAACTTGCCGAGCGCATGATTTTTATCCAATTGAAACGTGCTATATCTTGTTGGAAAGCTAATTCAAAGGGCTAACATCACGACGTATTTCGAATGTTTAAAGGGTAAAAAAGGCAAGATTCAAGCACTGCAAATTTGATTCGCCCGAATCAAAAGTGATTCGGCCAGCAAAAGCGATTCGCCCATCTACGATACTGTTCATTATAGCACTAAGGTATTGATTCGGCCGAATCAACTCAAAGCTTGCCCGAATCACATTTTGATTCGAGCACTGCGGGTGATTGGGTAATTTCTGGAAACAATATAAATATAAGAAGAGGCGAAAAATCAGATAGAGCCTTGGGGTGCCTCCGGCGCCTAGGTTCCTCTCATGGGACGAAACCCTAGAACTTGGAGAATTCGGAGAAGACATCAACAATTGAAGATTCTACATCAACCCTTTACTCATTCTCTACTACTCTACTATTTTACTTTTCCTTGTTATTCAATTTCATTATGTCTTGTTTCATACTCACCATGAGTGACACATGAGTGAGTAGTCTTTTAGTAATAGGGATTCTTATGGATCCCTTAGGTTAGATTGTAATGCAAGACATGCAATTTTATTATGAATGAGGTTTTTGGATTGAAAATTCCCATGCTTTATCTTCATTTCATTTTTATGCACACCAACTGTTTGACGAAACGTATGAATGAGTATGAATTGATAAAACACCTAGGGATGGAATGAGAATTGAACTTAGGTTGTTTAGAAGATCAAGCATGATTATTTTAGATAGCGTTTGTGCGCGAAAGTGACATTCACCGTCTATTAGGCTAAGCATAGAGCGGACTTTAGTTACCGATCAACAGACCGAGAGGTTGAGATTAAGGGATTATTGTTCTGCACGTTCAACAGAGCGAGAGTTTGAGAATTGTGCCATTTAGGTATCATTCACATTCTAGAGAAGGAGCGAGAGTTGAATTTAGAATGCGTGATACTTTAGCGTAGAACTATCAATCAAATTACCTTAAGCATGAATATATTTCTGTTTTGCATTGCTAATCACATGATCTAGAGGTGAAATAGGATTCCGACTACGTTTTTTCTATTACTTTTCTTCGAAACAAATTCCACATTGTCTTTAGTATTACTATTTTACTTTTCCTTGTTATTCAATTTCATTATGTCTTGTTTCATACTCACCATGAGTGACACATGAGTGAGTAGTCTTTTAGTAATAGGGATTCTTATGGATCCCTTCGGTTAGATTGTAATGCAAGACATGCAATTTTATTATGAATGAGGTTTTTGGATTGAAAATTCCCATGCTTTATCTTCATGTCAATTTTATGCACACCAAGTGTTTGACGAAACGTATGAATGAGTATGAATTGATAAAACACCTAGGGATGGAATGAGAATTGAACTTAGGTTGTTTAGAAGATCAAGCATGATTATTTTAGATAGCGTTTGTGCGCGAAAGTGACATTCACCGTCTATTAGGCTAAGCATAGAGCGGACTTTAGTTACCGATCAACAGATCGAGAGGTTGAGATTAAGGGATTATTGTTCTACACGGTTCAACAGAGCGAGAGTTTAAGAATTGTGCCATTTAGGTATCATTCCCATTCTAGAGAAGGAGCGAGAGTTGAATTTAGAATGCGTGATACTTTAGCCTAGAACTATCAATTAAATTACCTTAAGCATGAATATATTTCTGTTTTGCATTAGGCATGAATTTAGATACCTCGCTTAGAGGAAACCCCCCTCCCCCCCCCCCTTTTATTTGGTAGACTCGCATTAGGCATTGCTAGCTACCTTTAAACTAATCTAGGCTTTTCTCTTGGGTTCGACCCGAGGTCACTCGGATTATAGATATTGTTTGAACACCGTTATTGGACTAGTATTTTTACTACCACAATTTCGACAACGTTTCAAAATGGCGCCGTTGTCGGAGATTAGCCATTAGTCCCTAAGCGATAAAAATAGAAATAGATATCAACCAGAAAAAGAACTAAACACTTAAGTTAAGAGCAAATAAATCGCGCGTCATGTCATGTAATGCACAAATTTAGCAAACCAAAAAAAAAATAAAAACTTACAAACCGGGTTACTTCCCGTCAAGTCCTAGTTTAAAGTCTTGGTAAGACTTAGCAAAACGCCCAATAGAAATCACTGGCAACAAGTCCTTTGCTAGAATCCCTTCTCGCGGGCCTTCAATGCTCAAAAGTGTCAATCTACCTTCAAATCTCATTTGAATTTACGTCCATCAAGTATTATATGGACGTTGAATTGAAAGTCCAATCCCTTTATAAATATTAGTCCCTTAAGAACCAAGGGATTGTAGGAGCTTCTTCTCGGCAGTTTCAAGAAATATGGCAAGAACCTTAGAAACTTATCAGGCTGTGGTGTAAGAAGATATACATCTTCACTCCATGCTCTATATCCAATTGACATGCTTCCTGTCAGTTTTTCAATTAGTAACTCAGATGCCAATGCCTCTTGACCTTTCTTCACTATCACATCTATATGTATGCGAGGATATTCTTTAGTCAAATTCTGATACACATCAATGAAGTTTTCATAATTTTGAATTTGTGGCGGCTCAAAGTGCTCCATCTCTTCCACTACACTACCATGGTCATTCACATCATTGAAAAATAAGGATGAAGGGGCTAATGCTTCATAAACATAAACTTTTTGATGGCTGACTGACAATGCGTATTTTTAACCCTTTATAGTTGTCAGATATAAGTTTCAGGGGTCAAATTGTATTCAAAAACAATTTATAGACCTTGGTAAGCCAAGGGTCGATCCTAGGAACAGGCGCGTGTATATACTAGCTAGCACTCAATGTGTTCAGCTACTCCTAATGAAAATTATGGGTTTGTTCTAACTATCCTATTTTTCCTAATTAATATAACTAACGGTTGATTCGATCAGAGAAATTAATTCCAAGTCGAACTTCACCCATGCTCGCAACACAATTCATGCAATCAGTTACACCATATAGTCATGCAAAATAGCATTGGAAATAACCCAAATTGACATCAGGTGAGCTGCCCATTCACGGATCATCACCTGAATTAATCTACACTATTGAATGCCGCCCAATCACGGATTATCAACAGTTTCAATTCAGTAAGCCTAGGGTTTCCAGACAGAAGATGTCACCTTTCCTATCGATTCATGTACTAACAATATAGCTACCATGTTTCGATATCAACTCTACTCAATCCGGTTAATTACCTCAGACCCAATCATCTTTTTGGCATCTAACCTAATTTCGTTCTGACATGCAGTCATCTTAATCAATGATCGACAATGGTAAAACGATAGAATGAAGTATAGTAGAATCGAAAAACATAACCTTACATTAGACTAAAACTGATGTTCGTACAGATCACATGAAATCAGGTTACAGGCATGGGATCCGTAGGATCCCAGAACTAAATAAACTACTCGCTACTCATCGGGATTACTACCAATACAAGAATGAAGAGAATAAAGAATGAAGAACCCGTGACGACGATCTTCACTCCAAGCTTTCCTCTTCTCTCTTGCTTCGTTCTCCAAAATCGTCCAACCCTAGCCAATGAGCCCTCGATTTCTATTTATACTGAAAGTCAATTGGGCTGATTTTTAGAATTAATTCGCAGCCCGGTTTAGTGCCAAACCGGCGGTTTCAATGTTCAAACCGCCGGTTTAACTTCTAAACCGCCGGTTCTACGTTGAACCGGCCCTTCTCAGAGAATCATGAAATTTTGCCTCTGGTCAAACCGGCGGTTTGACCAATGAACCGACGGTTCTTACTTGAACCGGGCTACTGTTCACTCAACACTGTAAATCTGACTTTTCTTGCGTTTTTGACCATCTAAACCTTCAAACTACGTCTTGTGGTAAACTACAATGTTGTAACCCTTTCAGTTAGCTTTCCAACAAGATATAGAACGCCTCAATCAGATAAGAATCATGTTCTAGGCAAGCTTTTGATGGCGAATAGGTCAATCTCTCCAGATTTGGTCTGTATTCGTTTGAATCTTTGTGTTTTGCCTTATTTTGCTCCAAACGGACTACAAAGCCTCGATGTAATATAATTTGACCTGAAATGAGATTAGAGTGGTAAAAACACAATGAAAAGTTCGGGTGAGGAGCGAAATTCATTATCGAATGAAGCGAATAATCGATAAGAAATTAACCGATCGCTGACCACTTCCATCTCGACGTCATTGTCTATGAATTCCTTAGGCGCGCTCGGATTTCTTGATGAAAATATCTCTGGATACTTGGGTGTAGGTTGTGAAGGAAGTCTGCCCGGTTCCCTTGCTGTTAAGTTTGCTTATTGCGCAATTTGAGTTTCCAGCATACAGTTTTTAATTGCTAGCTACTCCACTGACTTTGTCAAGTTGGCAAGTTTTGCGTCAATTTTTTGATAATGCTTGCTCTGGTGTGCCAGAAAATTAGCGAGCATGGACTCCACTCTTGATGTCCCAATGTTCTAAGGTTGGGTCTGTTGATACTGTGCGTCTTCATAGTAGTGCTCTCCCATCAGTGGATGATGGTTGCTTTCCCAATTTTGCTCTAACATTGTGTCCTGTAATCATGCTCTTCACATTAAGAATTCGGTTCATCCACAAATATATCTCTAGCGTTGCTCCAAGATGGAGTACACTGAGGCGCTAAAAAGCGTTGCTCGTCCCATGAGCTTCCTCCACTTGCGTATATGTCTTGTTGATTGTATGAATACATCCTCGCAATTCAAGATAAACAGGTGATTAGTCAAGGATAAAATTATGAAAACAGAAAAAAAAATATTTACAAGAAAAGTCTAAACTCTAGCACAATATAAACTAATAACACACTGATCCATTTTCATGACATAAAAATCTGCTAGAAACACAAGCTTTCCTACGTGCACTAATACGTCAACAATTATACCCTCTGGCTTACTATATGATCTATCCGCTAGTTGAAGAATCAAGTCAGTGGGTTTCAGAGGACCAATACGTAATGTTTGATATAAAGAGTAAGGCAACACATTTACCGATGCACCCAAATCCAACATACAATTATCAATTTTGATTTCACCAATGATGCATGAAATTATAAATGTACCTGGATCCTTACATTTTGGTGCTACCTTTCACTGATTTACCTGCTCATGTTTCTGTTCTCTTCGGTTAGTACACAATTCCTCAAGGCCCTTAGCATATTTGGGGATCCGCTTTAGCGCGCCAAGGAGTGGGATTGTGATCCCAACTCTGCTGAACAGCTCCAATAAAATTTGAGCTAGGTCTTGATACCTGCATAGGAAAAGGAAATGGGGGGTCAGAATTAATTTCCTTAAACGATTCCGCGGAAGGCTCAGAATTATCTCCCTTGTCTTCAGCTTCCACGGTGCTCGCTGGAATAATGTGCAGATTCTTGCTCGTCTGCTCCCCTTCGAGCTTCATGAGACTTATCTAAGTCAATGCACTAACATTTCCTTTTGGGTTTGGAATTATCTGCGAAGGTAGCTTTCCTGGATCACTCTTCATCTCATAAACTGTGGAAGCTAGCTGCGACATTTGTTTGGTTAGCTCGGCTATGGCTCCATCAGTTTTGGCCTGGTTCCTTTGCATGGTACTCTTCAAGTCATTGAGCGCCTCTTCCCATGACTTACCAGTGCTCGGGGCTGCTTGATTGAAATTCTTCCTTGGGTATTGATTATTCCGATTATTGTACCTCTCCTGTTATTGGAACGGGGGCCGGTAAGGCTGACCTTGATTATGATTTTGAGGTGGCCCTTGGTTCTACCCTGAGGGCTGCTGAAATCCTCCCTCGTTTCTCCAACTGAAACCATTTGCTGCCAGCCCAAACTGCCTCAGCTGCGGTGGCCTGTTGTTGTTATTGAAGTTCTGATAATTGCCTACTGCGTTGACATCCATTACCTCATCCTCTTGGAGTGTGGGACACTCATCTGTTCTGTGGTTGGCAGTGCGGCAAAACTCACAAACCTTCACTATGTTGGCTTGGCTCACTGACATCCTTTGGATAGTCTCCTTCAACTCGATCTCCCTCACCAGCTGGCTGTCATGTGCCTCCACTTGAGACGCATTCGTTGTTCTCTCATCCCTTCGATTCGTCTCCTCTCTAAACCTTGCGCTCTCTGCGATCTCAGTGAGCAAATCACGTACTTGTCTGGGTGTTAAGTTGAGCACGATGCCACTAACTGCAGCATCCAATAGCATCCTCTCGAGAGGTCTCAATCCATCTAATAGATATTTCACAAGTATCTTCTCCGGAACACCCAAATTGCAGCAACTTTGTTCTAATGAGCTGAACCTCTCCATGTAGTCATACATCGACTCACTCGATCCTTGTTTGATAACGATAACTCTCTCCTGACTTGAGTCGCTTTAACCGGAGGGTAATATTTATCGAGGAACTTTCTCTGCATTTGATCCCATGTTCTGATACTACCTGAAGGCAAGGAAAGAAACTAAGATTTTACGAGGTCAGTTAAACTCAATTTAAATACTTTCAATTTGAACCTGTCTTCCGAAGCTGCGTATGGTCTCAATGTTTGGCAGATTCCGGAGAACTCTTGTAAATGCCTCGTCGCAACTTTTCCCGGTAATCCTCCAAACTTGGGCAGATGGTGTACCACTGCGGTTTTGATCTTGAAGTTGTCTTCTTCCGGGTCAGCGTTGATGCACCATGGCTGGTTCTAGAATGTGGGGGCATCGAGCTCTCTCATAGTTGGCTCATGACAGGCTGGCTGTCTATATTGTTGCTGCTGAGGTGGTGGTTGTTGTCTGTATTGTTGCTGAATTGGGTATGGGCGAGGTTGTGGCTGAGGTGGGGCATAATCATCATACCCATCCATTCTTCCACCTCCACCGTTGTATCCTCCCTGGAGCTCCATCCTCTGACGAGCTTCTCTTTGCCTTTGATTAAATACGTTCCGGCTCGTCATAGAATAGTAGTATTACCTGCGGGGGCACTTCCTCATTCATTTGGTTAGGTATATGGTCGCCATGGACACTTTGGTGGGAACTTCCTGCATTAGACATACCAAAAAAAAAAAAAACAATAAAAATAAAAATAAAAGCTAGAACTCTATACTGAGCGTTGCTCTCCCGGCAACGGTGCCAAAATTTGACGGCACGGTGCGCCAAAATTATATTTATAATCTCCTACTAACTAGCAAGCAGTAAGCAGGGTCGAACCCAAAAGAGAGCAATCAGCTATAAAGTTCTACTAATTAATTGCCACACTAAAAGGGGATTGTAGGAAGAATGTCTGTTGCTGTCAAATTCAGAGAAAAGTCAGTTCAGGGATATGCATTGCAACTGGTTATCATCGATTGAAACTTGCATCAACTAGTAAACTACTATTGTAGTCTAACGATCCTGCTAAGGCAATGTCGACTCTAGTGTTCTACCTACTCTCAACCCCTAAGTTCTCGAATAGGTTTAACAATTACTCGATTAACAACACTGATTAGTTTATACCGCTAGGCTTAGCTAACAGAAAAGTCAATCCAATATCATGCAATAGATACCAATTCAGTTTCACCACTAGACTATGCTAACTTGATGTTCAGACATGCAATTCAAACGAAGAACAAGAAACACTAAATTGAATTACGAAACATTAGTATCTCAAAGCGTAATCGCAATACAAAATCTCCAAACTGAATTTAAGATTTAGCTACTACAATCCATCTAAAGCAATAATAAAAGTAAACTGAATTCAAAAAAATACTAAATTGTGAACAATGTTTCCGGTGATGAACAGTAATTCCAGCAATGAACAGTGCACGATGAACAGTAACGATAAATAGTAATTCCGTCACTCCAAACTCTGATTTTTCTCCCACTTCGATTCTGGTTCTTTTCTTTAGTTGTTCTGCAGACTCTCCCAAAACCCTTCTCCAAATTGCCTCTGAAGCCCTCCCGAATTAGGGTTTCTTTCTCCCTTTTATTCTCTTTATTTTCATTCTTTTGGGCCGGCCTTCTCTTGCACGAATCACTTGATTCGTGCAAGCTTTGACAGGTGATTCAGGAAACACTCAATGCTCTTCCCCTGATGCACGAATCAATTGATTCGGGCAAGCTTCAAAGTGAGAATCAAAGTGTGTGCATAAGCTTGGGCGAATCAATTTTGATTCGGGCTGCCTTCAAAGTGATTCAGGCGAATCAAATACTCAGTGGTACTCCCTTGCTGCACGGATCAATAGTGATTCAAGCCAATCACTCTTGGCTTGGGCGGATCGCTTCTGATTCGCCCACTGTTTGGGCGAATCACTTCTGCTTCGTTAGAATCTTGCTCGTTTGACCCTTCAAACCTTCGAATCTCGTCATGATGTAGACTAAGAAGTTTTAGCCCCTTCCGTTAGGTTTCCAACAAGCTATAGCACGCCTCAATTGGATAAGAATCATGCGCTCAGCAAGCCCTCGACTACAAACAGGTCAATCTGCCTAGATTCGTTATATATCCATCAAAATGCGCAATAAAGCTCCAAAGTGGCCTTGATACACCTATGATGCAAAATAATACCAAGAAGTAATCTTTCATAACAAAATGCAACTAAACAATAGGAATAACAACTCGATGGATCGTATAAATACGCTTCATCAGGCCGTGAACGGATCTACGGGTCATATTCCGAGCGGGACTATGGCACGAGTGCCTCCTGCAATTATGCCGGCTGAGAAGCCTGAGAAGTTCAATGGCTTGAATTTCAAGAGATGACAACAGAAGATGCTTTTCAATCTGACCACTCTGGGATTGGCTTGTTTTCTTACCGAGGATGCTCCTATGATCAGTGAAAATGATACATATACCCAGAAGCGCATGACATGCATGATGTGGAATGATTCTGACTATATGTGCACGAATTATGTCATGAATGGTCTAGCTGATAGTCTGTACAATGTGTACACATCAGTGAAAACGGCTAAAGAGTTGTGACAATCTTTAGACCACTAGTACCGAGGGAGGATGCTGGCTCCAAGAAGTGCATAGTGGGACGATTTCTTGAGTTCAAGATGGTCGATTCTAAGACTGTGGAGAGACAGATGCAAGAGCTACAACTCATCTTTCACGAGATAAGCATAAGAGCAAGAAGATGAATTTGAAAGAGATTTATGTTAAGCTCCAGATTGAGGAGGAGAACCGAAGCTCTGACAAGAAGTTGAAGGTGACAACCGAGAGGGCGAATGTGATGGAGTATGGTGATAACTCAAAGAAGAAGAAATCTTTTCAGAAGCTGGCTCCAAGGGGTAAACCCTTTAAGAAGAAGCAGCAGCCAAAGTTTCAAGGAAAATGCTTCAACTGTAACAAAGAGGGTCACAAAGCCACTGACTGCCTAAAGAAGAGGAGGGAAGTCAACATAGCCGATATCGATGAAGACATAATGGCTATGATTTCTGAATTGAACCTGGTGGACACTACCAGGAAGGCATGGTTTGTAGATACTGGAGCTACCCGCCACATCTGCTCAAATGAGAGTGCTTTCTCCACCTTGGAGCGTTCTGAAGCTAGAGAGAAAGTTTATATGGGTAACTCGGCGACTTCTGAAGTCAAAGGAAAAGGCACTGTGGTTTTGAAGTTCACCACTGAGAAGGAGCTGAAGCTCACTAATGTCCTTTATGTGCCAGACATAAAGAAGAATCTCATCTCCTGGACGTTGCTTGTTAGCCATGGTTTTAGAATGGTGTTTGAGTCCCAGAAAGTTGTCCTCACTAAGAATGGCATGTATGTGGGGAGGGGTTATGTTCATGAGGGGTTATGAAAAATGAATGTAATAGCCCTGAAAAAGATGAATAAGAATGATTTTTCTATTTATTTGCTTGAGTCTCTTACTTTATGGCATAAAAGACTAGGACATGTGAATAATGAGCCAATTAGAAATTTAATGAATTTGGAGTGTGTATACCCAAATTTCATGTCGAAACAAAAATAACGAGGACATCCTTTCATACTGTAGAAAGGAAAACAGAACCTCTTGAATTAATACATATGTGATTTAAAGTTCATACCAACAATAGCTGACAATAAATATTTTGTTACTTTCATTGATGATAGTACAAAGTATTGTCATTTGTATTTGCTTAAGAGCAAAGATGATGCTATTGATATCTTTGGCATCTATAAACTAGAAGTTGAGAACCAACTCAACAAGAAAATTAAAAGAGTGAGGAGTGATCGTGGTGGATAATATGTAGAACCATTTGGGGCTTTTTGTGCACAACATGGTATTATTCATGAAGTTACTCCTCCATATTCGCCTCAATCTAATGGTGTTGCGAAAGAAAAATCGAACACTAAAAGAGATGATGAACGCAATGCTGTTAAGTTCTGGCTACCCCAGTCAATGTGGGGGAAGCCATTTTATCACCAAATTACCTATTAAATAGGGTACCTCGCAAGCAGAAGGATAATTCTCCTTATGAATTTTTTAGGGGACATAAATCATTTTATAAACACTTGCGAGTGTGGGGGTGCCTAGCTAAAGTAGTGGCACAAGGCCCTAAACGAATGAAAATAGGACCAAAAACGGTTGACTGTGTTTTCATTGGTTATTCACAAAATAGTAATGCATATAGATTCTTGGTGTATGAATTAAAGAATCCAAATGTAGAGGAAAATACCATTATAGAATCTAAGAATGGATCACTCTTTGAACGTGTGTTTCCTTACAAAGAAATGGATTTTCAACACCAGGAATTAATCCAACAGGTTGAGGAGTCATCTCAAAATCAAGAAGATGAGCTTGTAATTGAAACTGACTCGCAAGAACAGAGATACAGTAAACGGGTTAGAACGGAAAGATCGTTTGGCCCTGACTTCTTAACATATATGTTTGAGACTGAACCCCGAACTTACAGGGAACCGGTGAGCTCGGTAGTGGGTCTCTTATGGAAAGAGGTCATACAAAGTGAAATTGACTCCATTATGAAAAATCATACATGGGAGTTAGTAGATCTTCCTCCTGGAAATAAACCCCTTAGTTTAAGATGGGTATTTACAAGGAAAATGAAAGTGGAGGGCACAATAGATAAATACAAGGCGAGACTTGTAATCAAATGATATAGACAAAATGAAGGTCTATACTATTTTAATACTTATTCTCCGATGACGAGAATCACTTCCATCAGGATGATAATAGCAATTGCAGCTCTGCGTAATTTGGAAATTCATTAAATGGATGTGAAGACTGTATTTCTCAATCGATAACTTAAAGAAGAAATCTATATGGAACAACCTGAGGGTTGTATTGTGACAGGTCAAGAGAGAAAAGTGTGTAAACTTGTCAAGTCTCTTTATGGCTTGAAACAAGCACCAAACAATGGCATGAAAAATTTGACATGTAATTTTGTCAAATGGTTTCAAAATCAACGAATGTGACACATGTGTATACATCAAGAACACAGATCAAGGATATGTGATCTTATGTTTATATGTTGATGACATGCTCATTGTGGGAAGAAATGATAGCATGATAAAGTCCACAAAATCAATATTGAACTCTAGGTTTGATATAAAATATTTAGGACTAGTCGATGTGATTTTAGGAATAAAAATTACACGTACGGCAAGTGAACTAAAATTGACTTAGTCACATTATGTAAATAAAATCTTAGACAAGTTTGGGAAAGATAGTTATGGTACTTCTAGAACTCTAATCGAAGTTGGACAAATCTTGTCTAAGAATAAAAATGACTGTGTCAATCAGTTAGAGTATGCGAGACTAATAGGAAGTCTAATGTACTTAATGAATTGTACAAGACCATACTTGACGTACTCAGTGAGTAGACTTGCAAGGTACACGAGTAATCCAGGATTAGAACACTGGAAGGCAGTTGTTAAACTGTAGAAGTATTTACGATATACACGTGAATATTGTTTGATTGTACCAGGTATCCAGAAGTCATTGAGGGATTCAGTGATGCCAGGTGGATATCTGACATACAAGATTCAAAAGCCACTAGTGGTTACGTGTTTACCTTGGCAGGAGCTGCTGTGTCTTGGAAATCCTCAAAAGCAAACTGTGATAACCAGATCCACGATAGAAGCAAAATTTTTGCATTAGAGAAGTCTGGCAAAGAAGCTGAATGGTTGAGAAACTTTGCTGAGGATATTCCTAAATGGACAAACCCTGTGCCACCAATATGCATACATTGTGATAATCAATCGGCTATTGGTACAGCACAGAGTGTGCTGTATAATGGTAAGTCTAGACATATACGTCGAACACATAAAACCATTAGACAACTTCTCTCTACATGAGTCATAAGTATTGACTATGTAAGGTCCAAAGATAATATTGCGGATCCGCTAACCAAAGGGTTAAATAGGGACCAAGTAGAGAAAACGACACAAGGAATGGGATTAAAGCACTAGAGTAATATATGTCGAGGCGAAGGAAAATCCAACCAAGATGACTGGAGATACCATGAACTTGGTTCAATGGGACAACCTAATTGTTAAGACAAAGTGAAATCACTGTGGGGGTTAACCCCAACCCATTCATTATCAAACAATGATTCTCGTACGAGGTTAAGCTATTAGCTTTTAATGATTCTGTGGTTTGGAAACCAAAAACTGATAATACGATATTACCTTGTAAAGAATCACCTATGTGACAGAGAAGTGTGGCCGCTTCAAGGAGAATTAATTAAGAGCTTAATTCTTTAGCAACTCTCGCTGAACCAGTCAGGGGTTTCATGACTGAAATGATACCACCAATGAGAAATGGAAGGCTGTCAGAAATATATCTGTATGAGATATGTATATGTTGACATAAAATGACGAATAGTTCAAAGACATCACGTCTACTAAAGAGACAGTCAGCAATGCATATCTTTCAAAGGGAAGGTTCAAAGGTGTTGCCTACCTATCCTATGCAGGTATAGACTGTAGAAACTATCACCACGTTGAGGCGGGTTTTATTTTAGTTTTCACCACTCGATTTTCTTCATTTTGGAGATTGTTGGAAAAATTGTATTGATTGGTGTGAAGAAAAATAATGGTCCAAAACGACGTAGTTTTGTGACAAAGAAAGTTGAACATAAAACGACGTAGTTTTATGGAAAACAAAGTTGAACACTGATAGCTTGAAGCGAGTCATCCTTCGTGGCAGCCATGATGAACAGACAAGACAGAGACCAAAGCCGAAGCGATTCCAGATCCACACCGATGGCCTTGACCATCGTGCTATCTAATCATAGTGCCCTAATTAGGCTCTTGATACCACGTAGAAGACAAAGAAGAGAAGAAGGAAACGATGCTTGGGTTTCAATAGATGCAAAGAGAAATGTTCTATATAATAACAAAGCAAGAATATATAGGAAAAAATGACAAAGCAAAATTACAAACAGATTGATGTAAAGCTGCTCCATAATAATTTAAATTTATTTAATTTATCTATTAAAATTTTAAGTCTTAAGAAATAGAACCTTAAATTTAAATACTTTGTCCATATGACCAACTTTTTTTACCAAGTTAAATAAATAGGACCTGATCGATTGAACAAGCATAGTTTTTGGGTGATCCTTTAACGTCGAAAGATGACAAAGTGCCAAGCGGCGACGACGTTTTGTGTAAAGTCAATACGACAGCGTAACATCGAATTGCATCGCTTTTTGAAACGATGACGACTATACCGGGCAAGCAGTCGACGAGGAATTTGAAAACTTTGCGGCGTCAATCGGCCACCAAATCATATGCTGCAATCACCAGAATCTCTTCTGCATCTTCTTCAGCGATCTGTTAGAAGGATTCTTGAAGTGAAGCGAATCCATTGCGCTTTGATCACCAACGGTCATCTGTATCCGACCACCAAAACCTCGTCTTACAAATGGAAGCCAACGCTTTTGTACAACGCGTTGATCAGATGTTACCTGGAAGCAGAGAAACGGGAGATGTCTATTGGGTTGTTTAATCGAATGGTGGCCGATCAGGTGCATCCTAATTCCTAACAACTTCACATTCCCTTCGGTTATCAAAGCTGCGACTTTTTGCAAAGCGGTGGATCGTTTGGTGGGTAGGTCGGTTCATTCTCAGTTGGTTAGAAGAGGGGTGTTGAGGGATGTGTTTGTGAGTACTTCATTGATTAGTTTTTACTCTCACTGTTGTGATTTAGCTGGTGCACATATGGTGTTTGATGAAATTGTTGAACCGTGTCTTGTGTTTTATAATGCGGTACTTGATGCTTGTGGAAAGAATGGGGATATGGGCGGTGCTGTATCGATGTTTGAGCAGATGCCTGAGAGGGATATAGTGTCCTGGACTAGTGTGATTAATGGCTTTGGAAGGAACCGATTGTTTGAAGAGGGGGTTGAGTTTTTTGGGAAGATGATGGTCGATGAAGATGTGACTACGAATGGCGTGAGGCCTAATGAAGCTACATTTGTCAGTGTGTTGTCATCTTGTGCAAATTCTGATAGGGGTGGTGGTCTTTGTCGAGGAATGCAGATACATGGGTTTATACTTAGGAGTGAGATTCAGCTGACTGTTTCATAGCCACTGGTTTGATCTCACTGTATGGAAAAATGGGCTGTTTAAAGATTGCAACTCAGGTTTTCAGAGACATTGCTCATAAGGCAGTTTGTGCTTGGAATGCTATGATCTCAGCTCTGGCATGTAATGGTCATGATACACATGCACTGGACATGTTTGAGAGGATGGAGTTTGAAGGGCTGAAGCCTAATGATGTAACACTTGTTGCAGTTCTTACTGCAGTGCCCATACCAAATTAGTGCCCTTAGGATTAAAAGTGTTCAATTCCATGTCGTACGACTTGGGGATTGATCCAAAGATGGAGCACTATGGGTGCATTGTTGATCTTCTAGGCAGAGCCGGATTGTTGAAAGAAGCCAGAGACGTTGTAAAAACTATGGCTTTTAAGCCCGATGCCACGGTGTTGGGGGCTCTTCTTGGTGCTTGTAAAGTTCATGGTGCAATTGGCTTGGCGGATGAAGTTGCAAGAAATATTGTTGATTTGCAACCACAGCACTGCGGTAGATATGTTTCTCTATCCAGCATTAATGCAGGGGCAGAGAGATGGGCACAGGCAGCCAATCTCCGGAAGGCAATGGTCGAGGCTGGAGTTCGAAAAATCCCTGCCTTCAGTTCAGTCGGTTGCATATGAAAGCTTCACTACACTGTACATGTAAGCCAACTAACAGTCTTTATATGACGCAGTACAACAAATTACAGTTATTCAAACCTGATACATGTTTGAATAAAGTCAGTTTGCACCATGTATCTGGTACATGGTTAGTCCATTCGTGAGCATGATAGAATTAGGAAACCTTAAAACATGACAATGTAAAAGTTGAAATCAGGGACGAGTTTCATACAATATCAAATTATTATACTGAGATTATTTGCAGTACTGTTAAAAATAACCTTTAGTATTTTCTGTGCATGTTCATATGTTCATCAATATATCTGTGAACAATCTTCATCACCTCTATAAAAATGCTTGCAGGATGGCAACGCGAGTAGTCATCTTAAACTTCAATCTCTGAGACGGCTATAGTGCCATGAACTATTTTTAAGCACGGATTTTGTAGTTTACGCTGTTCTAAAATGGGGTAATCAACATATCTTGGGGAAGATGATGTCGGATGCAGATATGACTTGGCATCTTATCAAGCTTGAGGAGGCTATTATTTGGAATTAGATTAAGTTGATTGTTTATATGGCCATGGGCTTGTGTTGTTTGAAGATTGCAACTGAGGTTTTCAATAACAAGGCTCATGGAGTAGTCTTATTTGGAATGGTGATAGAACAAGGCCACCTTGTGATGCTCAGAATATTGGATTGTTTCAGAGGATGAGTTCTGAAGGGCAGAGGCAGAGTGTGGTAACAATAGTTGCAGTTCTTTCAATAATGTATGGTGCACAAAGGAATTGCATATGCTTCCATCAGGTAAAATTACATTCAATATTATGCTTGTTGGACCCTGAGGGTCATGTACCCCATGTGGTTTTGATGATGACAATACTAACACTTTAAGTTGAGTGTGTAGGAACCTGTACCAGGGTGGTCAGAGAGACTCTAAGTCAGAGAGTCACGCGAAGAACAAGAACCTCAGAGAGTCACGCGAGGGACATGAACCTGGGTTGGCAGCTGAACGAGCACTTTGGAGGAAGCCGAAGTTCTATGGTTTCAACACTTATTACATGGAGTAATTGGAAGAGTTGAAGCACAAAAGATTGTTGAACGCATTTAGTAAACGGAGTCAATGAGATCTTTTGAGTTCTTGGCATTAAAGTGTTTGTCTTTAAGAGAAGGAGAAGACACAAGTGTGGGGAGTCGTTCTTGATCCATCTCTCTCAAACGGTTGAGCTGAGGTTGTTCAGAGAAGGAGGAGCAGAAGGAGCCTGGGAATCACGTCAGTGTGTCAAGAGCTATTCTTCTGAGAGTGGAGGCGAGTGAACGATTCGGAGAATCGTCGGAGGAACTTGTCCCTGGAAGTCACGATTAGTGATTTGGAATCACTAGGTGTAAGTGACTGGATTTTGTAGTAGTAATCGATACTATTGCCTGTATACAAATAGTGTAAGTATTTGTATAGTCTATAGATTAATAAAACTAATCTTTAGACGAATTCCGCTGTGCACTAAACTCTGAGGTACATGTACCTGCAAACTACGTTCAGGTCCCTAATAGTTTCTTTACTTAGTTTTGAGCTAATCACGATCCTGTCAATTGGTATCAGAGCCTCTGGTTCTAGATTTTGATTAGTATTGCAGGAATGTCAGGAGACTCATTCGAAACCCCGCCAAAGTTGAAGGCAGGCGAATATGACTCATGGGCAATCAGATTTGAGGAACATGTCCTCTCGCTGGATGGTGAGGTCTGGCAGATCATCGAACAGGGTAAACAACTCATTATGGATGATGCAGACAAAACCAAGGAGAAAGCACGAGCTGCTTACACTACCGAGGACTTTAAGAAGCTGCAAAAGAACGCTCGGGCCATGAAGGTACTTCATTCAGCACTGGAACCAGGTGAATCTTGCCAAGGTCCTGATCTACACAGACCCGTCAGAGGTCTGGAATGCTCTCAGGAGGATCTATGATGGTTCTGCAGATGTTAGGAGGAACAGGATCCTCACTGCCCAGATGAAGTACAACAGCCTTCGTCAAGCTGAGGACGAGTCTATACATGGCTACCATTCAAGGTTTCAAGGGTGTCTCTCAATCCTTTCAAGACTGGGAAAGGAGTATGAGCAATGGGAAGTTACTCATCATTTCCTACAGGGACTCGATCCTGAATGGGATGATATCTCAAGGATGCTGGCTGCCCTTGCTGAGACAAAGAGAATCACTCTAGAAGATTTGGTCTCTAAGCTCGAAAGCAACATGCTTATTGAGAAATGCAAGCTGGAGGGACGTGAATCTCAGAGAGGAGCAGGACAGATTTCGTTGGTCAGTGAGAAAGGAAAGTCCAAGAAGTCCAAAGGGAAAGAGATTAAGTCTGAAGCAAAAACAAAAGACAAATCTGATTTGGTGCTCATGTCCCAGGCATTGAGGGTCGCGAACCAGAAACTCAGTTCGAAGACCTCTTCTTCAAAGCGCACTGCAAAGAAGGATGACGAATGCTTCTATTGTGGTAAAAAGGGTCATTTTGCCAAAGACTGCTGGAAGAAAAAGGAGGATAAGTCCAACAAGGAGAAATCCAATGATGAGAAATCAAAGGACAAGAGGGCAATGATCGCAGCATGGGGAGATTCAGAAGAGGACAGTGACTCGGGGAGTCAGTGCGGGAACAAGTCCTCAGGGAGGAACTTGTGTCTTATGGCCAAGGGAGGGTCATCAAAATCAGAGGTAAATCTTTCTTCTAATCCTTCTGAATTTAAATCTCGTGCTGATTTGTTACTCATTATTAAAAGTCTTTGTGATAAAAATGATGAGTTGACTAACATTCTTGCTGAGAAAGAAGCTGAGATTGGTGAGAAGTCTGCCAATATTCGGCAACTTCAGAGGGAACTCGTTGGGAAACAAAGGGCTGTTTCCAGATTGCAGGTACATGAACCTGACGTTAAGGTGAAGGCGAGTGTTCAAAGAACAAAGAAGTCCAAACCAGGTCTGGGTTATGGTGATGTTACCATCGCAAGGAGAACTCAGAAAGCTGGAGAGCCCAGGAGTACTCCACGGGTAAAGGTGGATCTCCAAGACGAGGCTAAGACATATGGTAAGGGTTACCATATTTGGACAAAGTTCGCTCAGGGTCAGAAACCAGCTGGCATTAACTTCAGCAAACAAAAGAAGAAGATTGCTGATTTTAAGAACTTCAGAGGGAAGAAGATATGTTTCCACTGTGGAAAGGAGGGACACTTTTGGGCAAAGTGTACTGCTAGGCAAACCTCCAAAGTCAAGGTTCAGAAACCTGGTGGTTCCAGGCGAGGAACGCGTACCCAGCAAGATCAAAATGTCAAAACTGATACTAATTTGAATTCTTCCAAACCTGTTACTTGTGTTGATTTTAGTTCTGATAAACCCAAAAAGGCAAAGCTAATTTGGGTTCGTAAGAACTGACTGTTTGTGTGCAGCTGAAGAGAGGAACAGGTCCCTGGTATGTAGACAGAGGGTGCTGATGGGGATCAGGAGGAAGCTGATCAGGATCCAGGTGTTGTTAATGAAGATCCAGCCGAGGTACAGGTACCGGATGAACAGCATGAGGATCAGAGTCAGGGGGAACGAGTTCAGACTGCGTTCGTGTCCCTGATGGAGACCTGTAGGACTGAGGAATAAGTGGCGGACATTTTCACCAAGGCTCTAGGCAGGGAGTCTTTCGAGAAGTTCAGGATAGCGCTTGGCATGATATCTACTCAGTGAGGTACCTCTAACTTAACCTTCAATGATTGGTTAGAGTAGGGGTAGAGTAGTTATGCATATTAGCCTGAGGTATGTGATCCTGTCAACATGTGATAAGTTGATTGCATGTCTCACTTCTCGATTAAATGTGAAATTGTCATGTTTGTGCTGGAATTTCTTTCATTCCTAGCCTATGTACCTTCCGGATCTTGAACCTCACAAACCGCATGAAGGAAGTGTACCAAGCCACCTTAGCCACATGCCCATTTGACTCGAAAAACACTCGAGGTACATCTTGTGTGATTTAAATGAGTGATTTCAGTTGTGATGTTGTTACATTATATAACCTTTTCGGTTAAGCCGATCCATCACAACGCCCCTTGAGGAGTCTATGAAAAGGTATAGGTATGGCATTCACTTGTTCAGGTCAGAGATCAGATCCAGGTACTTGAGTGAACACTGAGGTATGTGTACCAGTCAGATACCTGTCCAGATGCAATGGGGACGCAAAGGATATTGCGGACCAGCCGACGGTCAAGGGACCGACCGTCGAAGGCACCCAGGATGCGAGATGCCAGTGGTTGCAGGAGGTTCAGGAACGAACCAGGAGGTTGATGTTGCTGAGGTGTTCAGCAGTCCGCCAGATGAGGTGGAGGTTGAGAACCTGGACGGTTCGGAGAAGGAACCTAATCCTGAAGGAAGCACCAAGGGAGTGGATGCTTCAGATGCCCTCATTCAAAGAGTTCTGGAGGAGCTAGAAGAGATGAGGACTAAGGCAACACCTCAGACCTTGATGGGAGAATCCGAGAAGGATGTCGCCTCGGGGGATAGTGAGGAGGTCAAGATCCTCGAGACCACTATTCAGTCAAAGAGGAGGGCGGCGAAAGTCAATCCCACTGCAAAACGAGTCCAGCCTTTAAAAAGATGGGTTCGGGACCCTGTAAAGTTAAATGGTGGATTGTTCAAATGAGGAAAATGAAGCTGAGGTTCAGGAACCTCATGATGAAGAAAAGGTTTGTGTGGAGCAAAGACTTCAGAAGATCGAGAATGGGATCTTGGAATTGAAGGAAGGAATGGCACGGCTAAACTCAGAGTTTGGTGCTGAAAAAAAAAAAGCAGTCGTTAAGGCGGTGACAGAGATTGTCAGGGTTGGGAACCTAGTATCCGGGTCAGGTTCAAGAACCTGAATCAGAGAATGCTAATACCCTTTGCCATCATAGACTCACCCATTCCTTGCTCCCCACCGCATTAATCTTTTTGTTTTTCCCTGAACTTTGCACTCTTGACATTTTGCATTTAATTTTGAAGTTTGCATGATTTCAATTTTATTGCATGTGTTGACTAACTCTATTGATGGCTAATGTGATTTAACTGTCTAACCCTTATTTGATGATGCCAAAAGGGGGAAGAGTTAGTGGGGTACCTATCCAGGGGGAATCATGTCAGGTATCTGTTCTTGATACTGCTTACAAGTCCCTGCTTGGGCTTAGGGGGAATTTGTTCCCATTTATGATTCAGTGGATAGATGACTAGTTAGATAACTAGGACTGAGGACTGTCACGGTTGATTATCTTGTTTTCTCTCGTGTGGGTTTGTCATCATCAAAAAGGGGGAAAATGTTGGACCCTGAGGGTCATGTACCCCATGTGGTTTTGATGATGACAATACTCGACTAACACTTTAAGTTGAGTGTGTAGGAACCTGTACCAGGGTGGTCAGAGAGACTCTAAGTCAGAGAGTCACGCGAGGAACAAGAACCTCAGAGAGTCACGCGAGGGACATGAACCTGGGTTGGCAGCTGAACGGGCACTTTGGAGGAAGCCGAAGTTCTATGGTTTCAACACTTATTACATGGAGTAATTGGAAGAGTTGAAGCACAAAAGATTGTTGAACGCATTTAGTAAACGGAGTCAATGAGAACTTTTGAGTTCTTGGCATTAAAGTGTTTGTCTTTAAGAGAAGGAGAAGACACAAGTGTGGGGAGTCGTTCTTGATCCATCTCTCTCAAACGGTTGAGCTGAGGTTGTTCAGAGAAGGAGGAGCAGAAGGAGCCTGGGAATCACGTCAGTGTGTCAAGAGCTATTCTTCTGAGAGTGGAGGCGAGTGAACGATTCGGAGAATCGTCGGAGGAACTTGTCCCTGGAAGTCACGATTAGTGATTTGGAATCACTAGGTGTAAGTGACTGGATTTTGTAGTAGTAATCGATACTATTGCCTGTATACAAATAGTGTAAGTATTTGTATAGTCTATAGATTAATAAAACTAATCTTTAGACGAATTCCGCTGTGCACTAAACTCTGAGGTACATGTACCTGCAAACTACGTTCAGGTCCCTAATAGTTTCTTTACTTAGTTTTGAGCTAATCACGATCCTGTCAATGCTTCATAATATCTGATCTCAATATCTTCAAGGTAAAGTAGTTTTTTATCTGATCGACAAATCCTGCTGTTTGATCCGGATTGCATGCTGATTATCAGTTGCGCCTGGAGATTTCAACTTGTGTTGCAGACAGCAAAATAACTTTTTCTTTATTGGGTTGGTGTGTGTAAAAAAAACTTGCATCTCAATGCTGCATCTAATCTCAACTTACTTTTCAATTTTAAAGTAAGTCAATGTTAGCAATCAACAACATTTAAATAACTGTACAATAATTATTGTTTAATCCACCACAGACATCCGTTGACCCAGAACCTGTTTATAGCCTGTCCAAGATCAATCTGATAATGCCCATTTTCACTCTCAGAATCATATGCTCTTGGATTTTTGATTACAGCGAAGAGGCATTTGATCTTCTTGTACCTGAAATCGCAGTGCATTATGCAGGACCCGTCTCTCCCAAAGGCCTACGCGATGGAAGGCGGAGATGGACCGTCTAGCTATGCAAAGAATTCAAGCTTTCAGGTACTAAGTTCTCAAACATGGTCTATTTATTGTCTTGTGTATAAAATGTGGCGACAATATTGACCACTTTGTTGAAGAATGTAGGGAGAGGTAGCAGAGTTATCAAAGAAACTGATTCGCCAAGCCATTGCAGACAAGCTTGATTTAGAAAGCTTATGCTTGGCCACGTCGAGTCCCAAAAAGTTTCTCATAGCTGACTTGGGATGCTCCACCGGGCCAAACACATTTGTTTCGGTTCAAAACATCATAGAAGCCATTGAGCTGGGACACCCATCCTTGCACCATGATTTAATTTTTCAGGTCTTCTTTTCCGATCATGTCTCTAATGATTTCAACACATTGTTCAAAACAATCCCTCCATCCAGCAGATACTACGCTGCAGGAGTGCCTGGTACCTTCCACGGCCGATTATTTCCAGAGTCCTCCCTCCACATTGCACACTCTTCCTACTCTCTGCATTGGCTGTCCAGGGCTCCTGAAGGGATCACAAATAAGGGTAGGATTTATTGGAATGGGGCTGGTAGAGAAGTTGCTGAGGCTTATCTTGCTCAGTACAGGACCGATATGGGCTCGTTTTTGAGTGCTCGAGCTAAGGAACTCGTCGGTGGTGGTTTGCTAATGATGTGCTTCACCGTTCGTCCCACCGGAGTGGTTCTGAACAAGGGTGCCTTCACTTTCAATATAATGGGATCTTGCCTTGTTGACATGGCTAAAGAGGTGAGCACACACACGACTAATTCAAGCCTGTTCTTTGAACTTAAAAAATCTTAGCTAATTTTTTTTTTTTTTCATCAGGGAATCATTCTGGAAGAAGATGTGGATTCGTTCAACATACCGATATATCATCCGACAGTGGAGGAGCTTAAGGAAATCATAGAGGGAAATGGGTCCTTCACTATTGAGAAAATGGTGGAATTAGAGCACAAGCTGACTTACCCAATTACATCTAAAATAGTTGCTTCGATGCTGAGAGCAGTTTTTGGAACTTTAATTGGAGAACACTTCGGCTATGACGTCATCGATGAGGTGGCTGATCGTTTTCAAGAGAAGTTTGAACAAAATGCTGTGGATCAGAAGAATCTTGATTACACCGATATGTTCATAACCCTCAAGCGTAACAATTATGTTTGCACAGAATGAGGTATCTTTCTTGTTCCTGGTCGGATGATGATTGATTAATAAGCCTGTTATTTTAATAAATAAAAAATTAAACTATCCATTTTTATTGTCTTCGTTTTATCCTCATTTCAAAAATATT
Source organism: Umbilicus rupestris (assembly GCA_963678935.1). NCBI lineage: Eukaryota > Viridiplantae > Streptophyta > Magnoliopsida > Saxifragales > Crassulaceae > Umbilicus > Umbilicus rupestris. The sequence goes on from OY787621.1 coordinate 10,486,138, forward strand.
TCTTTTTTTAACTAATTTGAAATTACAGTTATGTTCTGACATGAAAAAATTGATTTGAACTTGTATCCCTTCTTTTTAATGAAGTCAAATGTAGGATCTTTGCTCATCCATCATCTAATGCGCATTGGTTTCACCCTCCCAAGGGTTCGGTTCATCAGGAAATAAGGAACATCTTTTGTCTTGTGTGGTGATCGGATGACTTTGTTAACTCTCAAATTAGACAAACTCTCATAACACGTATTTAGTAAGTATTGATGTTTCGCTACTCATATTAAGACCTTCTAGTAAGCATTTAGTCCGATATTGCGTGTCATGATAAAAACTTTCTTATCGGGTCGGACTTTCATTATCTGGTTGTATCACAAAATTACTTTTAAACCACCAATTATAAATTTTTTAAACTAAGTGAAAGACTTTAACCCAATTTTGCCACATGAATGAAGTTTTCAGACAAGATACAAATTACTAATTAAAATTGAAATTTATATTAAGGACCTGTTTTTTTTTTACACTGAACTCATTTTACTGAAATGTTTAATTTACTTATTTAACTTACATAGTTAAATTAATCATCCTCCGGCCACCACCGCCCACACCTATGACTGGAGGTGGAGGTGGCTGGCGGGTGGTGATGGTAAGTTTACATATTAAATTTATTTATTGAAAATTTAAGCGAAAAAACAGATCTAAATCGAAAATTTGTAAATTGGATTTTTTTAGAAAAGTTTTTAAAAAGCAAACCAAAGAAATGCATGTTGGATCGAAAATGAAATAAAATCCAAATTACAAAGTTAACTTTTTTTAATTTTTATTCAACGCATGTCATAAGAAAAAACTTACATTCATCATTTTACTTGATCCTACAACAATTTTCCCAGTTTGGAGACTTCAGAGAAACAACAAAAAGAAACATGTGCAGCTGATACTCAGCTACTGTATATATACGATGAGAATGTAGTAGTCTACAAACATTGGGACTCGGGCAGAAAGATGCTTAGCAAAGCTTCTATTTCTACCTTCCGGACATGAGGTTGGTCAGGGCTTGGTTTTCGTAGAAGGAATTAATGTCCCAATCTTCAGTGGAGGAAGATAGAGTCATCAGGGCAACGACTATTGACCTCATGCTGGGTCTGAGCTGCGGATTGTCATGCGTGCAAGCCTTGGCCAGCTGAGCCATCTGCAGCCATATTTCCAAATTTATTCTCCTTACAATACAGGAGAAATCTTCAACTTCACATTTGAATTAAATGCAGTTTTGTCAAAGTGGATTGTCTAACCTTGCGGACAGAGTCAACAGGATAGTTATCTTCAAGTCTAGGGTCCATCAGTTTCATGAGGTCGTCTTTTGGCTCTGGCTGATCAAGAACTTCATCGAACTGTTCAGGAGAAAATAAAATTTCATATTGCAATAGCTGAATACCAATTGCAGTATATGGGGTAAGTAACGATCATATGAGAATAAGCACCCACCAACGCAACAAGCCCCTTCGATTCTGTGGTAGAACCGTTTATCCTGACAATTGCCTCTTTAGCAGAAATGAGTTCGTAAAGGACAACCCCAAAAGCAAAGACATCAATCTTTGGAGAAACATCCCCATATCGCGCATATCTGAGTGCATTATCAAGCCGAGTCAGTAAAATCCATGACTAAAATAATACAGCTTCAGAATTCAAATAGAACAAATAACTTGGTAGCTCCGATAAACCCATTTCTTTCCTGTCACAGGATCTGCTCCCTATTTACATTGCACCTGGAACTCGCTATCCCGTCATGTGAAGTTTCTCAAAACCCAATAGAAAACCCTCATAAAACTCGACTTTTTTATTTATAATAGTTTGGATAAATTCTTACTCAGGAGGCATATATCCAAATGTACCCACAAGACGTGTGGGCAACGACGTACTTCCAACTTCAGTAAGTTTCGTCAGGCCAAAATCAGCCACCTGCGAAATTAGCTTCACTGTTTGAGATACTAATGACCATTTCATTTTGATGTCTCATTCCCGGAAAAGAAAAAACAAAAATAGGCAAAGGGAATGACCTTTCCATGGAAGTTCTTGTCTATCAAAATATTCGCAGATTTAATATCACGATGAATATACACGGGAACTGTGTGCTCGTGAATGTATTCAAGCCCTCTAGCAGCATCTAGGGCAATTTGTACCCTGGCAGACCATGACAGTGGTTCTCTATCTGGAAACAGATGAAGATGTAACTATTGACAATTTCAGAGTTGCTCTAACTGCAATTGGACATTACCAAAAGTTAAATGAACTAACCTGAGCGATGCAAATGCTCACTTAGGTTTCCATTCTCGATAAACTCATAAACTAGAAACAGGGAGCCCTCGACGCAATATCCTATCAAGCGCAACTGCAGTATAGGATATGCGACTAAATTACACAAATTATCATAAGTTAATGCTCTCTTACAGTAGAAAATTCAAAGACTTAACTGACTTACGCAACAAGGTTGAAACTATTCATAAAATCAATAATCAAACATGGACGTGTTAATCAATCAATATTTCCAATGAGAAAACATATATTATTCGTTTCCGTTATCGTGATATAAGAAACTAACATGTTATACAGATTCTAAAACATGCCGCTGCGCAACATGCACAATTTCTGTATAACCATGGTAAATCAGTTAACGATACTTTCAGGAAGGATAAAATGAATCAACGAATCGCATGTAGCCAAATAGAGAACACTGTAGTCAACTACTAATCAAGAAATGATACTAAATTGTACTGGTAGAGGTATACCAGATTCAGGTGATGGACATGTGTCAAGACCTTCAGCTCCGCGAGGAATTCCTTTGTTGCTTGCATGTCCATTTTCTTAATTGCAGCTCTCTGTCAAAATGTGGAGGAGCAACTTTCAGGTCTTTACGTCGAACTTCCTTTTCAATAAATTTGTCCTATAAATCACATTGAATAATACATACCTCGCCTCTCAGTTCTGCATAATAGACGGCTCCAAATCCTCCCTGACCAATCTTATACGACAAACTGAAATTCTCAGTAGCAGTTGCCAACTCTTCATATGAAAACTCTACAGATTTGTCAACCGTCACACCAGCAAGGCGTGGAGTAGCTAACTCGAAGTTACCGCCGCCAGCTAAACATGGAAGTAGTCAGGAAAATAAAGAGACATCTGCTGATGCATATGAACTCAGTAAATGAGCAAACTGGTTTTCAAGTTGACTAGAACAATGATAAGCAACGAATACTTTTTAAGAAAATGAATTTACTTAAGGCAAACATGAAGCAGCATACACAATAGTAAGAACACACGACGCTCTTAAAGTTTTAATAATCGCATTTTCTTCCGCATACACATTTGAATAGAACATTTTTATAAGCCTTAGAGAAAAAGAAATAAAGGGAACAAATTAAGAGGTTGAAATGAAGAAAGAGATAACCCTACCCTGTCTGCTATTGTTAGAATGATCTTCATATTGTACAGGAAGCAATTTTGGCCCCTTGACCAGTCTCCTCCTGAAAATTGCATAATATGCAAGCAATGCCAAGACAAGAACTCCTACCACTGATCCTACAGTGGCGCCAGCAATGACGCCAGCTCCCAGTCCTGCTCATACAAGTCAAGGATTATCAAAGGCGAGATGGATCCCTTTTGAGCCTCGTTTCCTACCTGCTCTTTTAAATTGACATAAAGAGGAAGAAATGTATCAATTCCTAATATATTCAACGAGAAAGGCCAAATTACCTGCACTGCAAAAACAAAAAACAAAAACAAATGAGTTTCGAATGCTGATAAACATTTTACCAAAATAAGGCATGTGGATATCAAGTGATTATTAGACTTACTTTAACTTGAGTGCGACGAAAGTCCCATTAGCATCTGCAAAATAATGTGAAAAAAAAAATCATATGAGGCAACTTGGGGAGCATTCACGACATCAGGCGCGATCAACTTAGCATCTGCAGACTTTCTTTACATTAAAACAAAGACAATATTTTTAAAGCTCACTTTCTGTGATATCTTTTCCAGAAGAAATAATTGTAATTTGAAGTTGATATTTTGTTAGTATACTTGAAGTGAATTCAGCTAAAATAATCCTTATACTAAGGTAGGTGTTCACCTTTGCCCGGAACATATACAATACCACTCCCAGCATTAAAGTTTGCCGTTGGATTGTACCGTGTCAATAACTCTGCACTAACCCCTGATTCATTTGCAATGGAGGCTAAAGTGTCTCCTGACCTTAGCGGATATGTCATGAACAAACCATAGTCCTTTGATATTGAGCTATCCCCGCATGAACAGTTCACAGTGACATTCACAACGGCGTTTGTATCCGGAATATTATTTGCTAGATATGAATTAAACGCCTGAACCCAACTAGCTGTAGTCAAATTAGAATAATATGTTTCGGCAATAATTGTATAGGTGTCACCCGAGCGAACTCTATATTCAAAAGTGTGGCCCAAGAATTCATCTCTGATGCACCCGCAGCTAAACGGAACGTTGATTCTGATAAATGAAGGGAGGCTGTCCCTGTTAGGCACTTTAGCAGAATTGTAAGATACAATTAGTTCAGGCGTGGTGTCCAGAACTTCTGCGATGAAGGTGGTATTTGTTCCAGACCAAACATAATAGGAAGCCAAAGCATCACAAGTTCTGCTGCACTTTGAGCTGACTGTGCAGCAGCTAACTGAAAGCAGCAGCAACAACCCTAACCCTAATTTAATCCCCATCACCACCAGATCAAACAATCAAATCAGACAAACACCAACCCTTTTCGCGACTCCCGTCCTTCCAAATCAAATCAAATATAGAATGAAGCACTGATTTTGACACCTCCCCATAACCACAAACACGCAAACAAATCAACAGAAACCCACAAGCTGCTGAACCCTGCAGCTCCACTGCAACTGAATGAATAAGCAGCTATCAATTGAAGCGAATACCCGACCTGGTCCGGGTCCTGGTACTGGTAAACCTAGCTGCGCGGATGAAAGATGAAGTCCGGAGATTGTTTGTCTTTGTTGGACCGTTGACTGCGACTTTTCAAAATGTGAGAAAGTCCTAGGGAATCAATTATTAGATTGGTTGATAATTTATTGTTTCGGTTGCCAGAGTGGCAGATATTCTCTAGGAATGCGCGAGTTGGCTTCCGCCATTTTTAAAAGCTCAAATGATGTTTGTATTGGCAGAATCAAGTTGGCAAAATGGTGTGAGAAGCATGAAGGTGTAACGATCAGATTCGATCCGACCCGTTACAAGTTTAAATTATCTCGATTATGTCTGACAATCATCATTTATCATAACACGGACCACAATTTAAACAAAAATATTCATTCAGATCGGATTGGATAATTTAATCCGATCCGTTATAAATTTAGATTGTCTCGATTTTTGATAGATTGTCAGTAACCAAGGGAGGTGACGAATTCATGGTGTTACACAAGGTAAGAATGGATATTAGAATCAACGATTGTTTACATGAGCCAAATTCAGTCAAATTATATGACATCATATACAAAATTAATGACATCATGTCTCATAATGTTTAGACTCTATTTGTCTCATAATATTTCTAAATTGAGTCGCTTCAATTCAAATCAATTCGGACCATCGATAATACATTGAACCAGTCTTTAACTCGGAGATATTCGTAATCAAACCGGTTAATCAGCCGCCTGTTCTGAGTTCGGTCGGTTCAAAAAGGATTGCAGAAGAAACGTGGATAAATTTATTCTGATTCAGACGGAAACCTATAGCCAAAGGACACCGTTCAATACTCGGCAGTCTGACAAAGACTCGACAAGAATTTTCTGAGGGTCGGAGCCGAGAGAAGCGAAAATGAGCTTTCTCGCCGGAAGATTAGCTGGCAAAGAAGGAGCTTACTTTTACCAGGAATCGAAGCATGCTGTGATCCGAATGGCCGAGAAGATGGTGGCGGGAAAGATTCCATCCTCTTCACCATCGGCAGCGTCTGTGATCGAGGAAGAGGCGCAGGCTGATGTTCTTCCGGAGGTTTTGAGACACTCTTTTCCGACAAAGATTAATCTTCAGCGGCCGGCGGATTCGACGTTGTATAATTATAGAGGCTCGAATTGGAACCTTCCGAAGGTTGGTGATGACGGTGTATCGTCCGTTTCGCGTGATTCGTTGAATCCGCTAACGGCTTATGTGTCCATGCCGCAGGTCACTTTTGGTCCTAAAAGGTCTTAACACTTCTTCGATTGTTTAAAAATCTGATGAAGCTGTGATAAGTTAGGGTTTGAATTTTCAGGAATGCGATTTTAGGGTTTTGGAAGCGCGGTCGAATTTGACAAATGTTGTAGAATGTCGGTCTGCATATTGGGCTGCAGATTAGGTGGCTAATTTATTCATGTGTAGATGGGAGTTGCCAACTGCAGGGAGCTTTTCGAGTCACTCGACAGCTAATGCATTGCGCGGCGATAAAGATGCTCCACAAAATCATGAGAAACTGAAGGCAGCTGCTGAAGGGTTCTTCTTGAGTAGGTTCTTGTAGCTGAAATGGATTTATGTTATATGAATTTGGTTATTACTGGATATTGATCTATTTTTCAATCCGTGTAGTTGGAAAGGCTTTCGCTGTTGCCACTGCAATTGTGTTTGGCGGTGCTGCTTTGTCAATTGCATGGGCAGTTGCCAAGTTTGAGATTCGTACAGTGAGCATTTTATGCATACAAACGACTTTCATTACACGGGAAATAAACCTTTTTTTTTCTCAACCATGAAGTGTGTATAGCAAGAACATGAAAGAAATAGAAAGCGCATAGCTTGCATTACTATTTACCGCTTAATCTTTGGAGTATTTGATTGCACTCATGGTTGGTTTGTAGACAAAATAAGCTTATAAGACTTAGAGGTAGTTTATCAAACTAACAACATCTCCTAGGCGGTTTCAATAATGAGCTGCATCTGTAATACGATTTAATGAGTTATTCATTGGCTAGTATTCATGGATTATCTCGTGGCATCATATCATCTTTTGAATTATGATTCCTTGCCTGCAGTAGTGTCTCCCTCTCATTTCCGGTACTCCTAGTTTCGACAACTTTCTCTCTTGAAGCCCAGTTTGTATCTTGCATTGAATCATCACTGTTACAAAAGGAAATGCTCACATGCTTTGATTTATTTCTTGTGTTTGGACAGAGTGACGACATACGGACCAAGGGAAAGGACATGATCCAACCAAAGTTTGATTCCGTTAGAGAGCAACTAACACCTCTTAGAAACTGGGTAAAATTCAAAAGTCTGCTTTATGGAATCATCAGTTTCTCATATGCTTCTAATTGTCTAATCAGGCTCATAGTTTATGCTGTTGCAATACAGGCTGAGGGCAAGAACAAGAGATGGCTTTTGGAGAAAGAAAGCAACATCCAAGAGAAGCCAATTATCCATGAGCTATCTAAAGTACTTGGCGCAAAGCCATCCAGCTGATCTTCATTTAAACCACACGACACAGCCAATGTGGCTGTAAAATTACTGTAAATGTCTCTACATAATGTCCTCAATGTGTAATACGTAGTCTCTGGATGAGGCTTGTGAGCCAATAAAGATGGACAATAAATATTTAGGTCTATTATACTAAACTATTCCGAGTTGAGTTTTGATGAAACTCTAAATATGACGCATGGACTCTAAATATGACGCATGGATTTAGTGTAGTGTAGCAAGCCAAATAGATCTCAAAACGTTATAATTTTGATGTTAAAATGATAGAGTTTTATTGGAAGAAAAAATATTATAAAAATGTTGCATCTTAATAAGCTATATTTTGATGCATTGGATTTGATTCCACACATTTTATGATTTTCATCGAATTTTTTTTATATCTGTTTTACATTATTTTCTTATATCATTTATTTACAAAATTGAATATGTGCTAATCAAAACTTTTATATAAATTTGATGCTTTTTCATCCATTTTAAGCTAGACACTAATGCACAAGATCCATCAGAACTCTTTGGAAGGTCTCGTGTTGCACTCCTTTTAAAAAATCGAAGGGGTAGTTGATCAATTGACCAACTGACAGGAGTGTTCACCACCTGGGACGACGCGAAAATCGCTTTTATCTACCATTACTTTCCTCCTTCAAAGATAGCTCACTATCGTAATTAAATTTCATCGTTCTCACTGCACGACGGTGAATCTTTATATGAAGCTTATAAGGAGCTTTTGGGGGCCTGTCCTCACCATGGACTCCAAAAATGACCGGTGATCCATACTTTCTATCTCGCAGTAGACCAAGTCACATGGACAGCTTTAGATCAGGCCGCTAGTGGAGCTATGATGGACCTGGCTTGACGATGTTTACGGTGTGATTGAGAAGATCTCGCAGAATTACTATTTGAGGGCAAATAAAAGAAATAATCCAAGAAGAAACAAGGCAGGTATGATTTACATTTGGGTGAATCTAATGCTTATTGTTGCATTGTCTAGTAAGGTGGATAACTTAGTTGCTAAGCTGGACACCTTTATGCTAACGAGACAGTCTAATATCAGATTTTTGGCTCTCCTCATTTTGCAGATAATTGTCCGCTGATCGCACCTGAGGCGAGAATGCACAGCAGGAAGCCAACTATATTAGAAGAAATTAGGACAACAACTATGCTCCGGGTAGTTCATTTTGACAAGCGTAATTATAATCCTTTATAGTGTCAGTTTTTAGTTTAATAGGTCAAACTGCAGTCAAACAAGAGAAAAGATGTAAATTTATTTCCTATTGTATCCTAATGACAAAAGAGATTTGTATAAATGATAAAAGTATTTTAGAATCATACTTCACTCATGTGCATTCATTCAATCCATGCAGCAAGATATATAGTTATTCAGATCATACGATGAATGAGAATAAACCATGTTCCCTTAATGTAAGTCAGACACTCCTGAATCATTACTTTTCGCGACACATCTAGTATTACGAGTCCCTTCAAGAGGCATACACTCTTTGTTCCTAATCATTAATATCCAATCAACATTGGTAACTACTAATTACGTTAGGAATAACATGTTTTTCAAACAATCGATGTTAACTCCTTAATAAATCATAATATGAACATAGCTACTATGATTAGATATCAGTCCTACATAAGTCTTGTTAATTACCTCAACTATAGTGATATTAGCTCTTAACCTAATTATCCTTACAATAAATTCACATAGAACATAAATCAAGCGAAGTAGGATCAAACACATACGTATAATTCGAAGTAAAGTATATAATAAATAGAATAATAAGTTCATACAACACTGGATTCGTAGGATCCAAGAATAATATGACTTCTCACGATTCATCTTAAGACAACTAGAATACAAGTTGGTACTTTGTGCAATATCGCTTAACTCGTACGCATTAAGCAATATGACTTCTCCAGATCCATCGTACGACAATTAGAATACAAGCAATATTAATGCTCAAACACATTAATACCGCTTAACTTATACTTATTAAGCGATATGTCTATACCATCAGTTGGTACTGTCTATTATTAAAAATCAGTACGGGTGGAAGGCCACTGAGTTGAATGGAAGCTCGTATCGCTTCAAAGAGCAGTACAGCGGTACCGGCATGTGGTACGGCAGTAATGGGCCGTAAGGGTGCGAAACTCTAAACCCCAAATTTTCTTCTATAAATAGAAACCTAAAGACCTAAAATCATTATTCTGAACTTCGACAATATTAGACCTAATTCTTACTAGAGGAAATACGGGAGATTAAAGATCGGTTTCGTACTAAAGGATTCTTGTTTACTTTCGGTTGCTTCTTTTTTAATTATCTTTTATACATGCATTCTGGTTTTATCACAATGATTAGTGAATAGTCGTCTTGTTCCGGAATCTTATGGGTTTCGTGTGTTATCAACTCTTTTCATGCGATTTATTATAGCCTTTATTTCAAATTATATGTATGTGTTTGATCCTACATCGATTAATGATATGTTCTACACGAATTTATCGTAAGTATAATTAAGGAAATTAATCGAAATTATGTAGGATTAATATTTAATCCTAGTAGCTATGTTGCTAGTATATGATTTGTTAGTAGAATTACAATCACGTGTTTGAAAAATATGTTCTTAGTGTGTTTTTAACATAATTAATAGTTACCAATGTTGATTGTATATTAATGGTTAGGAAACAATCGAGTGTATGCCTCGCTGAAGGGACTCGAAGTACAAAATGTGTCGCGAAAAGTAATGGTACAGGAGTGTCTGGCTTACTTATATCACATATGATTTATTTCCATTTATCGTATGATATGAGTGATTGTATGTTTTGTTTCATGAATTGAGTGGTGCGTACGGGTGAGTTTAATTCGAGAATACTACTTTATTTACAGAGACTTGCTCTTGCGTCAAAATCACTTAGTTAGGTAACTAGAATTTTTACAAAGGCAGTATCTTGCATAATATATACACGCGTTTGCTCATTAGATTGACCATCGGTCTTAACAAAGTTATAAATTATGTTTGACAACAACTTGACCCTTGAAACATAAAATTGACAATATACATGGTTAAAAATACGTATGTTCAATCCTGTAATGTAATGAAACTAGGCGAATTAAAACGATTAGTCAAAATTAAACTAAACTTCCATAACTAGCAATTAAGATCCTAAAAGACAGTGCAGATTACTTCCAGTTTAACATCTTAGCAAGACAAGTAAGATTGAATGTTAATCTGATGCCTTTGAGGAGTTGCACACAATTCCTTTAAAATTCTTTTCTAAAATGAAATGTACTTCGCTTTCGTAGGCGTCCAATTTTAACACCTTTTTTTCCCTTGATCTAGGGTGGTCACGAAACTTACCTTCAAAGAGTATATCATGCAAGAAAGTGAGGTTATATTTAACATTATCGAACAAATAATATTGATAATCAAATATTGAAGGTGACTTGATGCCACTGTCGTTACATAAAATTCTTTTTAATTTCGCTCGATATTTTATTCTCGTCTATGTGCGAATATGAATGTGCGATAATTCGATATGTGATAAAAACTAAAGCTTAGACACACATTGCATTGCTCATTTTTGTATTGTTGTAAAATTGAATGTAATGACTCAAAACCCTTGGAAACTGAAAAATAGCAAAACCCTTGTTCTTGGACTATTGCTTCTTTTGAGCATCTGAAGAAGCTAAGAGACGTAGCAGGAGGAGGCTAGAAATGGTGAACAAGCCGTGGAAGATATTCCCGCGGCCATTGCTCGAAACTGTGCTCAACAATCACGCCAAGCATCATCATCGTGTCCCGCAGCCGCTCGTCCTCCACGGCCCCCGCGGTGTAGGCAAAACAACCCTCATCCAAGATCGTAAATTTCTTGACCAATCTCTTACTGTCGATCAGATTCTGCGTAAATTTGTTTCATTTTGAGTTGGCCTTTTTTTTCTCGGTTTTAGGGTTGTTGGGTGATTGGAACAAAGGGCCTCATCTTACTGGATATGTGGATTTTGCGGAATCGATCAAGGATCATCATCCCCTTCACAGCGGGTCCTACCCATGGACGTCTTGGTCGAATTGTGAACGACCTTTGCTGCCTTATTTGCAGAATCAGCTCGAGAGCTGCCTGGAGTCCATGGCTGAGAAAGGTATTCAATTGGGTTCAATTAGCTCGCGGCAGATTTTCACTACAATGCAGAAATGGCATGGATTGAACACCTCACTGCGTCAGATACTTCAGGATAATAGCAATAGCAGTAGTAGTTCGAGAACTTGTGTTCCTCGAAAGGCTTCAACTTCTGCTTTATGGGACCGGGCTGTATTCACACTATCTGCTCGATTAAATGCCAAGGAAGTAGATAGAGTTTTGGGGACCGGGGAAAGGAGTAAGGAGATCTCTGTGGATGAGGCTTCATATTTCCGAGAGGCTGTTGTGGCTTTGAAATTGGCGAAGGAGGTTATCAAAGTGCAGCAAAGTTGGAGGAAAAATGCTATAGCAGAAATGAATAAGAAGGGTGGGTTTTCGCGGTCGTTGGCTAATTCCGCTACTGACTGGCCTTGTTTGTTATTGGAGCTGTTGTCACAGTCAGCTGAAATGGATTTCTTTCAGGTATTCAAATCAGTAATTTTTGTTTGTTCATGTACAGGTAGTGCATTTGACTGTCTTCGGCATTGGAAGTAACTTACTTAACAAAGATTGCCCACTTAATTTAGTGAAGTTGTCATTCAGAAAACAAACACTTATGCAATAAAGATGAGACTTATTTTTGTGGTTCTCTAATAATTGTGTGTTTGTAATTATGATCAGCCAAAGCTCGTAATAAACAATATCGAAGTTCTGCGGGATGCAATTTTAACAGATGACTCCACTGTACGTGCACCCCTGTATCATGATAGTTTAATATGGAGGTTAATAGCTTTAGGAACAAATGAGCGATCCCTTCCGGTCATACTTGTGACAGCTGACAGGTAATTCTGGAAATCTTGTTCATTTTACCATGGTTTGGTCATGTCTAATCAATTTCAATTTACATAATGAATCATTTTTTGATTTTATAGAATTCTCTTTTGTCTCGAGACCTTTACATTTTCAACATACTACACAATCTGTAATTTTGGATGATTATCAGCTATTCGCGCCGCCAAAAATGGATGTTTATTTCCCTTGTACAGCTTAATGATCTAATGATTACTCATATCTCAGCTACTACTCATATCGAGCCTTCTTGGATTTTGGGTTCATAGATATATTTATTTCACGGGAGGTAATAACCTTTTTTCGGGTTACGTAAAATTTTCATTGTCAAAATGCATCCTTGTTGCCTTCTGTTACTCTATTATTTACAAGAGTAGTTTCCATTAATTATGAATGGAATCACCTTCCTTTCGTTGGCAGTTTTCATATATGTTATTCTCAGCTTTCTTTTGTTCCAGAATTTTGGGTGGAATTTACTAGAAGCCAAAGAACATATGGTCCCTGATTACTTCAGCTCCAAGGAGGTGAGTATTTGGTTCCAAGTTTTGATGGATCTTGAATAAATAAGAATAAATTTCTTAAGAGGCGAGGTAACCCTCGAAGGGATCATATCACTATCAAGTATAGTTCAAGTTCATATTAATAGTCATTCCTGAATGATATTCAGATAACACTTATGTTATTTTAATGCGTATAATAAATTTGCGCTTCACTTTTTAGTGGGAACTGATATCTGAGGTGATTGGGCCATCCTCCCGACATCTTTTTGAGATTTATGCATTAAAGCAAAGCAATTATTATCGAAAGTGAGTTCATTTCCATATCTGATATTCTTAAAGTGGGTTCGTCTTCAAGATTTCCGGTGAACAAGTTTTTGGTCTTGGCTATTATCTCTCTCATTACTTCAGCAACCTAACCATGCCTGCAACTGATTTTTGTTGTAGGATTTTGGATGAGAAAGGTAGTACATTCGAGGACATAGTAGATGCTTATTTGGCATACTTACAAGTATGTTTTGTACAGATAATATATAATATGCATCACGTTTCAGTACATTTTGCACTTCCAATACATTTTGTAGTAGCTTTATTTAATAACTACCTCAACGTAAGCGGGGTTCAACTGTGATTAAGGGCATAACCTATATACATGATCACCATCCTTCCATTTTCATTGTAAATAACGAAATATCCCTGTTTATCTTTGGTCTGATTAAAATATTTCAGGTTACAGTTATCAATCCTGCTATGGACCAAGCGGTGAGAATTCTGCAGAATTTTGCTGCAGATGCACGAAAGGGTAAAATATCCAAGGATAAATTGCGTTTTGGTGCTCCCTGGAGGCACCCTCCTCTGAGTGACGACCCTACTGTGTCATCCAAATGGGCTAAGATTCAACTGCTCGACTTTGTTCAGTGTTTTGCCAATGCAAAATTCGGGGTAAAATGCACATCTTCGAATGTTATTGATCATTTTGGCTGGCCATTGTTGGTGGCAACCCACACGGAATTTGAATATTGGATTGAACCTGATTGCATGTCTATGGTGCATCTTTTCATATAATCTGTGTGTTTCCTCTACCTTGTTTTAGTATCTTCCCAGACACCTACTGAAAACTAACTTTCCTACCGCCATCAACTTTTCTCATCGCAACTTTTTATGGCCAAGTATGTAACGTTAGCAAACTGATACATACTTCTGTAAGTGATATGCTCTTCGCTGTGCTGCAGGTTAACTATTTAGCTGATTGTAGCCTTGAAATATTCGACGATCCTGCTGCCCGTGCTATGATTGAGGTAGTTTCTCACTTTGTTGATCATGACTTTTCAGCATGTCAAGTTTTGATGAAGGGCATACTTTGATCAAATTCTGTAATCAGACTTGGTAGTACGCTTATCAGCTGTGGTTGGTGACCACATGCAAGTTTAGTTTGATATTGTGAGTTTCATGTTTCACCTTATGACTTCCTCTATGCAGGTCGGATTGCTCTACTGTGCAAGAGATCCATCTTTCCTTTTACCTGTAACCCGTGGAATTGAGAGGTGCCTTGTTAGATGGTAAGAAATCCGCTCTATCTAAAACAAATTAGAAGTTCAGAAAAATGAAATTATACTTGCTTTAAAGGTAGCTAAATCTTAAAAATAATATTTGTTAAAAAATTGAGTTCAGGCTAGTCCAGGAACGAATGAAGCTGGACGTTTGGGACTCCCTTCAGTATCGATGGCAGAGGTTATTTCGTGGACGTTACTACCGCCATTTGATGAAGCAACTATAAATTGCGTGAGTCAGTGTCCTTCTGTTTCCCGTGCCCTTTTTGGCTTGCTATTGCAGCGTGGAACATAATGTATGCACATAGTTAAGTTGCTGAGATTGAAATTAATCAGGAGCACGGCCTTTGCAAGAAGTTCTGAATTAACCGGCTGGGATATTCACTTTTATTTATGTAAGTATAGCAGAATACATCTGTCTCAAAACAGTCTTTGCAATTTGGTCCTCTCACCCCTGATCTAGTTCTTCATCTCTCACTTTATTGACCATTTGTAGGATTTCAGTAGGAGATCAACTGCCCAGCTGTACCAGAGCCTCCCTATCAAACACTCGTATGCAAACTCTTCTCTCTTGCTTTGTGCTTATAATTCAAAGATGTCGAGTTGTATTTTGTTGTTCAAACCTTTTAATTTTCCACATTACCATTTAGCCACCAACTGAAGACTGACATCATTCCTTTCCGTAGGCTACTTGTTCGTATCAATTGATTTTCACTATACAGTCATAGAGAAATCCAGTAGACACCGCACACGAAGGCAGCCACGCATCATTTCCCAGCAGTGGCCGGACACATCAAAGTCGGCATAATTATATCGTCCATGAAACGGAGGGGTTCATTTTAACATATACTATTTTTCTCATGCTGTCGACAGTGAAACATTCTTTTTTCACTCAGAAGAAGACAAGCTTCTTCTTCTCCTCGTGTTGTATACATCTCTCAATAAATGGCTCTACCTGCAAAAAACAATCCATCTGTCTGTGACATTGACCAGCATGTATGTTAGCATTGTGTGATGTATGATCTTTGGCTGTTCATGACTTCTTTTTTGAAACAAGAAACACAAGCTTTGGGAAACTTTAGCTGTTGAGCAGTCACGTCTCTTAATTTTCATTGACCGATTAGAATGGTAGAAAATACTCACCATTGTGCCCCACCAAAATGTTTGGATTCTTCACTGGCTGATATTTTTTGCTTCAAATGTGATACTTGGATCACATTCTGGGATGACAAATGGACTGATGCCAACAAAAAAGTGCTCAACTTTCTGATTCTAAAAAGTTATAAGGGCCAGACAACTGTTTTTATGAGCATGATGTCCCTGGTGAAACTGAGACTGATCATCCAGTAACTGTCTCCTTTAGCCTGAAAAATGACAACATCTGCTATTAGAATGGTTAAAGTAGACGCATGAAAAAACCCAGCATTCATGCAAGAATTTGTAGAGAAAGGAAGTTTCTAGAGCAAATAGACACTGCATATGGTAGGGACTGCTCCTCCGGCTGCTTTAGCACAGAGCTCAAGTTCAACAATCTTGCTTGTTGCACTTTCACACACCACAACAGTCCGCCAATGTTTGTTTATGTGGGATCACCAGTCAGTAAAGGAAATACAGATGGCCATGTTCAGCAGCATCAAGAATTTAACCAGAGCACGTAAACATAAACGGCATATCACAAATCCACACGTATAAATCACTCTGGTCAAGAATATGAACAAAAAGATGAAAGCATATGTGTTTTATTCTGTAACATTATAAAGGCTTAGATGGACCTCAAATTAAAGCATTGCACTGTAACAATGGCGGACCACGTCCCAAACTTCAATATGCATAGCTGTCTTCAACAGGGGGGGCGATGTGTATAGATTTCTAACTAAAATTAAACTGAAAGGGAAGTACAATCCATCCTCTCACATGTAGCTTAAATGGATTTGAGGAAGCATTATTTTCATGGCCCCTGTTTGATTACAATAATGCAGGTCTTGATGCGCCACTTGCCATTCCACAGACCCACAAGAAATCGACCACACACCAAAACCCAGCCAAATTGATTTTTCAGTTCCAAGAGTACAAAATGCTCTGGTCCAGTCTTTTTCCCTTTTAGAGCATAAGAAAACCAAAATACGAAATGCGAAAGATTTAGAGATACTGAAATCTAAGACTTGATATAGGAGATGTGTGGAAGTAAAACTGAAATGTGGAGGGAGGAGGGAGCTTCCTTTTAAGTAATACATCCAAAAGTAGAAAAGTAAAAATTCAAAACCGATTTGGTCACTTATCCTTGAAGAGTGCAGACAATAAAGCTGGCTCCCACCGCAAGTTATAACAGGAACTAATAAAGTCCTAAGAATGGGAGTAACATCCTCCAATTTCCTAAACCATCTTACTGGCATTCTCCTATAAATACTTATGACCAAATATCATTCTTAAACACCCACCAGAACTTGTTCTTTGTGAGAGGAAAAAGAGCAAAAGGTTTTCCCGTAAACAATGTCAAACTTTCCTGTGATCGACTTGGAGAAGCTGAATGGTCCGGAGAGGGCAACTATCATGGCACAGATTGAAGATGCTTGTGCTAACTGGGGTTTCTTTGAGGTATATGTAAACAAAACCTGACTTCAACTAAACTATGAGCACTTAGTAACCTTAACCTCACTTGATGAACAAAACCGAAAATGAGTATATGGATTTATCATGTTTCCACCTATTCAGGGAGCCTAACAGTGATGTACGTTTCTTTTTTTATGCAAACTGTTAGTTGGTGAATCATGGACTGTCACCTGAATTCCTAGACACGGTGGAGAGGCTGACCAAAGAACATTATACAGAATGTATGGAGCAGAAATTCAAGGAGCTGGTGGCTAGTAAGGTCCTTGAAGGTGTTCAAGTCGAGAACACAGACACAGACTGGGAGAGCACTTTCTTCTTGCGCCACCTCCCTCAGTCAAACATCTCTGAGGTCCCAGACCTCAAGGATGAGTACAGGTAAACATAATTGGACTTGACTAAAAAAAGTTTTGGGGTACAAAAAGCTCCATTAATTTAGTGTATCAGATTCCAGTCCTTTAAAAGTTAGGGAACCATTTTGCATTAGCAAAATTTTAACACACTCCATCTCAAATGTCTAATGCGTATCAGACTGGCAGCATAAGCACCGACGAAACAGTGAATGTCAAGTAACGAAAGCATATGAACATTATATTTTAGCTACATATGATTGTTTGTATGATGTCTAGCATGTTACGAACTCTATGATGCAGGAAAGTCCTGAAGGAGTTTGCAAATAAGCTAGAGAAGTTAGCCGAAGAGCTACTGGATTTGCTATGTGAAAATCTGGGATTAGAGAAGGGGTACCTGAAAAAAGCCTTCCATGGAGCAAATGGTCCAACCTTTGGCACCAAGGTGAGCAACTACCCACCATGCCCCAAGCCAGAGCTGATCAAGGGACTCCGTGCCCACACGGATGCTGGTGGTATCATCTTGCTTTTCCAAGACGACAAGGTCAGTGGCCTTCAGCTACTCAAAGATGATGAGTGGGTGGATGTTCCTCCAATGCGCCACTCCATTGTCATCAACATTGGAGACCAACTTGAGGTATATCCACATCAACCCTGAACATTCACAAAAACAACATATTAAACAAAAGCAATTACCGGTTCTAATATCACCATAACTGACACAATTTGTACAGGTCATCACAAATGGGAAGTACAAGAGTGTTTTACATCGGGTGAATGCCCAATCTGATGGCAACGGCAGGATGTCCATTGCATCATTTTACAACCCAGGTAGTGATGCGGTAATATACCCAGCACCAGCACTGGTGGAGAAAGATGCAGAGGAGAAAAACCAAGTGTACCCAAAGTTTGTATTTGAAGACTACATGAAACTCTATTCAGCTGTGAAGTTCCAGGCTAAGCAGCCCAGATTTGAAGCCATGAAAGCAGCTGCAGTGAATCCAATTGCAACCACTTAATATGTTATTTTGTTTAGCTGATGTATGATGGATACACAGCACAGTGTATCCGTTGCTCACTTTCTTGTATTTTTTTAATGTGCAGCTGCAGTGGCTCCAATTGTAGCCACTTATTTAAGTATCTATGTTTGAATGGTTATCAGAGTACTTCCCTACAAGAATCATGCAATATCATATCTTTAGAACATGTGACCTGGCACCATATGATCAAAAGCTTGCAATTGCAAGCTCACCACTCTATTACCCAAGTTCGGTAACTGAGAGGAAAATTTACTGCCCATCAACGCAAGAAGTAGCCAGTTTTTTTTCGAAAAGGAATTTATATTAAGATGACTGAAACTTTAAGAACAAACAACTAACTATACTAAACTATCTCTAAAAGCCCCTAATATGGCCAGCATTAACAACAGACAATCTAGCCCCAAAAGAAATCATTTACAATATCTTCATCTCTTTCAACCATTGAACATCCTGATTGTATTTTTCCAATTTGTCCAACGCTGACATTTTTGTTTTGAGAGTCCATATGATATTTCCGACGATTTCATCAGCTCCCTGTGACTCATGTTTGAAAATCTTACGATTTCTGAGTTGTCATATCGCATCAACAGTTATTGTCAAGGCATTCCACGTAAAAATATCTTTGATGCTCGTCTTCCGAAGGCTTAGCATCCATGGAATAAGTAGCTGCCATGAATGAAATGTGCATGAGCTTTGTAAGAATACCAACACTTCAAACCAAATTTGTTTTGATACTTCACAATCAAAGAATAGATGATCACGGCTTTCTATCTCTTTATCACAAGCCAGTTGCCATGGCAGGCAGACGAACAAAATACCCTAAGCGCCCTCCCTTGCAAGTTGAGCATAATGCTATTGTTAAAGAACACTTCTGTATCACTTAAGAAAACTTGTTAATATTAAAGAAGGAAGAGATCAAGGTTATATGAAGATAGTTAAACACTAGGAGTTTAAAGAGACTGGACGGAGCTTCGGTAGGGTGCCTTGGGGGTTAGGAGACATCTTATGTGCTTCACCCTGCATTTTGTAGAAAAACAGACTATAAAGAGCACATAACATTGGGAAATAGTCGCATCCATTCTTTATTCAATGAGACAAAATTACCAAGCGCTAACGTCCTACAAAGTTTCTTTCAGAAACTAGCCGCAACTCAGATACACAAGTACAGAAACTCTTTCCCTGCTCCATCCGTAACTAGTTGCAATGTAAAGCAGACGAAGTAACTTTACTGCTAATACAGAAAGAAACTATGCAAGCATTTAACTATTTATTAAATATGCAACCATAAAAAAGAAAAATGATTCCTTGACTCTTTAAATGCATCTCCAGGATCGCTGCATCATTTCCTA
Organism: Umbilicus rupestris; assembly: GCA_963678935.1. Classification (NCBI taxonomy): domain Eukaryota; kingdom Viridiplantae; phylum Streptophyta; class Magnoliopsida; order Saxifragales; family Crassulaceae; genus Umbilicus; species Umbilicus rupestris. Next base: position 10,505,957 of record OY787621.1, read on the forward strand.
AACATCCCATGTTGCGATGGAGTTAAAAGCACACAGCCTCATGTAGACTTGGGTTTTACCTCTTAAAACTTGAAAATGACATAGGTTCATGCTTAAAGCTAGAGACATCAAATAGCTCCATAAATCTTTGATCTGATACCCGAGCTTTTGCAGCAGCAAAGCGCTGATATTCATCAAAGACGGAGGTAAGGCACCACTTTTGCAATTTTCTTAAGCACCCAACTACACATCCAGTTCGATGCTGCAATGTGACAAATAGAAAGCTTATACAGTATTGCATATTGTTGATTTCAGTTGTATTTTGGCGGTGGTGAGGGATAAAACTAACATATTCATACCTTTCCACGTTTACAATGGATTAATATGGGATGGTTTTTCACATCTGTGCATGAGAAACAAAGAGAGGTGAACATATTATCCAAACACTTCTTAGTTAAAATCACTCCCTATGAAATTACAAGACTTTTATAAGCTCTTTGTAGTACCAAGAACGACTTTCAAGGCTTCACGAATTGTAACTTCTGGGATGTTAACAAATGGCTCCTGAAAACAAGATGCAACATAAACCATCACTTCGTCATTCAAAATCTATCACACACAAGAAAATTTAGTATAGATCACACAACCCTACAATAAACTTTAGTATTCAGTTACAAAGCTTACTGATGATCCTAAATGTGTTGCAGGCATCTAACAGCATAACAATGATAAACATTTCGCCATTGAACATCCCATATCCTCACTCAAATCTAGACCCAACTTATCATTTTCCCTTTGACTAGAAACACCTGCATGTTTTTTTCTAAAATCATTTGTACATTAGCTTGCCATTAAAAAAATATGCTCATGCACATGCTCACAAGATTTTAAAACAAATGACATGCATGGAGGAACTCTAAAAGGACTCTGATGAGCAGTGAAGCCGTAGTACTTAACAAAGCTTCATTAAGGGCAGACAATCCACCAACCAGAAGGAAAAAAGAAGAAGAAGAAATAATCTAATGATGAGTAAACGAGTTATGAAGAAATTTGAATTTACAAATCAAGCATTCAGTCTTAAAAACTTATCTTTGCTTGTTGATCCTCAAATGGAATCATATCCAAGTACATCCAAATCATATGCGCAACTTAGTAACGAGAAAGTGTATTCTCTGTATAACCAGGCACAATACCACAGTTTAAACATTCACCATGCTACCCATTTTTGTTATACAACAAGCATTTCTATAACTGATAATACAAGAAGATGACAGGAGGAAATCGACAGCAATCCTCAAAGCTCAGCCGGCGTGCAGTTAAATTATATAAAAGAGGTCTATGATTGATGCCACAAAATAACCATCTACCAATAATGGCATCAATCCACAAGTTGAAGACATATTGGAATCCACTAGTCACAAAACATAATGGTTAAACTCAAATTGATGGATGACCTATAACTTTGTCAATGGGAATTAAATATTGAATTGTTCAACTGAATATGCTATACAGTAGTTTATCCACTAGACACACCAGAAAGAAAAAAGGTAGATACTAGCGTGAGATGATTGAGCAAACCTTACAACTTTCGATCCCAAAGTGAAAAAGCTTGATTCCATTAGCCTTGAGGAACTCCATGTTTGACTCCGGATAGGGCTCCGGACACAGATAGCTGCAAAAACACGAATCAATCAATTAACAATACATACGTGAGTAGATAGAAGGTGGCGGCTTCAACATACAGGATGGAGCGAAGGGATAGGGTGTGGAGGAAGGAGAAGTTGGAAGGATCAGGGAAGCCGGAGCGGAAGATGCCGTTGTCGACCATAGAAAAGTTGAGTGGAGGAATGAATAGGTCGTCGTCGTCGTCGTCGTCCAACTGAAGTGTTTTCTGAGATAGGCGAAGGTCAGTGGTAGTTGCGGTAGGGGCGCGGTCGACGGTGGACAAGATGACTTGGATCGTGCGGCAAGTCTCGGGGGCGGCGATGTTGTTGTTGGTGGTGTCCATTTTCATGAATAGGTTTGAGATCAGAACACGTCGATTCCGTTCACTCCTCGTTGTTCCAGTTTTGAAGTAGCGAGTGACGAGAGCGAGAACAGCTTTCGGTTTTATAGACAAGAAAAACTAGAGAGTGACGTCGTCGATGCGTCACTGATGGCGGCTTACCCTTTAAAAGCCAATCCCCTCTTTCCTCCCTGCTTTTTATATCCACTCCAACTTCATAAATTATGCTGTAGATCAAGTTTTTGGCTCGCATGAGAAGGACGACACTGAACTGAAATCCATTTAATTTTTAATTTTAAAATAAAATTATACCGCGTTTGTTTTATATATTTATTTGCCTGGCCGGATCTGAATTTATTTTAATACTTTTATTTATAAGAAAAAGAGAAGAAAAATATGGGAAGCGGGAAAGGGCAGTGTGAGAGGAGGGTACATTCCTAGGAATATACCTTGACGGTGCTCTCCGCCACGTACTTACGTTGTCGTTTTACGCAACGGAAAGTACACTGAATACGTGGTGGGTGCCCCACTCGGGTTTCTGTGCAGTCCATATGGTATTATGGTCCATTTAGCCTTCAGGTCCCACTCAAATCAATTACAGGTAATCATTTTTTATTCTCAAATTCCAATTTTTATATATAAAATAATAATAGCATAATGCAGAATAATGCTTCATTATGAAAAATTTTAACTTGATGGAATTTAAGTCAGACGCATGGAAAAATATGAAGCGTCCAAACTATATACACTTTACACACAGCACAGCCATAATTCAGAACAAAAATTTCAGGCCATTCAATAATCAATACCTAGTTCTTCGATAATAAGCTTGCTAAGCAGCAAGTACCAACACTTTGATGGTTCCTTGGCTGTTGGCCGTTAGTACTGTTGGGCTATCACTCTTCCAGCATACAGCGCTGATGAAGTAAGAACCTGCATCATCATCAGCCTCATCCGAATCCGGTGAGCTAAATTTGTGCCATGTAGCTGGTTTGCAGATTTCCTGGGTTCAGTTGAGATACCAAACAAGGAAGAGTTCAGCCCGCGTTCATGAAAAGAACAGAAATTTTGGTGGTATATTTTACAACTTGGCTGATGCTGACCTTGTGATAGACATACACTTCATTTGTCTCGCTTCCACAAGCTAGGTATTCACTGTTTACAGCTAGACCCACAAAATTCTTCTCATTTGTATGGCCTCTGAACGTCCGCACCTGTAACGGAATAGGAATAGATCAAAGGAGTAAGCTCTTGTAATCAATTTGTGTAGTTCAAAAGGGCAGCATGACCACATCTGACACTGATGATGTAACGTCCGCTTCCCTGTTAAGTAAACGCCTGATTCACCCACCTGTGTGTTTTGGTTCACATCCCACAATCGTAGTGTTCCGTCTGTTGACGCAGAAGCTAACTCAGAGTTGGACAGGAATTTGACATATGATACTGCTTTTTTGTGTCCACTAAAAATGTGAAGAGGCTGGCTAACTTTCCTCAGATCATAATAGTGAATATGACGATCAGCTGAACCAACCTGTACAGTGGAAGTCAATGGTCAGTCTTATTCAAAATGAACAGACTGCACATGCTTCAGTAATTATGAATCCAGGATACTAATTCAACCAGTTAAAACATAGACCTAGAACAACAAGACACCATTGCTAATTGCATAAAATTCCAAGCCCATCTCCAATATATTTCAATTCTAAATATAAAAATGGACCATCTCTTCAGCAAGCCAGATAAAAATCCCAAGTCCATCTCCAGTATATTTCAGCCCTGTTCAAAAATTGCACAATTAAAATGAAGCGTAAGTTAATGAAGAGCTGACCGCAACATTGAAGCTGGACCCTGGATTATACTTCACACAGCATATCTGAGCTTTCATGTCAATGCTCAAAACACTATCTTCTTGATTAGTACACCAAACTTTGACCTAGATCAGACAATGAACTGGTCAGGTCAGGCGTCATTAGTGTGTTTTCTATAGAAACAATGTTTAACTACATAGGAAACTTAAGCCATGGTACCCATGAAAAAGAGCAGGCCATAATTGAAACATGATTCATAGACTACTCAGAATAGATGAGAAACCGCAGATAATAACTTTTTCCCGATAAAGAAAAAGAATTAAATATAAGTACCTTGCAGTCATCACTGCCAGACACAAGCTGTGTAGGTTCTGTGCGAGAGAAATCAACACTCCATGCTCTTTTTTCATGTTCTTCATATTCCATCAAACTCTGAAATTTGAGTGGTTCACAAAGGGGACACACCCAACTTCAAATTTAAACAGAAGTTAATGGAAAATGAAAAATTATGTTACCTGGCGAGTGTTCACATCCCAAATGGTTACTATCCCATCGTAATCACTACTAGCAATATGGTTTTTGGTAAACTTGTTCCAACTTAAGCAACTTAGCTTAGATCGCGTAGACATCTCAACGGCAGGAATGTGTGCATCCGCAGGTTCATTCAAAACCTAAGATTGACGTAGCAGATCACCATTAAGAGTTTACCCAAAGTAGATAAATGCAAAAAAGAATTCATGGGTTCTGTATATTAAAAATAGTTTTAATCAAGGTGACAATAATGAAGCTCAATAGTCATTTTACATAGGAAATCAGATGCTGGAGGAGTCAATTCAACCCAACCATCTTTTTTCTTGACCTCATATATGAAATAAGAACTAAACGAAGATCCTGTTGTTTATAATACAAGAGCTTACAGATGCAAAGTCAAAAACTTTTATACTCTTCGAAACTCCTGCTGTAGCGAACAATTCATCATCTCGGTCGAATTCTATGCTGCAACAAAACATATTATCACAAGGAAGAGCATAATTAATGATACTAACAATGCACATGGATGCTACATCCCACCGGACTAGGAAAAGAACCTTAAAGAATAGGTGCAAACCACTCTTCTAATAAACAAAACTGTGTGATGGTGGTATGAAGTAACACTCATTTGGTACTATTTGTCATCACTACCAGGAGTTTCAATTCACAGTCAATTTATAATTTCAGGGTTTAAAATATATGATTACATATTATATCACCTGAAGATTTAGTATATTATCATCGTCAAAATAGAAATTAAGAATTGATTTAGTTTCAGAATGTTAAATAATAGAACCCTAAATATCCCTGATTCCACCATCCACTCACTGCTCCGCTTCCTCACCCTAGTGCACAACTTTTGAATGAACCAGTACATATATTATGGGTGATAATCATTTCATACATATCTGCAGATGATTTGACATATGTTGGGTTGTCAGTTGTGACCATGATTTGGTGATAGTGACCAACTATTGATCCAGATCAGAGAGAAACTTAGGCGCTAGAAGCAGTATTAGAGACCGATCATGTTTTGGGTTCACTGATTGCTGACAGTATGACCTTGACCTTGTGCCACTTAAAGTCAATTAGTTTGAGAGAGTCGAGGTCTTTGTTCTTATATACTTCTGGATGTTTGGATTTTTATAGAGTCTAGATTTTTACTCTATCCAAAACATAAAAAAAAAGGTTTCGATTTGGTTTGGTAGAAGTTCTGAATTTTGATTTGGGGTTTCATTTGATGGAAATGAATGTCATGACTCTTCTGACTTGAATTCATTGTATTATTATCTACTATTGTCATCTGGAAGACACTGAGAATGAGCAGTGGTTTTGTAAAACAAATCTTTTGAATATTATATTTTAATGATCCTAGAATCTTCAAATTTTGGATTCCTTAACTATCTATTATTATCTATGAATCATCTTGATTGTAGGACCGCAAAAAAGTAAGAAATCAAAGGAAGAAACTCAATGTGCTAAAAGAATAGCCTGACACTAGCAACGGGAGATTAAAGACCATGAACTGACCTTGACACAATGTTCGCTGACTGGAAGAGATCCCCATGCCTTAGCTCAGCAATCACCCTCAACCGGCTGTTGCAAATGAAAAAAATAATTTCATAACTGAAAAATTCAAACACAACAATGCAACTCCCAAAGCAAAAAGACATGAATACAACGGTAGTAAACGATAATAAGGCAGTAATGCCTCACCTATAACGTGTGAAGGTGGTAAGCACAGATTGGAAATCCTCAAGGCCAACACTATAACCTTCTCTGTGAAGCACACTAGCACTCTTCTTCTCCTGGTTACTGACTTGTGTACCGTAAAGACGCCTTTTTTGCAGGTAACATTCTTGTAAGTCGTCAAACTGCAGCATATGAATGAAATATGTCATGTGAAAGAGAAGGGTAAGTGTGTTTGTCAAATAATGATGTGGATGTGCTACTGTCTATCAATGTTGTCTCCCCTACATGGCAGTAACACTAACCAAAGAAGTGTGCTTGATTTTTAATAGAGGTAGCTATACAAATAAATTTGCCACCAAGGCTAGCTACAACAGAAAGTGCTGAAAATAAAGAGCATTAATTTTTCTTATAATGTTGATCTAATGTCATCAAAGTAATGATTAGAGGAACGTGCATCGAAGTTATGTACAGTTCTGCAAGTAAAGAATAAAAAGTGAACAGTTCATCGTAATCCATCCAGCAAAGCAAAGCAAAGAACCAACCTGAGCATGGACCCTCTTTTTTCTGATTACAGCTAGTCCTGCTTGACTGGTATGCTGCAAGTCTGATCCACTTGAGGAGTCCTTTCTCTGTGGCCCCTGAGAACTTGCTCGAGCCTTTCCTTCCACTTTATTATCAGAAATCATTGCGGCATTCCATCCCATCGAATTGCAATAACCAGATAGATTACCACTATTGTTTCTATTAGCTGATGATGTCCACGCCTTTTCCATCGTATTATCATTTCCAAGCATCCGCAGCTTCACAGAGTACCTATCCCTTGCATGACACAAATCCATTCTATGTCTTTCTACAACACTTATGTCCTCTTTAATGAATTGCAAATCAGATTGCACCTGGAAAGAACATAAAATTTAAAAAACTAATACGAAAAGGCAGACTACTTGAGATGTGCATGTTGGGAGATTGTTCTTTATTTTTTTCCTTAACATAATTTTACTAGAACTTTTACATTTATTCAATTGGCATTTTAAGCAACCATATTAATAGGTTCAAAATTGACCACAATTTGGATTTCAGCTATTCTCGATGCTAAGGTAACATCATCAACAAAGTACACAGATCACCAAGAAGGACAATTGAACTCAAACAGAAATTGAATAGTTTAAGAATGACCTCAACTCACAAAACAACAGATTAAGATGCTTCTGATGTATAGCCAGACACAAGCACATCAGACCTTTTTTTTTCTCTTCATTTTTTCCTTGTTTTGGAAAAAAGAATAATCACAAACAGGGTCATGCAACTGAGTACAATAGAAACATGTCACTTGTTACCATGATGCTAATATTTATTAAATCCCAAACGAAATAACTAAGAATGGTACATGTCTAAAAATTTCTAAACCAGACCGATAACAACAAAGTATATCAGTGGAACATACCTCTCTCAGTTCGTCCATTTTTTGCTTTCTTATACAATTCAGAAAGTCCAACAGCACTTGCATGTTTCTCTCAGCTTCTTCTTGTTCCATTTTCCTTTTCGTCTCAGCAAGCAGAGATAGCAACGTGTCCAATTCCTTAATTGAAACTTCACAACCCTGTCTAATGCTCAACGGAAAGAATCATTAACCAAAATTGTTAAGAGAATAGAATAAAGCACAAGATGTATCTGTGACCATAGCGGTATGACATTGTTAACATTAAATATACCAAATCCTAGCTCTGATAGACCCACATTTCAAATGCCTATGAAGTACGAACAAATTACATCAATTTGCATTAGACATGAAAGACAAGGAATGGGCTTTCTCCAATAGACAGTCTTACAGTCAGATGTTTATGAGTGTATTGGCCAAGACATCCTCTCTAAATATAACCCATAAGTAACAGGAGAAACTAAAGTGAATCAAATGACAGTTAACACATTGAATATCCCTTTGATTTTAGTACTAGCTTTAACAAACTGATAATTCAATGAACTAAAAAGAAAGGGCCGATTGCTTGTTATTCATTACAATATGCAGAAACTATAATGGAAGTGCCATACAATAACTGACCTGCTGAAGTGCTTGCTGAAAATGTTGGACTGGTGATGCATTCTTGGAAACCTGACTAGCAGAAGCCTTCTTTAACATCTACACAGCAGCAAACAAAAACTTTAACATATGATCATTTGAATTCATATCTTGCCAATGTGTAAATAAATCATTCAACAAACTAAGAACTCTTCTACTTCATTTTACTTTCCTTAAATCGAAATGCCTTCATTCTAACCCCAACATTGGCCCAGACCTAAACCCTAGTTCAGCTTCCGCAACAGTTAGCTAATCAAGCCACAAGTACCTTATTGAGCATAAAATTGGGGAAAAGCTGCTTCGAAGTAAGGAACTGGGCACAACAAGGACAATCATTCTTATTCTGCAAATGCGTAATTATACACATGTAACAAAAGCTATGTCCACAAGCCGTCAGAAACGCGTCTTTCATGATCTGCATACATATCGGACACATCAAGTCCTTATCGATCTCAGAAGACGCAACACTTCCTCCTACAACTACGGTCTCGGCATGAGTCACCTCCGCCGCCGATCTTGACGCCTCCGGCTTCACCGCCGGCACCAAAGGCTCACCCGACACCAATTCCTCCATCTGAAACCTCCGCCGATCGAGCTAGGAGGTTGATGATGATGAAGATGGACTCAGTGACGTGTAGAGCTTTTTCGCTGCTTCGGAGGACGGAAATTGACGATCGTTGATCCCTGCGCTTTGTGAGGCCAGAATGATCCACGTAACAACCGTCGCTAATAAAACCCATCACCGTCGTTAATATACGACATCGTTATACATAACATCTAAAACTGTCGCTAATTACATACAATCCCGTCGTAAATACTATACATGTCGTCAGTATATCATATTCGTCGCTAAATCAATATGTCGTCGACAAAATGGGTTGATTAAATGGACGGCTAAGATGCATTGAAGAGATGTTGAAGATGGAATCTGAGCCGTGCAATCTGTGTATTGCTATTTTTCTAGTTTTAGTATTTTCAGAAGGCAGCTCGTCTTGCATTTTCCCTCCTCTCTCTCTCTCAAACGAAGCGCGTGGCGAGAAGCTCAATCGATTCCTTGGACGGTTGAAAAGCCCTAGCAGGAGCTTCTCGTCTAGGACTCGGAGGTGAGATTCCGTACGACGAGTTACTGGTTTTATTTTGTGGTCGGATTTTTGTTTTCCGCCGTTGGTTGTTGTGTTCGTGGTGATTTTCTGCTGCTGATGATGTGTTGGATGGAGTGTTTCATTGCGGATTGTTGTGTTTTTCTGCTGCATTTTGTACGGGACTTGGATTTTATAATTTGTGCAAGTCGTGGGTTGAGTTTAGTGGTGATTAGGGGTTGTTGCATGTTCAGTTGATCCTTCTATTTTGAACCTTGGAATGTTTTCCTCACTGCAATTGGTTGTGTTTATAGTTTGTTTACAGAGTTGGTTTGCAGTAGGACGTTTACATACTGTGTAAGTTATTATGTTAGTGAGCTTCAGCTGCGGATGTAGTTTAATGATTAGGTGGATGTATTGCATAGATAAAGGATTGGTGTTCCTCCCTTGTCCAGTTAAATAACAGTATTGGTTATAGGTGCTAGAGTTACATTGGATGTTATTTGGTGGGCTGGTGCATGCTCACATAGATGGGACAAATTCTTTTGAATTTTTGATTAATTGAACTGAGAGGGAAAGTCAAAAATTAATATAACCATGGAACTTACATGTAGCAACTCGTGTTGATCTGATATGCATTCTCCAGGTTTTCTCATTGTATTACCCCTTTATCAATGTTTCTTGTTTAGGATTAGGTAGGTTTTTAAGCGCGGTATAATTATATGGTCATGTACATATCAACGTGGGACTGGGACGTTTGCTACCTAGGGTGTTTTATCCTATTTTAAATTGAGCTGAGCTGAATTGAGTTGAACTGAGCTGAATTGATTCGCATCAAAATTTTGTGACAAAAAATGAGTTGAACTAAACTGAACGGATTTTTATGCACTTCCCTAATCATCACCAGATTTTATATTGTGACCACTTATGCATTCTACTAAATTGATACGTTGCCGAATTTTAGTGTCTTACCAAGAAAATGTTTTTGACAAAGGACATATATATCTAATGGAGAAAGTAAGTAATTGGGAAGCTGGTGGAGCCCCTTCTTCATTCTCACCCGAGGGAACGATAACCCCGAAAGCTGATGTGGAAAAAAATGCCGCTCCTCCAGACTCCAGCATTTCTCCAAAAGTTAAGATGCGACACATGGACACTCCTAAATATTCAGTTATGACAAGGCCCGGATTTGGAAACAGTGGACGAATGATTACCTTGCTATCAAATCATTTTAAAGCTTCTATCAGTTCTCCTGATGTGGTTTTTTACCAGTACACTGTATGTTTAAGCGGTACTTTGTCAGCAACGACCAAGGATGTAACATATATACCTGATTCTGAAATGTTCTACCATGGGCACAGGTGTCAATCTTTAAAGAAGACAAAAGTGTTATTGAAAACAAAGGACTAGGAAGAAGAATTTTTAAAAACCTGTATCAGACGTACTCTTTGGAGCTTGAGCAGAAAGAAATGGCTTATGATGGAGAAAAAAGTTTATACACAGTGGGTGCCCTGCCACAGAACAGTTTTGAGTTCACAGTTTTTCTTGAGGAGACAACGTCTAGAAGGCAACTACTCTCATTACTTTTGCTTCAATAATCACTACATATTAGATTCATGTATAATCTTCTCTTACAGAGGTGTTGGGAGTGCTGGCTCTGATGAAACCCTCGGCAGGGATGTGAAGAAGTCAAAGCATTCTTTTCGGCCGCAGACATTTACTGTGCACATCATATATGCAGCAAAAGTACCCTTGAATCCAGTTTTTTCTTCTCTACAAGGATTGGAGGCTAAGGGCGTTCTTGATGTATTGCGAGTGCTAGATGTTGTGCTGAGACAAAGAGCGGCAAACAAGTTAAATCTTCTTTTCAATGCTGTGCTGGTTCTGATGAATGCCACTGCTTACTACTTCAGTTATACTTTCTTGAGGCTAAATCTGTCTTCATGCATTGATGATGATTTCAGGGGGGCGCTTCTTGTTCGACAATCTTACTTCCAAAATAATGTTACGAACTTGGTTGACGTTGGAGGTGGTGTAACGGCATGTCAGGGTTTCCATTCCAGTTTCCGAATCACTATGGATGGCTTATCCCTTAACTCGGGTATTAGTTCATTCTTTGTTCATATTTACTTTCAGTGGTCCCTCCGGCTTTGTTTGAGGCACCACTGTTATTATATGTCCAGATGTGTCTACAACTCTTATTATAATGCCTGGACCTGTGACTGATTTCCTGATGATGAACCAGAATGTACGGGAGCCTCGCCACATAGACTGGGGAAGGGTAAGTTTTTTTTTTTCCTTTGAAAGGGATATATTTAAAAAAAAAAGAAAAATATGAGGAAACAAGCCTGCTCAATACAAACTAGATAACTGCTACTTAACAAACGAACACACCAAACCAGCAACTAAAATAGTAACAGCAAACCTCGCAGACAAACAACTACCAACAGAACTAGCTAAGACTAACAACCACAAGCCAGCCAACCTAAACACACCGACAACAAAAAACACCCAAGCTTATGTCACTATACCCATCTTCAACCATTTGATATCCTGCTGATATTTTTTTTGGGTTGTTTATAGCTGACATTTTTACTTTTAAGTTCCAGATGATTCTTTTAGCGATTCTACCACTGTTTTGAGCGTCATCCTTGAAAATTCTTTGATTTCTGTAATACCAAACCTCGTCGAGTGTCATCTTGAAAGCCATTCTTGTAAAACTTGCCCTAATAGAATTCTTATTTAGCTTTGCGAGCCAGGGGATAAATCTATGCCATGTATAATCACTGCAGGTGCTTCTAAGGTAGGACACCACTCTCTTCCATATCTCTTTAGATATATCGCATTCAAAGAAAATATCCTCTTTGGCATTATCGCTAAGAACACACCTCGAATCTCCCAGAAAACCCATTCTTATGAGTCTATCTTTCGTCAATAATTTATTCTGAATAGCTAACCATCCAGTGAAAGAAACCCTAGGGGCTGATAAACTATTCCAAATAATATCAAACCAGTCTGCCTTATTCCCCTCCTTGACCAGTGAGCTGTATGTGTCTTTGGTTGTAAAGCCGCGACCCTTACCTGACCAGAAAGGATACCTCGTACTAGCTCAACACACTGACTACTTCTAACAATGCAGGACAACAATCTTTTGAGAACCCAAGAGAGGAAGGGACTCAGACCACCAATTAACTCCTTTCAACCAATACTCAATCCAACTGGTCCACTTGTTTTTACTTTTTCCATGAATTTTCCATAACTGAGACAATACTAGAGCTTCATTCATGTCAACGTCATTCAATCAAAATTCATATAATGGTGCTCTGTATTCAACTTATGTTGTTGAACTGTTGTTGTATACAGGCTAAAAAGATATTGAAAAATCTTCAAGTGAAGACAACTCATAATAATATGGAGTTTAAGATCACAGGAATAAGTGATAAACCTTGTAATCAACTACTGTATGTTGTTTCTTTATCTTTATGTCCTTGATATTATTGTTGCTATAGAATACATGGCTGAGGAATTTTGACTATCTTTTTTGAAGTTTCCCTTTAAAAGTAAACTCTGGGAGATGTGACAATGGAATAGAGACTGTGGAAATCGCAGTAAGCGATTATTATCTCAAGCACCACAACATACAGCTCACTTACTCAGCTTATTTACCTTGTCTTAATGTTGGAAAGAAGCGACCTAGCTATCTCCCACTTGAGGTTTGCTAACATCTTGTGCAGCCGATTACCATTGTTAGCCTTCTCACCTGTCCTATTTTGTCATTTCTATAGTCACAGCCACTTACTTCTTTCTAAATTTCAGCTCTGTACTCTGGTATCACTTCAACGTTACACAAAGGCACTGTCTACAATACAACGAGCGTCTCTAGTTGAGAAGTCTAGACTGAAGCCTTCAGATCGCAAAACACTTATTGATACTGTATACATTTTATATTCATCCTTCATCTGTTTTGTTTCCATTAAACTGCTGTACTTTCATGTTCACGCAACTTTGCAGGCTGTAGTCAATAATCACTATGAGGATGATCCATTGTTCTCAGTGTCTGGTATCAAGATAGAGAAACAAATGAATAAAGTTGATGGTCGAGTTTTGGACGCACCAAAGGTGAATTGTTAGCCTATTTTGCAAGTGATGTCTTTTATATTCATTGTAGTAGTAATTGTTTATTTTCTTTGCATAATTTATTTGCAGTTGAAAGTTGGCAGTAATGAAGACTGTATTCCTCTAAACGGTAGATGGAACATGAGGAACAAGGTCTAGTATTTCTTCAAATATATTTATCTAAACAAAATTGTATGAAGGTGGTGTGTGCTGATGACTCTTGTGCCCTTTGTAGGCATTCTTGTCACCCACTCGGATTGAACTCTGGGCAGTTGTTAATTTTTCTGCTCCCTGCGATACTAGTCACATTTCTCGAGAGTTAATCAATTGTGGAATAAGGAAGGGTGTTGTAGGTTATTTCGGCTCTTGAGTGTCATAGCTTATTATTTTTTTTCCTTTGATTAGTTGTTTTCTTCATGCAGCATATTGAGCGGCCTCATACATTGATTGAAGAAGATCAACAATCAAAAAGGTGTAGCCCTATTGTGCGTGTAGAGCGAATGATTGAAAAGATGATAGGAAAGCTTCCTCGTGCTCCTCAATTTCTTCTTTGTGTCCTTCCAGAGAAGAAAACTTCTGAACTTTATGGTTGGGCATTTTTCATTTTGCTTAATCTCATCAAATTTTTTATATGCTGGATTCTAATGATAAATACCACTATCAGGACCTTGGAAGAGGCAATGCCTTTGCAAGCTCGGAATCGTAACGCAGTGCATCTCTCCCACTAAGATTACTGATCAATATTTAAACAATGTATTGCTGAAGATAAATTCGAAGGTAATGGTTTTGCGGTGTTTGGTTGCTTGATTTCACATTGTTTATTAATACTCAATCTACAGCTAGGTGGTATCAATTCACTGCTGGCAGTCGAGTATTCGTCCTCTGTACCATTCATTGGAGGTACTCCGACGATGATCATAGGAATGGATGTTTATCATGGATCTCCTAAGAGGCCTGATGTCTCTTCTGTTGCTGCTGTAAGTTATGTGCTCATTGCAAATTGCAGTTTCCTTAGAGGTGTGCTTTGTTGATGATTACTTAGTCTTATGTATGAAATAGGTTGTCGGCTCTCTATCATGGCCATTGATTTCAAGATACAAAGCATCTGTAAGAGCACAATCTCCTAAAGTTGAGATGATTGAATCATTATACAAGCCATTGGAAGACGGGACTGATGATGGCATGATCAGGTACATCTTCTAGTGATATGCACCTTGAATGTACTACTAGGGTAAAAATGGATATACTGAGTGCCTGGTTAGATACATATATTGCAATTTTTTATGAACTATATGATCAAAGAACCGATTGGCTGACCTCATTAATAAACACTTTTGGAGCTCGTACTTGATTTCGTTATCTGTTGATATGTTAGGCAAACATATTGAAGCTTTATTAGGTTTGCCATTGTTCCTAACCAGAGTGCTTGATTTGCAGGGAATTGCTTGTCGACTTTTATCGGACCAGTAATCATTGCAAACCTAAACAAATAATCATTTTCAGGTAAGTATTTTGTTTCAATGGGGTGGTCAAATAGATTCATTGTATGTATAACATGAAGAATATATGATTAATGAACTAAAATAATTAATGAGTATCTTTGTTTCAATTTTTTCCGGAAGAAATAAAACAAATATTCTATTTGACATATGAAATTATACAGATATTTCATGCCACTCTTCATCATGTTGCATTGATTTTGGTGAATACCCCTGCTATTTTATGCGGCCAAAACTACATGAAAGGAGTAAAAAACCTTTCAAAAACTTTGTTGAATATATGTGAAAACTTCTTTTTTATCTAGTCTCTTAAACTTAATTGGTAGAGTAGACAATAACATGAATAAATGAACTTTGGCCTTTTATGAGTTTTATTTATTGCTTCTGTCGTGGCTCATACTCTGAACCTGATATATTCTGCCTCCCTTTTGATTGTGTTTTTGTGTGATGTTAATATTTTCATCTAATGTATTTTTCAGGGATGGGGTTAGTGAATCACAATTCAGTCAAGTCCTGAACATAGAGCTAGACCAAATAATAAAGGTCATTTTTCTGTCTTTGATATGATGTTATACATTTTAAATAAGAGGTACTTGAATAGGGTGCTGATGATTTTGACTTAGTGATGTTTCTTTCTTTAAATAGTTCCGTCAATTGAATGAACTTAATATGATCAGTAGCTTCTTATTTCTGACAACTTAATTACCTTTATTCCCCTGAATGTTTTCTTATACGCCATGATAATATTTTTAATCTTTCATATTTCGTTTAAGTAATTGATTTCTTAAACAGGCCTACCAGCATCTTGGCGAGGTTGACATGCCTAAGTTTACAGTGATTGTTGCTCAAAAGAAGCACCATACGAAACTGTTTCAAGCTGCTGGTAGTGGATATGACAATGTTCCACCAGGTATGTGCTTCATACATTCGCCCATGTTTCACTGAGTGTATCCCGATTCTAATGATGTGTCACCCACACACACAAAACTACATGTATGAACAACCCAGGGACAGTTGTGGACAGAAAAATCGTGCACCCAAAGAATTATGATTTCTATTTGTGTGCCCAAGCAGGGATAATTGTAAGTAAATTTTGCTTCTTTTTGTGTATATTTCGTAATTATCTTCCTTCTGTGAAATCTAATGAAGCGTCTTTCCTACCAATGAAGGGAACTTGTCGCCCTACCCACTACCATGTTCTAGTGGATGAGATTGGCTTCCCGCCAGATGACCTACAAAATTTGGTTCATTCTCTTTCATATGTGTAAGTAAACATTCTTCGTGATCATTTATTATATGGGATGATTTGTACAGTCATATTATAAGTAACCAAACTGGTAATGTTTTGTTGATATTGTTCAGGTATCGAAGAAGCACAGCTGCCTGCTCAGTTGGTAAAAAACTCACCCTCAACTTGAATTCCCATCACCCCTACAAACTAATGTAATATAAAGCAAGCTCTTTACTTACGCCGTAGAATTATTTGTTGGTTTTTCAGCGGCGCCCATATGCTATGCCCATCACGCAGCAGCACAAGCTGGCCAATTCATGAACACTTCAGGCGCATCCTCTGAATCGGAAAACGCATCTATAGTACCGGCCTCTTTTCCAGAGCTTCCAAGGTTGCATGAGAAGGTAGACTGCTCCATGTTCTTTTGTTGAGGTGAAAATCTCCTCACACTAGCAAATGAAATCCATGGTAAGTTCCGCAGTGCTTTGTCTTGGATGATGATGCTAGTAATTTTGGAAGATACTTGCTCGACTTTTGTGTTCAAAATTTACTTTTCTTAGCTCATTATTATTTTTGTCTCTTAGAACGGCGCGCAAGTTCCTTATTCCTGTTGACTTGTCGTAGTTTTGGCAAAATATGTGGATGTCCAAGCCAGGCTCCCTCCCTCATTCTGCCCTGAATAGGTTCGTTACACAGGAATCCAGTACTGGACTAAGAGCATCTGCACCGCTGCATAGTCCTTGAGCAGTTGATGACTAATTTATAAAGTTAGGACCTTATAACTTATTCAGTTGAAGGTTCGTTGCAGATGCTTCAATTGGGGATTTGAATCATCTGAAATCAAATCGATCACTTTTGTCACAAAATCAAGTCAGTACTCTTAAACAAATCCGAAGGGCAATTCCGTCAATTTGGTAAAAAATATCATCATGTTTCACATTTAATTATCTTTGCATAAAAGTGGGAGGCTCATTTTTCCTGAAGAGATACAGAGGGGCCGAGCCGACCGACGACATGGAGACTCGGGTGCAATAATTCCTTCCCTGAGGGATTCAAATCCCTAATCGCGTACCTAAAGAAAACCCTAATTGGAATCCTAGCAATTTCCGATTCAGCATGGTGAAGGGAAGGGCAATCGCCGATGCACAGCCCAAATCCGAGACGCGCTTCCGAGGCGTCAGGAAGCGACCCTGGGGTCGTTTCGCCGCCGAGATTCGGGATCCGTTCAAGAAGGTCCGTGTCTGGCTCGGCACATTCGACTCGGCCGAGGAAGCTGCCAGAGCTTACGACGCTGCGGCCGTGTCGTTTCGTGGTACGAGAGCCAAGACCAACTTCCCGCTACCCCCGGTCCATCAGCTGTTGTATGAGGATGAGGGGTTCGTGCAGCAGCAGCGCCCGACGACGAGTGGGATGAGTAGCACGGTGGAGTCGTTCAACGGGCCGAGGGCGTCGAATCCGTGGTTGATGATGAAGAAACCAGTCAGAGTTCCGACGGTTGTGAGGGAGGATGGAGATTGTAGGAGTGATTGCGACTCGTCTTCTTCCGTGATTGATTATTGCGAGGGTGCTGCAGCTGTCTCGTGCTCAAAGGTGTTGCCTTTTGATCTCAATCTGCCGCCTGCAGACGATGATGGTGGTGGTGGTGATGCTGATTTAGACGGTGATGATCTTCTAGCTACTGCTTTACATCTCTGATTGATTATGATGAACCCTTATTGTCCACGTTTGTGTTTTATACCACAATCTGAGATTGGTAATTAACTGCAGCTTGTGGCGAGGATGATGATGATGATGATTGCCATGCTAGAGGGACTTGTAGTTTTTTGTGTATCTCTGCTTACAGTTGAAGCTTCTGGTGTAATCTGTGATCTTATGATGCTCAGATCTCCATGCTTATGCAAATTACTTGTCTATCTAATAAAGAGAGTTTTGAAAAACAGTTGTACCATGGAATTGGAATGGTTTCATCTTATCACTACCATGGCTTTGTCTTTTTTCTTGAGAGCCTTTGTTTGATCAGTAATAGAGAATTTCTTTGCTGGTCTTGTGTGTATTCTTTTCTCTGTTGTGTTCTGGATTTGAAAATAGTGGTAGGAGAAAGAATAGATTTTTATGGGGTGAACTGGTATGGGCATGCAGTGGAGTGTTTTGTAGTTTAGAACCCAGCTAGTGATCTCTTGTGGTCTCCTCAGCTCTAATGCCCAGTTGTTGGGTCTCCATCTTGATTAGATGATTTACTTCATTATTCAAGCTTCTACTTGAAGATTGCTTTGTTTGGGCATCATAAATTAGGCAAATGAAGCCCAGAGACTTCAATCTTCACCCATCCATAATACATTGAGCAAATGCTGCCTAGATGCCCTCTTTAATTAATCTTTTGATTATTAAATTTTCTAGATGGTAAGCTGATGAATCCCAACATGATGAGGTTGTGATTTCACTGCTGGATGTTGGGAGTCATCAGTCAGGCATGCTCATGTGCAGTCCCTCATGATTTATTACTCCTTTGGATTCCCTTAAGCTCTATACATTAGCTTTACTTTTCCCCTATTACTTTTAACATGCCTGTCAACTGTCAAGTCACTTAGCGTAGAGATATTTGACTTCACATGGATGAATCATGCTACTGCTACTGCTACTGCTCGGCTTGCTTCTTTAAATTTTCCTTTTGTTTGATTTACATTTCACACCCATCTGAGTCTTTGTGGCCCTCATGCTAGTCTGGAAAGGAAGGCTTTTTGTACCAGATGGGGATGCAAATGTCAACCCCTTCAGTCATCAAGTTTACAGTTTTCATGAACAATCTCCTCTGTTACTGCTGCAGTTTCTGAAATCAGAGTGTCTGAGAAACTCAGCCAAAGGATAACTTGTTGGTGTGGGAAATTCTTGAAATTCAAGTGAAGTGACATGGTTGGAAGTTTGGCCATTAGACACTGTTCTAGCCTTCTAGGCTTGAATTTTGGACCTGAGGTTGAGTGCTCCACTTGATGAAGAAAACCAGCAACTTAGCAAGTAGAGTGAAGCTTTGAAAGTTCAAGATAACCCAATGACTCCATGTTTACTTACTTATCATGGCTGTGCTTGCAGCTGTACTCTTGCATGATCCTTCCCAGTTGGAAATTGAGAAGCTTTCATCCCAGATAGGAACTTGGATTTATGGGTACACCAAATACAAGAATCTCAAAATGAAATTATTCAATTGAAAGTCACCGGAAGTCCTTTTTGTCCCCCTGATATGAAAATAAAACATGGAAAAAAAAAATTAAAATTTTGATTTCTTGCTGACTAATTCTTACCCAGAGCTCCAGGCCATATTCTATTCAACCAAGGTTAGCTGTGATTCCCGCCTTGTTTGGGATTTGGTTTCTGGGTTTTTTGTTATAGTTTGATTTAGGTTGAAAGTTGGGGTTTTAGGGTTTGTGGAATTGAGGCATTGGGGATTTTAAGTGTAATGTGCAGGTTTGTGCAGGATGTATTGGAGCGTCACCAAGTGGTTCTCAGCCATCTCTCGGTTAGACTATCACTTTGTTTTCGATGTTTTCACTCTTCAGAAATGTTTAGTATCTGGCTTTTGGTTTTTCTGTGGTTGTTGGATGAGATCCCAATTTTCTTTCCTGACCATTTATTCTTCAAAACAGGTTTGAATTTCAGAGTGCAAAAATTTTGCCCTACCAGTTGGTATCTAAACTTATGCTAAATCGAGTTTTCCTGTAACCAAACACAAAGTGCTGAATAATCAAGTTTTAGTTGGTAAGATGGTAAATTCCTCCACTCCATCTGCACTCCCATTCATCTTGATGTTCTCTGATGATCTTTCTTACAGATATTGAACAAGTTTCAGATTAAAATATTACTGTTTTAATGGAGAGGAGCTCACATGTTTCTATTATTTTCTGCTCACAGATAAGCTGGATGAACATGAAGATAAATCCTCACCATTCAGTTCAAGAAAAGTACAAACATGGGAATCACCAAACTAATCTCCTACTTCCTGCTGTTGATAATATTTTCTGGGTCACCGGCAGCCGCAGGCGAATCTATGCTTGACAATGAGAAAAATCATGGAGGTGTCTGCAAATCAATAGTGAAAAAGCAGAATTACCCCTGTGAAGAACACACCGTAAATTCTGATAAAATGATATGTTTCATTTCTTGGATGAATGGTTTCATTTTCCTCAGTGCAAACTGTCATCCAATGTATTTCAGGTGATTACAGATGATGGCTATATTCTCAGTTTGCAGAGAATCCCATTTGGCCGCTCTGGACGCTCCTCCAACCATCAGCAACCTGTTCTTGTACAACATGGATTAATGATGGTTTAGCCTTTACCATTCCGTTCAGTACCTTTTCTTTAAATGTTTGGATTCCTTCAAAGAGGTGATTTTTTTGCTAACATGTAGGATGCAGTGTCATGGTTGCTGAGTCCTCCAACACAATCTTTGCCATATTTGCTCGCAGACAACGGTTTTGACGTGTGGATATCCAGCTCCCGCGGCACAGAACATAGCCGTGGACACAAAACGCTGCCTGCCAACACCCCAGTAACTCTCCTTACTGTGCTCTTTACTTAGATACTAGTCTGTATATATAAGACTGGTATTTTGCTCAAGGAATATTGGGATTGGTCGTGGGACGAATTGGCTGCTCGTGACCTCCCGGCAACAGTTGATCACGTTCAACGAAAAACCAGACAAAAGCTACACTACGTCGGTCATTCATTAGTAAGTTCATCTAATTCATATTGTCAACATGAAATCTTGTGGTAGAATTTACAGTTAATCTGTTGTTTCTTGTTCAAGTTGCCACCATTTTATATTTGAGCTATTTTTCTCCATAAAAATGTAAAAGGGAACTGCCATTGTCATGGTCGAGCTTTCTCAAGGCCATCTGATAGAAAGTCTGAGATCAGCTGCATTGCTAAGCCCCATAGCGTATCTGAGCGGCGTCACATCTGAGTTGGCCAATCTCATTGCACATAGATACATTCCAGAAGTAAGCAAATACCTGAATTTCAATACAGAAATATGCTCATCTTGATATTCTATCTGCCATTTATTTTTTTCACAGATCTTACACACGCTTGGTTTTTACGAATTCAATCCTAACTTGTAAGTTGCCTATGCGTTACACAGATTATTTTGCCTGTCAATTTTACTTATTCTGACTCGGTAAGTATTTCAACAGGGAGATTCTTTCTAAACTTCTGACGCTGATCTGTGGCGAGCCCAATATCGACTGTACTAACCTATTAACAGCATTCACAGGTAGCCATAACATCAAAGCTGCCAAGATTTCAGTAGCACTTCCTCTGGTCCTTCTGCATTTTATTTACTGCTTTTTTATAGGCCCGAACTGCTGCGTGAAACCTTCTGTCATGGACGCTTTCCTGGATCATGAACCTCAAGCTACGTCAATGAAGAACCTCATTCATCTAGCGCAAAGTAAGCCTTAGCACATTTTGCTTGAAAAAACTGTATTTTTGGCCAAGTCATGTGCCTGTTACATTTTTTGACCAGTGATCAGAAGTGGAAAAATAACAAAGTATGACTACAAGAACAGCAATGACAACAGACATCACTATGGCCGACCCACTCCGCCATCTTACAACATAAAGAACATCCCGAGAAATTTCCCTCTATTTCTCGCTTATGGAGGAGCTGACCAGCTTTCTGACGTCTCCGACGTGAAGCATCTCATCCAAGATCTCAAACAACATGACAAAGATAAGCTTGTATTAAGTTACATACCTAATTATGGCCATGCTGATTTTGTCATAGCTGAAAATGCTAACAAAGTTCTATATGAGCCTCTCATGTCCTTTTTTAAGCTTCACTGACAGACTGCCCAGTATATATCAATCTCACAGTCATTTAGAGGTCATATTTTTCGCAGATTGTTGTTTTCAAAATGGTCTTTCAAATTATTTCTTGCACTCCAGTTTGTTCCAAGTTTTTCGTCAGTTGTCCATGTCTGTCTTCTGGTCTGGCATGTTTAATGAACTCTCAGCTGCCTAAAACCACGTCTGCTCGTAATCATAAATTTTTTTACCTCATAACTAATCATCTGCATCAACAGCTCATCCATATTTATTATGTACCTGTCTTATTCCCAGTACTTGTTTTCAAGCTTCATTTAATTTTATATTAAGCTTCTAGACTAACACCGTTGCACAAGGGCTAAAGCAACAGTGTTCTCTCCGTTTTCTTCGATTTTTCCATGTTACATGTTCCCAAATCTGAATTAAAAACTGCAAATGATTTGATCTTGAACTCAGAAATGTGTCAAGTTTCTGCAAGAGGCAGTGCAGCAATAAAATAGTAGGCGAATTAGTTAAAATGGAAAGATAAGATGAAGTCTGCTGATCCTTCTTTATAATGCACTTGGCACAATGCCTGTTCTGGGAAAATGCTAAGGAAGACAATGGGTATGATTTACATAACAATCATGCTACTCTTGGTTTTTCTGTTTTTTGTTTCGGCAACTGGTGCAAGATCAAAATTCAGCTCGACCAATGGCCAGAATCACATGCTGTTTGCTCAGTTTCCTAGAACCAATGATGATGGTATTTGCGCGACAATGATTGAGACGTGGGGCTACGTTTGCCAGGAGCACAAGGTCTGTCTGTCTGTATTATGTAAACATTGTTGCATTCATGCTTTTTTACTTTCACTTGTCATTTTTTTGTCAGTAGATTAGAATTGGAGCATGCTTGGATTGAAGGATGAATTACCGTCATTTTCTTGATTTCAGGTGACAACAGCTGATGGTTATATTCTAAGCATGCAGAGGATTCCAGCCAGCCATTCTGGCACGAAATCAGACAAGCCACCAGTCCTACTCCAACACGGCCTTCTCATGGTACAAGTGTAGCTTGAGTCCTGTTGTTCCTGTCCTGAATAAGTTTTTATGAATTTGATTACAACTTATAAATGACAGGATGCAATAACGTGGCTACTGAATCCTCCGGATCAGTCATTGGCATTTATCTTGGCAGACAGCGGATACGACGTATGGCTTTCAAACACTCGTGGGACTAAGTACAGCAGAGGGCACACATCGCTCAGCGCATATGACCTGGTTGATGATCCTTAAACTTGTCCATATTATGGTTAAATGTGTACTGAATTTTCACATTCCGCGAGCAGGCTTACTGGGACTGGTCGTGGGATGAACTAGCAGCGTTCGATCTGCCTGCTGTGGTTCAGCATGTTTATAACCAGACAGGCCTCAAACTGCACTATGTCGGGCATTCACTGGTAAATCTACTTGAAATCCTGCAATCTCCAATTTCTAAAAAGCTTCACTCCTGTCTTTTTTTTTTTGGACCTTATATGCAGGGAACATTGGTTGGCTTGGCTGCCTTTTCGCAAGTAAACCTTGTGGCAATGCTGAGATCTGCTGCTCTACTCAGCCCGATAGCGTATATGAATCAGCTCCCCTCAGCCTTGACCCAAGGCGCTGCCCACGCCTTTCTAGCTGAAGTAACAATGCCTCTTATCCTATCTTAAAATACTGTTGTTGGGATCATATGAAACATTCTGAACCTGCTACTGTTTTTATCGAATTTCAGGAACTGTACTGGCTAGGACTCCAAGAACTGAACCCCAAAGAGTCAGTCTCAGCTTCTTCTTTCTTTCTTGCTTTTTCAGTATTTCACAATTATTTCATTTCTTTCAGGCCAGTGGTTTTGGAGCTGGTGGAGTCCCTGTGCACCAATTTAGGCCTTGACTGCACAAACCTGATGACCCCTTTCACAGGTAGGCCTTCATTTTTCTGCACTTTTAAAAAACTTGCAAAGCTATCTCATCCCAACCTGATTTAATGAGAGCACCATTTTGACAGGGCCAAACTGCTGCCTCAACTCATCCATCACTGACCCTTTCCTCGACCACGAGCTCCAGCCAACGGCCTCAAAGAACTTGGTCCACCTCGCGCAGAGTAAGGGAGTTCCTCCCCACCCACTTTCCCTTACTCTGTCCTAACCCAAAGCTCATTTTTACACATTTTATCAGTGGTCAGGCAAGGAACAATAGCCAAATTCGACTATGGCGCCCAAGGCCTGAACATGGAGCATTATGGCCACCCAAGTCCTCCTGTCTACAACATGGCTAGCATTCCCAATGACTTCCCTTTGTACCTGAGCTACGGTGGCCGAGACCAGCTTTCGGACCCGCACGACGTGCAGACGCTGGTGGACAGCCTCAAAGATCACAACAGTGATCAGCTTGTGGTCCAGTACACAGAAAACTATGCTCATGCTGACTTTGTTTTTGGTGTCAATGCTAACCAGATTGTGTATGCTCCTCTCGTGGCCTTCTTCAGGCTTAATTAAGTATTACATTATAAATGTATGTGATAATGATTCAACTGCATATCATTAATGGTTTCCAAAGTAGCAGGTTGCTTTTGTATGCTCTCTTTCTCTGGTTTACATATGTTTAGAATTTAGAGGAAACACACACACACTTCAAAATACTAAAAAACACCATAGAAGCAAGCTCAAAAAATATACTTGATACTGTATTTTCTAGGCTATATATATATCTGCATCCATAGTTCTTAGACTCAGAGGAATTGAGCAAGAGCAGTCTTTACCAAGTGGTCAGCAATCATTTTGTTGGCCTTTTCTGTGGGATGGAATGCATCCCAGAAAACATACTTGTTTGCATCTGTGCATGTGAACATGTTGAACCTGTCACAAACATATCCCATCTCAAACGTGCCGGTCGCGCAACATCCCATTGATGCAACCTGGAATCCTGCAAATTCCAACATATCTCATGAGCTTTAGGCCTCACCCAACCATGAGTAGATAGTGTTGAGAATAAGCAAAGAATGGCTAGCTTATAATTATAAATGACCATATCCGTATATGAGCTATTGAAAATCAACAGATAGATCAATAGACCTGACTTACCATATGATGCTGGTTTTTGCACGAATTGGGTGACAATGTTGTAAGGATTTGAATTTGTGACTCTGATTTCTGGCAGCTGGCTGTTGAGCTTCACTGCCATGTTCTGCAGCTTGCCATTGAATTCCTGTGATACCTTGTTGTATGCCTCATTGCAGGAACTTCCATCCATAAAGTTGGTGGCTCGCTCCAATGGCAGACACCCCATTGGAGGCAATCCTCCCAAGGAGATTTTTCTAGCTCCAAGGCTGTGCAGTTGCCTCAGGAGATTTTCAGCTATCCCCACTAGAAAATCCTGGTATTTCTCAATGCTGTACTGTGATCTCCTTTGTGGCATTGTGTAGTAGTTTTCCAGGAAATCATTGGTGCCCATGCTTGTCAAGTATAGCGCTTCGCTTATTGTTTCACTTGCTTTCTGGGGGCCTAAATATGCATCCAGCTTGGTCTTGTACTCCTTGAAGTACTCAACTTGCCTCCACACAGGTATAACTGACTGCAAACAAGTAAAATATTCTTGGCTCAGGAGTCATCGTTATGTAATCCAATATATACAACGAGTATTTATTCCATTAATGAGCCGATGTAGGACAAATTTCGATCAGGATGAAGAAGAGATGAGTTATGGAGTTACCAGAACATCAGATGTGGCATTATCATATCCAGATCCTGCAGAGGCAAAGGTGACACCAACAGCAAAGTCTGAGATTTTGTAAGCTGGATCTAAGTAAGCAGGTATGGCAGACTTGAGGCCAAATGATTCAGAGATGAAGTCACTGGGAATCCTGCCATTGGAGAATCTCCCAGTAGCCTTCCCACCAGAAAAGTCTCGGCCATATGGCTTAAAATCACTTCTGGCAATGGTTGGTATCTGGTTATTGTTACCAGCATCCATTGTAGAATCCCCGAAAACGATAATGGCAGGGACTTTAGCTACACTATCAGTGACTAGCACTGTCCAAACACTAATCACAAGGCATAGAATGTACTGGTAAGCCATTTTCTTCTTCTTCTTCTTTGAAGTTAGTTATTCCAGTGGGCACAGAGAAATTTATACTGGTTGGAATTGGAGGAGAAGAGGTGGTGGTTGGATGTTCATAAGGCGACATTTTCAAATGGTGGGACTTTCAGGCATTAATGCAAAAGCAAGACCTGAAAGAATGAAGGAGAATTACAGCTTGACATGGGATGGGATAACAGCGCTGCATTGCTCAGTTTTTTGAAAGAGTGCACATGGAAGGACAAGATTTTGAGCAATGAATGAGCCACCGAAAGGCTGGAGATTAAATGGGTTGTGCAGTTGTGGAGATGGGCGAAAGCGAGTGATACTGATCCAAGTGTCTGGTGACACATTCAAAGCTGCTGCTGCTGCTGCAACTGATTCGGAGGCTCGGATTATTGCAAGAGTAATGGGTTTGTTTGACATTGTCCATATGCTGACACTTTAAAGTTGTGTTTTTTAGGTGGAGAAAGTCAAGGAATTTGCCAGTAAATAGATCAAGTGAATAAACCTCAGACACACTCATGTTTGGTTCCATAAGGTTGATGAACCTATCCTCGTGCAGATTGGGGCTGTCCTGTCACACTCATCCTCGCATTTGCAGTACATAGGTTAAACTCATTGATTCAATGTTTTCACCACTGCCATTACTGGCCGGATGCGAGAGTGTGTGGAGAGAGCATTTCTTTCATCAAATTTTTAAGTGCATATACTTATCACTTCTCCTCATTTGGAAAGTTAGACGTATTTTTAGAAAGCTTTATCTACACAACCGGTCAGCGTAGGTGCGCAACACGCAACTTCCACTATGGATAAACTCATGTTACCGTTAAATGGGCGTCTCATCATGTACTTGGTGTTCGGAGGCGTGTCCCACAATCGCACTAGCGCGGACTGCATGTCGTGGCTTTAATACCATGTAAAAACTCACAATCCAATGATAGGACATGAACGAAATCAAATGAAAATCACCCGAAATTTATCAAAACACCTTCCCAACTTCCGGTCAGTTTCCGGAAGATTTCTAGCCTGATTCCGTTCATCTCCGATCATCCGATTGTGAGTTTTCACAGGTTAAACTCTTCTCGGCTCTTGAGTGAGTTCTTTTTGGGACCATTTGTATATTCATGGTGCTCTAATTTCTGATGTTGACTTAGGTAGATTTTTGTCTTTGAATCATCACTCTCACTCACCACTCCACTACAAATTTAAGTCCAACTGTTTTAAAGGTTTCATTTCCTCTACATTGAAGAATAATTGTGTACATGGGAGCACATGGGTGTCCTTAACTTCATGAAACAGCTGTAGCCTGGACCTGAACTAGCATCAGAGAAAGTATGCTTTGAGTTTTGGCATCAGATCTTCAACAATGATCCGAATAGTCTTCTCCGTAGGATGAAATGAGTCCCAAAAAACATACTTGTCCGCATCCTGGCAGGTGAAGGGATTGTGTCTGTTGCACATGTAACTCATCTCAAGCAGCCCTGTGCCGCAACATGCCTGTTCTGCAACTTCAAACCCTGCAACATCAACACCCATTTCAGTAATTTCTATAGACTGAAGAATCCATAATTTGCTGAACTGGGTCTTATGCATTTGCAGGTGTATGAAGATGGTTCGACACAGGAACTTACCGAAAAATGCAGGTTCATGGATCATGTGGAGAAAGATGTCATACAGATCAGAAAAGTGTATCTTCATTCCAAGAAGCTTCTCATTCAAATAAGCACCCAAGCCTTTCAGCTTCCCATTGAACTCAGCAGCAACATTGTTGTAATCCTCATTACACTCCAAGTTCTGGAACAAATCCACAGTCCTCTCCAGTGGAAGGCACCCCATTGGCGGCAGGGATGTTAAGGAAATCTTTCTGGCACCAAGGCTGTAAATTTCTGTCAAGAAATTTTGGGCCAGTTCAAGGAGGAAATCCCCGTACTCCGCCGCGGTGAACTGAGACTGCCTGTCAGGTAATATGTAGTAATTTTCTAGGAAGTCATTTGTGCCTAAGCTCACAATGTAGAGTGCTTCAGTTAGGATCTGATTCGCTTTGGCCTCGCCCAAATAGGCTCTCAGCCTATGCTGATACTCCTTGAAGTTGTCGATTTCCTTCCACATTGGTATCACATTCTGAAATTCAGCAAGCACAAATCAGGCAAAAAGCTCTACAAAGTGGGTACTGAAAATGTTTGACAGGCTGACCAGGATATCAGAGGTCGCATTGTCAAAGCCAGTGCCAGCAGAGGCAAAGTTGACACCAGTAGCAAAATCCGCAATGGTGCAGCTTGGATCCAAATATGCAGGCACAACAGCCTTGAGTCCAAAACCTTGTGATATTAAATCAGGGCCGATCAGCCCATTGCAGAACCTGCCTGTAGCCTTTCCGCCTATGAAGTCCCGGCCATAAGGCTCAAAGTTGCTCCTCAGGAGAGTTGGGTACCAGTTGTTGTTCCCGGCATCGACCGATGAGTCTCCGAAAACTATCACTGCTGAGACTCCGGCATGGCCTTTGGCGACCAGCTGGGCAAGGAAGATTAGCAGGAGTGGCAGGTTTTTGGTGCCAGTTGATGCCATTGTTGAAATCAAGTGCTTGAATAAACACTGCAGTTATGGAGATGAAAATGCGTGAACAATATTTTAAGATTGGGCTAGGGAAATTAACGTAATGTATTTATGTCTGAAACCCCCACCTGTATTTTTCGAAAACCAATGGCATATTAGGATTATGTTTTTTTCGTCCGTTTTGTTTTGTTGACAATGTTACTTTTAAAGTTCAATTGTTACTTTTGATACAAACAACTTCTATTAAATTCGGTTTGTTTTGAATTTGACTCGGTCAATCATTAGTCATCAATGATTTGAGGGCACACATGACATTTTATGTGGCGGTTTGTTTCGGTCAGTCTTTTGCTAAAGTGATTTGTAAAAGACAATCGTATCAAAATTGGTACATATTTGATACTATTAGAGTATATGTATATATGTTCTGTTAATGATGGATTGCAGCCTTCACACTACCACCAAAGCAAACTAAAAACAAAGAATGGTGCTTTTCGGATGATCTTCAAAGGAGAAGTTATATAATAAGTTATACATGTCAGCAACATGTTTATATAAGAAGTTATAAATTTTGCTTCATCCCACCAATGTGGGATATCAACCAAGTGAAAACATAAAGCCTTGACATCCATTCCCAATGAACTCAAACTTTGCATGTTTTCTATGCAACTTCGAGTATCGATATCTCATTCGATATTTGATCAATTTCGGCGTTCGAATAATCAATCTTATAGTACACCTTGCAAGGATTTTTATCAAAATCTTAACTATTCAATTCGATGTATAAACGACACCGACATTGACTCATGAAAATAAGACAAACTCATTTTCTTCACACATTCAAAATCCAAAAATTTCCAACATGTTCTTTTGAAGCGAAAAGGTTAACTAAAACATTGGAGGGTATTTTTGGTTAATAATGACATATGCAAGGACAAAAAAAAAAGGGTGAATTCTTCCGCATGTCCTTCACTCGGACTAAGACCAGCTCAAAGTGAGCAACATCCACACAATAATAACTGAAAACGTCCCAAAAATAGCTCAAACAATCCCTTTAAATTCCAACATTTATCCTCCCCAACTGACGCTCACTAGAAATTACATATCATGAAAAACCATAGAGGAGGAGGAGGCTCTGTCACATTTTGTTGCCTAATGCTCCTGGCAGTATGCTTGATCACAATCACAAAAGTTGACGCGAAAGAGAATGTTATCAGCTCGGGTGCCAAGTCCTGTGGCACCGGTGGCAGTTGCGAACCGCATGAATACCACGGTGGGTGTGACCATGAAGAACAGTGCAGTGATATCGGTTCAATGCGAAGGATGGAAGAGGAGGAAATGGGTGCTGGAGCGGTCATTGATGATGATGATGACGATGATGACTCTTATAAGACTCCTCCGGCTTCTGCATCCGCATCTGGATCTTTCCAGGCCAACTTTGTTGTTATGGGACATTAAATTGTGTCACACATTTTATTCCTCTCAGCTTATTAACTTCTCTGTCGGTTGATTTTAAGCTTCTCGTCTTTTCAATTAGGTCTTTGGCTTGTTCATTTATTAAAATAAAATGTCATCTGTGCTGTGCATTTTTGGCTTCTCCTTTTTACAAGTTGATGCTCTCGCCACAGTCATTCTATCTATGGCAATGTGATAAAAACCATTGAGTTTATAAACTCATCCACTGCCTCCTTGGAATGTACTTTGATACAAAGTTTCTCTTAAAATTTTGGAATACCATGTTTTTTTGGTGACTTGAGGTGGTGAGTCTAGAATAGAATAGGGGTTGCTAAATCTGATCCAAGAGTGGGTATTTGAAGCTTTTTGCCACCTAGTTCACTGGTATTGTCCATGTTTATCTTCAAGAGAATGAAGAAGAAGAGAAACTACTGTTTATAGGCATTATTAGTTCAAGAAAAAGGAAACAAATTTATTCAGTTTCTGACAACAGTGTAAAACATTCTGATAGCATCTAAAGAAGCACAACATTTAGGGATTGAAAAATTCCACAATTTACAGCTGAGAACACAATTTTTGATGTCTAGGCGCTGTCCATTGGGATATTGTTGTTGCCTGTATTTCCACCAGAGTTATTAGTCACGGGTGTTTGCCCGGATCCAAATGTGAACTGATGAGCGGGGATATCTAATTCTGGGCGACAGAATATTGAAGTTGTTCCTGGGGTGGTGAAAGCGGGAGCTGCAGCTTGATCGTTGGGATTGGGGTTTGGGAACCCAAAGTTGAAAACGGGAGGCACTGGATTGGAGAAGAGTTGGGTAGGGGGAGCAGGAGCACTATCACTTGCTACCGGTCCAAAGATCTTTTGCTCAAAATCTTGCAACTGTTGAAGCACACCTACAATATTCATGCCAGTGATTGAGTAATGATTTTTACTTGTGTTGAGAAGTTTGAACAGATTATCACACAAGTTTTTTAGAGATGAATTGATTGAATTTTAATGGAAATGACACGAACCTGGGGCGATTTCAACTGCGGGTCGTCTCTCCTTCACCCATTGGTAACTTTGCTGAAGTCTCCAGCCTTTTGACTTCATCAAGTAAGAAACTACATAAGCAGGCGACCTGCAAAGAATCATTAAGGTTAAACAAGTACTGGAAAAAGAGGTACCCAATTTAAAAGCTGTGGTGCCGGAACAGAAAAACAATTTAAGTATTCAAAGCAAACACATGGAAGAGCTTAATATTTGAAGAAATTATGCCTAGAAGTCTACAGACCAGCTAAATATCGAGGTATATGCATACTGATCTCACCTGCTTTTCCCTGACATGCAATGGACAAGAACACGGGCTTTCTCCTTTTCACATTGCTCTGCAGAAAGTAAAGGCAGCTTTTCATGTGCTCTAAAAAAGGAGCAAATATAATGGAAGGAAACAAAGTCATCATAAAAAGATTTCAGCGCAAAAGTAATCACGGAAGCTTCATAGTACCAATAACTTTCTACGGCATGATACATAGCTAAAACAAAAGCAATAGTCATCTTGTCCGTGCACTAACAGTAATTAGAACCGCCTCAACAGCAAAACAACATCAATGAGGTGGCGCAATTAAACTGCCCTTCTATTGTATATAAAACTAACTGAAGTTTGCAATATGGCGTAAAAGGTAGCAAACCTAGAAACTGTATCGCGTCATCAAACTGGAGAGATGTATCTTCTTGAAGGCAGTGATAAAGAAAAGAATTCTTGTAGAGATTTTGACATGCGGGCACAGTCTGCACAAGGAATGACATTATATCACCCATAAATTTAACAAGTCATCATACAACTCATATACTTATTCCAATTGAATTACTAATGACTGATATATGATTAATGTCAGACAAAAATAAAAAAAGATAAGTGGACAAGAGTTCAAGCTAAACAGTTGCACCGAATTTACAAAATCAAAGAGATTAACATCTCCGAAAGTTAACTTTTCAGAGTCATAATCATCATTAATTTTCTTCTTCTACATAGCATATTAATACAATTAAGAAGTAAATTAAGTTCAGATACAGCAGAGTATGAAAATAGGGAAGCAAAGGGGACCAAGGTACACAGTAGCAACGAGAATAGTACGCAAAGTCCACTGAAATTAGTGGGCCACTTGTCCACTTCATGACCAGCATGAAGCTGGAATACATATAACCAGTGTGAATAATCAACCAGAACAGCATGGATATTTATATAATATTAAACTATCATGCATCCAGCTTTTCTATAAATATCAATAATTACATTAATGATAATAACCAGGTAATGAAAGAGAAAAATATGCTCACAGTGATGAAAAAAAATTATGTATGGAACTGTATCAGAACCATATATTTGACCCTTTTTTAAAATGACTTCAAGATACCAGCTCTTCGCCATTTCCAAAAACTGATTCTTTCTCAACTTACATGCGGTGCCAGAATTGTATCTAAAACCATTTTTTAGTAAATCAAACCCCAGTTACTTTCAAGCTGTAAATTACTTATTTTGTCAATTAAGAACAGATGGGTCAAGATTTAGAAGAGAGATCAGGGAACTGCTTAATTGACTGCATTAATGTTAAAACCCCATTGATAAATTTGTTAGCGAGTAGAATTTTGATAATGGAAATCAACAAACATCAAACAACTTAATGATAATGGAAATACAATTCTCAACCGATGTGGGACATGACACGCACAGATTCAGGATGTTACACATCGATCATATAGTAATAGAAGCTTTAGTCTTTAATAAAACATTTCTCACATGCGGGAATACCCACATATCCATATGATTCCCATTACAGAGTCTAATGAGAATAAAATACACATCCGATCCTTAGGGGGGCAATGGGGAATGTTAGGTAGGCAACAAAGAGTCTAAAAACTAGTAATCTTTTAAATAAAATAAAACAAAGATCTTCAATAAGCTCAGTATATTGACGAAGTACTGACAAGTTACATAGAATGACTAAGACGCATGTGTCAAACCATACTTAAGGTGAAGACCATAAGAACACCTCGCAACCCTCTTCCAACTCCGCATTCCAAACCCAGTACTGACTCCTCATCAAGTCATTAAACAAGGCATAGATAATACAGCAATTGCCCTCAAAATACCAGCCATTAGTATATTCAACTCAATCTACAGGTTTATCATCACTAAATTTATTAGTTAGCAAATAACTCCGAAAAGCCTCACGTATACGACCAGCTAATGCAACTCAATCCCAACCACCTAGTACGACAGTTATGATTAAAAAGTAACAATGAAACAGTTTTAATGTTAGTAAAAAAAACAAAGAAAGCTCACATTGAGAATGCGAGAAATCCCTTGAGCCTTGAGAAGCTCAGAACGCGAAGCATTGTCATAGCTTCCTAAATATAGAAACTCGGGCAGTATCTCGGACGGAAAAGCACTGAGATGAACAGTCGGTTTCTCGGCCGCCACAGCACGATGGCCGCAAATCCCACAAACCTCCCCTTCCTCGAACTTGTGGTAGTGTCCGCAAATCCCACATGGATTCTCTCTCTCCCGCTTCCTCATTCTCTAATCCGAATCAGACCCAGATGAAAAAAAAGCTTCTAAATCGAAATCGGGCGACGACCCAGATCAGATACTGGCAACGGAGTAACAAGCACGACAGATTTCTAAGCTATGGATCGAAAAAAAAAAGGAGCTTTGGACCGATTGAGGGTTGATTAGGATTGGTAATTGAAGAGGAGTTTGATACGGAGACGGAAAGGATTGGATGTGATTGTAAATTGGGGAACGGATGATGATGATGGGAAAGAAAATAAAGAATGATTGTGGATTGGAAGAAATTGAGAGATCATTGAAGCCGAAAGATGTTTTGTTTTTTAGAAATTCTAAATTATCTCAAAATTAGGGCTTCTGTGAGCCTATCTCTGCTGCATTCCCAGTTGTTAAGCTTCAGCCCATACCCGGCCCATTACGTCGACTTATTTTTTTCTTTCAGTAAAACTTAAAATAATTAAATTAAGTTAATTATTACGTCTTTCCATATTTGTTTCGTCATCAATAAAAAAAAAAAGTTCTAGGAAAGCAAAGAAACTAAGAGAGAGTTGTAGTGTTTTATTGTCGTATAAAAGTTTAAGTGTTTCATTTTCTACACATGAAGAAAGCTACTCGCCAGATATGAAAATAAAACAAGTCTCTGTAGGGGATTATTACACAACATGATGATGCAATGGGGCACAAAGTGAGATATCATAAGAACTATCTGGTCCTCTCTCAAGCCCTCTGCCTTACTTCAAAAGGAAATTCTTCAACCAGTAAGCCGAGTACTTTAAGTACCTCTTCAATCCATGGCTGAAATCGATGTAAGTTATACCGAACCGAACCGTGTAGCCTGCATCCCACTCAAAGTCGTCCAAAAATGACCAGAGATAGTATCCCTTCACATTCACGCCCTCCCTACAATACAAAGTCATGTAAGATATATGCTGCAGTAAAGATAGCTCACAAACTTAAAATGCTCATGTTTTAAGTCACTCACTTGATAGCTTTTGCAAGATACATCAGATGACTACTGTGGTATCTGATTCTTACTGCATCTTTGATAGCTACTTTGATAGTTATTGAATCGTTTCGCGCATCCGCAACACCTACAAAGTTTTTCATTAATAATTAAGTAATGTGATAATGGTTCACTAAGAGCATCTGCACCGGTCAGAGCAGTTGCTACATCAGCTGTTGGATGATTTAAGGCTTAATCAGCACCTCTCAGCTCCTTTATAAAGTTTTCAGCTTTAAATCATACAACAGCTGCTCTCACCGGTGGTCCAGATGCTCGAAAAAAGAAGCTAGTACCATTCTCAGTGATATAAATTGCAGGGTTTCTGTATTTTTCCTTGATGTACAGCAACAAGCTTTCTATGCCCTGGGGATATATGAAAAGCCAGCTCAATGCAGTCTGCAGAATTAAGAACAGAGTTCCACAACAAATTAGTACTGAGACATGAATCAATAACAGTTTTATATAACATAGATTTTGTAGCTTTTACCGGTGTTCCGATGGAGACATTATTTTTGGAGGCTGCAAAAAGATTCAGTAAATGTAAGATATGATTTGCAGCTTGAGAACATGGAGAAAAGGTAGCTTGTGAAATGAATCTCACTGGAGAGGGAGGCATGCCAATCTGACGTGTAACTGAGGTTGACTTTGCTGACATTGGCGACATTTTCAGCATACTGTGTAGTGTAGTAATTCAATCCTAGGAAATCCATTGATCCTTTAACCAAACTGGATTCAGATTTTGTGAACTTGGGCAGCCTGTTTCCTACGATGGATCGCATTGTCGCAGGATAGTCACCGTAGGTAATAGGATCAGCAAACCTATGATACATTAAAAGCAGAGCATGTTGAGACAGTGATGAGTTGGTTTTTAGAGAAGTGTTTCTAAACCAACATTCTCACCATCCGAGCAAGAAGTCAAGAATTCTTATGGCGGCCTTGTGGCTCGAGTCTGTGTTAAACTTGGGCTTTATCCAATGTGTCACCAATGTGATTCCAATTTGACCATTTTGGTGATGCTGAACATGTTAACAGATGATCAGATTTAAGTCAATGTATGAAACTATGTGGTAAGATTTGGGACATGAAAAAGACTATATATGACGAACCTGATACTTTTTCCTGTAAAGTTTTACAGCTGTTGCATGGGCGAGAAGTAAGTGATGAGCCACAATGTAAGGCTCGGTCCCTGAGTTTCCAGCAGTACAAGTTCCCATATAGCTGGAGCATCGGCCGGGGGCGAAGATACCCACTGTGTAACCGTTTAGACTGAATGAAACCGGTTCGTTGAGAGTGACCCAATGCTTCACCCGGTCCCCGAATGTCTTGAAGCAAAAATCAGCATAGCCCTTGTAATCATCCCTGCAACGGTAAATGATCGATCTATTAGAGATAAGCACTTGAAAAATTATTCCACATTGTTAATTTAAAGTATAGTTTGTTATGATATAATTGATTAGAAAATCGTGACTCGTGAGTTTAAGCTTTTGAATCACATGGAATGTGGTCAGATATCAGAACCGCAGGCACACGACCTGGACCGACGTGCATGTGAGCGCCAATTCATTCGATTGCATACTTACACGATCTGATGGCTTAGAAATCCTCCGTATTCATCCTCAAGTGCTTGTGGGACATCCCAATGGAAGAGTGTTACAAAGGGCGTTATACCTGTACATATGTTTACCAGATTTTGATTAAAAGGTAGCTTGTCGAATTACCAGATGCATGATTATTAGATCCCTTGTTTGAGGTGTTTAGGGTTTACGGACCATTAGAAAGAAGCTCATTAATCAAATCGTTGTAAAACTTGACACCGATTGGGTTCACTCCCTCGCTAACTTTCCCATCTGCCAATCAACATGTTTCATTGTAAACCCTAAATATTGAATTTTGAAAGATTGATTTGAATCTTACGCGGTAGAACTCTGGACCATGAAATGGAGAATCTGAATGAGTCTAGCCCGATTTTCTTCATCAAATGAATATCTTCCTGTTGTATATATATATATTAAGTTGGACCATGAAAAACAATGGCAGAAAGATTGATGGGTTCGTTAGATTATATATTTTGCATACCTTGTAGCGATGGTAGAAGTCGTTTGCCACATCCCCGGTGCTCCGGTCTGCTATCTTTTCTGATGTTTTCACCCGGCCGGACATGACACGTCACTTTCCCATTTAGCAAATTATCCAGTTGAAGTAGGTTTTTGTATACGTTATAATAAAGCCCTAGCTAGTCCAAATTACAGTGATAAAATAATGATATAAAACAGTTGACTTTAGTCTTAAGGACATGGTTAAACTTATGGTGTCCGATTGAATAATTTATAGAAGCTTAGAACGTGCATCATGCGCCCATGGTAGATTGGATCTTAAGCCTTCATAACTTGATTGGGAAGTTACTGTAATGGGATTCTTTTTGAGGTAGATTAGGGTTTAGGGTTAGGAAATGAAACCTGGATGATTCTTAGTGAATGTGTCCCATATGCTCAATCCCTTCCCATGGCTTCTTGCAGCTCCTTCATTCTACCCAAAACCAAATGTCACCTCAGAATATCCCAAAACCATGAAATATTGTCTTTGAGTGAGCTGCACAACAAAGAGGATTGTATATACCTGGTAAGCAGCTGATCCAGCTCCAAACAAGAAACCGGCCGGGAAAGCGGTCCGGTTGAACGGAACTGAGTATGGGACTGGTTTGACATCAGAAGCAGTAGAAGAGTGGATTAAGGGTAAGAGGCACCAAAGGAATATGATAGCATTGGGGTTAAGAGTCAACAACCCCATGGCAAGCTAGTTTATGAAAAATGTTTATGATGCTTGTCTTCATTTTTCTTCAGCAAAGCTCTGCTTATATAGTAACTCATATGCAGAGTCCGCTGTTCCTCTCCGCATATGACCTGGTTTTGATACCATATTTTATCGAAACCTGCAATGAGATTTGATTCGCAAAAACATAGTAAGGCTCGTGGTTATTTGAAATAGGGTATCAACATCTTATAATGTTTATGAAACGACTCGACGGGAACCGTTATAAGTATAGAAAGTCCCAACTATTTTTTATCACCATCATCCTCTAGGTCACCACAATATAGGATTCATCTCAAAAATCATGATAAGTTGGTGAAAGGATAATTGGTAAGCTTACTTATTAAATAATCTCAAGCACCTCTCATAAGCGATATGCGACAAATTTGGATGTTACAATTTAATACTATCTGTCCAGGAGCCTTGTTTGTGATTGAGATCCACTTTACAAAAATAGTGACTGTTTTTCGATTCCTGAACATGTTCATTTTCAGGTCGATTATTACCCTTATCAGCCGGTCTATGTAAAGATTGGTAGGCAAACATATGCTTCCTGCAGGTTGATGTAAACAAACAAATCAACCCCAAGTTGATCCTTAGTCGCATACCAGCTAGGGTTGATAAATTACATTATCTATTCTTCTGCAACTAGGGCTTCAAAGTTATGATGAACATGGATATAAATGAGAGAAGAACTATAAAAGACAGTAAGAGGCATCATCGTATTCAAATCTAGTAGAATGAATACAAATGTTTCCAAATCAGGGAATGATATTAAATCAACCAAAGGAGCATTTCTTAATAAGATGTTATGTACATGTTGACAGCAATCTCTCTCTCTCTCTCTCGCGAGAGAGAGAGAGAGAGAGAGAGAGAGAGAGAGAGAGAGAGAGAGAGAGAGAGAGAGAGAGAGAGAGAGAGAGAGAGAGAGAGAGAGAGAGAGAGAGAGAGAGAGAGAGAGAGAGAGAGAGAGAGAGAGAGAGAGAGAGAGAGAGAGAGATTTGCGACAAGAACTAATTATAATCGTTTCTTAATATAAATAGAGTACTTATTATCCAACATCAAATCTTCTGAATAAATTATCAGCCTTTTTTATCATCTCCCCGTGTATAACGTGTCGATATATATATATATATATGTGCATACCAGTTTGTCATTCAGTGTAGTATTTTTATTTCGACATGTTGCCAGGATCTAATTGCCATTAACTTAATCTTGTAACTAACTGGCAATGTGAGGATAAAATGAAGTGGATGTGCCGAGTAGTCGGCTAAGATGGAAGCACGATTTTTATTGAGTGTGAAGTTTAATCTGCACAAAAGTACTATTGAGATTCTATGCAGAGCAGTAAACTGATTGATCTGTACACAGGTCGACGGGGATGTAGGGGGTGGTAAACCCCCCCTTCAGGGCTCGAAGGGGGCAGCGGCCCTGGGAAAAATTCACATATTTGTTGAGGCAGTAGCGGCGGTCGTTCTGGTCGTACGTGTCGTATGACTCATATTGATACGGGCAAT
Source organism: Umbilicus rupestris (assembly GCA_963678935.1). Lineage (NCBI taxonomy): Eukaryota > Viridiplantae > Streptophyta > Magnoliopsida > Saxifragales > Crassulaceae > Umbilicus > Umbilicus rupestris. Next base: position 10,544,776 of record OY787621.1, read on the forward strand.
ACGACCAGTACGAGATTCCTCGAAACCTCTGAAGTAGTATTGCATGTAGTGGTCCAATTGACCGTACGGGTCATAGTGGTCATATTGAGTAGGCCCAAAATCCTAGTTTTTCTTATTCATACGGTGTGACTGCCGTCAATTGAAGTAATAAAAAAAAACCAGAGAAAGTGCGTGAGGTTATTCTGTGAGGGTGTAACGATCTTTCGATTGGGTGATTATAATGGATTGAGTCTGCAAGCGGCGAGTGGACGTACCTCCTAGACTCCTACCTTGGGAGGGAACCACTATAAATCTTGTGTCAATTTTTTCATCATTAATTTTTATTTTCTTATTTCGTAATTATTAGTACGATCCTAACAATTTCTCCATACACAAATGGCTTCCTCTCATTTTTACTTTCTCCAATCAGTTAATATCACCATACACTATGAAAATGAACTCCCATTCTCAAACCTTGAGCTTATACCGTTGAAAAGCAATGCTCAGCAGATTCCTGTTTCTAGGGTTTGATTGCTGAAATGGAAAGAAATTCTTAGGGTTTGTGTGAAGGCATGTGCAAGTCTTGTGGAATGAATAAAAATGCCAGTGGTTCCAAATCAATGAATGATGTTAAGTCGAGGAGAATTTCTAAAGATCTACTGTATCAAATTAATTAAGCTAATTGAACTTTTATAGTTATTTTAAGACCTGTCGCCAGTGATATTAACTTGGAATACATGTATTCGGGCGTCCACCCAGCCGTTGAAATAGTAATTGATATACTTGGCGTCTCAGATTTAAATAAATAATCAAATCAAATCTTGATAATGGATAAAGAAGTAGTTGGCGCGATCTAATGGCAAAAAGAAAACAGGGAGTTTGAGATAGAATAAGAAAAAAAAGTTATTGTATTTCTTTTTACTGCTTTGTTTAAAATTAAAAGGAACGATCAAGCTAAATACATTAATATCAAAACGGTACAGTTTAGGTATTAAACAACATAATTTTATTTTGACAAATTTTAAAAAATGAAAAACTGTGTTCTTTTTTAATCCAGAATATAAATCTGCATCACACTATAATTATATATATATATATATATTACTGTGTCATTTCAAATTAAAACAACTGGAGTGGAGAAAATTATAATGATATATTACCATGAAGACTTGTTTATCATCTCGACCGTGGATAACGTGTGTAGTTTTCTATTCCAAAATATCTGCCCGATGTAATCAACTGGCAACGTAAAAAATCCGAGATCCAATGGATGCGCTCATGCTAATACTTTCCTCCTTTTTCCGACGGGACTGTCATATTAAAAATTTATATTTATATTTATAACTCTATTATCTTATAGAGGATTATTTCACTAAATTTTCCACGCAACAAGTTGAGGTGAAGATAAGGATAAACATGCAGGCGACACTTTTCATCATACTAAGCTCAACAAAAACAAATCATCCCTTAAGGGCCATCCTGATTTTAACATAAGATATGAAGGATACGATCACCACCTTAATTGTTCGGTCGCATTTTGATGGGCTAAAAAAAATATACATTTCAAATACTGAAACATGAACAATATTAATAACGGTCGAACATAGAAAAATTTCCTACTTCTCACTCAAAAAGAAGTTTGTTTTTCGTTTTACCATAAACTTTATAGATGTTCTTTATATGTTATTCTTTTGTTAACCGGTCACTCGAGTGGTCATTTGTCCTTTATTTAAGGTGATGCTTATGTGTCATTTCAAATCATCATCCACGCCAAACGGTTACTTAAAATATAGAAACGTCAATTTAACTAGTATTTTATGTCAACACATCACTTCAAATGACCATTTATTTTAAATATTGATTCGGATGCCAATTAAGCGTCACCGCAACTAAACGAGCTCAAAAGACAATTTTAAGCGACAATTTGACCCAAAATCCATAACAAAGGAGTGACATTTTTCAAAAATTGCAACATAGGAACAAAATTCTCAATGTGATTCAAACTAAGAAAATTTTCTCAGAACTAACAAAAATAACAATTCTCGACTCTTGTCGTGTTTCCGACAACTTTATGTTTAATTTGTGTAGAATACTTTTTCATTATATCCTCCAAGAAAAAGGAAAAAAAAAAAACTAGTAAAAATAATCACAAAGCGGTCCACAAATACAACGTTCTAGAATTATGAAACAGCCCTTGAAGATTAAAGTTGCCACCAAGTGGCAACTTTGTTCCTAAAGTGCCACACTTCTAAACTTAGTTCCCGAAATGCCACTTTTTTGACAAATCGCTACTCCCAGTAGCGGTTTATATAATTTTTCAACTCGAAATGTTGACTGGCCGATGAGTTGGCGCTGAGGTGTACGAATTCCACAAACCGCTACTCACAGTAGCGGTTTGTACGATGCCGAATACAGCAGCTCCTGAGTTTGGCATCCACATCAAACCGCTACTCGCAGTAGCGGCTTGTTCTTTATTTACAAAACAGCCGCGACCTTCCTCCTCATTTCCCGCAGCTGCTCCGCATCTCTCCTCCCCGCGCGCCGGCGTTCAGTCCTCAGCACTCCCGATTCCGTCGTTCCTACACTCCGATTACAAGGTAAAATGAGTCCTATGGTTCGATTTTGTCATTGATTTAGGATGAGGGTGAATGGGTGTTTGGGTTAGGGTTGGGAAAATTGGGCGTGGATCCGAAATTGGTTTTAGGGTTTGACAATTTAGGTTATTGCAGTTACAGATTGGTTGCCTTAGAGTCCATTTGTGGTGAGTTGCTTAGATTGAAGGTGTTGATTAGGTTTTTGAATATAGCTTAGTGACATTATGCTATATTAGTTGTTGTGTTTGATGTTGTTGAGTTTAGTGCAATACTATTTTGACATTATGCTATATTAGTTGTTGTGTTTGATGTTGTTGAGTTTAGTGCAATACTATTTTGACATTATGCTATATGTTGATTGTGTACGAAGGTAAAATACTTGCAAGTTTTGGTTAAATGGATAATGAAGAGCTAGATGGAATGGTGATGTCCACTTTGGAAACGTTTGATGTAGCTATGTCCGATGAATACAATAGAGAAACTCTTGAAATGTTAGATGCGGTAGGAGACAATGATACTCCACAATCATGGACATCGGCACAAGTTGAGAATGAGAATAGAGTTTTCAACAACACGTTGTGGGATTATCCCGGTTTTAATGATGTATCACATTGGATGGATAATATGGATGTTGACGAACATTTGATGGGAAATAGTGAATTTACTATGAACTCACTATGTAAGGGGATGTTGTTTGCATCAAAGGAGGATGTCATATATCCATGTCAGAAGTATTCAATCCTAAATAGAGTTAAATATTACACGTATAAGTCAGATGTGTCTAGACTTATACTACATTGTAGAGATGGAGCTAGTAAATGTGCATGGCTCGTTCGAGCAGTAAAAAAATCCAAAGCCGCTATGTGGGAGATCAGTAGATATGGAGAAGGACACACATGCGAGAAAGACATCATTCCAAAGGACAACACACATTTCAACAAGTCATTCATTGCAAAAGAAATAAATGGGATTATTCGAGAGAAATTGAGGCTTACTCCTAGAGCAATAAAGCAAATGATGTTCAAAAAATTTGAGTACGACATCCCTTATGTGAAGGCATGGAAAGCACGACAAAAAGCCCTTGAAGATTTATTCGGAGATTGGAAGACATCATTTGGACAATTGCCTCGTTTTATGAACATATTGCAATTTACAAATCCTGGCAGTGCTGTATTTTGGCAAACAAGCCCGTTGCAAGGGGGCAACGTAAGTGTAGATAGGGTGTTCTGGGCTTTTGCCCCGGCGATTCAAGCTTTCGTGCATTGTCGACCCGTGATTTGTATTGATGGAACTCATCTTCACGGGAAATACAAAGGGGTTTTATTAGTGGCCGTGTGCGTAGATGCGAACAACCATATCATTCCGCTTGCTTATGCCTTGGTTGAAAGTGAAAATAACGATAGTTGGAGTTGGTTCATGTGTTGCTTAAGGGCTGGGGTAACAGACCGAAAAGAGCTTTGTGTTATTTCAGATAGGCACATTGGAATCGTAAATGCAATGAAAGCACCGGATTGGGCACCACCTATGGCATATCATCGTGTATGTTCTAGACATCTTGTGAGTAATTTTAATACGCGGGTGAAGAACAAACAGTTGAAAGATTACCTTGCATGAATTGCCCACCAAAACCAGAAGAAGAAATTCATTAAGCTTTTCTCTGATTTGAGGGAAAAATTGAAAGACAATGTTGAAGCATTGAAATGGGTTGATGATTTGGTAACTGAAAAGTGGGCGTTGGCATATGATGAAAAAGGGCGTAGGTGGGGGTCAATGACCACAAATGCTTCAGAATGTTTTAACAACATTTTGAAAGGAGGTCGCGACTTGCCAATTACGGCGCTTGTACACTACACCTTCAAACAAGCAAATGAATATTTTACAAGGAGACGTGGTCAGTACCAAACGACAAAAGGCATTTATTCTCCAACCATTGAAAGAAAGATAAATCATCTAAGGTGGAAGTGTACTGGCCATGAAGTCGAAATGTACGACTGAACGCTTGGTGTAGCTTCTGTCACCACTGCCAGTCGACAGAATGTTCATATTGTAAATATCAATGCAGGTACATGTACTTGTGGAAAATGGGAGGCATTCCACTATCCATGCAGCCATGTTATAAATAGGAGTAGTTATAAATACTTTTGTTCATAATATTTGTTTTGCAGTTCATATCAGCTATGCCGCGTGGTTGCCACATTCCTTCCTCATCAGGACATCATGCCAGCCCTCGCGGTGACGCGCAGTATGACGATTTGTCCTCGATTGTCAACCCAGGCCCCATAGACGGTTCATTGTTGAGTTGGCAAGATAAGCACATATCTGGCGATTGTTGGCGTAATGGGGTACAAATGTATTTTCATTGCACGTGTATGATTTTAAGCATCTAAGGCATTCATTTGATTTTAATTACATGTGTCTGATTTGCAGGATTCCCATGTCTTGGAGGTACGCCGACATAATATGTGGGACTTGGATCCCAGGATATCAGAGATTGTTACACGTTCGAGGTTCTACCCATGGACTTTAGTGCAGAACATGAAAGTCGATCACGGGTTCCTAACTGCACTGGTAGAAAGATGGAGACCTGAGACACATACTTTTCACTTGAGACCTGGGGAGATGACATTGACTTTACAGGACGTTGGTGTGATCACTGCGTTACCTGTGGACGGAAGGCTGGTGACCGGAAGCGAGGATGTGGTCAACTGGGATGCATTGTGCATGACCACGCTTGGGACAGTACCACCACGAGGGAAGTCACGTACTAGTGTTCATCGTACGTGGTTCAAGAATAATATGAGCATTGTGCCGCCGGATGCGTCTGAGGAGGATTTACAGAGATATGCTCGAGCATACATGTTATGTATGCTCGGTACATCACTTATGCCAGACAGATCGGGCAGTGATGTTTCGCTCCACTACCTCCAGTGTTTAGCTGATTTAGACTCCGTGAGCGGTTATAGTTGGGGCAGTGCTGTTCTGGCATTTCTATACAGGCAACTTTCCGTTGCATGCGAGATAGGTCATAGACATTTGACCGGTTGCACGGTTCTTCTCCAGTTATGGGCCTGGGAGCATATGTCTATCGGACGCCCGATGCGCATTCCGAGGCAACCAGTTGCAGGTATTGCCACACTTGGATTCAGCAAATGGGACGGGCCGAAGACATATCGCGAGACTCCACAACACGTGCTACTTTTGTATCGAGACCAGCTAGACCGGCAGGAGTGTATTGATGTGGAGTGGATGCCATATACAGATGAGATTATTGCTTCACTACATCCTATGTGTGTCCAGGGACGCCACATCTGGATGGCTGAGGTACCATTATTATGCTTTAATATTGCAGCATGGCATTATCCATCGAGGGTGCTACGGCAATTCGGATTCCGACAGCCTATCCCACATATGCCACATCCTACTCACAGAGAGTTGCATTTGATCACAAGAAAGAAATCAAAGAAGGATTGGAGTAGAGAGTTGCATGTTTACGTGACGATGTGGAATAATAGGAGCCAGCATGTCGTGGACGGGGAAGTTGACGCTGGTGGAGACGTGGGTTATCTGGAGGAGTACTATGCATGGTATAACACAGTTACCATTAGATTTATTCAGCCACCCAAGCCGCAGGATACGCATACCGACCGACTTCACACGAGACCTCGGCACATGTAACATTTCTTTCGTTTTCAAAATTTAATTCTATAACTTACATATATTTTGGACTGACATAACTGTCGATATTTTTCTAGGTACTTTCTTTGGTCAGATCTGGTCGTATGGCGGCTGAAATATTTGCAGATAACGTCTCTGAGAAATCCAAGAAGATAGCGTACGACTTATTTCACGCTAGTTATGCCGATCTAAAGGAACTTGGAGAGGAGAGAGCAATGGGCATTACACCCGACCTTGTTCAATTTTATCATGGTAGACACATCTTCCCGTTATTTTTACACATTTCCATTATTTTTAGCTAATTACTTTTACCAAATTTTTACAGATACTGCGGACCCTCCTTAAGAATCGATATCCGGAGATGCAACTTTTGTTGACCAAGGCCCTTCTCAAATTACGCAAATGCATACTCAGGAAGACGGTCAGCAAGAACTTCGGAGGAGCAGAAGGTTCAAAAAACCAGTACGGAAGTCGATAGGTCCGGTTATTCGTTAGATTGGAGTCGTCAAACTTCATATGAAATATTTCAGAATTTGTCATTATAAATTAATACTCACACTAATGTCATCCCATGTGCATATTAAAGTTGCATTCAAGCACCATGATTCTGTTGTTATGATATTATGAAAAACTACAAACCGCTAAGTAGCGGGTTGACTAATACATGAAAAGATCAAGCCGCTACTGCGAGTAGCTGTTTGATGTGGTTACCGAACTCAGGGGCTGATGTATTCGGCATCGTACAAACCGCTACTGTGAGTAGCGATTTGTGGAATTCGTACACCTCAGCGCCAACTCATCGGCCAGTCAGCATTTCGAGTTGAAAAATTAAACAAACCGCTACTGGAAGTAGCGGTTTGTCAAAAAGGTGGCATTTCGGGAACTAAGTTTAGAAGTGTGGCACTTTAGGAACAAAGTTGCCACTTGGTGGCAACTTTGAAAATTTTTCATTTTCTCAGAATTAACAAAAATAACAATTCTCGACTCTTGTCCTGTTTCCGACAACTTGATGTTTAATTTGTGTAGAATACTTTTTCATTATATCCTCCAAGAAAAAGGAAAAAAAAACTAGTAAAAATAATCACAAAGCGGTCCACAAATACAACGTTCTAGAATTATGAAACGGTCCTTGAAGATTAAATCTCATCAAATTCATATCCTTCGCCTTTCTGCTTCTAGAAACCCAGGACGATTAGGTCCATCTCAGGCCTCAACTCACTGCATTGTCTATTTCTTCCTTTGCGTTCTGACAATCGCCCCCTATAACGGAAATTTTCAATTTTTTCTTTTCGTCGATTTTGATTCCGATCGGCTCCATTTTTCCGTATTTGTATAAGCTCCGGATTGAGACCCCAGCTTTCATTTTCCAGGTACACGAGGTTTAATTGGTTCATTGCTGATCGTTTTTCGTTGTTTCATATGATTAGGGTTAGGGTTTTGGGGTGCGTTGTTTCCGGAAGTATGGATTTTGAGAATGCCGAGGAAAAATGGGAGGAAAATTAATAAGGGAAATTGAGAATGAAATGTAGGTGGAAGTTCGAATCTTGGCTATTTTTCCTGTTTGTGCTGGTCTCTATCTCGTGTTGTGAAAGATAATTTGAACATGTTGGTGGGTTGATTTTAAAGGTGATGAATCTGTTTATTTATTGATTTTTTTTCAGAGCAGTCAGTTGGTTTAACCTTGTGTTGGTCATCTTCGCCGAAGCCATGTATTAAATGGAAAACAGAAGAGACTCGTCGTTTGATAGAAGTTTCAGGGCCAGCATACACACCAGAAGGGCTAATATAACTGTGAAGTTTCAAGATTTATATGGCTTTATAGTGGAAGGAAATGTTGATGATGTGAATGTGTTGAACGAGGTCAGGGAGAGGGTGAGACAGCAATCTCGGACTTGGTGGGCGTTGGAAGCCAGCAAAGGTGCCAATTGGTACTTGCAACCACAGATTTCGTCGATATCTCAGGCGATCAAGCTCAAGGCTTCTCTTAGGTTTTCGACTATAGTTAATGCAGTCACTTTAAAGAGACTGATCAGGAAGGGGGTTCCGCCTAATTTAAGGCCCAAAGTGTGGCTTTATTTGTCTGGGGCAGCTAAGAAGAAGGATATGGTTCCGGAGGGTTATTATAGTGACTTGACGAAGGCTGTTGAGGGTAAGGTCACACCTGCCGCCAAGCAGATCGATTTTGTAAGTGCTTCTGAAGAGCGGGGCTCACTTCGATAACTATTTCTGCAATTGCATTTTGAAAATCCTGTTCAATTTGTAAACTATAACTGATTGTGTGACTTAGCTATGTACCCATCTATCAATTTAAGTTTCTTTTGCTTGTTTTGATCTTTAATATCATCTTATGCATAGGATCTGCCACGAACATTCCCTGGTCACCCTTGGTTGGACACAGCGGAGGGTCATGCAACTCTTCGACGTGTGCTTGTTGCGTACTCCTTCCGTGATTCTGAAGTTGGCTATTGTCAGGTGGGTTTTTTTTCCTGCTGATAAAGATCTATTCCATAATGTCTTTCGTTCGATAATGAAGCGGAACTGTGATTGGTGCTGCACTGCTGCAGGGTTTAAATTATGTGGCAGCAATGCTGTTGCTTGTCATGAAAACTGAGGAAGATGCTTTCTGGATGCTTGCTGTTCTACTGGAAGATGTTTTAGTCAGTGATTGCTATTCGCATAATTTAACAGGGTGCCATGTTGAACAACTTGTTTTTAAAGATCTGTTGGCAAAGAAATGCCCAAGGTATTATTTCTACCTGAATGTCGTCTTGTCTTTTATGCAAACACAGCCAGCATTCTTAACAGGTAATAAACCAAATGTACAGAATCACAACTCATTTGGGAGACTTGGAGTTTGATGTATCCTTAGTGGCTACTGAGTGGTTCCTGTGTCTCTTCTCGAAAAGCTTGCCCTCAGAGGTACCCGGTATTCTAAATTTGCTTCTATTCACTTCAGTATTGTTGATTGTCTTTGTTCATTGGGACAACCGTGATTATGGTTTTGTTTAATGTCCATACTTTCCTTTCTGACAGACTACTATGCGGGTTTGGGATGTCTTGTTTTCCGAGGGGGCACAGGTGCTGCTTCATGTAGCCTTGGCTATCTTTTTGGTACGTTATTTACATGCCCCATTTTATTGTTCTTGTTCAGCTGTTTTATCATCCATCATTACATTGCAGATGAAGGAAAACGAGTTACTCCTAACTCACCATGCCGGAGACATAGTTAAAATCCTGCAGAAAACAACTCACCGTCTATTTGATCCTGAAGACTTGCTCCGTGTAAAATTTGAACTCTCATTCACTACCTATACAAGAAGATTATATCAGGCGTTGGCCAAACTAACAATATCGGTGCAGGTGGCTTTTGACAAAATCGGGTCCATTACAACCAACACCATCAGCAAGCAAAGGAAAGAGCAGGAGCCAGCAGTGATGGCAGCACTGGACCAGAGACTTGGACGACTCAACTCCATGAAAGTGGACGTTGATTAGCTCCAATCACCATCTCACCTGTACAAATCTGTGTAAAGCGATCCCAATGGGTCTCTGAAACATATAAGAGAGACCATTGCAGAGAAGAAGAAGAATGGCAAGCAAAGCCAAGCCAATCTGTTTTCAGATGTTGCTACTGTACATGCATAGTTCCGTTTTGTCTGTAATAAAACCAATGAGATATGGCGGATCGTATAAAAATACAGTCAATTATAACGTGATGTTAAAATATAGTAAATTATATTGTGATTAAAATATGTGGGCAATGTGTTATATAAAAATGCATTAATTTGGACGTAAAATTTGAATGGAATGAAAAGAGAATAAGCATGAAAGTAATAAGGAAGAGATGATCAGGGAAGGCATATGGCGTACGCAGCAATTTCCTCTCCTCGGAATTCGCCACTCCGCTCCATTCCATTCCATCCTCACTGCTTTCCATCATTCATCGCATCATCTCTCTGCTCGATCCTGAACAGTTTCTTGTCCCCGATTCACCGGTAACTACTCGTTCCCAACTGCTCGTGTTCTTTTGATTAATCAGGGTTTCATTCACGATTCTTCCTTAGGTGCACTTTATGAAAAGCATATGTGTTTTTGCACTTTGGTTGTTGATTACAAATTGCTGAAAATGTTCGGAGCCAGGGAGCAGTAGAGAGTGAAGGATGTCCAATTTTGCGGGGGTTGTTGTATCTGACCAATGGCTTCAAAGCCAGTTCACTCAGGTGGAGCTTCGAAGTTTAAAATCCAAGGTAGGTTGAATGAAACTGTGGAATACTCCAGGAATTTTCTGGAACCTTCATGTATTGTGTATTTTTGTTTTAGTTTATTTCTAAGAGGACTCAGAAAGGCCGTGTTACTGTGGGAGACTTGCCTCCCATTTTCGTGAAGCTGAAGGCGTTCAATGAGCACTTCACCGAAGATGAGATTCGTAGAATATTAAGCGAGTCTGTGCCCAACATGGATGAAGAAGTCGATTTTGAATCGTTTTTGCGGGTCAGAATTCTTATTAAACAAATTGTTTTGTCACTCTATGGCAAGATTTACCTTTCCCTATATATGATCATTTACAATTGAGGAAGCAAAACATTTATAATTTTGAGAAACCCTTATAAGATCATGTTTTATGAGAATTTGACGGCTGCTAGGGAACTGTCAGGATTTACAGTTTCTTTCCAATGGCTAGGCACACTTAAATTTGCAAGCACAAGCAACAGCGAAAAGGGGAAGTTACAAGCGTGTTTCTTCATTCCTGAAAGCAACTACAACCACCGTTCACCACAGCATTAGTGAATCTGAGAAGACTTCTTATGTTGCTCATATCAATGGCTACCTTGGCGAAGATCCATTTTTGAAGAAGTATCTTCCTATAGATCCAGGAAGCAATGATATTTTTGAACTTGCCAAGGATGGAGTTCTTCTCTGGTACGCAGAACATAGTTACATTTATCATTTATAAGCTTTCTTTCTGCAGTTATGCAGCATTGTCATGCTTAATTTAATCTGACGAGTGCAGCAAGCTGATCAATATAGCTGTCCCTGGGACCATAGATGAGCGAGCCATTAATACCAAAGCAGTCCTTAATCCTTGGGAGAGAAATGAGAACCATACCTTGTGCCTCAATTCAGCAAAGGCTATAGGTTGCACTGTGGTTAATATTGGTACTCAAGATCTAGTTGAAGGAAGAGTAAGTTGATATTGTAGTTTTTAGTACACAACACTTCCTTTCAACTTCCTACTTTAGACACTGACCTTTGTATGCTGTTTTGCAGCCACATCTAGTACTTGGATTGATATCTCAGATAATCAAGGTATAAATTCTTTTTTCCATTACTAAGCAGCCATCTTTGGCTGCCTCAAAAAAAAAAAAAAAAAAAAAAAAAAAAAAATCCATCTATCAAGCATCCTTAAACTCTACAGAATATTGAATTACCAATCTAATTTTTTGTTTCATGGGGACATCAGATTCAACTACTGGCTGATCTCAACTTGAAGAAAACTCCTCAACTTGTTGAGCTGGTGGACGATAGCCAGGTTACTGGTTTCCTTTCGTGTAATTTTAAACTTTTGTTACTAGAGGCAGGGCTATAATGCTGGCCTTACATTGGCGCTTACTCATAAGGAGTGCTCTGTGGATGAGCAGGAGGTGGAGGAGCTTATGGGTTTAGCTCCAGAGAAGCTTTTATTGAAATGGATGAATTTTCATCTAAGCAAAGTTGGGTACAAGAAGCAAGTTACAAATTTTTCATCTGACTTGAAGGTGCAAGAGATGTTCAAACTTCACCAATATAACAGAGGATGCTTTTGCTTCTACCACTTCAATGATATGAGATTATTCTCTCGCAGGATGGAGAGGCTTACGCTTATCTGCTCAATGCCCTTGCGCCTGAAATCAGTTCTCCAGCCACATTAGATGCCAAGGATCCAAGAGAAAGAGCTAAAATGGTAATTGAACAAGCAGAAAAGTTGGACTGCAAAAGATATGTAACTCCAAAAGACATCGTTGAGGGCTCTACAAATCTCAATCTGGCATTTGTTGCACAAATCTTTCACCATAGGTGATTAATCCCTTACCGCCCTCCTTAAATTTCATAGTTTTTCTACATTTTCTTTTGGCTTGTTGTCTTGTACATTTTAAATGTCGCCTTCCGTTTTCCAAAGTTGGTTTTGCATAATTGTGTTTTTATGTATCTGTTAAGTTTTGATTGCATAAGTTATTGCTATACTCTTATTTATATATATAAAAAAAAAGCAAGGTGAACAAATCCAAGAGCAGCACTTTGGTTTTTCAACTATAGGCGTGATACATCTAATCAATTCATGCAGGAATGGGTTATCTACAGATAACAAAAACATGTCTTTTGCTGAGATGATGACTGACGATGCAGAGACTTCAAGAGAAGAGAGATGCTTCCGTTTGTGGATAAATAGTTTAGGGATTGCAACCTATGTCAATAATCTTTTTGAGGATGTCAGAAATGGGTGAGGATCTTTTGTCATGCCATAAAAGATTTTGTGTTCTTCTGCTAACCAATGTACTGTATATTTTGCATGCAGATGGGTTCTTCTGGAAGTTCTGGATAAAATTAAACCAGCATCTGTTAATTGGAAAAAGACGACAAAGCCTCCTATCAAGATGCCTTTTAGAAAAGTTGAGAACTGCAACCAAGTTATTGAGATTGGCAAAGAACTGAACCTTTCCCTTGTGAATGTAGCTGGAAATGATTTTGTCCAAGGGAATAAGAAGCTAATATTGGGTAAGAATTTGTTTCTAATTCTTCTCAGTTCTCGAGGTGCCTCAAAAATGAGTGATAATGTTTCTTGTTTTTCATATTCTGTGTACTTGAAGCTCAAAATTTCTTCATAAAAGTCTTGTTCAGCTTAAGGTTCGATCTTCTGGTGATTTTTTATACCATTACGGTTTTTGATGTATGCATGCTTAGCAAAGGAACCATAGTCACTAATATGCATTTCATCCCTTGCAGCATTTTTATGGCAGCTTATGAGATTTAGTATGCTCCAACTCCTTAAGAATTTGAGATCAAGTTCTCAAGGAAAGGAAATCACCGATGCTGACATCCTTAATTGGGCAACCAACAAAGTAAAGAGATCTGGAAGAACTTCCCAAATGGAAAGCTTCAAGGTCAATGACTTCTAAACAAACATTCTGCAGTAAAATACTTCTTTGAAAGTTCGTAAATGACTCTTATTAAATACCATCGCAGGACAAAAACCTCTCAAATGGATTGTTTTTCCTTGAGCTTCTTAGTGCTGTAGAGCCACGGGTGGTAAATTGGGCTCTTGTCACCACAGGAGAAACTGGTATAGCTTACTGGATTACATTTCTTGAGGTTTTAGTCTTGGAATGAAAGAAATGTAGCATTTTTGTACCCCTGGCAGATGAAGATAAGAAGCTGAATGCAACTTACATAATCAGCGTTGCCCGAAAGCTGGGATGTTCTATTTTCTTATTGCCTGAAGACATCATAGAGGTAATGCAGCAAAATGAATGAATTGTTTCCCTGCCAAAATTTCCTAGTGAGCCGTTTTGAGGCTTGATTACTCTCAAATCACTGACAGGTAAACTCGAAGATGATTCTCATACTGGCAGCAAGCATCATGTACTGGAGTCTGCAGCGACCTGCATCTTCTTCAGAAGACAATGTTACTGCTGACAATGCTCATGTAGATGGTGACAATGAAGGTGATATTTCAATAGTAACCATTCCCGAGGAAGACGAGGAGGAGGCTGCATCAGATTCCACCCCTTCGCCAAAACTTGAACAAGAATAAGGATCCACGCCACCAAAAACGAACGATGAACCCAACCCTGGAGCAGTACGTCAGCAACTGGCAAGTACATACTATTCCATCTCTGAAAAGAAAAGCTGCTTCTCTTTACAATTTCTCTCAAAGGAATAGAAGTTGAGTTTTGTAAAATGTCTTGTGCAACAAATAGCACCACAGAAATTTTAGTTTTTCAAAATTGAAGAAGCATTCATTTGATGAACTATGCCCTCCTTTTCATGATAATATTTTTCATTTCTCCATCTTTTTTAAATATTCAACACTACTTATAAAGTTGTGATTTGTGAGATTTTTTCTTTATAGTGCCACAAATTGAAATTTTTATTTTAAAATGTCATGAAATTCTTTTTTTTTTTTCAGATTCGGCACATCATAGGTTGTTTGACTGAAACGAGATTGTAACGTGTCAAGTCGCCTGTAATTTGTTTCGCGAACTATAATTCCTCGAAATTTGAGGTAAGGGGATGAACTAAAGGCATAATAACAAGTGTGATATTTTATACAAAGTTTTATGGGTTGATTTTAGTTGCCCAGCTGTAGAAGCTAGTGGCTGATATGGCAAGCATTTGGAGAGCGATACAAGATTGAACCATGACCATTAATGGATGGTGCATCTTCATCTAAAGAGACTCCCAGTCATCTCCAAATCACCTGGAAATGGTTTCAATGTTCAGCAGCAGCAGTAGAATAAACTTGGTGAGTCCATCAAAAACCAGAGATGAAGTCTTTGTGGCATCAGTCCCTTTAAGGGCCACAAAAGGGCCAGCTCAGTTGCTTGTCTCCGCCGCTTACAGTCTCAACTTGTGGGACTTGCAGCATTTCATGGTCATCATCAGAGCAGCTAACTCCCAGGTTTTCTCCTCTTACCAATTCACTCATCTATCCAACATTTCTGACCCGCGCATATCCATGTTTGTATAGGTTTGTGCATTTGACTTTCAGCCAATTGACCCTGAGAACATATTTGTAGCACTGGCTGCTCTCTCTGGCAGACCAATCCCAGGTTCTTAAAAATTGTCAACAGTGGCATGTTTTCATGCTGCATCTGACAGAAGCCGAATAGCTATGCAGGAGTCGTTCTTGCTAGGAAAATGGGAAGGGTACCTGGGACAAGATGCTGGTTTGTTGGAAGTACCGATGCTGGTGCCTTTCATAGATCTTGTCAGTTCAATGAAGACTGGGAGCCTGGTTTGCGCATCGGCAGGCACGATTGTCGAGACTACACAAATGGTGAATTCCACTTTACTGATAGTAGCGGTTTGTTGAATTTTTTACATTCCAGCTTGAGTCATCTGAACATTCTGCATGGTGAAACTGCAGAGTTTGTCTAATTTCCACATGTTTGAAAGATGACAGATTGAGATTTTTTTTCCACAACTTACCATTGGTGCACAAGAATGTGCTCAACTAACTTTTAAGGATGTTTTGGCAGGGTTGGTGGAGCATCTCACGCAGAAAAAGCGATTTCTGGAGCAGCTGAGAAGCACAGGTTAATGAAACTGGCAAAAAGGGTCCGTGAGAAAAGTTTCATATAACTCTCTCATGAGCAGAGAGAGGCATAGTGAAAATATGTATCTGATGAAAAGCCGCAGTTTTTTTGATATACAGTTCACTCATGGGACGAGACTCCTGAGTCTCATATCAACACCTAAATCGCAAAACAAAACTGGAATCAAATTTCAGACCAAAAGACTCTGCAAAGCACTCTGGCACGGACAGTCATAGCAGCAGATTAAGTAGCAATTCCTGAAACAGGAAGAAGGAGAGAAATTGTCATGATATTCATCTGTTCATTCAGTGGACGAAATGGTAACATTTTTTTTAGATGAGTATCGAAAAATTGTGCATGGGGCAGAGAGGAAGGTCTTACCAATATCTGCCTGCTTTTTCGATACACCATAGCCAACGTAACCATGAGAAGGTTTGCCGAAAGTATCATGAGTTTCCATATATCCATAATTGTACGACTCTAGTCCATCGTGCTCAGAGCTCGCAGGTCCTGAAGCTAAGTTGCTTTGTGAAATATCTGAGTTGTAAGAAGAATCTTGAAGAACACCACCCCGGCCACCAGTGGGCAAAAAGTAATTCACACTGCTGTTTCGACCATGATCTGCAACCAAAAGACTAGCATCACTGTTTTTTGGCCAGTGGGATGAAGTGATGTTTCCCATTTCCCGAGCTGAATATGGTGAAGATCGCAATGTAACTCTACCTTCTCCATACACGCCATTGCCAATGCTCCCGCTGCTGGCTCCCCTAAAAGTAGCTGGGACTCCAGTAGTTGGGACAGAATTGAGGCCAGCATTCCCATACAGATTTCCCATCAATGGACTGAAGAGGGAAGAGTTTTGTCGATTGTTCATTTGAAACTTAACATCATTACCTAGCCTGTGGTTTGTGTTGACGACGGTATACGGATTAATAGCCCGTCCAAAGCCAGTTTGATCATTGGAAAATACACTTCCAGTGAGGCTAGGATTGAAAGTCATACTTGCTGCATAGCCAGGGCCATAGGAAGAGAATTCACCGCGACCATAAGTGAATGGACTGAATCCGTTGCCTATTCTACTACCATACTGCCCTACTAAGCCGGGGAGATATCCCTGATTGTAGGAGCTAAGGATGTTGCTAACTCTGGTAAGACCACCATACCCGCCAAGTGGGCTTTGAGTAGGACTCAGTGATAGCTCCTTAGGGACAGCACGCTTCACCTCCACCATTTTACCATGTAGTTCATGGAAGGTTCTCTGCAAGACTTTATCAACTGAATCCTCCTTATCAAAGGTGATAAAACCGAAGCCTCTTGGCCTCTTAGTGCTGGGGTCATACATGACAATAACATCACTGATCGACCCAAACTGCTCAAAGTATTTCTTGAAATCACTTTCTATCATTGTTGAGGGTAACCCTCCAACAAAAATCTTTTTTGTGCGCCCCAAGCCAGGAGAACTGCGAGCACTACTGCTGCTCTTGCTTGATAGGTTCAGATCATCCCTAGGAACAGCCCATTTGGCCTCGACCTAAGTTTCCAAAACACACTCAAAAAGATTCAATCTCAGTTCTACATGAAAAATCAATGATTTAAGAATACCGAAACTTACCATCCACCCATCAATGTGGTGCTTCTCCATAACAACTCTCTCAGCAATTGCTGGATCAGCCATCACAACAAATCCAAATCCACGGGCACGACCTGTGTTGCGATCTTTCATAATGACACACTCTACAACTTCTCCAAACGAACCAAAATAATCTTTCAGACGTTCTTCATTCGTGCCCCAAGATATTCCACCAATGAACAACTTGGCATTCCCACATTTCATTTTTCTTCTACAAGTTCCGAAACCTAGTAAGACAATTTACCTACTACAATGCATCGAATTACCAACACAAATTCACTAACTAAAAACAATAACTAGAAACACTAGTCCAAATACTAAAACAAAACTACCTAGTTTGATGAGCATGTAGCTCGCTTATGGTGAGTATAAATGGCAATTGTATCAAGCTGTGAACTCATCTAAATACCAATCAACTTCTTCATCCTAAATCACTTCCACAACCAAACTATAGATGGGATTAAAGCAACAGTATCACAATGCAGTTTCAAAATGAAGAACATCACCTAACGCAGAAGAAGAAAACAGCAGTAAAGATTCAAATCTGTGAAAACCCAGATGGAGATACTCACCCCCGAGTAAGCAAGATGCTGAATCACACTTACAGATCTGAGAGAGGAGGAGGCTTAGATAGGAACCGAGGGCTTGTTCAACCTCCTCAATACGCCCCCTCAAAAACAGACTTTGGTCTGCACTCTCAATTGTCTCTTGTCAAAGATGCAATCTGTGTCCAGTGGAGACAAAAAAGATGCAATCTTTGACGATTCAAAAGTGGAATGAGGCAAGCTTCTGAGAAAAGATAGAGAGAATAGGAAGCAATGGTGAGAGAAGCTTGTGGGAAAATGTAGGTTTTACACTGCATTTCTTTTTTAAATTTAAAAAACTAAATATATATAAAAGCTCACTGTGAAGAAGATTGAGACTAGCTTCATTTTTGGAGGAAAATAGATGTTGGAATGCGTGTCGTGGCAGGTTCTGATTGGACAGAATTCAATCTGCAGAGCAGAACTGTCCAAAAAAGTGTCACCCTTTTTCTCTCCATCTGTAAGGATCAAAGGCTTTTCTGACTTGAAAAAATTGCAGTTTTGAAACCCTAGAAATCGTCATTGATGTATTACTGCTACACCCCCAGAGCAGGCGATCACAGGAGGAAGCTATCCTGTGATCATCTATGTACATAGACTTGTTGTAGACAAATTACATGACCACGTGTGGCTACTCAGAAGTGAGCAATGAGGCCTCACTCGACTGAGGGAGACGCTGAATCTGAAAGTTCTGAGAAGAATGAGTCGCTGAGAAGCTCAGTTGCAGAAGGTCTTGCCCTTGGTTTAGCTATGCACTTCTGAATGAATGCTTTGAACTCTGGGTCTGTCACCTTGTTCATAGCTTGGGGCTGAATTCCACCGGTTACTTTCTTATAAACCTTGACAACATTTTCACACTCACTGTACGGTATTTCATTAGTTACCATCTCCAGTAAGCTCATTCCGAATGAGTATATGTCAACCATCTCTGTGTAATCCTCCTCGTATAGCTCAGGTGCCATGTACTCGGGTGTTCCTAAAATAGAGTGCGCTACATGGCTCTTTCCTGTTATGGTGGCCATGCCAAGATCACCAATTTTCACCTGCAGACATGTTACCAATTGTCTGTTTATAAGATGTAGCTTACCACAACCGGTTTTGGTTGTTTTATATTTTGAGGTGCAGTGAGTTAAAAGTACAGATATAGGCATTTAGCCGAAATGATCAAATAACATAAGGCAATCACAAAAGACAGCAAAATAAATACATATGGCAGTTCAGTAAAAGGTACCCGGTGAATTAAAAGTTAAATGTACTGGAGAGCAATACCTGGCCAATGTTTCCATTGATGAAGATATTGCTGCAGTTAAGGTCTCGATGGATGATGCAGGGCTCGTGAGTGTGAAGATATTCCAGCCCTACAAGCACCTGCTTAGCCCACTTCTTTAGGGCTCTGGGGGACACATGGCGATGCTTCCTTCGAAATTCTCTCAAATTCCCTGATGTGCAGACCTCAGTTATAAAATTCAAAGTACCATGTTTCCCGTCCTTCCAAACACTATAAAGAGCGACAATGTTTTCATTCTTTAAAGTGCTCAACAACTGGACCTCCGAGTAAAGCCTATCAATGACAACAGGGTCGTCGCTGAACTTCAGTAAGTTAACCTGATTCCAAGCTACCTCAATTCCTTCTTTCTGATCAAATGCTCTGTAGACCTTCTTCACCGCCCCAGAGCCTAGCAAATCAGCATAACGCCCGTACCGCCCTGTTGGATCAATTTCCGCGAATGGCTCCCCATGTTGATTTGATGTGTTGGGAGTTTCAAAAGGCATCTTCACTTGCAATATATCAGTAGGCAAAAATACAAACTACCTGACAACCAATGTGAATTCCAAAACTGGTGGACAGGAAAACAAAAAAATAATAATTAGATACACTCGACATTGCCAAAATACACACTAACTAATAGCTTCCCGATTTCATTACGTAAGAAGATGGAATATATTGCATTGGAGACACAATGTCAATCCCATGTACATCCATTAAAAAAAAAAAGCAAAGAGATAATAAATTCCCGTTAAAAAAACCACAACACCGTATTCAAGCATTTGGCATATTTCGACTAGTAAACATCCAAAAAGTCTGAATTACTCGTCTTGATTTGCTCATCCATGCACTGTATTATGAATATCAACAACCAGTATCTGCATCTTTCCATAATCAGCAAAACAAAAAAGCAAAGAGCGTCAATTCCAAAGCTGTAAACCCTTGGCCATAACTAAAATCCATCTAAGACCTTTTTTTACCAAGTAAACAAACACATTGAACTAATCTCAGCATAGACACGAGCAAACCAGAAACCCCAGTACTAGCCAATAAGGAATCTTCGCGTCCCAAATCCACAATAACCAAACCAACCTACATCTACTCAACAAGACAACATTAGAGCTGAGGATCAGGAAAAAAAAAAACTATCATAATAAACTCCCTAGTCCCAAATAGCCAATTTTAGGGTTTTAGGCATCAAATCCCACGTCTCTACACTAATCACATCTCAAAAACATAAACACCAAAACAATTGCAAATTTTCAGAATGCAAAATCAGGTTCGAAACGGATTATGGAGAGATCACAAACCTCGCGACGAAGCAGAGAGAATCGATAATCGTATCAGCGAGGAAAACGAGGAGGCTTGAAACTGAAGAAGATGATACGAAGTTCCGTAATACGTTAGGTATTTATACGCAGCCCTGACGCATTTGAAATTCGAAGTCAACTAAACGACGTCGTTTAAACATGAAAGCAAACTAGTTTACTTGGGAAGTTGGCTTTGGTAACTTGAGCTTAGGAGTATCACTCGTGCTGCTTATGAAGAGACCGAAAAGTCAACTTTTTTTCTTTTCGCCAAACTGCCAGCGGTTTTCGGTTCCAAGATTTTATAAGACGATTCCGAGGACCGTTGGGCAAATGTTTTATTTGATCGATCATTTCTCGATTTGTGCATGTCATGTTATATCGGATTCGTATGAGGAAGAAAAACAGGGGCGATGACCAAAAGTGGCGGTTGGTTTAGGGTTTAGGATTCATGTAACGCCCGTGAGTGCCTCGACAAAGTTGGTTAGTTTGTTGCATTGAATCTCAGCAGAGAGGGATGAAGCTTCAACTAATCTATTGTCCGAAACCCGAATTCGAATACAATGAGCTTTGTCTGTTTAGCACAATACCATGTTCTGATTCTAACTTTTTTTTCGCACGAGATGAATGCAAGCCGAGCCACTTGAGGTTCCCATTTTCATGCTCGGGTCCTCACTCGTCTTTATAAAAGCATCGGACCCACCATTGCCAAAATTATTAAGTTTTTCAATGTCTAATTATCTAAATTAAGTAGATGTCAAAAAAAACATGATCCAAGGAGAAGAAGTCCAATTATTTTAGAAAAGTATCTAGAAGTGTGGAGAAAATGAGAGAGAAGAGAATTAAGTAGAATTTTCTAGAGAGGTTAATTATAGCCATTGGATCATAATGATCCACGCCCTCCATTTGGGAGGAGCTCTAGTATAAATAGGAGTGGGTCTTAAGAGTGTTATGCACTTGAGTAGAATAAGAGTGAGTAACATAGAGGTGTGAGTGATTCATACTTGAGTGAGTTTCTTCTCTTGTATTCTTGTGTGAGTGATTTTGTACGCTGCGATACTCAACAATTTGGTATCAAGAGATAGGCGGTCGGGGACCGACGAGGAGCGTAGGAGCATCGCTAAAGGGAGTGTAGCGAGGAGTACAGTCGGGGACTGTTAAAGAGTTTGTGGTCAAGGACCAATTAAGATACGCTCTCATCTTTGATCTTACTGTGACGGAGTTTGGAACTTCGGTTAGTACAACAAAGATGTTAAACGAATACAACTATCGATATCTGAGAACTTGCATGAGGACTTATCTTAAAAGTCAGTGGCTGTGGAGTATTGTTGTGGTGATAATACTACTTAACCTCTTAAAGATAAGACGGCTGACTACGAAAAGTGAGAGATGAAGGCTAACAAAGCACTGTTAGAATATTCTGATTAATCTAATTGGGACCGAACGTGTAATCAGATAATTGTATGTGCTATCATTATGATAAGCTTAAATAAAGTGATCAAATCTTTTAGGAAGCTTATCAGGTATAATTTTAGTCGTGGAATATACTGTGTAGATACCAGGAGATAATTATGGAAATCTTTGAGAGACGGAATCCATAATTATCTCAATTATATCTTTTCGTGTAGAAGATATAAATATGGGTTATGGTCCCCGGTCTATCATATCGTTCTCCAGTTTCTTACTCTCAAAGGACTGATCCCAGAGACATACGATTAGACTGGAAGCACCAACCCAGGCTTTTGTGCTACAGGTATTTTCAGTCAATGGATTCAGGTACGTTTTATTTTTACAGTAATCATATATGCTTAATTATTCTGTTATGGGCGTGATCCTGTTAAATACGTTTCCGCTGTATGTTTATGATCCAACAATTGGTATCAGTCGCCTCCCATATGCAGTTAATTGAGCATAACAAGAATCTGTTTTTTGTTGTTGTTAAAACTAAAGCTCATGGTTAATTTTTCGTTCGGATTATTAACAATTCAGATCCGATTATATACTGTAAAAACAAAAATCACATTGATTTTAGTTTAAGCATGTACACTGTTTCGGTTCACTGGGTTTTTTGAGTTAACTGGGTTCCGAGTTGACTCGGTAAACCCTAAACCGCCTTCTTGCTTCTGGGTTGAACTCGGCCGCCACCCGTCTTCGTCGCTCCCTCCGCGTCGGATCCGAGGTGTTTCGAAACCCCCGCGCCTGGATCTGGCCGCGCTCGTCCGATGCAGCTTCGCCTCGCGTTCTCGCCATGTCGCAGCACTCGCGTGGATCCGGAAGTTCTTCGCGCCTCATCGCTCGCCTCCACATCGCTCGGTCGCAATTATTTTGGGCCGGTAATGCAATTCTTCATCGCGTCGACTGGGTTTGCTGCGAGCCATTCGGCTTTGGAGGAAGAAGGAGTTGGGTTTTTTCGGCTGGAAGGAGAAGGTGAAGGGAGTTGCGGCGCCAGCAAGAGAGAAGAAGATGGAGAAACCCTAGGGTTTGCTGTTGGGCCAAGCTTGTGGGCTGGCCATTTTTGGGTCGGTTCATTTTTTTTTATTTTTTGGTCCAATTCTGCTGCGGTTCAATTTCTGATTCAGTCCCATTCGGTTTAAAGTTCAGTTCGGTTCAATTCTGATTTTTGGGTCAAAATTTGAATGTTGGTTCAATCAGTTTGCTGATTTGGTCTATGGTTCAATTTTAATCATAATTTTGGGAACCAACATTATTAAATATTTAATCGTAAGATTGACATTCAATTTGAGCTAACACTCTAAAATATTTCAATTGAACCGGAATACACGTTCACCTAAGTGGCGTATCCGCGTAAATTGACTTATTTGGTTTGTTATGATGGATGTGTGTAGTTCATATGGATATCTAATTAGCCCTAAGGTAAATTAATATTCAATATGTCTGCACACATATCTGTGGTGATAAACATGTGACGTTTCTTATGCATTTTGGTGTGAATAATAAATACATCCTAAGATGATTTATTATTTGACACATACTCTCGTCAATGTTTTGATCACTACAACAAGATATTCACTCACAGTTAATACCACTGTCCTAAGACTTGCTATTAATGTTGTGCCCGATATCTTGGAATGTCAAAATCTTCTTTTAAATATTTGTGGTATATACATTATATGTATACTTTGAGCCTAAACTTAACCAAATACTTTTGTTCTCTAAATTCAGCTTACATGTCAATGTCTTCCGCTATTACCAACATAAACAATACTCCTGAGGATAAGAAGGGCAAGTTTCTCAATTTGGTCTGTTCTGAAGTTAATTTAGCTTCGGTACCTAGAAACACATGGTGGATAGACTCTGGTGCTACCACTCATATATGTGTTTCTATGCAGGGTTGCCTGAACCACCGAATGCCAAATGATGCTGAAAGACGCATCTATGTTGGAAATGGCGAGTCGGTGCAAGTAGAGGCAATTGGTCGATTCAGATTATTATTGACATCTGGTCAATTCTTAGATTTAGTGGATACATTTGTAGTTCCGTCTTTTAGTCGGAACTTAATTTCGATTTCCGTATTGGACAAATTCGGTTATTCTTGTTCATTCGGAAACAATCGATTTCAGCTATCCATTAACTCTAGAATTGTGGGAACCGGTGCATTAAATGTCTTTGATAATCTATACTCGTTGGATGTTGTTCCATCGTATTCTGAGACCCTGCACGTGGAAACACGCGGTACGAAACGTAAATTGACTGATTCGGCTTCATTGTGGCACAAGCGTTTGGGTCATATCTCGAGATCTCGGATTCAGCGTCTTGTGTCTGATGGCATTTTGGAGTCACTCGACTTTTCTGATATGGATACTTGCGTCGAGTGCATAAAGGGAAAACAGACCAAAGTTAAGAAAATAGGTGCCAACAGAACTACTGGCGTCTTGGAACTGATTCATACGGATATATGTGGGCCGTTCCCTACTGCTTCCTGGAATGGTCAACGGTACTTTATCAGTTTCATAGATGATTACTCACGTTATGGCTACCTATTTCTTATACATGAGAAATCACAGTCTTTGGATGTGTTCAAAGCCTTTAAGGCTGAGGTTGAGTTGCAACTCAACAAGAAAATTAAGAGCGTCAGATCAGACCGTGGTGGTGAGTACTATGGTAGATATGATGGCTCAGGAGCACAGCGTCCAGGACCGTTCGCTTTGTACCTAGAGGAATGCGGGATCGTACCTCAATACACCATGCCAGGTTCACCTAGCATGAACGGTGTAGCTGAAAGACGAAACCGGACACTTAAGGATATGGTAAGAAGCATGATTAGTCATTCTTCGTTACCAGAGAGCCTCTGGGGTGAAGCACTTAAGACAGCAGCATATCTCCTTAACCGTGTGCCAACTAAAGCGGCTGCTAAAACACCTATTGAGCTTTGGTGTGGGCGTAAGCCCAGCCTAAAGCATTTGCATGTTTGGGGATGTCCAGCTGAGGCGAGGCCTTATAGGCCTCATGAAGGAAAATTGGACTCCAAGACAGTTAGCAGCTACTTTATTGGCTATGTGGAGCGATCGAGGGGTTTCAAATTTTATGATCCTACTTCCAGAAATATTTTTGAGACGGGAAATGCAAAATTTTTTGAGGATGTTGAGCTTGGGGGGAGAAATTTGGTCAGAAACATTGTGTTTGAGGAAGAGGGATCAACTACTACTTTTGATAATGATCAGGTTTCTTTACCAGTCATTGATCAAGAAGTGGACTTCGATCATCAACCTACTCGCAATGTTGTTCAAACCCCAGTTATGGATCAGGACAATGTTTCTGATGTTCAAACTCAACAACCTCAAGAGACAGTGCCACTTCGTAGATCCATTAGAGAGAGGAGAAATGCGATTCCGGATGATTACATCGTATATCTCTTAGAACATGGGGAAAATGGATTGTTGGAAGATGATCCAATCAACTTCCAACAAGCCATGGATAGTTCAAACTCTCAGAAATGGATTGATGCGATGAATGAGGAGTATAAGTCTATGCAAGACAATGGAGTTTGGGAACTTGTCCCATTACCGGACCATGCGAGACCCATTGGTTGTAAATGGATATTTAAAACCAAGAGGGACTCTAATGGTAATGTGGAGAGATTCAAAGCTCGTCTTGTGGCTAAAGGCTTTACTCAGAAGGAAGGGATTGACTTTAAAGAGACCTTCTCCCCTGTTTCTTCGAAGGACTCTTTTAGGACAATCCTGGCATTGGTTGCACACTTTGATCTTGAGCTGCATCAGATGGATGTTAAGACAGCGTTTCTCAATGGTGACATTGACGAAACGATTTATATGGTACAGCCAGAACACTTTGTGTCTGAGGATGCAAAGAATATGGTTTGTAAGTTGAGGAAATCCATCTATGGGCTCAAGCAAGCTTCTCGTCAGTGGTACTTTAAGTTTCATCAGATTGTTGTCTCGTATGGCTTTGAGGCAAATCCGATGGATGAGTGTGTGTACCACAAGTTCAGTGGGAGCAGGCATATTTTCTTGGTTCTATATGTCGATGACATACTGCTGGCTACTAATGATATGAGGACTTTGCGCGACACTAAGAAATTTCTATCAAAGCATTTTGAGATGAAAGACCTTGGTGATGCATCCTTTGTTTTGGGAATCCAGATACTTCGAGACCGTTCGAAGGGTATTTTGGGATTATCACAAAGGAATTACATTGAGAAAGTCCTCGTAAGATTCGGCATGCAGAACTGTAGACCATTGGACACCCCTGTCGCTAAAGGAGACAAGTTTAGTCTCGATCAGTGCCCTAAGACTACTCTGGAAATTCAGGAGATGCAGCAGCTTCCGTACGCTTCGGCTGTAGGAAGTTTGATGTATGCTCAGGTATGTACGCGTCCGGATATCGCGTACATTGTTGGTATGTTGGGAAGATATCTGAGTAACCCGGGAGTGGATCATTGGAGAGCAGTCAAGCGGGTTATGAGGTATTTGCAGGGAACAAAAGAATATAGGCTCACGTATAAGAGATCGGATCATGTTGAGATCATTGGGTACTCCGACTCGGACTTTGCTGGATGCCAAGATAGTAGACGATCCACGTCAGGCTATATCTATCTGTTAGCTGGGGGAGCCATTTCCTGGAGGTCTGCCAAACAGACGCTCGTTGCTCCATCGACTATGGCGGCAGAATTTGTAGCTTGTTTTGAGGCATCAAATCATGGCGTATGGCTGCGAAACTTTGTCACTGGACTGCGCATTTTATGTGATATTGAAAGACCACTAAAGTTATACTGTGACAATAAATCAGTAGTGATGTACGCCAATAACAACAGGAGCACTACGAAATCAAAGCATGTTGATATCAAGTTCCTGGTTGTGAAGGAAAAGATACAGAGTGGACAGATATCCATAGAGCATATTGGGACAAACTCCATGATAGCGGATCCGCTTACGAAAGCATTGACACCAAAGGTCTTTCATGAGCATGCTGCTCACATGGGTGTAATGTTGTTTGAGGATATTCATGATTAGTGGGAGTTTGTATTTTTGATGCTCTATGAGACGGATAGATTTTTTATCTATACATTTTTGAATTATGTTCTGCAGAAATTATGTTTACATGGTACACTCTGTATGATTATGTTGATCTCACTTTTGAGGAGACCAGTTGGAAATAGACATGTGCAGATCACATTTCATGTTATTTCCATGCTACGCACCACGATGAATCCATGTCATTTAGCTATGTTGGCATACGTGACAAGCACGGTCGAGTAACGATGATGATTACGAAGGCCGCCTTGATCCTATGTTTGCATAGTTAATGGACCGGATGGTTTATGATATACCTGTTCTGGAATGATAGCAATTTTGTGCACACTTATGTTTATGCATTTATTTGGTTACACATGCGGTCCAGTGGGAGATTGTTAGAATATTCTGATTAATCTAATTGGGACCGAACGTGTAATCAGATAATTGTATGTGCTATCATTATGATAAGCTTAAATAAAGTGATCAAATCTTTTAGGAAGCTTATCAGGTATAATTTTAGTCGTGGAATATACTGTGTAGATACCAGGAGATAATTATGGAAATCTTTGAGAGACGGAATCCATAATTATCTCAATTATATCTTTTCGTGTAGAAGATATAAATATGGGTTATGGTCCCCGGTCTATCATATCGTTCTCCAGTTTCTTACTCTCAAAGGACTGATCCCAGAGACATACGATTAGACTGGAAGCACCAACCCAGGCTTTTGTGCTACAGGTATTTTCAGTCAATGGATTCAGGTACGTTTTATTTTTACAGTAATCATATATGCTTAATTATTCTGTTATGGGCGTGATCCTGTTAAATACGTTTCCGCTGTATGTTTATGATCCAACAAGCACTACTTGCAATTGAGATGACTATCGATAAAAGTCTTCTCACTCGAGTTGAGGATATGAAAATCCCAAAGGAGGCATGGGATACACTTGCCGCGCTATTCTTAAGAGAAAATGCAGCACGTCTTCAACTTCTTGAAAAGGAGCTTATGAACGTCTCGCAAGGTACGATTTCCATCTCCGATTATTTTTTAAAAGTAAAAAAACTTTGTCGTGAGATTGAACAACTCGATGCAAAGTCCAAATTCGGAGATGATAGAATTCGAAGGATAATTATTGCTGGTCTAAAATCGAAGTACAATGCGTTCATCGCGGTATACAAGGTTAGAAGGAGCAACCTTCACTAGTTGACTTAGAGAACTTGTTGGCCAATTAAGAAGCTTTAGCAGAACAAATGGCAAAGATCACTATCCAACCGGAGCCGGAGGAAGCTCTTTTTATTGCTAAGAGAGGTTCCAAAGGAACTTCGCGGTATAGGGCCTAAAAGAAGTGAGTTCATTTATCGAGGTTGTAAATGTGAAAGAGAAGATGAAGATGGCTGTAGCGAGGAAGAGTGTCATCGCCAACAACAATGGCATTATGAAAGAGGATCATGTTTCACCTATGGTCGCAAAGGGCACTACGCGAGAAATTGCAAATATGAAAAAAAGATTGATAATAACTTAGTTCAAATAAATCATACGAGTGAAGCAGAGTGGGATTTGTGGGATTTCGAGGTCACATATGCGATTCAAGAAGACATGTCCGAAGATGAGTGGGATTTTGAGCAGAACAATGATGAAATATGGATTGAAGACTCGGAGAGCAGTGGTGGCTTTGAGATGGTATCGAACTTTATAGTCATGGAAAATGGTGAGCATCATAATGATGTAACTGTCGTGATTAAAGATGAGAAAGACGGTTGTGGAAAGAAGATGCTTCCTGGATTCGCGCTGGGTCACGTAGAGATCGATTTAGTGGCTACACAACCAGATATAAAAGACTTGATGGTAGATGCAGGTGTGGTCAAGTTCGAAGACAACCACACACTGAAAGATACAATGAAGGCTTTTAGATGAGCAATGACATAAAGGACGGAATGACGGGATGTGAAAAGTCTATAGGACAAATAATAGAGAAGCATGGGAAGCTAAGTGAAGCAACTGAGACCAAGGCATTATTAGAAAGCGAGGAGAGCCACAGAAGAAGACAACAAAACATTTGATGAAATTAAATGATGTTCAGAAGACCAGAAAACATTCAAGAAGACCCATAAAGGAGCACGATCTTTCAAAAACTAAGTAAAGCTCTTCAATCTAGCAAAAGATTCTAATGACACTAATTGAAGAGAGAGCATATGATCGCGTCAACTATGTTAAGTTCGACATTGGATCAAACATCAAGCAACCACCAGGAAGAGAAGAATAATTATGCATTGAGGGGGAGTATTAAGTTTTCAATGCCTAATTATCTAAATTAAGTAGAAGCCCAAAAAGAAGGTTATTCAAGTATGGAGAAGTGTGGAGAAAATGAGAGAGAAGAGAATTGAGTAGAATTTTTTAGAGAGGCTAATTATAGTCAAGCCCTCTATTTGGAAGGAGCTCTAGCATGAATAGGGGTGAGTCTTAAGAGTGTTATGCGCTTGAGTAGAATAAGAGTGAATAAGATAAGATGTGAGTAATTCTTACTTGAGTGAGTTTCTCCTCTTGTATTCTTGTGTGAGTGATTTTGTACGCTTGCAATACTCAACAAAAATATCCACCATCGGATCAGGTTGGAGGATGGATTTCTTATTAAGAATGACTATAATTAACCTATGCTAGAGAGTCGAGATGTTTCCATTAATTTATTGGTTCCTTCTTGCTTGTGCTAGAATTTTGTATATGAGTAAACATTGCCTCTTTCTGTATGAGTGGAAGAAAATCTCAAAGGACAGACCGGGCCATAATTTTGCTTTTTCTTACTCGATTTTTATTTGGTTTTGACCAACTAGAAAAGCAAGACTGTGGGAGACATTCGCACCTAGTCAATTGAAGGCTGGTGAAGTTAAATGGCCTTTTTATCATCCATTTTGGTCATGGTAACACCAAACTTTAGGACCTTTTTATTTAGTTTATAATGGAAAATTGAAAAAAATATAATTTACTATGATGCGACTTCATTTTGTGTTCTGAATTTATAATAATTTCATTTTTAAAATTTTTTCGATAAAAGTATGTGATATTGATATTTAATTTGACTTCAGAAGATGAATCCACAACATTTGAATATTAATACTGAGCTAAAATTAATGAAGTATTCACTATAAATACAAAAATATTATTGGGTGAATAAATATAAATTAAAAGGTCAATAAAGTGCCAAATAGATAAATAAATAATGTTGCCGGTAAAATAAATTAATAATTGAATTTGGAGAGGTGGGACCCATTGACTAGTCAATCGGCCATGAAGACGAGAAGAAGAAACTGAAAAAGCAAAAGAAGAAATCATTTCATCATCATTCAACTTCATCATCTGCTGCTCTTCACCTTCGAATCTCCCTCACTCCAATGCGGAGCTGCATCCATCGTCTTCACTTTCTCCAGCGGTAAATCTCTTACTCTTTTCTGAATTCGTCACTGTTTTGCTTTCCCGAGAAAAAAACGAGGGACGGAGCTGTCCCGAGTCGAGAATTTCTGGATCAGTCTGAGTCTGGGGATGGGGTTTCGATATGGGCTTTCTGTGATTTGCAATAAAGATGTCTTTTTTTGATGGATTTGTGAATTTATTAGAGTGAATTTTGATATGCGTGGTGTTCTAGGGCTTGATTGAGAGCTTCAATTTTCCAAGATGAGCGAAGAGGGTCCGCCTGAGCCACTCGATTTCTTTATCTGGACCGTTGAGGTATGGCTATTCTACCGTTCAACCATGTTTTTTTTGTGTATGGAAATTGGGAATTTGTGTATCATTTGGCGCTATGGTTAAGTGGTGCATCTGCCAATTTGGTGTGGAATATTCTGTTCTTCGTCTCATTTATTGCAACAAGGAATCATTGTATGATTCAGCTGCTTTTTATTCGGAGATTCATTTATGTTTATAATGTAAAAAGTGTATGGTTCGTTGTGATAGTTTGCTATGAGTTGCTGCTTTTACCAGGTCAAATTGTGCGGTTATAGTAGGACTTGGAATCATTTAAATCTGTGATGATTCGTAATGTTTATGCGGGCGTCTTGGTTTTCTTGAACCAGACTTTCATATGGCTTTGTTAGTAAAAGAGAGAAGGTGTAAATGTGGCGACCGCATTTAGTTGCTTTTGAAGTTCTGGACAAACTGCTTGCGCGTCCTTAGAATATATTTCTCTTTTAGATTTGCATTGTCTCATAAGAAAAATTGGAGTAAAATTGAACGAGGTGTTGGTTTTTATCGACGATCTTGATATTTTACACATTCAGTTTCACTTATTTATGTATCCATCTGTATGAATAGGATGTTGGGTTTTGGCTGGAGGATATAAATTTAGGGAACTACCGTCAGGCTTTCAAAGAAAATGGAGTAAACGGCGAATATTTAGAGGGCATGTCCATGTTCACAACTGAGCAAATTCTGCGTTTCATAAGGAGATGCCACATGAAGTGGGGAGACTTCATCACCCTCTGTAAAGAACTAAGGCGAATTAAGGGTCAGATTCTCTATAATTTCCTACTTTGGTAGACTTTTCAAATTAAATATGATAGTATGTCTTATTTATCACAATAGAGAATATGGTTTCTTTATATCATGACCGAAAATGGAGTCAGAAATTTGCATCTTAACACTCATACAAAGTTGATATAGAAGAATGTCTCCGGTCTCTCCCACAGCATTTACTCACAGAATAACATATATCATCTTCTTACAAATTTACCGTCTGTCTTTTGCAAAAAATGTTTCCAGTGGCTTGCTTGAAAGGAGAACAGAAAGTTCGACGACCTTGGTGGGCCCCTCCATGCCTCTCGATAGTCTTTGTCAAGGTAGCAAAGCGCAATAGACAGTCAAGGATTGTGTCCTTGAAGCTAGAGCCATGATCACAGCAGTGCTCGGAAATCTGTATCATAAATCTGGCCGACAACAGTATAAATAGGGAATGACTTATCCTCATATGTTACCTTTTCTCAAGAACAGATTTACCAATGTATGCACCTTTGTAGCTATATAAAAATTGTTGTATTTTATATAATTGAAGCCAATACTTGCTTTGTTTTTTTTTCCCATCTCCCTTATATCTCCTACTTTTTTTTGTATACTTATTTTCAAAGCATATGAGTGCCTCAGAGCCACAAGATGTTGTGGAGCACCCCTGCAGGATAACAGCCACTATTTTACTAAGAAAATCTGATATGGGAATCCAGAACCTGAAATGAGAACCAATAGCCTGCAGCTCACTTGATGAGCTCCTCATCTGGTAATCCTCAAGTTTCTCTATAAATACTCTGGCTTCATACAGATCTCAATAAACACAGACATCAGGCAATCAGCAGCAACAGATCATTCTCATCAAGCTCATTCATACATACATACTCAAGGTCAGATGGCTGCTTCTGCTATCCAACAGTCGGCTTTTGTTGGCCAGACTGCCTTGATCCAGAAAAATGAGCTTGTTCGCAAGGTTGGCAGCTCCGGTGGGCGCATTACCATGAGACGTACTGTGAAAAGCACCCCACAAAGCATCTGGTAAGATTTAAGGAATTATTTGGTGCAGGGAAGATTTTGTGATTGGGTAATGAAATCACCTTTGTTGATGGCATTTGGCACAGGTATGGGGCGGATCGTCCCAAGTACTTGGGCCCGTTCTCTGAGCAAACTCCATCATACTTGACAGGAGAGTTCCCAGGTGACTACGGATGGGACACTGCCGGGCTATCAGCAGACCCTGAGACCTTCGCCAAGAACCGTGAGCTCGAGGTGATCCACAGCAGATGGGCCATGCTGGGTGCCTTAGGTTGTGTGTTCCCTGAAGTCTTGTCCAAGAATGGTGTGAAGTTTGGTGAAGCGGTGTGGTTCAAGGCAGGAGCTCAGATCTTCTCGGAGGGTGGACTTGATTATCTTGGAAACCCAAACCTTGTCCATGCACAGAGCATCCTTGCAATCTGGGCAAGTCAGGTTGTGCTCATGGGACTGATTGAAGGGTACAGAGTTGGCGGAGGCCCCCTGGGGGAAGGACTGGACAAGATCTACCCAGGAGGAGCATTTGACCCTCTTGGACTGGCTGATGATCCTGAAGCTTTTGCTGAACTGAAGGTGAAGGAACTGAAGAATGGAAGATTGGCAATGTTCTCTATGTTTGGATTTTTCGTCCAAGCTATTGTCACCGGAAAGGGACCGATTGAGAACCTCTCCGACCACATTGCTGATCCTGTTGCTAACAATGCCTGGGCTTTTGCCACCAACTTTGTTCCCGGAAAGTAAGAAACTGTAACAGTCTTGATGTGTGTATAAAGAGCTATGTATTACTTTCAAATCTAAATTCTCTGAAGACTCCCATGTCAGTTCTGTGTGGATCACCACCGGTCACTGCAGCCCATCTAGATCTTGTCAAGACACTATAAGCACATTTGTTCTCATGCATGTTTCATCACTGCGCAAGTTGACTCGGATAGGATGACAACAACTGAAAAAGATGGGAACCAAAGCCAAAGCCAACAACTCAAGTTCATGATCCATTGTCGCTTGATCTGAGCTGTTGGAACAAGTTCAACCATGTGGGAACCATGAAAAAATGTCCTTTGCAAGTCCTCATTGGTCTACAGTTGGCAGCCATGAGAGCTCTGAAGTTGATACTACTCTCCGGCTCTAACCAGACTACTATGGTCCCCTTCAGAATAAAATGGTCACTGATATACCTCGCATATTCAGTTGAAACTCAGCTCCAATGATATAATTCTTTAGATCCTGTGCAAGATCATCTTCGTAACTTTGTGAAACACAATTGTAATAACATGATCGAGTTGATCAAGCTCTTGTTCTTCACGCCGGTCAAGAAATCAACGGGAAGCAGCAAATAACATCTTGCCCGCTTGTCAGCAGAAGTTGCTGAGATTATAGCAGCAGAGACAATATGGGTGGATGGTCTGAAGTGTACCCTATTTTTACAACATGCCATATTTACAAGCCGTGAGCTCATGAGTCGTCGCCGCTGAGATCTCCCCATCTGACATTATGCTTGGCAGCAAGATAATGAGCCCCAACAGGTCCTCTGCTGCCGTATGGGTAAAGCTCCGGGGCAATTTTCTTATCTTCGAGTTCTTTTAACAATGGTGTGAACAATGCCCAAGCTGAATCCAGTTCGTCACTTCTGATGAACAGACGCCGCTCGCCTTCTATGGCATCTAGTAACAGTCTTTCATATGCATCTGGAATCTCTTTGGTGTACCTTCAGATAAAAAAACACTCAGTCGTATTTGAACTGACGATGCTTTTGATTGAAGAAAAAACAAAGGTAGTTTTTTGTTTGAGGGTATGTAATAAATACCTTGCTCGATAAAGTAAATTGAGATCGCTACGATCTAGCCTCATTCCAAGGCCTGGAATTTTGTTGTTTATCTTCAGATATATTGCTTCATCGGGCTGGACACGAAGGACCAGTTCATTTGTAGCTTTGTCTAAATCAGTAGCAAAGTTCCGCTTGTATAAGTTCCCTGGAACATGTCTGAATTGAACTCTAATCTCTGCTCTGTGTCGCAGAAGAAAATTCAACTCAGTCCTAATACAAACCTTCTAGAAAGTATTCCCGACGACAAAAGTAAAGGCTAACCTCTTGGTGTGAAGAGCTTTGCCGGCTTTCATAAGGAAAGGAACACCGTCCCATCTAGCATTATCTATAAAGAGTGCAGCCGCTGCGAAAGTTGGAGTCAAACTCCCTTTAGGCACCGTCGGATCCTCTGTGTATCCTGGGTATGATTTGCCGCCTTTGCTGTGACCTTTGTACTGCCCAACTATTACATTCTCCAGCTGTAAGGGTCTCATGGACCTTAAAACCTTGACCTGAATAAATATATCATTGTTGTTATCATCGTCATCGAGTATGCTTATCATCTCTCTACTCCGGTTAAAACTTCATCATACCTTTTCATTCCTTATGTCTTCGGCATCTAAGCTGACCGGTGTTTCCATTGCAAACAATGCGAGAATTTGCAGAAGATGATTTTGCATAATATCTCGTATGATACCATAGTTGTCGAAATAGCTGCATACAAGCATCGCAAGATCTTTATAGTGCCTTTCGACTTGAATATGTGAGTTTACTCGACAAAAAAAAAAAAATGCAAAAACATACCCTCCACGACCCTCTGTGCCAAAGTCTTCTGAGAATATAAATTGAACATTACGGATGTAATTCCTTGACCAAAGAGGTTCAAAAACAAGATTTGAGAACCGAAGTACGGACAGATTTTCAACCAGTTCCTTTCCCAAGTAATGATCAATCCTGCAGAAATATCAAAGAATTTGAAAAGAAGATTTATTATGAAATTGTTTCATGAGATGCCAAGGTGGGCAATTATACCGAAAGATCTGATCTTCAGTGAGATATTGCTTTAAACTTCTGGTTAGCTCTCCAGATGACTCTGCGTCGCGGCCAAATGGCTTTTCCACAATTACTCTGGTCCATCCATTCTCTGACGACGCCCTAAGACTCGCGCATCTCACCGCATCAACAAATACATTTGGAGGTATCGATAAATAAAACAGCCTGTCAGATAGTTTTCCAGCCTGGGAACAAAAATGAACAGGAATTTACACAAAGCCAGAGCCGAAAACTTGTGATCAACAGAGCATATTTGTTACATTACCTCTTTTTCTTTCAGTTTTTTGTCCAGCGCTGCAAAATCATCCTCTGAGTTGTACAGACCCGAATGGTAAAAGCACCTTCTAAGGAACTGGTCCATTTTATCATCGCAGTTTTCCCTGCAAAACGTCCCAAAGGTGCAGTAATGTTCACCATGAAGTAAATAGCTGCAAAGAAAATGCTTTATAAATAGCCATACCTCTTGTCAATCCGGCATGTTAAGGTTCTGCTAATAATCTCTCGTAGTTCTTCATCATTGATTTTTGTTCGTGCATATCCAAAAACAGTGAAGTCCTGAAAATCAAATTAAAATAGTTTACCGCTATTCGGCGGAACTAGCTTTTGTCAATCTGAAAAGTATACGAAGAAAGAGGCTATTTGACACCTTCGGTAGACAGCCTTCATAATATAGAGCAAAAAGTGCTGGAAAGATTTTCTTCTTGGCAAGGTCTCCCGAAGCCCCAATAACTGTTATACTGAGAGTATGTTCCAGATTCCCAGGCGCTGTACAAACTGAAGAGCGCTCGCTCACACGGTTCGCTTCCTGCTCTTTGGAGAGCGGCTCTCCAGGCACATCTAAAATCCCTATGACACTCAGCAACAGAAAACGTACGATTGATGCATAAGAAACATTTTGACATACTTGGCAGGCCTCAGCATACAATAGGGTACATACATCTGAAACAATTGATGAGAATCACTAAAGACGGCTAGCACAATACCCATAAACCCCAAATCCCTTTTGCGCAACAAAGATAAAATTAAGATCGAACCACGTACATTCCAACATTTGTGTAAGTACTACATATATTTTCAGGTCCTTATTGTATCTTCACAAAAGAAATGCGTGCCCTAGGTTCTCCAGTTAAATGATACTTACAATCATGCATTCCAATCTTTCCGAAATTGGAGCACAGCACAAGCTGATGATCATATGTAGTGGTGGCGAAATGTATAAAAATGAGTGGAGCATCAACATAATCAGATGAATTCACAGTAAACCTAATCTCATCATTCAAGTTCCAGAAGCAAAACTAATCCCATGATTTAATTGAAAGGCAGCAGAAGCACAACCACAGTAGAGCGTTCCAGACTCTAAGAGAAGCAAGGCTACAGAAATCATGTGAGAAAGTAGAGATCCGAACTTGACTGACCATCCTGTAACGAGACAGCATTCAGCGGATGGCCATTGGAGGAACTGAGCTGAAAGTGCTTCCTTTGCTGAAATCTGGACCGGATCCGGGTGACCCATGTGGATGAATAGGTTGCAGATGGGTCAAGATTGAATCTTTTAGCAGCGCGATGCGAAGGAGGAGAGCAGCCGTGTGTGAAATGGGTCGCCATTGAATGATGCGCATTATCCAAACTGGGATTTTCATTGATATGTGGAGGGAGGATGATGACTCATCTCAACTGGATTGCTACATATTTTCTTATTTATTCAAATTTCCTTATGATTTCTTATCCTAATTTAAGATAATCAACACAAATATTTAAGATAATCAACACAAATATAACGATATTAAAAGGACGAATCAAAGAAAAACTAGCTATGGTTTGGCGATCTTAACTACTTGTTGGTGTGCTTTTACTTTGTTTTATTCTGATGTTTTCTTTCTCCGACTTACCAACAAGTCGCATGTTGTCTTGTGAAATGAAATTTTAAACGTCAAAAATATTAGTCATCACAACGTCGTCCATCCCGGCTAGCGGTTATATGCCATGAGAGCAAGCATGCTAAGTGTTAGAAAAAACATTTCAAAAATAGTTTCACATCCCTAATTTGAAGAATAATTTATTTTAATATATTAGATTATACAATCGTAATTCTTGAGCTTAAATTTTGAATCATATAAAGATGTGATCCGCTATATCTAGTAAATTCACATGGTATTAGAGCCGCAAGCTCACAATCTGTGCCGAATACGTAATATGTGGGAGCGTATGTGAACGTCAAGTGCATGACGAGACGGCATAGATCTGTAAACGAAAGACGAATTTAAGCAGAAATTGTCCAATTCCTCAAATGAGGAGAATGGTAGAGAAAATACGAATTACAATACCGTCACTCTTCAATCAATTTTGTCACCAAGGGGTCTCTGCCTATGAAACTTAGGTTCCCACCATCAAGCCTCGGAGGCATGTCTTATGAGACTATCGTGAAAAAGGATGCTATGGCTTTACCACCATTTCCAACTCCGCCATCCCCTAAAACCAGCTCACCACCATAACTACAACGAAGCTCACTTTGGCTGGAATTGTGTCAATGCCAAGTTTTCGATAATACCTCTTTCGGGTTCATGCTGTCCTTAACTGTAGGCCCTGAGGTTTCTCTTGCAAAGGGCTGCTGCAACTTGCTGATCGAGGAGCTATGTGACCCTCAACAGGTTTTTGTCCGGCTCAGGGGATCATAATCGTAGGTCTGTCCAGCCTTGACGAACCTCCCCTTCACACGCTTTCTTACATCCGCCCTCTCCTTGCGAGAAACATATCGTACCGTCTTCTCGAATCTGCCCAAGTCCAAAAATAAATGAAATAACCAACTAACCAGAAATTCAGAAGCCTAATTTTACTCACTTGCGCATTTTCTTCTTTTCCTTATACCGCAACACAGCGTTAGTCCTACGAGCAGAGGGGCTGGAGCTTTCCTGCTCCTCCAATAAAATCATGGAAGAGGTGCCGCAGTCGAAAACATCTCCGGCGAGCCCAGAAAATGAAAGAGTAGAGCTGCATTGCTTCTGTTTAAAATGAAGGACTGGTTCAGTCATCATGGAATCATAACAGTCCAGAGACTTCTCCTTGGGTTCAAATAAACTATCCATTCCTCCATTTTCAAGAAATTCCTCTGCCTGGCTAGGGTTGACACGAAACAGTTCTTCGTAGTTCTCTACATTCATCTCGCTCTCCTCCATATCAAAATTGATATACAGATCATCCTCATCTCTAACTTTCATCGCTCCAGAGAAGCTTAACTGCAATGAATATACCTTTGGTTTTTAAAGGCCGGTGAGGGTGATCAGGGCATGGCTTAGTATAAAAAAATATCAAATATCCCAACGATTAGGATTCGATTACTGATGCTATCAGACCAGCCGGTTAGAAATATGAATGGATCTCATTAAAAAGAGTATACCTTTGGGTGAGGAGAGTTCTCATTTTGAGTTCTCTGGTTCAGGAACAATGAATCCATATCTGGATTAATGTCAGGAAGCTGGTCCAGGTTTGCTGTTACAGATTCTGTTTGCTTCTCATTTTCTGTTAAACTCAAGAGTCCCAGTTCGAGCTCGCCATTCGAGATGGACCCTGAAGCACCTTGAGGGTCAAATGACCGCCACATGGAGTGAAGCTCGGCAGCTGAAGGGCAGTCGGAATAGAATTTAATAACACGCCTTTTATGAGCTGCTCCTGAGGTTGATGCACCATGACCAGACCAGTCACAATTTTGACAAAGAGAAATCTTCTCATCAGCACATTCAAGCACCGCTGGTTGTGAACTGCATCTCTGGCACAGCAAGGTCCTCGAGTGCCGGCGCGAGAGGGAATTAGCAGCATGAACGCTAGAATCACATTCTAAACACAAGCAAGCATCGTCCGATTGGCAGTAAACCACTGATCTCTGATTCCCACAAAAGTCACACATGCACCCCATGATGATGCTGATTACTGCATCCCTTTGGCGATGACCACTGGAAAATCAGCACTTGATGAAGACAATTCCTCTAACCTGCTAATCAATTTCCAACTCACAAATCAGTGATGGAGAACCAACCTTGAATGACAATATGCAGCTCGATGTTGACAATAAGTAAATGGAAGAAATGTCGTGCATCATTGAGGAGATGGAAGAATCACTAGTTTATAAAAAAAGTTTGAATTTTTGAGTCATAAAAGACCGTATAATGAGTCAGTAAAAATCAACAAAAGATAGATGAGAATAAGGCATTTATTAATTGGACACCCAAAGTTAGGAACTTGTCCCTCATTGCAGCTTAATCAGTTTGGCAGAGTACTAAAAACAGCCATTTCTCATCATGATTACGACACTGATCAACCAAACTAACAAACATTCACAAGAGCGTTCAAAGAAAATGAGAGTCGTCAGAATTACAAGTCCCAACATGGAGCAAAACTAATACCTTAAATCACCATGACAAGCTGCAAACAAGATCTCACTGACTACTCCAGACCATCCACCTTATTCTCAGATTAATCACACATCTGACCACGAAAATCAATCACCGCCAAATCCCAGATCAGAAGAAATGAAAACTGAGGCTGGAATCCAATAACAATTTGTTTGATAAAAAAAGATCCAAGCTTTCTTGCGTCCGAGCTTCCAGAATGACAAGCTTGAGAGCTTTGCAAAGGAAACACTTGCGTTTCTTTTGGGATCCGTGTACGGAAAAGGCATGAAAGTTGACGTCATGGACAAGGCCTGAAACAGCTCTTATGTGGGCGCCTAAGTTAATTTCCCTAGCTTCAATTAAATTTAATTCAATCAAGTATATGAGTGATTGTCGACATGAGGTGGTTGGTGGTGGGGATAGGGTGGACGATGACGGTGGATTGTGGTGGAGTTTTGAACGATGAGAGACAAACGGTGTAAAATATATGATAAATAATAATTTAATTATTAAATAAGTACAGCTTAACCAGAGTGTGTGAGATGATGGAAGTATAAAGTTGTGAACAAGTGGTGGGTTCGTGGGAAATTGCCATGTAACTAATCTACTGAAAGCAATCAAACATCCTAGGAGTTATGATTAGATAATATTTAGGATGAGTGAGTCACTCGGTTGGGTGGGGGTTTAAGAATGGACAAAATCATAATGATTTACTTCAACCAACTGTTGTGTGCTTTTTTCATGGGCACTGGCAGAGCTGATCGCGAAGCTAACGTGATAAGTGACAGAGAGGGTCGGCCATAAACTTACCAAGTGTAATAGTCACGTTGGACCTAATAAAAAAATGAGATTGAGGTTGCTTATTTTTATTTTTATTTTTAAATTTATTATTTTGTTTATATGTACTTATATCACATATTTCAGAATTTTCGTAGAAATATTTAGGTTCCATTTGTATCTTGAAAAAATTAGTGGAAATAAATTGATTTTTTTAGGAAAGTTTTATACGAAAAAGTTTATAATGTGTTTTATATTTTATTTTTGGTTTTCATGACAAACCAAACAAAATATTTTGTTTCTTCAAATTTTTTTGTCATCCTTTAAAATTTTCAAGAATAACAAAATCCTTAAGATTTTTTTTTTCTTATGTGGTAAGACTAGATATTGTTGTACGCTTGAGTTGGTCAACCCCGTTCTTTGGAAATGCCATCAGCTAGTTAATAATGTGTTTGACGAAGGAGTGTACGAAAAGTGGTCATGTGGACTATATTGGCAAATGTTTCATTATAGTCACGTCCATACTCATGCTGAAAATAACGAGCTACAAGACGAGCTTTGTAGTGATAAAGTGAACCAACCAAGTGTGTTTGAACCTTATGAACCCACTTGCAGGTAATAGGACGAACATGTACATGAAGAGCCACAAGTTCCCAAATACTAGTGCGCTCTAGAGCGGCGAGCTCCTCTGTCGTTGCATGTTTTCACTCCTAATGAGTGGTGGGAGGTGGGTTCGGCAAGAGTAGCTAATAATGTCAAAATGCGCAGGCGACCGAATGGGCTGTCCATCAAGAAAGGCATATCATGAAGAAGTTACCGGAGAAGACAACTCAACAGGAGACGGTGACGGAGAAGAATGTGCAGCTGGTTGTAGACGAATGTAATGAAGAGGATACAGAGAAACACTACTAAAGGAAACAATGGTAAAGACACTATAGAAGGCGACAAAGGTAGTGGTGTGGAAGTGGTGATAGCCGCATCAGGAAACGTTAAAAAGGAGAGAGGTTCAACACATGATGTCGAAGTTGAACCAAAGAGGTCAAGGATAGAAGGACGAGAGTCATTAAAAGTCACTTCCGAAGTCTAAGATCTAGGATGAGTTACCTGAATGTGGGGTAGAGACAGTTCTCTCATAGCTTGCAGACTACGCTGCATAACCAGTAGATCCCCAAAGACGCAGAGGTAGTTATACGGCGAAGCAATGTGAGCAAGTCCAAAGTGTTATAGGCTCCAGATCCACCTTGAGCTGAGTGTTTTTGTATATAGTTACTAGACCTCCTCGATAGAAGTCTAGTCCGACGACCAGCAATATCCCTTTGCTTCTTGTGGTAGTAATGCTCTAGATGATTTATCCTGTGGCAATATGTGCAGCGATGGCGCTCACCATCAAGGACAAGCTCGGTAGAAAGAGCAGGAGCATGGGCAACCAAAATATAGAGATTTGGCAAGGGTCCAGCACCACGAAGACGAGTTACTTCACTGTGAACAAATGTAAGGGCCTCAAACAAGAACCCATGAGGATTTGCTATAGTTCACAACTATCCCTAATCGTGGGCTCGAATTCTGAATGACCCCAAACGCTGCCAACAAATCACCTCGATGACCCATCAACAAACCATCATCAAGGTACAAAGCGTTGAGCCCAAACGAGGACATAACTACCAAATCTAACATAGCATAGACTGAAAAGCAATGGCAAAAAGAAGGGGACCCAAAAGGTCGCCTTGTTCCACCCTGCGACAACTACAAATGGTTGACTCTCCAATCTACTGCCCCTCTCACTCCTACACCTAATTGAAAAGCAACAACTGAGCCATTGGAGAAGCTCTAACGGCACTCAGAAGCACTCTCAACGTAAGAAGATGTCAAACCTCTCTCATTACAACAGGCTGATTTCTTCCTCCAGATTTAACAAGAGGAATGATATGAGCACTCAATTGTAGCTTGAGCCATCCCGCCCCCCGGTAGAACCGCTCAAAAATGATAGAATAGCCCGTGACACCTCCTCCCACGAAGGCATAAACAGAAGGCAGTCTCTTGGGAACCTTCGGAGTGGAGAACATATAGACGAGTTCATCCATCACCTCCTGAAACTGCGGCAAAATTCCTCCTAAAGCACCCGCAACATCTCCGAGTCGACCAACCCCCGCCAACTTCTCGCACCGCTTCACATTGATCTTCCTCTGACCCTCCTCATAAAAAACTAGCACACGTCTCCCAGACACCCTTTGCCCACTGCCTCATGCTAAAGGCGATATAGATCGTCACCTCCTCATTCCAAAACACTCAACCTACAAGTCACAAACTCAACCAAGGAGATGCTACCTCTTTCTTCTTTTTTGACCTATCTAAAAACGGACACAACAAAGACCTGCATGATCTCCTCTATCGGTTACAGACACCAGGATCCTCATTACTGTTTTCATTGCCGCAACATAACATTTAGCCACACCCTTCCTATAAGATCTTGGAATGAAGTTCATGGTAGAAATTGTCGCGCTTCTCATCTTCAAGAGTATCTCAGGATCTTCGTCAACAGGCCTAAACATCAGATACATTCTATAGGCCTGCTAGGTCCTGCAGCACAACCACCACCTCCCTCAAAACTAGTATCGCATGACCGAGACAGCACGTAAATCAAACAACTCCTTAGAACCTAGGAAAGTGGCCACACAATCGCGGCCTCGACATCGAGTCTCAACATGTAAGTCTTACTTCATTGACCGCACATGATCCTGCAAAGCACTGTTGTCCCTCATACCTATTGGATGGTCAAACATACAATGAACTCAGGTCATATTTAGGTTGCCTATTGTTAGCAAGCAATCCTATAATAGTATAGAATTTATTCTTGGAATATTAATAGGTGTCACCTGTAACATGTATATAAACAAATCACGTAAATGTATTCCACACCATTAATAAAATATTCATCTCTCTTATTCTAATTTGGTATCAGACTACGTTTTCGATCCATCTTTCTTTCCTTTTTCTTTCAACAATGGCCACCGCTTCCGCCGCGAAATCCGACATTGTTGGTTCCTCAATTTCATCACCTCAGGCCGCAATTTTCGCCTCTGCTTTGCCAGAGAGCCCTGCCCGCCTAGATGGGACGAATTTTCTGCACTGGAAAACCCTAATTGTGCCGAACCTCTCGGGCCTCAACCTCCATGGACACCTCGACGAAGCTGCCTCTGTCCCCGAGATGACAATCACCCAAGGAGAAGATTCTGACGCCCGCACCATACCCAATCCTGCCTACCAGATCTGGTGGCAGCAAGACCAAAGGGTGCTTGGTGCCCTACTCAATTCGATGACACCATCCATCGCTACTCAGATGGTCTGATTAACTACCGCGGCCCAAGTATGGACAGCTGTTCACGAGATGTTTGCTGCCCAAAGCCGCGCCACTGTTCGGCAGACTCGCTTCCAGCTTCAAACTCTAAAGAAGCGCGACATGACTGCCTCTGCCTATTTTCAGAAGATGAAGGCACTGGCGGATATTATGGCCTCAATCGGTAACCCTCTTACTGTGGACGAAATTATTGATTATATTCTGGCAGGTTTGGGTCCACAGTACGGACCTCTTGCGGCGTCACTTACCATCGTTAATAAAAGTGTCTCCTTGACGGATTTCTACGCCTATTTGTTGTCTTTTGAATCCATGATTGAACAGCAGCAAGACTCGGGTGATTGGTCCTCTTCTGCAAACTCAGTGTCTCGCTCCAGCGACAACTCAAGGCAGTCTTCTCCTCGCGGCCAAAACAATAGACTTCATGGAAACCAATCTCGTAATGGAAATCAGGACGGGCGCTATTTAAACGGAGGGGGTCAACAAGGAGGCCGACCCAATAATGGCCAGCAAGGGGGCAGAAATCAACAAAACGGTGGGCGCTATCGGTCTAAATGTCAGATTTGTCGAGAATATGGTCACGAAGCGCTAAACTGTCATAACCGCTTCAATGAGGCTTATACCTCTGATGATGTGCGCACTGGACTAGCTGCTGCTCGCCAAAACTCGCAAGACCCATGTTGGTATATGGATACAGGAGTTACGGATCATTTAACGAATGACCTTGATCGTCTTACCATACAGAAACGCTATCTCGGCAAGGACCAAATCCAGGCGGCTAATGGGGCAGGTATGTCTATCTCTCATATTGGACATTCTCGTTTGGCTGGTTCGTGTGATTCTTTATCTCTTAAAAATATTTTGCATGTTCCTCATATTCACAAAAATCTGCTTTCAGTCCACCGGCTTGTTTCTGACAATCACATCTTTGTTGAATTTCATCCTGATTTTTTCCTTGTTAAGGAGAAGGTCACG
This sequence comes from Umbilicus rupestris, assembly GCA_963678935.1. Classification (NCBI taxonomy): domain Eukaryota; kingdom Viridiplantae; phylum Streptophyta; class Magnoliopsida; order Saxifragales; family Crassulaceae; genus Umbilicus; species Umbilicus rupestris. Next base: position 10,589,466 of record OY787621.1, read on the forward strand.
AAGGCCATTCTGCTCCGAGGTAGAAGTCAAGGTGGTCTATATCCTATACCATATCACAGTTTTTCTCCACATCGGCAGGCACATTTCAATTCAAAAATTTCCTCACACATTTGGCACTTACGGCTCGGCCATCCACATCGTAATGTACTTCAAACTATTGCTCGAAATTATGCAATTCCATGTTCCTCTTTATACACAAAGTCTTTTGTTTGTGATCCATGCCAGCGTGCCAAAGCTCATCAGTTACCTTATACTCTTTCTCAGCGCACTAGTTTTTTTCCTCTTGAACTAATTCACACAGATGTATGGGGGCCCACTATTCCATCATCCGGAGGATATCGCTACTATGTCAACTTTATAGATGATTACAGCAGATTCTCTTGGCTCTATCTCATAAAATCTAAATCCGACGTTGAAACAGTTTTTCACGCCTTCCAAGCTCATGTTGAACGTCTTCTTAACACCAAAATTCGAGCCGTTCAATCCGATGGGGGTGGGGAATATTCATGTCTTCACCAACATTTTCGCCGTACTGGCATATTACATCGTGTCTCATGCCCGTACACTTCTCAGCAAAATGGTGTTGCGGAACGCAAACACCAACATATTGTAGAAACCGGTATGGCTTTACTTGCTCATTCTTCCTTACCTCTTCGTTTCTGGGATGAAGCATTCTTAACGGCATGTTATCTCATTAACCGCATGCCAAGCCCTACTCTTAAAAACATTCCACCAATAACTCTCCTCTTTCGGTTCAATCCCGATTTTTCCTTTCTCCGCACGTTTGGTTGTGCATGTTGGCCAAGTCTACGAAAGTATAACTCTCGGAAATTGGAATTTCGATCCACTCTTTGTGTGTTTCTCGGCTACAGTTCCATCCATAAAGGATAGAAGTGTCTTGATCGGAGCACCGGGCGATTCTACATCTCACGTGATGTAGTCTTCGACGAAAATGTCTTTCCATTTCAAACTCCAAACTCTGTTCCTGATATTTCTAAACTCACATCACCCGTTTCTTTTCCTACTAACGAACCAGCTACACCTGATGTCCTTATGAGAAGATATAACCTGTCACTAATGCCAACTGCAGATTCCGGTTTGCTTTCTGATCCTGTGCAGGTACCAATTACTTTGGAGTCTCAGGCGCCGACCCAGTTGCCACCAACAAATGGCCCATTACACACTCCAATCCAAACAATATCAACACGTGACTCTCAATGTCTATCTCCAGGACCAGCCCAATCTCCCCACTCCATGCAACCATCGGCCCACCAAGACCAAACACAACAACCAGCCCATGCCATAATTCCAATTGCCCTAGGTCCACAAGTCACCGACACTTCTCATTCTCCTCAGATCGCAATCGACGCCGCTGCTGAGACACCTATCCGCACTCGATCTCGCGCTGGTGTGTTCAAACCGAAACAATTTAGGGATGGCACTGTCCGTTATGACTCACATCGGAGAGCCTTCTCAACTGTTCCAGTTTCTCACAAATCCGCCCTGACAGAATCACCATGGCGAGCCGCAATGGAATTGGAGCTCGATGCTCTTCGTCACACTAATACATGGACCTTGGTACCTCGTCCTCCGAAAGCAAACGTCGTGGGCAGCAAATGGATTTTCAAAACCAAATATCGACCGGATGGTTCGATTGAGAAACACAAAGCTCGTCTCGTAGCTCGGGGATTCACTCAGCAATACGGCCTGGATTATCAGGACACTTTTAGTCCCGTCGTAAAGCCTGCCACTATCCGACTGGTTCTGTCCATTGCCGTTTGTAGGGGCTGGTGTCTTCGCCAGATTGACGTTAGTAACGCCTTCCTTCACGGTCACCTACAAGAAGCTGTTTACATGAAGCAACCACCCGGCGTCGAACATCCCAAATTTCCTACTCATGTCTCCAAACTTAACCGATCTATCTACGGCCTCAAACAATCACCTCGCGCCTGGTACGCTCGCCTCAGCTCTAAACTACGCAAGTTGGGTTTTGTGGCCTCCCGAGCAGATGCCTCTCTGTTTGTACTCCGCAACTCTGAGGTAACCATATATATGCTTATTTATGTTGACATTGTTGGGTCTAGTACTGCTACTGTCAATCATCTGGTTCACCTCTTATCGCTGGATTTTCCCATTAAGGATCTTGGGAAGTTGAGCTATTTTCTTGGTCTTGAAGTGTCCTACGATTCAGGGGGACTAATCCTAACCCAGCGCAAATATGCGTTAGATCTTTTGCATCGATCAGCCATGGAGAACTCGAAGCCCACTTCTACACTGCTTTCTGTCACGGAAAAATTGTCCAAACATTCCGGTCAGCTTTTAAGTGAGGAGGATACCTCCAAATATCGAAGCATTGTTGGGGGGTTTGCAGTATCTCACCCTCACACGCCCAGACATTTCTTTCGCAGTGAACAAAGTCTGCCAGTACTTATCTAAACCGACTCACGTACATTGGGAGGCCGTGAAACGAATTCTGCGTTATGTTAAAAGCAGCACCAATACTGGCTTAAAGTTTCGTCGATCATCTCTCACACGCCTTAGTATCTTCACTGATGCAGACTGGGCTGGCTGCCCAGATGATCGTCGTTCAACCAGTGGCTTTGCTGTCTTTCTCGGTCCAAATCTAGTATCATGGAGTGCCAAGAAGCAGTCAACCGTATCCAGGTCCAGCACAGAAGCAGAGTACAAAGCATTAGCAAATGGAACAGCAGAGGCTATATGGTGTAAATCAATTCTGAAGGAGTTGGGTATTCAACAAAAGCAACCACCAATTCTGTGGTGCGACAACTTGGGAGCCACATACTTGACAGCAAATCCCATCTTTCATGCGCGCACGAAACATATCGAAATAGACTTCCACTTCGTTCGAGAAATGGTTGCTCAGGGAGCCCTTGATGTTCGCTTCATCTCCACTAAAGATCAGCTAGCTGACGTGCTCACAAAACCAGCAACCCGCCAGATGCTTCTTCGATTCAGTAACAATCTGAACCTAGTCAGCTGCGGCTGAGATTGAGGTGGCATATTGGATGGTCAAACATACAATGAACTCAGGTCATATTTAGGTTGCCTAATGTTAGCAAGCAATCCTATAATAGTATATAATTTATTCTTGGAATATTAATAGGTGTCACCTGTAACATGTATATAAACAAATCACGTAAATGTATTCCACACCATTAATAAAATATTCATCTCTCTTATTCTAATTATACCCACGTCAAATTTTGAACAAAATGATAGAGGACACTTCCAACTTTGGCCAAGACCGCACAATACGTCATTAACAAAACTATTGACATGAGACTCCGTCACTTTCCACCCCAAAGCACTGCTGCCCCTCTGCTACCAACTATGGCCAGCGAGTCAACAACCCCCGATTCTCCGGGCCCAGATGACCCGACGTGCTCCTTCCTTCAAGCACACCACCGCCGCCCCCAAGCACTTGTTCATCTTCTACTACTAAGACCATAACAAACTCCTCCACGCCTTCAATACTTAGGAAGCACAGAAACGACAGTCACACAGAATTGTCGTTTTCGAAAAGCGGCCGGAAGAGGCGGTTTAGTATTTATTTGCAATTTAACATAATTTATATATTTAAAAAATTAAAATAAATCCTAACTTTTTATTTTTTTTCATTCTTAAAAACATTACTCTCTTATTTCAATTAAGGTCTTTTAAAATATTTTCAATAATTATAAATTATATACAAATATAATTTATGTCAACGATTCCTCCATCACTTTTTCTAATTTTTTACTTTAGCTCTTCCACACTGCGTGTCGTTTCTCTATCCGTGCTACCTAGTTAAATAGCCACCCACGAGAGAGAGCTTGCTCGAGAGTTGAACGGTGGCCGATGTCCTTATGGTGCTCTTTTTGTGGAACTGTCTCTCTCTCCGTCTTTTTGGCACGAAGAAGCTGTCCACTGCCCACCACCTAATCCCAATAAATGAAGTAGGAAGGATAAATGTTCAACAAGAGACAACGATTTAAAATCAAATCAGTCGAAAGCGTTGCCGTCAGCAACACCGACGACGAAAAGATTCGCTTGTAGGATTTCGCACCGGTCGACCTCGGCCGGCTCAACGATGGCGGTGGAACCCTAAACCTTCAGAGAGCAAGATTCTGGCGGCGATTCGAACCAACCGGAGGCGAACGAAGTTCGAGCCGGTAGTTGAAGGCGTGCTGGTCGTCTGGGCGCCGCTCCTCGAAGGTCGGTTGAAATTCGAATGCGGAGGGAGCCGTTAGAAAAATGACGATCAAGGCCGCGAGCGATACGTGGGGTTAAAGAACTGATGCCATGCTGCCACGTGGAGATCAACGATAGGCTTTCCGCGGGATTCGACAGTGGGCCGATATTAATGGGCCTCAACTCAATATGGGCTACGCTTCTCGCTGTGGCTTTTAGCGATCTGTTTGGTCGTTTTTTTGCTGATCTCTTTTTTACTTTTTAATTTAAACTATCCAAGAATGACTATAACAGTGATCCAAACGTGGCGTAATTCTCGTGCTGACAACTCAGAGGTATTGGACATCATTAAATTCGCATAGAATAATTTTTAAAAATTTAACAATCGTTAATAATTGTGGAGAGGCAGAAACACGTGATGGGGCCCGGTTCACAAATCCCGAACCGTTAAATTCCAACCGCGAATAAAACTCGAATCAATTTTGTAAAAAATTAAAATATAATGATTTATTATTTTCCTCTTTGATGTGAGATTTTTTTGTCATTTCCTTAATAGATACGAAATCTGTCCAATCTACCCCTGTGGATGATTGATTTAGTTTTATTTGCATGTTGGTCCAGTAACTTTTAGCTATTACAACTTGACCCTAAAACATTGTTATTAATTAAATTATTTAGAACACGGGGGATGAATTAAGTGGATTTTGGAACTTTGAGGGCTGGAATAAAAATATGATGGGTGGTGGTACAATCGTAATATTGTGAAAATCGAGTGGCTATAAGAAAGCAGAATATCTCGATAGATTCATCTCCACATGATTCGTAGATGACGACGAGGGGCTGAAGCAGAAGTTTGGAGTCCTTCACGTCTACTTCGCTTCAACACCAGTGAACCTGAGAGAACGAGTTCGCTACAATGGCGGCGATCGGAGGTATCAGGACGCTGACGTCGTGTAATGATAGGAACGCTAAGGCTTCGTCGAAGAGTTCCGGCGCTGATCGGAGGAAGCTGTTGTCGTTCTCGTCGTCCGCGCTTGCCGGAGATAGGATCCGGAGTAGGGCGGTGGAGATGGACAGGAGGTTTGGAGGACGGAGTGGGAGAGTTTCGAGGATTGTTTCGCCCAAGGCTGTTTCGGATTCGAGCAATTCGCAGACGTGTCTTGATCCTGATGCTAGCAGAGTGAGTGGTTTTGAATGTTTCAATGCGTTTTAGGTCGGATTGGAGTTTGCGTTTCTATTTTGTTTCTTTGTGATTGGACTTGATCGTGAACTCAATCTTGTTGAGATTTCGGAAAATGGAATTGTCACCTTGAGACCTGTCTAGAACTGAGTTGTTGGAAAATGGAGTTTTTGGTTGTTTTGGGACGCATTTACTGAATCTAATTAGGAAACAATCAGATTAGGGATCTGCATGGATATCTAGTTAGGTTTTGATAAGTTTCCTTGTCTGGCTCGATGTTTTACTTTTTATGAAGTTGGGAGATTCATGGGTTTTGATGGCCTGAATAGGAATGAAATTATGTGATGATAACTAGTTAATGTAATCCAGTAATTGCGTATGTAATTGGAAAAGCTGCAAGGCTGTGGATTCTCTTTACATGATACTTAACTGAAGTGCTCTGTTTCTTGTGCAAAGCCATGAAGTTATGGAACTATACTAACCTATGTGAGTGTTTTGCAGAGTGTCCTTGGCATTATACTTGGAGGTGGAGCGGGTACCAGGCTATACCCACTTACAAAGAAGAGAGCGAAGCCTGCTGTTCCTCTAGGAGCAAACTACAGGCTCATTGATATCCCCGTGAGCAACTGCTTGAACAGCAATGTTTCTAAGATCTATGTCCTCACACAATTCAATTCTGCTTCGCTCAATCGCCATCTATCCCGGGCATATGCAAGTAACATGGGTGGTTACAAGAATGAAGGGTTTGTGGAAGTCCTTGCTGCCCAACAAAGTCCAGAGAATCCTAATTGGTTCCAGGTATTCGCTAGATATGTTCCTTTAAAAGCTACCTTGTGAGTAAAAGTTATGGTTGTTTCTGTCATTTCTATATCCATGCTGTTGGTGTGGCTGCATGAATTTCCAAGTGATTTATTGTATTTGTTAATGTTGTGTAGGGTACTGCTGATGCTGTGAGGCAGTACTTGTGGTTGTTTGAGGAGCACAATGTTCTCGAGTTCCTTGTTCTGGCCGGTGATCATTTGTACCGTATGGACTATGAGAAATTTATCCAAGCTCATAGAGAGACTGATGCAGATATCACTGTTGCTGCACTCCCAATGGATGAAAAACGTGCAACTGCATTTGGTTTGATGAAGATTGATGAAGAAGGGAGGATCACTGAATTTTCAGAAAAACCGAAGGGAGAACAACTGAAAGCAATGAAGGTGCCACGTACTTCGTTTGCATCTTTGCTGCTTTTGTATTATTAAGCATGTCAACTGAAAGATTTTCATTGTAGGTTGATACAACCATCCTAGGTCTTGATGATGAAAGAGCAAAAGAGATGCCATACATTGCCAGTATGGGAATTTATGTTGTCAGTAAGGATGTCATGCTGAGCTTGTTAAGAGATAAATTTCCTGGAGCCAATGACTTTGGAAGTGAAGTTATTCCTGGTGCAACATCAATTGGAATGAGAGTAAGTGCCACCCCTTACACCATACCCCACACCTACTTCATCTTAAATAATTGGTTTGGATCTTCATTATTTTCATTTCTGTAGCAATAAAAATACCAAGAAAACATTTGTCGGAAGCAGAGCATGTGTTCATTGACAGAGGCAGTTTGAAATCAACTTTATACTTATCCTACTACATTGTTATCTGTAGAATTCTGACGATATTTTTCGTTTATTTTCTCTAAGGTTCAAGCTTACTTATATGATGGCTACTGGGAGGATATTGGTACAATTGAGGCCTTTTACAATGCCAACTTGGGTATTACTAAGAAGCCAGTGCCAGATTTCAGGTGGTGTTGCATATCATTTGATATTTCTGTTTTGAATTCTGTAGTAAGATGCTGTTAAGGACTGCTTTTTCTGTGCCAGTAATCTAAAACCCTTCTGCAAAACCCTTGTTTAAAATGCAGTTTCTATGACCGTTCCTCTCCCATATATACCCAGCCGCGGTATTTGCCTCCTTCCAAAATGCTTGATGCTGATATCACTGACAGTGTCATTGGCGAGGGTTGTGTGATCAAGGTATTTTCTGGTGATCCAAGATAGACTCTGTTTTTGCTTGATTTTGATTAGTTCTTTGCAACATTTGTTCAAGATGTTGACCATGGCTCATAAAATCAACTCTTTGACAATGCTCACATCCTTTTGTCTTCTAGAACTGTAAAATTCACCATTCAGTGGTTGGCCTGCGATCCTGCATATCAGAGGGCGCAATCATAGAAGACACATTGTTGATGGGAGCAGATTATTATGAGGTAGAAACTCAAATAATTTTTGATAGTTTGCTCACATTGTTTGTGAAGACCTTTCCTTAGGCAAGACACAATCTAATCCGCACCATTGCAATATCTATCATTTTTTTGTTTCAGACTGATGCTGATAGAAGATTCTTGGCGGCCAAAGGCAGCGTACCAATTGGGATTGGAAAAAACTCGCACATAAAGAGAGCGATCATTGATAAGAATGCTCGCATTGGAGACAATGTGAAGGTTTACCACTTGAACTAGCTCAGATAACTTATTTTCTTCACTACATTTTTCTTTTAAGGTGCAAGGATCAACATTCTTGTTTGTTCCAGATCATTAATAGCAACAACGTGCAAGAAGCAGCAAGAGAAACTGATGGATATTTCATCAAGAGCGGGATTGTTACTGTTATCAAGGATGCTCTTATTCCCAGTGGCACTGTCATTTAAGATCAACCCATCCGGATCAAGATCATAAAAATATGTCAAAATGATGTCACATGCACTGTTTTTTCATTTGCCAAGCTTCCCTGGTATTAAGGATACTATGATGTACCTAGAAGGAACACTTAAAAAGCATTTCCCCATATAGAGTCTATTTTTGCTAACAGTGTCAGCATCCCCAGACTTGACGACTTGTTAGTAAGCTTCCTTAATAATAAGGGACGCTTCGCTAGCATTCCAAGCTGTGACATATACTCTGTTGAAAGTAAAATCAATATGAAAAATACCACCCTAAAACTCATTCCATTCTTACAACTGGCAAAGGCCACAAAATTAAGTGACGTCAACATCAGCTACTGCCATTCACTTCTTCAAACTGGCTGAGCCCAAAAAATTGCGGGGACATAGAGATCAGTAATGCCATTCCATTCTTAAAATGGCTAGGTCCAAAAAAAATTGCAGCGACATAGAGACCAGTACTGCCATCCCATTCTCAAAATTGGCTAAGCCAGATATAAGGGTCAAAATAATTACTGGGAGATTTCCGGCATATGGCAATTGCGAGCTAGACAGTGGAGCCACCTCTAAACCTTTTCTTCTCTTTCATCCTGCAATCAAACATAAAAATATAACTTCCAGGCCATGGTGTACCGGGCATCCTAGCAATTGTCAATACTAATAAACAGGATATAAGTAAGCTGGTTGAAAGCTGATTACAAGAATAAAACAAATGCAGTGCAATTAAGGCAGCAAGTTGATCATAAGGGAATGTAACAAATGATATTACCAAGTTCTTGAAAAGAATTACATATTTATTGGAAAGTAAGGCGAAATTGCTCCCCATTCGTGTACATTAAATGATTAACACTGACAAATTGCACACATTTGATGTTAGGAAATATATAAATAAAAGGTAAGAACACTCAAACATACCCGAGAGGACATGTAACCTCAGTTCAATTTTTTTTTAACTCTATTGCAAGTTTCTCCATTTATTTTAGAGGTCACCAGCATTGGGTGAGTGATCGAACACTCTATTCTCCAAAATGATGCCAGAAGCATTTTCTTGTTTGGTAGATCAATGGGAACTCAAAAACTAAGATTTCAGGTAAAGCACCGCACCAGTTGATTTTCAGGTAACATTATTTGTCCATGAATACACTTGAATTTCACCATTGAGAATAGATGTTTGTGCCAGTTAAATTTTTACCTTCAGAACTTCAACCTCTTCATCAGTGCAGTCGATTCTACACCTTGCATTAGGCGATGTCGCACATTTGCTGAATATGAGAAAGCAAGCACAAGTAACTATATTATTCAATGCACACAAGAAAATGGTATTTAAACAATCTAACTCACCATTCCAAAGGATCCGTGCGCATTTCCTCACTATCTAAGTTCTCTTTCTTTTCACTATCAAGAGAAGTGCTCGGGTGCACTATATGGTCCATTATTTTTCGACAATTACCATCAGAATCGGCTTCCCCCAGGAACAACACAGTATTATGCTCGGTTACACATTTCCCTTCAACACAATTATCCGGCGAACCCATCATCTTACACATCACTAAATCTTCTTTCTCCTGTGATTTACCTGCTTGAGCAAGATGGCAAACCTCTCCCACGGTGGTCAAAGGACTTGGCTGTTCCTGATCCTCAAATTCTAGCTCCTGATCATCCTCTTCTGATGCATTACCGAACTTCAACAAAGCCTGTCTGGCCACTGAAACAAGCTTTTTTGGTTCTAACTCAATCACAACTTGCTCAAATGAACATGCAGGACAGTGAAAACTCCCAGCAGAATCAAACTTACCCCAACATCGATCATGATCCACATACCAGGTATCATTCTCATGACAACCCAACAAAAACTCATCTTCGCTACATTCTACATCTGTTGCTTTTTCCATGAAATCTTCTACCTCAGAAGCTTGACCATGCAAATGGAAAGACAATACTTCTCCCTCACTGCTTATAAAGCCTAGCACAACACTCCTATAATCCTCCATCTCTGGACTACCCTGAAAGCAAGCATTCACTAATAACTTAGCAGTAGAGCAATGTATTTTACTCTGAAGCATATCAGCACCACAAAAAGCATAAACTTCCACCCATACAATCTAAACAACTAAATCTCTATGAAGCTCATTACTGCAAATCAATCCCTACAACCATTTCAAACTCTGAACATTTTTAAACTACACATTACAAACCTGATTCGACGTAGTTTCACTTCTCCAGGACCTCTTAGCACAGAAATCACAACTCGAAGTAAACCCTAGAACACCCAAACCCTCATCTACCTCTCTCTCTCTTTCAAAATCTACGACCCGCTGATGCTCAGGACATCTACTTAAGAACGGCGCCGTTTAATGGATACTTAACACGCTGTCGTTTCACGATGCAGGAGCCACGAAGATGTATGTGGATTTTACATGGCGTGCAGTCAATACAATCATAATAAAATCGTACAATTTTATTATGAGATGAATAAATTTTACCTTTAGAAATTAAAACCCTCTTCCTATTATTCGTATCTCATCCGTGCCATTAAATCGAATACAATCAAAATAAAATCGTATAATTTTGTCATCAGATGAATAAGTTTTACCCTAATAACAATTTAGAACTTAAAACCCTCTTCCTATTTTTTTAATGGCACGTTTTCGAAACTTTGTTTTCCATCTGCCATATTTCTTGAAGTTTATTTCTAAAATACTACAATTTTGACAACACGTTACTTCCAGTAGTGGTTTGTGGATAATTTTAATTTTCGTAGAACATCATTGACATGACGCTGATGTATCAAGTCTTCCGACAAACCACTATTTGAGTGGCTTTGCAGAATTCGGACTTCTCAGTAGTGGTTTGTGGGAAAAATGACACGGCAGCGCTGAATGAGGAACAAACCGTTACTGGAAATAGCTATTTATCAAAACTATAACATTAAAATAAATTTAAAAAAAAATAAGAGATGGGAAATAGAGTTTCACGTGTCATTAAAAAAAAATTCTTCATTTCCCATGAAGCAAAACATATCGCATTATCACTTAGTGTTATCTTCGTGTCAACGAATTTAGATGTATTAAAGCAAACCATATTCTTGATATAATAATTTATTTAAATTTTTTAGAAATATCAAAAGCTATTTTGATTTCGTAGCTAACGAAACTACGTCTCATTACAATCCATTGTATGTTGGCATGTGGACGAGGCGGCGACAAGAACGGTGGTCGAATCGATGCGGTAAGAATCAGTCATCGTTTTCAGTTTTCATGTTTTTCTAACCGTCTGCGTTTATTGCGATATTGCTCTTTATTATCGGGCACCAAATCGTCTTCGGCGTTTCATTTTCCCATTCAGAGGTCGTTGTCTCTGGGACACATTGCGGAAATTGCGTCGGATTTCATAATTTTGTTTTCTGGGGTTGATTCGCACTCATATTTGATACAGAAAGGAGAAGACTTTTCTTGTGATTGTGATAGGCGAGATCTTGGCAATGCTGGGATGGGGTATAATTAGAGTTGAAATCTGTGGATGACTGGTGAATCCGCGTTGAACGTCTGCTGATCTTTGGTCCCGTAGCTTCTCTGGGCTGCTGGAAAGATGAGCCCATTGGACGGCGTGGATTCTCACGTTGAAGCAAGTTTTTGTTTTTCCCCCAGTTTTTCAATTGATGTTGGTTTTGCTTCATCAGGAAGATATTGTTGGGCTCTTTAGGGTTCATTCAATTATGTAGTTCAGTGACTTGTTCTGAGGAGTTGTTGTTTTTGTGGTGGTGGCGCAGATGGAGTCATTAGAGGGGAAATTCGAGGAATATGACTTGGATTCCGGCAAGGGCGCGGCTGACAATACTTTAAATGGATCCACAGCTGCCAGTTGTTTGAAAGACAGTAGCTTTGAAAGTGTGCCTAGTAATGGGGTTATGAAGAGCATAAAGATTGTCATTTTTTCGGCGAAAATTAACTTGCTTATTCCTTTTGGGCCTGTGGCTATTCTGGTTAAAGCTTTTAGTGGAAATCATGTAAACTCCTTCAAATTTTGGTCTTTATGATATGATACAGTTTGACATACACCGATACGTCAACGACATTAGCTTAATTTTTATTGGATTCCAGGGTTGGGTTTTCTTTCTTAGTCTAGTGGGCATCATTCCATTGGCGGAGCGTCTTGGTTTTGCGACGGAGTAAGAATTTTGAATCTTTATTAGATTTTAAGTTGGGTTTTAGCCAAAACAGGTGTCTCGTCCGTTCTGGTTCTAATCTAATGTAATTGTTCTGTGAATTTTCTTGTAGGCAGCTAGCCTTTTTTACGGGGCCAACAGGTGATTCTCTTTGCCTCGCCATTCTGTCTATGTACTTTACATGACTGTTTATATTTGTTGTGGTTCTTCTGTTACTGTATATCGGAAAATAAACTGGATTTTATGCGAGTTCTTGCATTTTCTAAACTCAGTGGCATGCGCTATTTCCAGCTGGAGGCCTTCTAAATGCCACTTTTGGAAATGCGACAGAGCTCATCATCTCAATATACGCATTAAAAACTGGAATGATGCGGGTTGTTCAACAGTCTCTATTGGGATCTATTCTATCAAACATGTTACTTGTGTTGGGATGTGCATTTTTCGCCGGTGGATTGGTTCATTCCCACAAGGAACAGTTGTTTAATAAGGTAAACTTATTTATCCCGTTAGGTTAGATAGAATTCTATTCACCGCCACGAATATTGATTACTAAGTGTTTTTGCTGACCTTTTTGCCAGGCAGCTGCTGGAGTTAATTCTGGCTTGCTACTTATGGCTGTCATGGGCCTACTCTTTCCGACTGTTCTTCATTTCACACACACTGAGTTGCATTATGGGACATCTGAACTTGCCCTCTCGAGGTTTAGTAGCTGTGTGATGCTTATTGCCTACGCTGCGTATCTGTTTTTCCAGTTAAAGAGCCAGAAAGATCTCTATGACCCAATTGAGGTTTGTGTACGTGATATCCTGTCCTCTTTCATGTGTCAATGTTATTTCTGTTTTCCGACCATTTCCATCTTTTTACATTTAGGGGGAGACGTCCAATGGAAGTAGCGGTGGAGACGATGATGAAATTCCTGAGATTTCAAAATGGGAGTCAATAGTATGGTTAGCTGTTTTAACCATCTGCATATCGGTTCTATCAGAGTACCTAGTCGATGCCATAGAGGTAATTTGTTGCGCGCCCTGCAACGCCTTAGGCTCCTCTATTTCTTCTTTCTTTGTCCAATAGCTGAAACACTTCCTATCTCAGGGTGCTTCTGTTGCAATGAACATTCCAATTGCGTTTATCAGTGTCATTTTGCTCCCGATTGTTGGGAATGCTGCCGAGCATGCCAGTGCCGTCATGTTTGCTATGAAAGACAAGCTTGTTAGTATTTTTTTTCCCCTTATGACGTGTTTTCTACTATATATAATTTATTGCCTTTTGGTCACAAGTATTGTAAATCCACGTGTCTAGGACATTTCTCTGGGAGTGGCAATCGGCTCATCGACACAGATTTCTATGTTTGGGGTATCCACGGAATCCAACTTAAAATCTGTTCATATGCAGAGAAATTCAACTTTTGATTCTCCTTGATTCTTTACTGATTTCATGTTTGGCTTTGTGCCTGCAGATTCCATTCTGTGTTGTTGTTGGCTGGATAATGGGTCAACCATTGGACTTAAACTTTCAGCTTTTTGAGACAGCTACAATTTTCATGACTGTTCTCGTAGTAGCCTTTATGTTACAGGTTTGTTCACATATCCCCGGAACAGACTCTTTTTTTGACATGCTAAAACGAAGGGGACAAGTTCTCATTTTGGCTATTACTCATTCTTTGCGCTCATTTTGAATTATGGCTGCAGGACGGAACTTCTAACTACTTCAAGGGATTCATGCTCGTCCTCTGTTACATAATAGTTGCAGCAAGTTTCTTTGTCCATGTCGATCCAAAATCTATCGGTAAGTATCCAATCTACGTCTCAGCAGCTAATCCAATCCACTCTCGGTATCAGTTCTACCATGCTCTTAATAGTCCCTTATTATAAAACCCTCCTTGTTCATGGTGAAAATCTTACCAATTTTTATTTTATGATATTTTCTTTACAGAGGACAAGCCGCATAATACTTAGGGTTCAGTTGACGATAAGCTTCTTATTCAAATTCTGGCCTGGGCTCCAGAGTTTAATTTAATTAGCTGGCACTCCCGATGGTCCGCTGACAAAATCCAACTAAGCGAGGATCGCACTACTTTAAAGACGTCGGAGGTATTCATGTGTCATCTCGTAACGAATTGGTTAGAGATCATCTTAACTGTTGCTGAAGTCGGGGACATCAAGAGGTTGCATTAGCATTAGAATTTTTTAAAATCCTCTAAGTTTAGAGAGAGAAAAATGCAATCTTTGGTAGTTGTGGTTATTTTAGTGTTGAGATTTTGTACATCTCTAAACTTGACTCTGGATTCGGTTTTGCGGGATTTCTGTTAGGTGTCAAAATACAGAAACTCCAACAATAAGGTTTACTCGGCAATGGAGTTAAGGAGTCCAGGCAGCTTCACCTGTTTTTATAGGTGTTGATCCTTGACCATATTCCTAAGATTTTATTGAATGTTTATGTTATTATTTCTTTAGAATAAACCGATTCCTCTCTTATTTACTTCGCAGTACTTTTTACATTGTAAAGGTTTTTGATGGCAATATGAATTATGTGAAAGGTAAAAAAGAAGGTCATTCTTGTCCGAGAAAAAAAAGCTTTAGAGCTATGTCGGGCCAGTGGCCTTCGGTTATTGAAATGGCGACTAAGGCCTGTATTGCATGTATCAAATTTCTGAAGATAAATTGCAGCCAAAATCCCTTAAATGCGTGATGTTGGAACACCTGAAGAAGTAATGGGTTACAAATTACTTGTCTGAGTCTTGAAATTACAAAGTTAATTTATTTAGTGAAATTTAAATTTTTAAAAATAGATTAATATGGGGGAACCGAAAACTGGACCAGAATTATTTT
Organism: Umbilicus rupestris; assembly: GCA_963678935.1. Classification (NCBI taxonomy): domain Eukaryota; kingdom Viridiplantae; phylum Streptophyta; class Magnoliopsida; order Saxifragales; family Crassulaceae; genus Umbilicus; species Umbilicus rupestris. The sequence continues at coordinate 10,604,535 of OY787621.1, forward strand.
GGCAGATGCGGTTCGATTTGGTTCTGGGTAAAATTCAGATCCGTACCGAAAAAAGAACACCATTTAATATAAAAAAAAAGTCATGCTTATCTCTCCTAATCCCAAATCGAATTCCCAAACCCTAAAATCCACTCCTCGTTTCCTTCGCTGTCCCTCCTACACTCAATAGTGTCCTCAATTAGTTACATCGGTGTCGACCGCGCTAGCTATTTCATTGAATCCATCCATTGGTTCGTCCGAAGACCACAATTTGAAGTTTAATGCGCCGACGTGAATGACATGGTTAGTGCTGGTAGAGCAGCAGTTGTTTTTATATTCCTGGGATGTATTTGATCCCGTTTTGTCCTGTATTTTTCATGCGTACCATTTAATTTTGAGGGAAAAGCAAATTCGACCGTGTGGTTGTAAATATTCGCGAGTGGGTGTTTGATTTATTTTGCTTTTGTTGCGAGTTTTGTTATGGTGTTATTTGTATGAACAGATTTCTGCATAAAATTATTCCAATTGATGCCATTAAAAATACTTTAGAAGCATGGCATGCTCTTTTATACCTTACTATTTGTTTGGTGATTTTTTGGGACTTTGTGATGGCAGACTGAGTGTTTTCTTTTATTTATTTAGACTAGTCGAGGAGGAGATAGATATAGATCGAGGAGGGATGACAGTAAAAGTCAGAGGGTCAATGCGCCTCCATCTAGACATCTATGGGTTGGAAATCTGTCACTTAATATTGATGAAGAAACTTTGGCTGATCAGTTTTACAATTTTGGGGAACTTGAAAGTGTGGCATTTCAATCTGGGCGTGCTTATGCGTTTATCAATTTCAAGAGGGAAGAAGAAGCCATTGCTGCCATGAGAGCGCTCCAAGGGTATCCCTTAGGGGGCATGGCCCTTAAAATTGAGTTCACAAAGGCGGTTAGTCTTGATCAATATTTCCATTTAAAAACATTTATACTATCTTCTCTCTGTTTACATGTATACTTCAATTCCCACATCTGACTTTTCTATTCTGAGACTGGCCACCAGGTTTAATCTGAAACAAACAAAAAATAACTAAGAAAAAGATATGAACAAAAACTGTCTCCACATGACATGGCCACCCATTTTTGCAGTGTAAGCTTTTCTTGTTTAACTGAAAGCATAATTAAGAACTGGAAGGCATTATACGTGTCTTACTTTTATTCAGTGCTATGATGCACATAAAACTTGCTTATACAGAATAATTAACATCTAATTTGACGCCACTTCACTATTTAGTCATCGTAAAGATTTAGATCATAACATTGCAGCTTGCAAATGGTAGTTTTATTGAAAAGTAGGTATCTGGCACAATATTCTCTCTCATTTGGTAGCACCGAGTAACAATTTGCAGATGGAAACATGCATCTTTTTTCTCTATCTGTTTAAGTAACAAATAAAAGCCTTCGTTGAATCAAGTTTGCAACATCATTTTCATTGTTTCAAGTTCTTTCAAGAGCCACATCCATGGACAATCATTGAGAGACTAATACGGAAGGACTATATATGGTGATCAACATTATGATGATCCATTAAGATATCACCTGGTTGCCCAGTTCTGTTTGTCTTTAATAATCATGAGATATAGTTAAGGGAACTTGCTCTGTTGTTTGGTTATGGAGAATTCTATAGCAACCTGTCTGTAGCTAATAAGGTCTAAGGCTAGTTTTTCATCCATCACCATATAAAAGCAAAATTACATTTGGGACGTAGTTTATGACTGGGTTGTCGCACTTTTATCCCTTTTGCCTCATAAAACAGGTCAGGTTATTAATTTTATAGGATGATTGTTGAGTAGGGGTGTTCATAGGGTATACAATATAAGTTCCTCCCAATCAGTGGGAAAAAACCACACAACATGCCCAGTACAATCTTGCAGTCAACCATCAATTAGCATTTTAAAAGCGTGAGGTTCTCACAGATTGGATATTCATAACATCAAACACACCACTTACAAATGCAAGATCAACATGCCTTAAGTAATCATCAGAGGATTTCATCATGCGTAATGTATCTCCAAACAAATAAGATTCTGGACGAGCATCAACATTGATATTTGCAATATTTCATTATTTGCGATAATAAATCAATGTTAAACCCTCTGATGCTATATTAGCAGTGGCATGCCTCCTCTCACTGGCCTAGATATTCTATTTTCCTGGCTTCCTTATATATAATTTCTTCGTTTGCTGATTTCTGCATACATCCTAATCTTCGTTAAATGCTAAACTGCTCAAATCCTGCCAATTTTCAATAGCTAATTTACCGTAATTTTCTGAATTATAAATGTAATCTTAAACTCCAAACAAAAGAGCAGAGAAACCAACTTTGTTTTTTTTAACCACGTTGGAAGTTGTACATGGGCTTATGATGCAAGCGGCGAGTAATGCTACACCTTCACTGATGGGCTGACATAGTGGAATAAGGTGTATGTAGATTATCCATGTTATATTGGGAACCGGTAGTTATGTGTCCGGTAGCTGGGCACCATAAGTAAGACATAAAACCTGATTTTTCGTAGCTATACATATAGGAAAATCTTAGGCATACTCCACTGTTTTGAATTGTGCATAATGCACCATTGATCTGAAACCGATAGCATATTTCCCTCTTAGGACCGCTATTGCATATAAACTTATGCAACCTTCTGTTCGAGTTCGCATGGACCTGTGCCATTTGACAAAACCCACTGGTACGGGGATTATTGTGCTTTGCTATTGCCTCTGTTTAACAGGAATTATGATGTCCACTTTAGTCCAGATGTCCTCTTTTTTCATTAATTGGAAACTGATAACTTGGCGGGATTGCTTTTAAATACATATTTTAGTTTTTGCACATAAATGCTTATGCTCTTCATTTGTCATATGTTTGGTTTCAGGTTAGAACCCTTCACAGTCTTAGTGAATGACTGCCAGCTTCGGTCGTAGTTTTCTTGGATAGTCTTGAGTTTAATAGCATTTATCTGTTTGAGTTTGGTTTAGCCTATTGGATATTTTAGCAGCTTTTGTTTGCAATTACCATGGCCATTTGTTCACCCTTCTTTTCTTTTGTTGAAATCTATATTTGTTACTAGATAGTAGTGTAATTCAACTGCCGGGTAATACGTAATATAAGGGTACTATATGTAGGATAGTTTGTATTAGCTGCAGAAATCAGTGATAAAAGATTTTCATCTTTGATTTTTCATTTTTTTTATTCTTTGGTGTAGTGTTGATCATTATTGGGATTGATTTGGGTGAATGTTGCAAGTATGGCATGGAAAATGCCTCGTGCCTTGTTTTTTGGCATGTCTTTCCCTTTTCTCGTTTTACCCGCTGTCTGGTTCTAATATTCTGTGCCCTGCATTTGCTTGGTTTGTTATAGCTAGCTATTTGACGCTACATTAATACCCTCTGGGGTGTGCTGAAATTATAAATTTCCTGAATGGGCTTTTCATAAACAGGACAAATCCTCTACATCATCCCGTGGTCAAGATTATTCACAACATCGAGACGATCAACTATTCGTAAGGAGTTCTCGATCCCCTGATATCATTGAGCCAAATTATTCAGATAAATCAAGGATTAATGAAAAAGATGATGAACCTTGTGAGGTACTCTGGATTGGATTTCCTGCCTCGTTTAGAGTTGATGAAACGATCCTGAGAAAAGCTTTTGCACCTTTTGGTGAAATTGAAAAGATCACTGCTGTTCCTGGTCGCAGTTTTGCCTTTGTTCAATTTAGGGATATCTTTTCAGCTTGCCGGGCAAAGGAAACTCTTCGCGGAAAATTATTTGGCAACCCTCGTGTTCACATATGCTTTTCCAAGAGTTCTAGTGGCTCCCGTCATGGTGGAAAGAGCTCATTTCATGTCCCTCCCTCTCTCGCAACACATTTCAAGTTCAGCGTTCCTTCTAGATTTCCAGTAAACCATGATGAAAGGAACTTTCCAGGCCTACTTGGGGATCCAAGCATGAGATCTCTGAGTTTTTTACCAAATGGGGAGGATGAACAACCAGATGCTTTTGGTTATAGTAGAGATGCCGCATTCTGGACAACTGGAAACAGTACACTTGAAAAGAGGAAATTCTCTGAAATGGAATCTGACTTGCGTTTTGCAGAAGATAGATATGAGCGTCAAAGAAGTCCTATCATGGAGAGGGATCCACAGTTCCCGAAATATTCTCCGCAGCGAGTTTCTAGAAGAAGTCCTTTGTATGAAGAACCTTGGGATGTACCCGAAGATAAGTTTTCTTTTCATAGTACAAAGAAATTCGAAACTGGTACCTTTACTTCTGAAAAAGAACTTCCAGAATATTCTCTTTCAGGTTTCGATTATGGTAAACCAGTTGGCTCAAGGGTATTCCCTGATCAATCTCACAGTCTCCCCATCGATAAATCTTCTGAACCGCCTGGATCTTATGGGTACAGAGAGAATGCTGACCGCAACTTTAATATGAACCCTCATCATCAAGAAAGAAGGAATAACTTATTTTATGACAGTTTTCAATCAGTCTCTGGTAATTCACCTCCAAATCCATTGGGGAAGAACGCATTTGTTCCTGAGCCCCGCACAGTTTCAAAAAAGGAGTGGCAATGGGAGGGAACAATAGCAAAGAGTGGTAATCCTGTTTGTCGTGCTCGCTGCTTTCCTGTTGGGAAGGTCATGGATAAATCTCTGTAAGTTTCTTATGCTATTCATTACTGCTTATACTGCCATTCTTAGTGCCTTCTAAAGTTATGGTTTTCTGTTTTCAAAATATTTCTGTGATATATATTCTTGGTTTGGAAGAAACTTGCTACACTTTGTAGCTGTTGCACTATATTTTGTATTTCAGATTCTATTTGGAGCTGTTTCTGACATATTGGATCGTGCACTTAAATGGAATTTATTGGTTGACAGTCCTGAGAAATTTTCTATCGCCTTAAAACATTACATATTGATTAGCGTTGACTAAATTATATATGATATGTTACTCACTAGTCATATTTTTTTACGTAGTCTGCTAGGCTTGATTCTCAATTCATATATTTTTTTTTGTAACTATTCTTTCTTGCCGACTGATATTTAAGTATATTTCAGGCCCAGCATTTTGGACTGCACGGCTAGAACTGGACTAGAAATGCTTGCTAAGCATTTTTACTCTGCAGCTGAATCATGGGTCGTGTTTTTTGCCCCTCAAAGTGACGCTGATATAGGATTATATGATGAATTCATGCACTATTTGGAGGAAAAGCAAAGAGCTGCAGTGGCTAAACTTGATGACTTGCATACTTTGTTTCTTGTACCTCCTTCAGAGTTATCGGAGAAAATTCTGAAAGTCCCAGGGAAGCTCAGTATCTCTGGCCTCATATTAAGGTTAGAGCACCCTGTTATAAATTTTGGATCAACTAATGCAAATGATAAGAATGATGCGTCTTCCATGCACTTCCCTGGAGATCCGCAAATTCAAAGGTCATTTTCTCCACGACCCTTTACTGCACCAGCATCTTTCGGATACTCAGAGGGGCATAACTCAATTTACCAAGATAACATGCCTGTGTCTGCAGCACCATTCTCCCTACCACCACCACCTTTGCAGCATCCACATTCCGCGCCCTCTTATGCATTTGGTAATAATATTAATAATAACGACTCATTTAGAGATAGCAGGTTGGAATACCCGCGTCAGGAACGCCTTTCACCGCCTCCAGGCTGGTCCGCGTCAGGTCGGCAAAGTGAACAGTTTTACAGCAATGTGACTCAGGGGCATCAGCCCATCCAACCAAATTCACAAGATTGGTCATCCAGTCACTATGGTTATGGTCAGCAAAACTCATTGTCCAGTGGCAGCAGATTCCCAGACCAGGAAAACAAGGTAAATCCACCATCATCAGTGTCATTATCTTCAATTCCACCTGAACAGCTGGCGCAGTTGGCATCTTCTTTACTCAGTAAGCAGACAGAAAGTGTCCCAAACTTGTTCCAAACAGGCTCATCCCAACAGCCAGAAAATGCTTACCAACAGTTTCAACAGCCACAGATGTCAAACCTCCAGCCGCAGCAACGCATTTCAAGCATCCCTGCAGCGCACCAAACCAGAGATCATGGAGGGAGTGAAGCCCCTACGCAATCCGGCACTACCCAAATTGAAGCAGCCGACTCTGATCCTCAAAAACGTCTGCAAGCAACCCTTCAGCTGGCTGCAGCTCTGCTTCAGCAAATCCAGCAAGGGAAGGGAAATTGATGCATTTTCGATATCTGAGGTTCATGACATGAAAGATGGCAATCTGCAACACACACATATGTGTTAAATATGGATGTGGCCCAGCAGCACTTCCAGGCAAATATTGCAAGTCATCCCTTTAAATTTTAGACTCATCAGGGTTTCAAATTCAATTCCAACGGTCAAATACTGAAAGCTCCAAACCAACCCAATAAACTAAACATGGCAAATTCAGTTCGATAACAGCAGAACAGACAGCCTCCTGGAACACGGCCTTTTTTATTTTAAGGAAGAAATAACTAACTACAGATTTGGATACGAAATTTTAAGGAACAAACAACTAACTACAGATTTGGATAGGAGATTACGACATTTCTCCGTTTTCTGAAGCAAAAGGCTATTTTGCCCACCAGGTGTTTGAGAAACTCATTGTTTCTCAACTTTCACTGGTTTTTATTCTTTTTTAAAGACGAGGACTCAAATGGAGCAATACACCTTTTGGTTAGCTCAGAATGGCATACAGATGTGTAACATCTGACAAATGTTTCCCTGTAAATTTCCTCAAAGAAACATCAGCAGATGCATGACATGGTCTTGAAATGTATATGCTGCAGCTGCTATATAGCAAACATTTAATGTTATACAAGCAAGCTTCAGCAGCCTTATTGAGTTCAATGAAAGAAAAACATATATAGCAAACAAGACGCAGCATTCTTACATATTCACGCGAGCTCTTCGTGACATGTTTTGTGACAGACAGCTCGAGCATCAGTTCATCTCTCACAAAACCGGTCACCAAAAGCTCGCGACGAGCTGCTGATAATATACACTATTAGTAAAGATTTTATGAGCAAAATACACACTAATAAACACTTGGACTACCGTCAATAACTCTGTGAAAGTATATCAACTCGGGACATTAGTGCATAACCGCATGGTTGAATCGAGCAGAATGTTGGGACTGGAGCAGTATGGAGAGTGGTGGTTCCTTGATGACGTCAATTAATGAATTGCAGCCCCCGCATGATAGCAGCTCTTGGATGGAAGCATGAAGCGATAGAATGGCAGACTGGTAAAATTAACCTCTAGTTTTGGCCCTTTTCATACCAAGACTGTCATTGAACGGGGATACTGACCCAGACATGGGGGATCCTTCATCACGAAGTATGCCATTCAGCAGTGCTAGCTCCCTTAACTGCTGCTTCTTGTACATATCCTGAGCTTCATCCTAAAAAATAATAGATTGGATGATGATGGTCCACGCTTATGAACATACAAGAGGTTCAGATACAGAGATGGGTAAACAGTCTTACTATGGGCTTGAGAAGATCTTCTAGTATTTCCTTTGCTTGCATAAGTCGAGCATCAATGATCTCAACTGGTAATTCTGCCTCAACCAGCAGGTGCAGTGGTTCATTCAGGTGCTCATAACCAGGTTTTCCTCTCATCATCTCTTCCTGCAATTATTTTTGAAAGAAAAAAAAAAAAACAAATTGGAGATATTAGCATCCATGCAAAGAAGAACTCTGCATCTTTAGCTAGCGATGAAAGTAGCTAAGGTCGTAAGACAGTCGTGCGAAGAAGATATCAAGTTACCCTGGCTGGATCTTTTATACTTCCACGTCCACGTATCAAGACTCGACACTCAGTATTTGCTTCTACTCGCTTGAGGGAATTACCCCTCGGACCAAGGAGTCGCCCAACAAAGTTAAACTGTAGTATGAGATGTGTTAAGCAGTGCTGGAGCAGGTTTGATGAATAAAATGGGAAAAAGATGGATCAAATTACAATCTTACATTTGGATATTGCTCAACAGGGATGTCCACCCTAATAGTCCTTTTCACAATTAAACCAGAAGAGGCACTTTGAGAACTCAGCCAATTATGAGCTGGGGATGATGGCTGTCTTAGTACTGACATCTGAATAATAAAAGAAAAGAAAATGGTCAGCAGAAATGACAAACGGTAACAAGCCGCATCTGCAGCAACTGTGAACCGTACTGACATGTTGCGTTGAAGTTCTCATTAATTGAAAAGCCTTGGCAAGAAGAATGTATACAAATGTTTCAGCTGCTATACAATCCATGAATAACAGTAGAGCTTACAGAATTAATGACTCCGTCATAAAAGCATGTCAGTTTGTGAACAACTAAAGACCTACAATTAGTGGCCATGTGTGTAGACTTCTAGGATATGTAACACGGTATGATGTAAGCATGTTTTCCTAAATTTACATCTTTAAACAGCTGGACATACTCCCACAGTATCATATGTATCCATATTAGTCGGCCAGTATGACATGTTACAGTCAGCAGGTCCAAATTTATTAAGACTGAATTATGTGCAACACTTTGCTGCTATCCTACTTAAAAAATAGGATTATCGACTACCTTATTTATATTTGATCACGATTAGAGTTGGAACAAAGAATTACGAGAGGATAGTAACTCATCATCATGGTATGGTCATGTATGAAATGCATTTTCATGGAAGTTACTTTGAAAAGGAAAAATTACTGCATTGGTTAGTATCCATACTTCTGACTGAAACCTTGATGCCCATCCTTCAGCTCCTCCATTAGCAAAAAGCCCTCCAGAAGCCAAAGGGGTTGGAAGTTCCCGACCACCCTGGCATATAACTGAACTATTCCCCAACATTGATGTTACACGCAATATTTCTGTTAAGAGTCATTTTAAGAAAAAGGCACGCAAATTAGCAGCTCTCAAGTACTCCAGTCTATTATACTCTCAATTCTAAGTCAGAAATTCGAGACTTCATACCCCAAATAGTCGTGTGCTAATTAGCCGCCTATCATTCATATGTCACAAGCGATAGCAAATAAGTCTATAGGTTAGTGATTATTCTTATAAACATACAGTATGCCTTTATATGATGACCAGCCGCACATCAAAGTTTAAGGACATCAAGGGACATTTGCAAGCGTCATTTAACCACAAACCATGACTGTTATACTATAAAACATAATGATTAAATTTTAATAGAAGGATAAAACACGAATACAGTATGCTTTTGATCAACGACTCTATAACCTTGATTAAAAATAATTTGTGAACATTTCTATTCCGGACAAACCTTGATTAAGCAACCGATAGCATTGCGGAAGCACTTGCATAAATGGCCCAAGTTTTTGACGCTCTGCCAGTAATTCTGATAGATACCTGGAAAGGATTAACATTGACATGATATTACCCGACAAGACTAAAGCAGCATAAGCATCCACATACAGTAAAATGAGTGCAGATTTATGCGCACCAATCAACTACTGTCAATCGACTAAAGTAAGAATTAGATATTGAATCACTAGCCCAACTCGCTCATAACACCTTTCTGATCCAAATTCCGAAATTATAAGCATGGTTCTTTATTCATTCTAGCTTCACTAATCGACGCGGAACAATATCACCAATTGTTCAACTCAACCCAACCCTGGCTTGTCATAAGGTAGTTCATTCAAGCTTCAATAATCAATGCGGACAATTTCACCGCGTGTTATTAGACATATTCTTTTTCCATCCCGAGGGTAAATAATTCTGAAATTCAATACGCATGACAGTTTCGAAACCCTCAACCCAAAATCTAACCATACAAACCGCCCCATTCCACACTCAAGAACAGGCAGCTGATTCAGTGAATCAACCAATCCCAGCTAGCCCTAGTTTCATCCAGCATTGAAGAGCACACAGAGAGAGACATGAGCCCAGATGTGGACATCGCCAGTCAAATCCACCCGATACAAAACAGCAGATAACAACAGAAGACTCAATTCTCCAGATGACACAAACAACAAAATCAGATCGGGCTTTGAACGGAAACAAAGTAAATGGATCCGACACCATATCATACTTGTCTTGCTCGACTAGGGCAGACGTGGCTGAGCGAAGACCTGGATGGATAGGAGACTGCGAAGCCGGTGATGCTGAAGGCGAGTATGCCATGTATCGTCCGGAATCCATGGCTGCCGATCGTGGCTGTGGTCGGTACGAGAGTGAGTAGCCGACCGACCAACCAACCTACCGACCGCTGGCAGCGAAGCGTCGGTGGAATTCACTGTCTTTCGTCACCTGTCCGTCGCTCTTCTTTATACCCCCCTCCCTCCCTCATTTATTCTTTTTTATTTTTATTTTTCAAATTTAATTCACTTCATTTTCTTTTCTGTTCTACCAAATATATTATTTTAATTTACTGCATCATATCTAAATGATAAATATACAATTTCTTTTTCTTTATTGAAAATTTCTTTGTATAATTTCATTTTATGTGTATGTTTTTAAGACAAAAAAAAAAGTATTACATAATTCTGTAACAATATTTACCTTGACTGTGCCTATTTGAATTCTTAATTTCTAAAAAGTTATTTTTTATGTTGGCTAATTGGCTCCATGATTATATTTTAGTTTATTATTTATTTTGTCATTCAATTTTATTGATTGTTTTAAGGATTTCATTATTTGTGTCACAATAAATACAAAGTAAAAATGCAGTACCAAGTCGGAGTCACGTGAGTGGCACGTGCGGAAGTCTTTCTTCCTCAAAAGAAGACGACTGCGAGGAAGACGAACTGAACTCTTCGCTGCTCCGAATTCGATTCTGAAGAGTTGGAGGTAGCCAGCCATGGAGGAAACGATTCCGTTCAAGAGTCTTCAGAGCAGAGACTATCAGGGGCACAAAAAGAAGGTATATTTACGTTCAGATTTAAATTTCAGTTAAACCCTAAATTTTTGAATGTCGGTAAAATGCATGTTGGGGATTGTTTGTGGTTTTGATCGATACTTTTTGTTGAAATTTGATGGTGAAGGTGCATTCGGTGGCCTGGAATTGCACTGGAACGAAGCTTGCTTCGGGATCAGTTGATCAGACGGCTCGGATTTGGCACATTGAGCCTCATGGACATGTCAGTTTATTGTTATGATTAGTCTCTGTATTGATGCGTTTATATATTTTTACTGGTGAAGGGTGTATGATTCGGTGACCAAAAAGCACGCTTTTAGCTTCATAAAATGTTCTTCCATAAGGATTTTTTGAAGCAGTAGTGTATGCTGTACTTGGATTAATGAGCGTACAAAATTAGAGCTTCGATTTTGTTGTAGTGAGGCTGGACATTAGTGCATACAGCTAAATGGAAATTTGTTTTCTTTCTCACCATTGAAATGAGTGTATTCTGGGAGATATATATTGCAGGGCAAGGTCAAAGATGTTGAGTTGAAAGGACATACGGATAGTGTGGATCAACTGTGTTGGGATCCGAAGCATGCTGATTTAGTTGCAACGGCTTCGGGCGATAAAACTGTTCGGTTATGGGATGCCCGCAGTAAGTGCTGACAGAATCGTAGTAGGGTGCTTATCAAGGACAAAATTATGCAGAAATTTTGTCATTTGTAGTGCTGACTTTCTTTTAGTGTCAATGACTGTTGAAAAGGATTTACAATGGATTGTAACCTGCAGTGTTGGGATATCCTTGTTTTTTGTAGGTGGCAAGTGCTCACAGCAAGCAGAACTTAGTGGTGAGAACATCAATATTACCTACAAACCAGATGGAACACATGTGGCAGTTGGCAACAAAGTAAATTTCCCAATCTCAAAACTCAGTGACTTTTGCGACTTTCTAAAGCCTTTGGGTTATTTGTTTGACAGATTTTTTCATTTATATCAGCTGGGTTCTTTTGGTGTATGCAGCTGTTGTTACTTAACTAACTCATTTTTTCTCTTATCCTATGCTAGGATGATGAACTGACAATATTGGATGTCAGAAAATTTAAGCCAATCCATAAGCGCAAATTCAACTACGAGGTAAAAATCTGGCAAATTTGACTTATCTTGCTGGATTCCTTTCTGAAGCTATAGATTATGCCGAAAATTAACTTGTAAGGTAGTCAATTGAAACATGTAAAAACTAAGCTCAGAGTTATCCAGTTATTCTTATAGGTGCTTCCCTTGCTTCATTGGCTACTTTTGTCTATAGGTGAATGAAATTGCTTGGAACATGACGGGGGAGATGTTCTTTTTGACAACTGGAAATGGTGAGTACGCATTATAGCGTCTGATTATCTAATTAGTGGCCTTCAACTTTCATACTTAAGGAGTTTTGACAAAAAATTACTTGCACCCACTGACATTAGTGATCTAAATGTGTTTCTTAGGCACGGTTGAAGTGTTGACATACCCATCTCTTAAACCACTCGACACACTCATGGCTCATACAGCTGGTTGCTATTGCATTGCTATTGACCCCCACGGAAGGTCATTTTTTGTATAATTTGTGGATATATTTAGACTTGTAAATTATAGGCACAAATAGTTTAGAAATTACCTTTTCTTACTTTGCAGGTATTTTGCTGTTGGAAGTGCTGATTCCTTGGTCAGCCTTTGGGACATATCAGAAATGCTTTGTGTGCGAACATTCACAAAACTTGAGTGAGTTTATTAAATAGTGATGCTTGACCATTTTCGTAAACAAATTCATTTCTCTTCCAAGTTACTGTCATGTCTCAAAAACACCCTTCGGTGTCATGTAGATGGCCTGTCAGAACTATAAGCTTCAATTATACAGGGGAATATATTGCTTCTGCCAGTGAAGACTTGTTTATTGATATAGTAAGTGTTCGCAAACTCTATTTTACTTGCCCTGTTGATGTCCCTTGTGATTGGAAACACATAATACAGAAGTTATATAAAAAGATGTCGATCAATTAGGATTTATCCACCTTAATATGCACGGATTCGGGTACAGATTTAGAATGAAGTATCGTACATGCTAGTGTAATGGTAATTGTTTTCTGTCCCCGACAGGCCAATGTGGAAACTGGACGGACAGTACATCAAATCCCTAGTAGAGCGGCTATGAACAGTGTAGAGTGGAATCCCAAATTCAATTTACTGGCATATGCAGGAGATGACAAGAATAAATATCAGGCAGATGAAGGTACATAACATTTACTTTTACTCTAACTATGTCTGTGTCTTTACTTAATTTAATACTATCATATGTCAACAGTTGCCATGTTTCCATTTCCTTTTTTGCAGGTGTTTTTCGAATATTTGGTTTTGAAAGCAGCTAAAATTCTTATAAACTACTGTTCCATCCTTGGCAAATACTGCATAGATCCTTGCTTGCAGTTTTTAACTTCATCTCATCCCTTGAAAATAAATGCACATGCTACAATTCAGAAGCTTTTACTGTGTTGTTTTCTGGTATGACTGTTCCTTGTTATCATGCATCTGAGTTTGCTATATGTAAGTGTAAGATATTTAATTTGATCAATCAAATGGCACTTTGGAGCTTGCATGATCATGGTGTGCTTATTTTTACAGAATGTAACACAAAATCTCATACAACGTGGGCGCCTGGTGTGTTACATCGTACAAGAAGTTGGTAACTGAAAAAACTACCTGCTCACCCTCGGTGGACCCGGTTCTCATTCAAGCTATCCTGACCCGCTTTAGTCTGCAAGTACCCGGCCCAGTCTCGACCCTGATCCACCGCTCCCTTAACCGGGTCTCCGAAGAATCCTCCCCCGGCTCCGACCTTTCCTCTGTGCAGCGATTTGATCGTCCATCCGACCGCTGAGATTCCCGCCACCGCTATCCCGACCGAGGCCGCGAATCCCGCAAGCGAAAAGACTAACACGAGTCCAGCGAGGAACAGCACGGGGCTGAAGATGATCAGAAGAGGAGACATGAGGATGAGGAAACCTAAAGTCACGAGGAAGATGAAGCCTGTCATGCAGAGGAGCGGGCCGCTAATGGCGAGTCCCGCGAGCGACGCGTAGAGGACGGACGTGGTTGTGATGCCGCGGTCGCGCCTTGTGGTGGTACGGAGCTGGATCGGGACGTCTCGATCGGCCATGGATTGAAATGCGAGCTTTGCTTTTTAAGTCGTTTCGGATTTGAATGGGTTTCGTTAATTTATACCGTTTGGGCTTGATCCTTACGTGGCGGCTCGCGAGCTGATCTTGAGACGCAGCGGGTTGCAGACACCGACACGTGGCAGAATTGAGATTAGATCGCCAGATTGATTGTCCGTACAAATCTGATCACATTGAACTGATCCTTTCAATATTGGGCTGTTGGGCCGGCCCATTATGCCGAGATAACCCGCTTTTATATACTTAAATACAAATATGTGATAATTAAAAAATCGAAAAAATGGAAAATCATAGTTAAAATATTACACAATTAAAAAATATGACAAACAGGAAAATTGCAAACAAATCCGAAATTTATTAAAAAACAGAAAAATATAAACTAATCCAAAACATTATTTACAAAATCAGCAAACATCCAAAAAATAAATAAAGACACGATTAGAAAAAAGGGATTGCAAAACACTAATAATATAAGACATTAATAATACGACAAAACATTAATAACATAAAATGTCATAAGACACTATAAAAGCAGCCAATGGATACTACAAATCTTTTTATTCGGTCCATAAATTATTCTTTAACAATCACATTATACATTTTCATGCAGACTAATATAATAATTTTTAAAATACTTTCTTATAGTACATACCTATATGACGAAGCATTGCCCTAAAATTTCAAAGCTTCTCTTACCATCTTTGCGATAAGATTCTTAGTTTCTCTGCATCATCCAAAATCTCGAAATTTTATCGTAATTCAGGTTATAATGACAATGCAATTTTAAATAATTTTTTTAAATAATTTTTTCATTCGATGATAGTGATAGAAAATTCTATTTTTATACGCTACATAAACTATAAAAATATAAATTTTATTCGATGAATAGTAATATAAAAATTTTCAATAAATATTAATATAAAATTGTGGTTGAGGACCTCCTCGGGAGATATGAAGTTGTGCTTATAACTGAAGGGACATGATTCTAGAAGGAGGGTTCTCCTCACACCCTCCAACATACATACACCCCCGTACGGGGTCCCACAGTCTTTTCCATTATACCCCCAACATTTATTTAATCCAAACCCATATATATTTAACCCAAATCCATATACATATTTCATTCATCAATAATTTTTTTAACTTTTTATAATAAATATTTTTTTATTTTTAAAACATAACAATAAAAAAATAAGTATTGATTTAAAACTATTTATAAATTAACATAATATAATATATATATTATATTTAATGAGATATTATCATCAATTCAAAACAATCTATAAATTAAATATATAACACATAATTTTTACCGTGAGTTATCTATTGATTAAACAAAAACTAAGTTATACTCGACATATATATAATACATAAATTAATATTTCAGCGTGCCCTAAAATACATATGGGAGATATGATTGCAGCCTCATCGAGAACAATTTGTGTCAGCATGGATTGCATCTATGCACCTTGGAAGCAATTCAAGCCAAAGGTACAACTAAATTATTATTTTAAATGTTATTTTATTTTATTTTAAATATTAGAGTATATATGATTGATAAAGATTAATATATATATATTCAGAACGGAAGGGCACATGCGAGCTTGAAAATGTATTTGGGAGATACTATCAAAAATCATTTGAGAGATTTCTCCACATTCCGCGCCATGCACATTTACATGACAATATTTTCAATGAAGTGAGGTGTCAGATTTCGCTAGAGGCAATGGAAATGATTTCTGCCGAGCTGAAATGTGTTGATGATACGTCATACCAATCAGTTGGCAAATGCAGCTGTGCAATTAGAAAAATATATGGACTATCGTGCAAGCACGATCTTGCACATTATCATCACTTTTCTATTCCAATTCCTATAATAAGTATCCATGCTCATTGGAGGATGTTATCAATGTACGTATATGAGCAATGTAATGAGGAATCACGGCGAAATAGGACATCTCACGTTATTGAGATATTAGATAAGATAAATCCAGAAATGCGGGACCATATGATAGATCGGTTTCTTGATATGGCTGATCCATCTCAAAGCACAGTTCGAGTCCCTTCGTACAGTATAGAGCGTAAAGGTCGACCTAGTGATAAAAACGAACGAAACAGAGGCCGGATGCCTTCTTTTGTGGATATGTCCACTTCAGGATCGGGGGTCAATCAGAAAAATGTAACATCTCCAAAGAGAGGCCGTCATAAGAGGGGATCTGAGGTTCATAGCACTACATCAACCAATGACCACTCTAGAGTTCCGAGTACATATGATATCTACATTAATCAATTACCTGCGGTTATGCATCACTATATTTCTGCCATTGTTGACGTTGCACCAGATGGTCATTGTGGATTTAGGGCGATAGCTGCACTAATCGGATTCGGTGAAGAGGGTTGGATGCAAGTACGATCGGATCTTATTGATGAGATTCAGCAAAATAAGGCTCAATATGATGTCATTTTTCCAGATAACAGTACAGCAGACAATCTACTACTTTTGCTAGATTATTTTGAGAAACCGGCACCTAAGAGGCATTGGATGGAGTCTATGACTTTGGGAATCGTCATCGCATCAAAGTACAACATTGTACTTCATACATTTGGTAGAACTAACTGGAGTTGTTTTACCCATTTGCCATTAAGATTCCCTCCGATTAACTACAACGAGCGCATGGAAATAGCTATCGGACACGTTGGCAATCATTTCGTGCAACTTTTTTTACACCCTTATCATCTGGTGCCACCTGTACCAATGTAGTGGTGGAATCATTCATCGTACGAAGCTAAAGGATGGATATCTTCATATAAGATACGTGCTGATTTATGGCGCGAAATCACAACCAAGGGGCCTCCAGGAGCACAATTTGGAGGAAATATTGATTAGATATGTTTACTTTTTATGTATTTATTTTTAGCATTGTTGTATATTTTTTATGAATCCAAATTAATATTTGGCTAACCAATCAAAACATATATAATATAAATTAATAATATATACAATAAACACATAACACAATTTTTTTCAAATATGAATATATAACATATTATTAATTAAATGAAATAAATTATTATTCGCCCTAAATAAAATTAAACTATTTTCTAAATATAAATAATAAATAAAATTATCTTACTACAATAAAAATTTTATTTGATTAGTTACTCACTCACTCCTAATTATAAGTTCTATTAAATTTTTAAAAAAATCAAACACAATATAATTTTTTTAAGAATTAACACATGTTGTATTTTTATTTTTATTTTTTACTATTAATTATTATATAATATTTTTTGATTAATAATAATAAATAACTATGGTAAAATTAATTTATAATATTAATTGAATTTAATTGAATTTTTAAAATATATATAATATTTAATTAAATATATAAAATTAATTGAATGTAATTAAGTAAAAGGTGGAGGGTATATAGGTAATTTGGCAAATGAGTTTTTGTCGTGGGGGGTGTGCGATGAGCACCTCCCCTCCAAATGGGAGGTGCTCATCGCACCCCCCACGACAAAAACTCAAATGTCTAATTACCTATATACCCTCCTCCTTTTACTTAATTACATTTAATTAATTTTATATATTTAATTAAAAATTATATATATTTTTAAAAATTCAATTAAATAATAATTAAAATTCAATTACATTCAATTAATATTATAAATAAATTTACCATAGTTATTTATTATTATTAATCAGAAAATATTCTATAATAATTAATAGTAAAAAATAAAAATACAACATGTGTTAATTCTTAAAAAAATTATATTGTGTTTGATTTTTTTTAAAAATTTTAATAGAACTTAATTAAGAGTGAGTGAGTAACTAATTAAATAAAATTTTCATTGTAGTAAGATAATTTTATTTATGATTTATATTTAGAAAATAGTTTAATTTTATTTAGGGCGAATAATAATTTATTTCATTTAATTAATAATATGTTATATATTCATATTTGAAAATTTGTGTTATGTGTTTATTGTATATATTATTAATTTATATTATATATGTTTTGATTAGTTAGCCAAACATAATTTGGATTCATAAAAAACATACAACAAAGCTAAAAATAAATACATAAAAAGTAAACATATCTAATCAATATTTCCTCCAAATTGTGCTCCTGAAGGCCCCGTGGTTGTGATTTCGCGCCATAAATCAGCACGTATCTTATATGAAGATGCCCATCCTTTAGCTTCGTACGATGAATGATTCCACCACCACATTGGTACAGGTGGCACCGGATGATAAGGGTGTAAAAAAAGTTGCACGAAGTGATTGCCAACGTGTCCGATAGCTATTTCCATGCGCTCGTTGTAGTTAACCGGAGGGGATCTTAACGGCAAATGAGTAAAACAACTCCAATTAGTTCGACCAAATGTATGAAGTACAATGTTGTACCTTGATGCGATGACGATTCCCAAAGTCATAGACTCCATCCAATGCCTCTCAGGTGCCGGTGTCTCAAAATAATCTAGCAAAAGTAGTAGATTGTCTGCTGTACTGTTATCTGGAAAAATGACATCATATTGAGCCTTATTTTGCTGAATCTCATCAATAAGATCCAATCGTACTTGCATCCAACCCTCTTCACCGAATCCGATTAGTGCAGCTATCACCCTAAATCCACAATGACCATCTGGTGCAACGTCAACAATGGCAGAAATATAGTGATGCATAACCGCAGGTAATTGATTAATGTAGATATCATATGTACTCGGAACTCTAGAGTGGTCATTGGTTGATGTAGTACTATGAACCCCAGATCCCCTCTTATGACGGCCTCTCTTTGGAGATGTTACATTTTTCTGATTGACCCCCGATCCTGAAGTGGACATATCCACAAAAGAAGGCATGCGGCGTCTGTTTCGCTCGTCTTTGTCACTAGGTCGACCTTTATGCTCTATATTGTACGAAGGGACTCGAACTGTGCTTTGAGATGGATCAGCCATATCAAGAAACCGATCTATCATATGGTCCCGCATTTCTGGATTCATCTTATCTAATATCTCAACAACGTGAGATGTCCTATTTCGCCGTGATTCCTCATTACATTGCTCATATACGTGCATTGATAACCTCCTCCAATGAGCATGGATACTTATTATAGGAATTGGAATAGAAAAGTGATAATAATGTGCAAGATCGTGCTTGCACGGCAGTCCATATATTTTTCTAATTGCACAGCTGCATTTGCCCACTGATTGGTATGACGTATCATCAACACATTTCAGCTCGGCATAAATCATTTCCATTGCCTCTAGCGAAATCTGACACCTCACTTCATTGAAAATATTGTCATGTAAATGTGCATGGCGCGGAATGTGGAGAGATCTCTCAAATGATTTTTGAATATCTCCGAATTGATTTGTCAACATCTTGTGTATTTTATCAAATGATGTATCTAGGGACGACATAGTATCTCCCAAATACATTTTCAATCTCGCATGTGCTCCTTCCGCTCTGCATATATATATTAATATTTATCAATCAAATATACTTTAATATTTAAAATAAAATAAAATAACATTCAAAATAATAATTTAGTTGTACCTTTGGCTTGAATTGCTTCCGAGGTGCATAGATGCATCAATCCATGCTGACACAAACTGTTCTCGATGAGGCTGCAACCATGTCTCCCATAGGTATGTTAGGGCACGCTGAAATCGTTGGTACTCCTCGCACATTACTTTCCACTTTTGATTATAAGACCACTCCGTCGATGAATTTATGAGGGAGTGCCATGATGAATAAAATTGGTTCCACTCCAGACCAAGCATGGGTCTACATTTCTTCAGTACACATTGGTTGATGTGCCAAATGCAAAGGATGTGATGCGACAAAGGAAAACATGTTCCAATGGCATTTATAAGCGCCAAATCTCGATCCGAAACAAATACAGATGGCAATGTCGCCCCTTTTTCAACCATCAGTCTCTTCAAAATGCTTAATGCCCATGTCAGATTTTCTACCCTCTCATGACTAAGATATGCGAACATAAGCGAGTAAGTTCGCATTGTGGACGTTATACCCACAACCTCCAGTAGTGGCGAGCGATACTCATTAGTCTTATACGTGGCATCAATAATCAAAACAGATGAAAAATTGACAGCAAGGGATAGACTTTTTGGATGGACCCAAAGGATGTCAGTAATTTCATTTGTATCTGGATTTGTGCAATAATCATGTAGGTATTCTTTTTTGATTAGTTGCTCCAGTACATATTGAACTTGAGTTAGGCCACCCCGTTTTGCAGATTTGTTTCTGCCAATTATATTATAAAGACTTTTTATCCCTGTACTGTTTGATGAATCTTTTTGTTTCAGAATACTAAGAATCTCACGAGGTGCAGTACTATTGGCCATGTCCAGCACAAGTTGCTTCTCCATTGGTTTTAACCTAGACGGGTACTCGTGACCATCCATGAACTCTGCTGTCTTATGGTTGTGAATACCACATATTACCCTCAAACCCCACATGACACCTTCTGGAGGTATTGGTCGACCTCTTAGCTCAAATGGACATTCACATTTTTTGGTTCCGGTATTTTTTATTTGGGATGTCTCTTCAACTAGAAAGGGAGGTTTGTACTTCCCTCCTCTTTCACACGCAAGAATACACTTCGGCATCTTACCACCTTTTTTTTGTGCAGAATTTTTAATCACCACTACAATGCCATTTTCTAAACCAACCATCTTCACCCAATTTAGCATATCTTCTCTATTTTCAAATATCTACACAAATGACGAACAATTAAAATGAAATTTGCTACTTTTTTAATTTCTTTCTTTCAAAATTAAATGCTAAATAAGCATATAATAATGATACTAACCTGGTTTGTGGTAAATTCGGATGTATAATCCCGATTCTTGTTGGATATACTTTCCTCACTGCGAACATCATTCCCGTATGACCAGCTATTTGAAAATGATACAAAATGAGCATTATCCATGATAGAGAGATATTGTAGTCTAAAAGAAGTGTGAGATAGTAACTTGTCACTCATAAGCTTATCCATTATATAGACTAATTAATATACATTTAAAAATTTTGTTATCCAAAAAGTTATTGGACAAAACTAGATTTGACAATACAATACGTTTAAAAAATTTGTTATCCAAAGTGGACAAAAATAGATTTGACAATACAATACATTTAAAAATTTTGTTATCCAAAAAGTTAGTGGACAAAAATAGATTTGACAATACAATCCAAAAAGTTAGTGGACAAAAATAGATTTGACAATACAATACGTTTAAAAATTTTGTTATCCAAAAAGTTAGTGGACAAAAATAGATTTGACAATACAATCCAAAAAGTTAGTGGACAAAAATAGATTTGACAATACAATACGTTTAAAAATTTTGTTATCCAAAAAAAGTTAGTGGACAAAAATAGATTTGACAATACAATCCAAAAAGTTAGTGGACAAAAATAGATTTGACAATACAATACGTTTAAAAAATTTTATTATCCCAAAAGTTAGTGGACAAAAATAGATTTGACAATACATTACGAAACACAAAATAGATTTGACAATACATTACGAAACATAAAATAGACAACTCACTGTAAAATAGATTCATACATAATTTTTAATAAAAGGTAGTAACATTAATTTATGTATTATATATATGTTGAGTATAATTTAGTTTTTGTTTAATCAATAATGTATTCATATTTAAAAATTCTAAACCCTTTAATTTATAGATTGTTTTGAATTGAGATAATATAACATTAAATATAATATATATATAATATATTAATGTTAATTTATAACTAGTTTTTAATCAATAATTATTGTTATGTTTTAAAATAATATTTATATATGTATATATGAATTTGGAGTATATATTATAAGATATGTATAATGTATATATGAATTTGGGGTATATATTATAAGATATGTATAAATGAATTTGGGGTATGTATTTAGTGGAGGGTATAATGGGAAAAAAGGTGGGACCCATAGGGGGTGTGTGATGATTGAAGGAGTGTGGGGGGTGTGAGGAGAACACCCCTCCAAATTCACCATGAACGGAACCCTAGGAGCTCGCCCATCCACAAAATCACTCCTCTTCACGCCGCCGGCCCAACTCCAGGCGATGTTCAAACCCAGCAATTACTCCACCTCCAGCGTCTCTTTTCCTCGCCGGGCCTCCATCAAATCCGCCGTCCAGACATACCCAGAAACGGCTACCAGGAGATCCACAGCCTCGAGCCTCTACGAACTGCTGCAAGTGAGCCAGAATGCTTCCAGGGCGCAGATCAAGTCGGCGTACCGGACTCTAGCCAAGACGTACCATCCGGACGCGCCCTCACAGTCATCCGACGGTCAGGATTTCATCGCGATCAACAAGGCGTACTTGACGCTCTCCGATCCGGCTTCGAGGGCGCTGTACGATTTGAAGGTCGTGTATGGCAGAAACGGGTCTTCTGGATACTCGGGTCGTCCCGCGGTCAGGAGGTGGGAGACTGACCAGTGCTGGTATAGTATTAGGGCTTTTTGGATTAAATAATTAGGGTTTTAGAGTATTTTCGAGAAGCAGATTTTTGGCCTTCTTGATCTCGTATTCAAATAAGTATGAATACTTATGAGAAATTTTCTCAAATCCATGATTGGTCTCATAAACGTAAGAACAAACTCAAGTAAAACATTTGAGAAATTAGAACTCTAAATTAGAGCAGATGTAAATTAGGCACTGAAACTAGGTTTATCCACCACAATGATGTCTCTAATCAGCATTGGCAGCCTGATGTGTCAACCAAATTATACATCAATACGAAGGTCTCAATTTTGTCACCAAATGTCATTAATGTTTAATACAAAAATCAGCCATCCTAGAAAGCATAAGGTGCAATTGTCAAAAAGACATTTCAGTCACAATTTTGCTATGACTTTACTTCGGCTTATCACGCCGAATGAAACTTAACTGAATCGAACTTTACCTATCTCGACAAATCCTATGTCGGCCCCGCAGTTGTGATTGCACAAAATACCCAGAGGGCGTCACCGCCCTGGAAAGGGTCCAGGGTGATATTGAGAGCTCTCACCAAACAAGAGAAACCTTCATTACAAAGAATCATACAGCAGCCACATGTGAGTACATTAAACCACATGTGATTTTTCTAGGAAAAAATTAGACGCCACAACAATATTCATGTATCTGCCAGCTAGAAGAAGTTCCAAGGCTTTCAGTAGCCATCTTCAGCAAGCTCGCGCCGTGGAACCACAACATAAGCTGACATGCGCGTGATATTGCTAATTAACCGGTGTCCTGTAGATTCGATCTTCATTTCCCTATAATGAAATATCGATGAAAGATAATATATTTTTCCATTGCGTCATCTGTATTGAGCTCAGCAATTCCAATATTATCGTACCGTAAGGATTGTATAGGGAAATATTTCTGCCAAAGTAAAGTACCTATGATTCTGCAGAGAAAAAGACGTACCAGCAGCAGGGTGGCAGATGAATGAGGTGAAAAGCAAGATCTACTGAATACAATATGCCAGTATGTGAACTAGTAGATCCTTATTCCTTACCAAAGGAATGAACAAACAATTTGAACCAGCCCTAAAGATGCCTTCAACATTTACAAAATGTTACAAGCGAAGATTGCAATGAGCAGCAACATAAATCTAGTACAAACCTGCGATTAATTTGGAGCCAGTCAAGTAAGATCCTGCATTTGATGTTAATTTATTTTTATCTTCATTGTAATTCTCAAATATCTACAACTATAACTGACACAGGCAATAAAACGTGTAAGAACCAACGTAGTACAACACAAAGACTGTCATTCGCCGAAACATCTTGTTATAGATGAAGTGAGAGTAGATGTGAGGAATTTAAGACCCACAGATCCGCCGGGGAAGTAAGATACGCCATAGTATATAAGGGCAAGAACCTACAAAAATTACAAAGAACGATTATTAAACATGTGAAATGTGGCTTCAATTGGTTTTTCGTATTGATAATTTTTAATAGATAATACTGAACAAAATTTCATTATGCTTATCATCCCTGTAATATGCACAATAGTTATGGGTCTAGAGACATTATCACATAAATATTGATGAGGTAAGCAAATGGAAAGTGTTATACCTGAACCACAGAAAATATGACAGACAGAATATAGCTGTGAAGCCCCATGGAGACATAAAGAGTACCCATCATACTGCCAATGAACGCCAATGTGAATGGGAGTCGCTGCACAAAGTAAATAAGTGAGAGATATTGATTTCATGGTAATGAGTGGCAACCAACAGCGAAACAATGCAGATAACTACTTCATTTCAGCTACCTCTTTTGATATCATGTGAGCGAATTGGTTCTTGGGACCTCTTAGGGCAAAGAAAGACCCAACAATAAAACCACATCCAAGAGTGAAAGAGATGGCAAACTTTTGAGGAACCAGCACAATGAGGGGAAGGAATAATAAGAATGCCAGAAAAATGAAGAAGAACCCCGCAGCCAGAAATATACAAAAATACATGATAGCTATCGGCGAAGGGACAATACTAGCAGCAGACTGGAGGTTTCCAGGCAGATCGGTTACTCCTTTGGTTACCCTGAACAAAGTGACAAATAAATATCAATAAAAAGGATACTGCAGTTCGCATACACGGAGAGATGTCAACAAGCACCGCCACATAACAAACACGAAGGCATGTAAGATCAAGTTCTGATCTTTAAATCTCACACTGAAAAAAAATTTAACCTTTTTGCCTAGTTAGTATTGATCCACTAAAGTAGTTCCATTGATTACCAAACTGTAATCAAACAAGCAAGATCCAATCCACAGGAAAACTGGCAACAACACTACATATTTTTCTAACCATTACTGTGCTCCAAACATCACAGAATGATCCATTAACGTAAAAGACCAACCAAAGCTGAAAACCCTAACAAAAAAAAATCCATAAACGAAAAGTCAGAGAAGAATCCATACACGCTGAAGGCGCCAGTGACCTTTTCATTAGCCGACCTTAAAGCAGATTCCAGATCGAATCTGAGAGGCGATCCCTCCTCCGACGAAAGCGAGGAAGTGTATGAATTCCATTTCGCCAACAGCGAAGACGAAGCTGGCTCTCCCTGACCTTCGTCATCCGTGCTCGCTGTCTCCTTCTTGAACCAGTCTTGCGCCGTCTTGAACATCTTCCTCGTTCCTCTCCAACTTCCTTAGTTTCTCGATCGCGGCGTAGCTTCCTGGTTCGACAGTTGTGAAAGCTCGTAGCTAACGTTTAATGGCTTATCGCTCGCTGACTCGACTTCAACGCAACTAGTCCCACCAAAACGACACCGTTTTATAAAAGAATTGACCCAAAGGAATGCTTAAGATTTATTATAAAATATACAATTTATTAGACTATGTACGATGGGAAAAAAAATTCAACACCCTACTTTATCACTTTTAACACGCCACGTCATCTTCTCTATCTTCCATCTAATCATTCAACACAAATTCAACTTATACCCTCTACAATGAGCTTGTTTAATAAAATTCAACACCCTATCCCATAACTTTTATTTATCTTCTTTTATTTTCTTCATAATTTAATTTTTGTAATTACAATTCAATAAATTTATCATTTTGCATTCCAAAAAAAATTAATAGTAAAATAAATTATATATATTATTTTTTTAATATTTTTATTTTCATCAATTTTAAATTTTATATCATTGCATCTTGCAAGAAATAAAGACGAGAAATATAGATAGACATTATTAAAACAAATACAAACAACGACTTATAAATATATTTAACCACGAAACATTCCGAATTTTGCCCATATGTGTTTGACCAGATCTGCTTGCAATGCGTGATGTGCGCTTGAATCATGCATCTCGGATCTAGCACGCACATGATTTGTGAATGCCGGTAGCACTTCGGTCGAGAATTGTTGTTGTGTATTAGACCCACTCGCCTCAGATTGGTGCAAACCCATAGTTTGAAGTATTTTGAGTATTTTGTTGGCTGGATTGTTGATTTTGAAACTGATAATTGTGGAGATTTGGGTAGACAAAGGAATTATTATTGAGATCCATTTGGCTAAAAAGAAGGGTTTAAAATGGAGAAGAAAGAGGGTTTTTTTTCGGTGTCCAAATCAAATGAAGCGAGTATGTATTTATAGAGCATAAAAAAATATGAATTTTGGTATAAAAATTAAAATCTAAAAAAATCAGTGGACCAATAAACAAGACGTATATTGGTATGTCACACATGGTCCCCACCACATCTTCATTCAACATGTTTAATTAATTCAACACCGAATAATCCAAATCATATTCAACACCATATTCAACTACCTCATTAAACCTATTCAACTGCTTAATCTCATATTCAACTACCCCATTGTAAATAATTTCAATTTAATACCAAATAATTATCATATTCAACACCCTATTCAACTACCTCATTAAACCTATTCAACTATTTAATACCTAATTCAACACCCCCATTGTACATAGTCTTATGAATACAAAACTCATTGCCGTTTTTGGCGCTTGTGTTCACAATGTGTTATGCACATTTTTGATGCGGTCGGTGATCACGATTTTATGGTTCCGGAGATAGAGGGAGATTCGAAAGCATAATGTAGTGAGAGACTTTTTGTTTAATTTTTTTTAAAAAGCTAATTTAGGATCTAGGCTGAAAGTAGATGGTCTTTTGGATAGGGGAGAGAAGCTAGCGAACATTGTGGTAGAGATTATTGTGTGGATGTGTCCATTGTCTCCTCATTTTTGAGGGAGGGATATGACTAGAGTCATGAGAGGCAGCTAGGAATGCAGATGAGAAGAAGATCTATAAGTACGGTGGTGGTTGTTCAGCCAACGAGCTTATGTTCGTACCTTTTATCATGGAATTATTAGAAGGCTTTGGAGTACGAGCAGATCAACTGATCAGGAACGTGACAGCTAGATGGACTGAGGCCAGGAGTATGGCCACCAACAGCTCTATCTATCTTGAGACAAAAGTTATCATTTGTTACGCAGAAGACTCTAACTGACAGATTCATTTTAAAAGACGACGAATTCATTTAAGGGATGATTATATTTATTATTATCTTATATTGCATTATAAGAATTATATATATTACACATCAAAAAATTACATAATATTAATATTAACCCTCGTCTTCCTCTCTCGAATATTAGTGATATCTTGTTCTAAGAGATTAGTCGCTTTTAAAAAATGCTGACTCGGCCGACCCGTCGTCACCAAAATTCGAACAAGGAAAAACCGATTTTGTTAATACCAATCTTCTTGAAATAGAATAAAAATGAAATCTCAACTCCGTAAAACTAAATATTTCGGTCTAAACGTAATTATGAAACGTGTGCAACAATTCACTCTTTTACCGAGCAGGTAATAACAGACATAAGATGCTCGGCATTGAAGCGATTCTCTTGGAAAAAATATCATCACTCTTTCTGTACAACCACTATTTATGTTCTTCCTCCCCCAGAACAAATTCAGCGTACAAGTTCTTCAACCCAATCACTACTGTGGTTATGAGAGGCCCCATAATAGCCCCCTGCCAAGACATCAACACACGGATCAGAAGACATTCTAAAATTTAGACAGGACCTAATTTATCATTAGCCAGTTTCGATGAAGATTAATGTTTCGCTGTTTATGTCCAACTGATATATACGCGTATTGATGAAATTATAAAGCAGTGAGAAGAGGGACATTACCTCCAGTGCCGATGGGAACAGTGTCATTCCGCCAATAATGCTGAGTCCAGTGAGATAGGCGCTGTGGCCGGGCATACCTGCTTGAATTTCAGATATGCCGTACTCCATAAGAATAAGATGGATCAGGCACAAACTGATAGCCCAAATATATCTACCGTCGAGTACTAACTGTAGCACGGCGGGAATGGTTGCAACGGCCGTGGGAAAAATGGGCAGCAGAGGGCTAATAAAAGCAAGGAGCGTTGACATGTACAGGAAGTGTATTGAGCAAAGCCGAAAAAGCAGCCATGTGAGACATCCCTGAAAGAAAGCGATCTCCGCTGTACTTAAAAGAACACCAGAGATAGCATTGTCCAGGACTTCAACGCAACGAGTCCTTGCAACAGATGATATAGGAATCATTGACACAACTTGTTCCGTGACTCCTCCCGACTCTGATGTAATCAGATAATAAAGAAGCGAGAAGAAAACAAAGGACTGAGACAAAAAGTTGAACACTTCAGCTGCTCCGGATATAATGGAGCTTGTGACTGAGATTATGAATTTCAAACTGCCTCCCAGAACTGATGTACTGCTAGCTAATACTTGCTGCGACACATCCATCCCCTTGAGCGCTAATGCTTTAGCTTTCTCAACCAAATCTTCTCGAGTAATAATCAA
Source organism: Umbilicus rupestris (assembly GCA_963678935.1). Taxonomy (NCBI): domain Eukaryota; kingdom Viridiplantae; phylum Streptophyta; class Magnoliopsida; order Saxifragales; family Crassulaceae; genus Umbilicus; species Umbilicus rupestris. The sequence goes on from OY787621.1 coordinate 10,632,995, forward strand.
CTCCCTCAAAATTGCATCCAGTTCGGTGTAAATCTGTCCCCACTCTCGATTACTCACTCGTTTCCTTAAACTCACAAATTTTTCAGCATAAGGCGACGGACTCATGAGAGCCGTGGACTGTTCATGAGAATCAACCGGCGGTTTAATCACAAAATGCTTAATGCCCACCACCAACTCAGTCATGTTATACTGCATTGCCAAGCTATCAATTTGCTCCGAGACGGTGACATAAAACTTGGTAGTGTACTCATCCACCAAGCTCGGCACATCATTCTCATCCATCCACTGCTTCAGCCCAATCCTCTCCGTATAATTATTCTCCTCCACATGGGACTTCAACGAGATCACAGCATCCTTCCCCTCCACCCCAACCTTGTACGAAAAAAATATAACCCCTGTCAAAAACCCCACAATCATCCCGACAATCAGCCCAATCGCCACAATAGTCTTCAACTTGGTTAAAATTCCTCTGGTGAAAAACGCGCTAATTGTACTCCTCCGGAAACTATTGTTCCTTAGGGACGACACAGCGGACATAGTTGATTCCACATTGCTCAAACTAGACAAAAACCCTAATCCAAGAAGCGCCGCCGATCCGTAAACACCAAGCATTTCATAAGCAATTACAAATATCCCAAATGACACTAGCCAACGCAACACCTTGGCAAATCCCTTCCTCTTTCGCCGCCCACCGGCTTCCGGATTCCTCCTCCTTCTAAGCAATGTGCCCAAAATAGCCTCCCTGATATCCCCAATTGTGCCAACAAAAACCCTAATCACAGCAACAGGAACAGCCAACACAGTCTCAGTCAACCCTAATTTCAACGGCTCAGACCAGAAATCCACTAGGGTTTCCTGAATCCCTCTTAAAGGAATGGAGCACAGCACGGCCCACTGAATCGGCCGCAGATACTCTTCAAGCAACTTGAACAATCCATACAGTATAAAAATGGACAACAGGAGCCCAGCGTGAGCCATGGCGATGTAAAGAGCGAGCTTTACGTGAGGGTCGGCGGACAGGGCTGGGCTCTGATCCAGGGATTCATCGGCCACGGTGGAAGGAGGTACTGGTGAGAGCTTTGGCCCCGGCGCGGTTGGGGTTGGCGGAGGAGCACCGGATTCGGTTCCGGGAGGCGGATCGGGTTTCCGGGTCGAGGCCGAGCGGAACATGTCTTTCCATGGGAGTGTGGTTGATGAGTTCAGCTTCTGCTGCTTGTCTGCCGGCGCGAGCTCCATTGTTGACTTTGATGAGGAAATCGAGATGGGGTTTTCGGTTGGATTCAGTCGCGATCCATCGAAGCTGAGGTTGCAGGGCTCTGTCCGAGGAGGAAGATGATGCAGGGAATTTGCAGATGTCGGCAGCGAAGAAGATCAACTTTTGTGGTGGCAGATGATGAAAGAGAATCCGAAGAAGATGACGAGTTGAATTATTATTCTCCAGAGTTGTACAGTGCAAAATTTCAATACATGTCAGACGTCACGTCATCATAACACGTCAGCACCGATCTACTGCTGACGTGGACCCAAGAGACGAGTCTTCAAAATCAAGCCTTGAGTGGAACATGCTGTTTAAATCCTGGCATCATATGAGTTTCAATGCTGCCCTGCTTTTTTTGACTCTTTGCTACAAAATGTTGGAAACTGCCAGGCTGACGAGGAAGCCCAGCAAGCCACCTGCAATGACCTCAACCTCAGTGTGACCAATGGACTCTTTTAGAAGCGCCAATGACGGTAGATCCTCTTCTAGGGCGTTCGCATTGTCCTCTGCCGATAAGAGCAGCGTAGATGTTGAACCTGACTTTGATGGGTTCCTTTGATCAGGAGAATCGGACAAAGTGCTTTCCTCGTCAGAAGATGAAGGTTTCCGCAAGGTTGATGATTTCTTGGGCAGGATTTGGTTCAGCGTCTTTGCGTGAGTTCCTACTTCTCTTCTCACACCCTGATAACAAATCACGGTACATATCAGCCACGGAAAAAAAAACGCATGGGAGAAAAACAAGTCAGTTGGTTCGTCGAGTATGATGAGTGATATATAATCCTCAGTTGCGTCACTGACATGGAATTCATAGCGTAGAACTAAAATACATCTACTGCAAGCATTAACAATTTGCGTAGCTAATTATTTGGGACACTGCAGATGTGAATAAATCAGTAAGTGAAATCATTTAATGCCGTTTGACATGTAGTAAGATACCTGGGCGTCGTACATTACAAGAGATGCATACACCACAGCCATTCCAAAAATAGGATCAGCAAAGCCTCTGAAATCGCAACCATTCAAAAAGAATTACATATCTAAAATCTGCGCTAAACCAGCAGTTTACAAGGAACTGAGTGTACCTTTCAAGGGCCAGAGATGTGGCAGTCGCTACGACAGCCTAGTTCATAAACATGTATAAGTAATCATATGTATTTTAATTTTTAACAGCGATGAAAACTTAGGAGGATTAAATTCAAATTTTAGAGTTTTTTGAAAATTTTAAACAGTTATAAGGGTCGTGTGGGACTCAACTGAGGAATGCGTGGATGGAAACCCACCAGCCTGAACAGCAGATGACAAACTAAAATCCTTTCCATAAAGCCAAGAAGAAGTAAAGGGCTTCGACAGCTGCCCAATTGAAGCAGAGACAGCTGATGCAACCAATACCTGTACACGACAGAGAATGGTGAGTGTACCAGATGTCAAAATAAGGACACGGCACAAACAGCGGATGCTAATACGAGGAAAATAAAGGTGAGAACCTTATTGTGGGCAACTTGAGCTATATCATCAAGTGAAATAAATTTGAAGCAAATGGTTGTGCAATATCTTCTTGGGGGCGTTCTGGTTAGGCTTGGGTGATTCTTTACTAGAAGAAGGCTCGGGTACTGTTTTTGATTTGAATGGAACCTCGGCATTGAAGCAATATTTGAGACCATCATTTTTGGCTGCTAGACAGACCTTTCCCTACAGCCAAAAAGAAGTAAAGGGCTTCAACAGTTGCCCAATTTTGAGAAAATTTTATAAAAATACGAGATACATTGCTGCGTTAAATTTAAAACATTAGACACATATTTTCTCAACCAGATTAAACTTCGATATTATCTAGAAATTTGTACTTCCGACCACAGTCAAGACTCCAGATTACCAAAGATGTCCACCCCCAGATTACCATACAATTTGTAATTGTTCCTCAGGCAAAATCCCACTCCACAATCCAACCGAGGCGTCAATACTCAGCGCCAACTCTCGCATTATGAACCTCAAATCAGAAACATGATGAATTCCAAGATTATCTACTCTCCAAGACTCTGTGTTCAAGTAATCCAAAACAAAAGCAACATGGGTGCTCGCCATTTCATGTTCTCATTCCCAAACAAACCCAAGATTATCAACTCAACAATGCCGAAAACTTACCACATTTTCCAACTTTAAGCAAACCCCTCTACCCAAACAACAACATTTCTCATTCAAGCATTTCATCAAACAGATAACATGCACCCAAAAAAGATTCTTTTCCGCTACACATCTACCTAAATATGTAACAGAATAAAAATTGGAACTAACCGTTTTTCAAACTATTCTTGACTCGACAAATCCAAGAACCGAAAGTCAATCGAGAATCTAACCCTGTTAACAACCACCATCCGAATCCTCTTTTTCTCACTGAACATACCCCATCTGCCAAAGTGTAATCCGCTCATTGTCCACCAACCAAACACAAAACGACACCGTTTAAGCAGAACAATCTCCAATACAGCGTCGTTCGATTCCAGATCTGACACCAGCTACCGACAAAATTATGACTACTAAATTGAAATTAATTTATAAAATAAGCTTGAAAATGAAATAATTTACAGAGACTGAATAACTCAGATTCGTCCACTTTTGATCCCTTTTTTGTAAATAAAATATCCTCTGCTTCTTCTTCATCAATGCAGAAAGATTTAAAGCTTTGATTTTTACAGTGACTAGAAAAGCTCTTTATTAAGCTTCTTCATCTTCCAAACCCTCTTTCACTCCATCTCCGATCTTCACCTTATTGGGACACTAGCTAACTCAGATTTCTCAAAAAGTTCGGATCTTTGCAGCAACAATTGAGGAAATCTGAGCTGTGAGGATGGGAGTGGCGAATCAGGAGGCTGTGAAGCAATTGAAGCTGCTGATGGATGAAGGTGGCTTCTTTGAGTATCTGATTTCTGGGTTTTGATTCTTGTATGTTTTTGTTAATGTATGCCTTTTTTTTTGCTGTTTGTTGCAGTTGAGGAGCCTCTGAAGATTACTTTTCAGGTTCCTGTTACTGTGAATTTTATCCTTTTTACTGGTTTTAAAGCTCTGAAGTTTTTAGCAGATTTTTCTTCAGTGGTTTTGGAGAGTGTTGAGATTTTTAAGTTTATTTATGCACCGAGTTGTTTGCAGTTTGTAGCTTTGGTAGATCAACTGAGTTGCTTTTAGCTTGGTATTGTGATGATTGATCATGTATAAAGCATTTGAATTATCAGGCCTCACTGTACCGTAGTTATTGTATAAGTCGGATCTGCGACGATGTTTGCTGATCATTATGCACGAGCTCATAGGAAACTTTAGCGAAGGTCAACTGAGCTAAGTGCATGGAACAGCTAGAAATTCTGTTCTCTGTTATGAATTATATTCATGAATTTGATGTAAAGGAGAGAAAAGTGATTCCTGCAAGATGCTAGTGGCCATGATATTGATTTGAGATATGCCGGTGGCCATCGTTGAATATCTTATGCTAATGGGTTTGCTTTTTTCCCTTTGCCTATTTGAGGCTGTGTTCATAATGGTTTGGGAAAAGTTTAAATTGTGTATTGTGATCTCCAGAATATGCATCAAGGATATCCGATTGAAGCTTTAATACGATTCCTGAAGGCAAGGGACTGGAATGTGGATAAGGCCTACAAAATGGTAAGAGCAATATATTCAAGTTGATTTAAACTAATATGGTACCCATGTCAATCATTCCCCGACTTATTTTGGTGTTTTATTTTATGTTTCACTCGCCTATTTGCAGATAGTAGACTGTCTAAACTGGAGGGTCGAAAATGGGATTGATAATATATTGGCGGTGGGTTATTTGCTTATCTTCGTTGAACTTTAACTATGCCGAACAACCAGCGTGTTCTTTGAAGGTTCTGGCTGACTATCCTTTTTCTTTTTTCAGAAGCCGATAATTCCAACCGATCTTTATAAATCAGTGAGAGATTCACAACTTGTTGGATTGTCTGGATACACAAGAGAGGTACTGCTCATCATGCGCCTTTTTGCTAGTTTCTTGTCGCATCTACTCATAATTGGCTATTCCTTGGTCGGAAAAAGTACTCAAGCAGCCTATCCACTTCTGCAAGAGTCGCTCAATTTGCTTATTAATCATCCTCGATGCAAGCCTCTTCCGTTATTTGTTTCAGCATGTCATTTACTTATTTTAATTTGCAGGGTCTTCCAGTTATCTCCATCGGTGTTGGTCTCAGCACATTTGACAAAGCTTCAGTAAGTAAATTAGCCATTAGTCCCTCTCCTAATTCCCCTCTCATGTAAATGTGCTTTCCCTTTAAATGGCCACATCATTCATTGTTATGTTCGTGTCTTCTTGCCGCAGGTAAACTATTATGTTCAGTCGCACATCCAAATGAATGAATACAGAGATCGTATTATATTGGTAAGTAATTTTGACTTATCCACGTAGACGTAGCTCCCCTCGCAGTCTGACTTACTATTTGCGGCAGCCCTCAGCAACGAAGAAATTTGTAAAATATGTGGGAACTTGTGTAAAAGTGTTGGATATGACTGGGTTACGGCTTTCAGCCCTCAATCACATCAAGGTAACCCATTTAGTCCTTGTCAATGTTCCTTCACCAAAATGTTAGTAGCCTGAGTTATTGTTTCTATTCGCCTCATGATCATGTATCTTCGATAATTATTGATCAAAATTTTTTTTTACCATTCTGTCGCGCTTTTTAAATTTCGTAGGACCTGTATAACGTAACTCTTCTATTTGTTTTATATTTTTTCAGCTCATGACAGTTATATCTTCCATTGACGACCTAAATTATCCAGAGAAAACACACACGTATTACATTGTCAATGTCCCTTACATATTTTCAGCGTGTTGGAAGGTGTGTATCGATTTTCTCCTCAGTGTTTCATGGAACGGAACATAACACAAAAGTTCTTTCCGTGAGTGTCTGGCAGGTCGTAAAGCCTCTTTTGCAAGAAAGGACAAGACGGAAAGTTCAGGTGTTGCACGGTTGCGGGAGAGATGAGTTATTGAAGGTGATATATCAAATAAATAAGTTCCCTTTAATATTACTATTACAGCATCTATCAACTGTTTTGCCGCATCTTTATCAAAGGTCTAGTTTTAACCGCCTTTCATTAAGTTGGAATGCCCCGGTTATATATATATATATTTGTATGGAAGATGGAGATTTAATGATTCTGTAATTATACACGTTAGCAGATAATGGACTATGCTTCTCTCCCGCATTTCTGCAAAAGAGAAGGCTCCGGTTCGTCGAAAAATTCTTCAAATGGCGAGACAGATAATTGTTTCTCACTGGACCATCCCAATCACCAACAACTATACAACTACATGAAGCAAAAAGCAGCTCAGATAGAACCAGTGGCCCCGCTGAAGCAAGGCTCGGTCCATGTGAAGTTTCCGGAACCAGACCTCGAACATACAAAGATAGCTGTGACCATAAAGTCCGTTATCAACAAATTCGAGGGTCAGAATGGAAATGGGCTGTGTAACTCACTTCACAAGGCTGACGCTTAATCTCAGGTAAATCGAATGTGTCCAACCTAACTGTCTCTATAATACTATGTAACGTGAGTTTTAACTCTCTGTTTTTATCCAGTTATATTTTAGAGTATAAGAGACAGGTCAGGCTGGTGCCTCTCAATTGGCGGACCTGTCGTTAGCCATGTATGTATAAGACAGAGCTGCCGGAAACTAGAACTTTTATTGCAGTGATGTTTTTAATCTGTAGGAGGGTTGGGAGCCCAGGGAGTTTGTAGTAGTTCAAGTTTCAGTTACTTGACTTATTACAGACTTTTTTACCTTGTCCGGCCTTTTAATGGAATCTACAGAGCTGGTTAAATCTACAGTGATGCTTTCAAGCTATTTTTTTCAACTTGTCAATTTTCATAATGGCCCTAGTTTTTAAGTTTTTTTATAATTTGTCATTTTTCACACAAATAGTTTTTGACAACATAAATTGTGAGTTGGATTATTTTGTTGAGGAATCCGCTTTTGGCAAGAGCGAATTTTAGCTCAAACTTTGAATCATTATTGAAATTGAGTACACTGTCTTTGCCAAAGGCCATTTGTGATGAAAACATCAGATTTATATCCGCGAAACTTTCTTGTCTGTGTCCCTTTTCTGGCCGGAAGCATGAGCATTGGTCCGGTCCATGTTCCGGCAGCATGAGTTTGGATTTTGTTGACAACAGCCTTCAGTCCTCCCACCTGATGAACAAATGGCCGAGTTTGCTTCATCTTTTCGCGCTTGCTTGATCTTGTTGGTGCCATTTTCGACATATGCAGCTCCTTCTCCAAGCCTTTGTCGGTAGCACGTTTTCTGTTCATCTTCGGATAAACCCATTTGGCCCCTGAAGAGTGCAGAAAAATGTCACAAAAATGTTTCATTTATTTTTCAGCTAGTGGCAGTTCACAAGATTCGGAACAACTCAAGGAAAATGCTAAAATGTAACTTCAACAAGTAAGCACTGATTTTTCAGCGTATAGCATTACTGGAATGAAAAATATGCAGTACATAAGAATACCTCCAGAGCTGGTTGACAATTGTTCCTCGTAAAATATGTTCTTTGAGCAATACAGGCACATCATCCGGAGTCACGTATCCATACCTGAGATCGAGAGAAAATTGATTAAGGATATTTGGATGAATGTAATAGAGTATTTTATGGATGCAGAAGCGTGTTTCTTTACCAATGTCCCGTGACTTGTCCATCCACACTTGTCCCGAATATTATTACATTCCCGGCATATTTATGGCCTCCCAGGTGCGAGCATGGCCAAATAGACACCCTACTTTCAAGGCCATTCACTTCTATCTCGTGTTTGAATCTTGCAACGAGAGCAGGTCCACAAACTCCACATCGGAGATCTTTTGCAGCATGACAACAGACAAATACATATGAACCCTGTAGCTTTTCCGGGGAACCTTTAAGCCATTTTTCATCCTTAACCAGTACTTGTTCAACAAATGAATCAACATCAGTAATCGCCAGTCTCCTGCAGACGATATCATAAATAATTTAATCGAAAGTTCCCTGACAAACAACTGGTAAGGAAATCTCATCACAGAAAATCATTAAGTTAAGTCGTTAACTCACCTGTATTTTATCATGTCAGGGAAAATTAAGACATCCCCATTCGATGCCTCGGTTTCATCCCGACCTTCACATAGTGTTATACGCGTCTGTTTTATAAATAACACAGTGCAAGTCATCAGGGCTCGCTCTACAAGCCTCAAGGAAAGACGATAAGTAGAAATTTCTACCACATTTAGCATTGCTAGACTCGTTTATTCAGCATTCGGATCAGAAAGGGAAACACTGCAGATGCCCAAGTGCCTAAGTAAGTATCTTGATAAGAAATTTCAATCTTAAAGTCACCGCAATACATACGTTACGATATTCACTTGTATTGTCCCCATTCTTGTAACACAAATTACTAGCATTGTGCCGAATCTAACACGGTATACTAGTTACCATCCTACATTGACAAACTACACCGTTTTGATATCGTTGTATTCGGCTTGACTGTCTTTTAATCGGAAACTAAGCATCTTAAAGCACAACTTTACCAATGACTCGCTAGAACAACAACATAAGTCAATCACTCACTCACCGTCACCGATCTCTTCATATAACCTTCGTTGACACTAACTGCTTCATTCAAAATCCGAGGCAACTCATCAATCTCTTCTCCTCCGAAATTTGCCGGCCAGAAACTCGGATTCTTGTACCGGAGGAATATGTGGCGATCATAAAATCCAACACTCCCAGCAAGCAGACTCTGGCCAAAACCTGGCCGCGTGAACCCGAACTCGGCATCAATCGCCGGATCCTCCTCGTAGAACCTCGAATCCGTAGTCGGAGTGTCCCTCCTAGCTGCCATGGTTGGAATAGAGAAGAAACTGTTGGAGCTTGGAGCAAACGGATCGAGTGCACCAGAATGTGGATGATGATCACGTGACATGCACGTGTCTATTGAACCGGAGAAAAGGAAGACCGCGATCTTCTTCGATCCGACCGCATCGGTTCAATTTTAAGAACCGAAATCTACGAACGGGTTCGTTTTAATAAAACCTCGTCGCCACAATGAGGCATTGCGTTTAACGCTACGCAGCGATGCAGCAGACGTCCGCCCTCGCACCTCCGCCAGTTGCGTCGACGGAGGATGCGCCGCCGAAGCAGGTGGCGGTGGCTATGGAGAGGCTGACGCAAGCCGGTAGGCTCATCGCTGATATCCGGCTTGGTGTTGAACGCGTCCTTGAAGCGCTGTTCGTCTCATCGGACCCTCACCAAACGAACAACAAGCCTGTTCACTTGTTTGTCCAAGAAGGCGCTGCTATTCGACAGCACCTTAATGATCTTCGCGCCATCGGTAGGAAGCTGACTCTTCTTTGAACTCACGGCACGCTTTAATTGAATTCTTGTTTAATGATGTTGTAAGTTTCTCATTCAGTTTTTAGGGTTTCTATTGTTTTGTGACACGAGCGCAGATTCCTGAGTTTAAAGGGCATGTTGAAATTGCAGTGAAATTTTAAGCTAGTAAAAGTTCATAGTTTGAATTGATATCATTCTTGGCATCCACCGCTATTATGTATTGATTGATTATGGAATAAAATTCAGTTTCTCTTAAGAATCTTGAATGCACCTTAGTGCTTAAGAATGTCGGTATTGGCAAGATATAGAGGTTTCTACAAGTAAGAAATATCCCGTGGTGATTGGCAATGTCTGTTTGCCTATTTTGTGTGAAACTGATACTTCGAGTCATTCATGTGTTGGTATTACAACATGACATTGTACTTTTCCGTTTGTCATACTGTTACCAATGTGCTCTTTGAGTGTTGGTGAGTTCTTGGGAACTTGTTAAATTTGACATAGGAATTTGTTTTCAAAGTTACTCATTGGTTTTAGCAGATTCAAACGTTACGACAAGAGTAGCATGTGTTGACTATTGAAAGGCTGTTAATGCCTTGATGTAACTATGATAGGACATAAACTGGAAGAATCGGGGGTCCTCAATGAATCTCTTCGGTCACGCAATAATTCTTGGGGATTGCACATGCCACTTGTTTGCCCAGATGGTGCTGTTGTTGCCTATGCGTGGAAACGGCAGCTTGCTGGCCAGGCTGGTGCATCAGCTGTTGATAGGACTAAGTAAGTATTCACATGAGAATAGAGCAATAGTTATTACTATTTACAAAATGTAGGATGCGTGAAGACATATTGAATGATGGATGCTTTAAGAATCTATTTTTGAGAAACTTAATTGATATATGATTGCCTGCCCATTGTTCCCCATCTTGACTGAACAATAACTTTTAATTTCTTCTGACTAAGGCCTTTTAAATTATATGGATTTCAGACTGGCTCTGAAAGCATTCACTGATCAGAAGCGGAGATTTTTCCCCCACCTTGATGATGATGCAAATGGGCAGACCAATGTAAACGAGCCAGGAGCAAAGAGACATGCTGGCTCCCAGTTATCTTTAGTTAATCATCTGGAAGAACTACATGAATGTGGATCATTGTCCGATATTTTGAAGCGCTTGGAAAAAGAAGTTCCACAGATGAAAATTTATACGTATCAGCGACTAGAATGGTTGAAAAAAGCTGCTGCACTATCTTCCTCTTCTTCATTCTGTGAGAATTCTGTAACATCTAGAGAACACAGCTTTCGTCTTTCATCTACTAAGTTAATAACAGGTTCAGATGATGTCATATCTGGAGCTTCAGATGTGGATAAGATAGCTGTAATTGAACTAGTGGTTCCTTCTGTGTTTAGAGCTTTGATATCATTGCATTCAGCGGGGTCAATGGATCCTGACACCGTATCTTTCTTTTCTCCAGATGAGGTTAGATTTTTATTTAATGTCGATACATTAGCTATCATGTCCCTTTTTTTAATTTCTCGTGTCCAAATTTAGTCTAGCATCTCTTTAAAACTTATACAAACAGGGAGGCAGCTATGTTCATCCAAGAGGAGTATCAGTTTATCATGTATTTAAGCATGTTACGGTAAATTTCTTGGCACTTTATTAACATGAGTGAATTAGTGCTCTGCGCTGGAGCAGAGCACATTGTCTTTACAGAGGACTCCAAAATTTGTGCCATTATTTATTATATTACTTTGCAGGAGCAAGCGGCTACGGCAATGCAGTTTTTTCTTAGTTCTCGGAGCAATGCTGTATTATACCTCCTAATGGTACCTATTATCTATAAGCTCTGTGGTTTGAAGATGATTAAAGCTCTTGTAGTTTTTTTAATTTGATATCTTTTGATTGTTATTACAGCGTTGGATCAGCAATTATCAATCACTTTTCACAAAAGTTTGCAGGTAAGAGCTGTTCTTCTCATAAACATAAGATATTGTCCGTCTTTTAATCTAAAAATATCTTATGCAGCAAGTGTAAACGGTTGCTTTCGATGGATAAACAATCCGCGTTACTCTTACCCCCTGTTAATAGACCTTTCCGACAGCTTTCATTTAATCAAATCCTTACCAAGCAACCCAGCTCAGCAAAGGACCCGAATTCGGATTCTTACCAAGCATATCATATTGGTTGTCCATCAGAAGCAATGTAGTCAGCATTGGCAGTTTTGGTAACTTCAGAATTTACATACAAGTTACTAATTATCAAACCCTCTTACTAATTGCCTTATCTCTTTACAAAGATCTTATTCGATGCTTCCGTTTAGTTTAGCTGCATCACCTCTCTTGGTAATTCCATCTCAACATATGTCCATTTGCATGCCCTCTTGCTTAGATGTGTTCATGATTAGTGCACTTTTATTTGCACGGCATAACGGTGATAGGAAGGATCCATTGTTCCATACTTCATATAGATATCACTTTAGTGAAAGGAGTTGTTACATGTCAATATGCCTACCTGTTATTTATGCTAGTAAAAGTGAGTGTTGTGAAACTTCCCAAATCATATACTCCATTTAATTGATTGTTCAAGAATGAGTATGTTTTCACTATTACATTACCGAAGCGTTTCTTGTTCAGGATGATGGTTCCTCAAATTATACAAAGAGAGCGGGAGAAATGCAGTCCCCTTGGCCTTTGGCTTCCCTATTCCACCCACATAACACACCAGACAGGATTCAAGTTCCACTTTGTCCGATGAAAAATGTCTGTCTGTCTGTCCAATATAAACAAAATCCGCCTCCTACCTATTACATATTTGTTTTGTTGGTACAGTAGCCAAATGTTTAGCAGCTTAAAGACTTTCAATGTCTTTATTTCTCTCTATCCTATCCTGTTGCTTATAATTTATATTTTGGCAAGATATAAATGTTGAAATTACAAATTTTGCTTCTCAGTTAAGGTTTGCTGAATTATTCATTATGTTTTCTAGAGGTAAAATACAAAGTTTGTTGCCTTTTCTAGAGTTCATAGTGATTTTTGTCTCAACTCTCAACTACAACTAAATTTATAGTAGATGCACATACACAACACTCCAGGGGGCGAGAAAACCAGCTTCACTTATGAAACACAGGAATACCAGCACGACGCACGAGGCCATGGGCCGCGGCCAGCGTCGTCGGAGAAGTTGCCGAGGACGAGGCGGGCGATACAAAGTTGTTTGATACAAGAGAAGCAAATAAAGGAGTGACACTCATTAAGCTGTTCATGTTCACCATGCTGGTTAGTTAGTATCTTATTTGTATGGTATTACAGGGTGACAAATTCCAGCAGCCGGAGAGGGCGGTGGGCGGGATTCAGATCCGGATGGATACAAAACGAGTATAACGATATTAAAAAGTTCTAATTTTAATGTTAAAATGACGTACGGACGGTAACTTATTTCTCGTTTGAGAGTTCATAAAAGGAAGTATAATTTGTGTAATTTACTTTATAGAATTGTATGTCTTCATTAGTTTGAGGACTCAATTGTAAATAAGTAATTAATTGAACTTCTGTCAGTTACAATTTTCGAATCTTCGCGCTTTCGATCTTTGCATGTTGCAGACGTGGCGACGATTACCGAGCATCGTCTGCACGGGGGAACCGAAAACCGATCCGCCGGTGATGGTCATCAATACGGTCCTATCGGCTATGTCGTACAATTATCCTCATGAAAAGCTGAACGTCTACCTATCTGATGATGGTGACTTTCTATGCCCTAATCGAGCCTTTTTGCAGGGAGTTTGGTGTGGATCCGAGGTCTCCGGAGGCGTTTTTTGTAGTGTGGCACTGGATGTTTTCATAGAAGAGAAAGTCTCAAAGGATAACGGGTTAAAATTAAACAGTAGCAGTAAGATTGGAGAGAGCAGAGCGTTAAAGAAGTGGAAAAGGTAGCAAAAGTTGTTTACACGAAAAGGGGTCTAGTTAGTTGGGGAAGAGAGGTATAAATTCCTCCTCTAATGCAGACTTGGGTATATATGTTCTCAATTGTAACACTTGGCTATGCGATGTTCGTCTGCTTCGAGGGATCTCAATATTCCCAGAGGTAGTATTATGCTCCAGATCACAGCTAAGGGTCTCTCCGGTTACAGCGGCAATGACCTCAGAATCTCCTCTGAAGTTAACAGCAGAAATGATTCTCTGTGGCCTGCTGGTCAAGCTGAATTTACCTGTGTGCACTCAACCGCCATTAAAGAGACTCTCAGCACGGTGCTTTTTCGTTTTCATGAACCCTATTGTGTAATTTATACTGACTCACATAAAAACACAGAAAGATCAACTAAATATTGCCATACTAATAAATATGTGCACATAAAATTGAGCTATATAGATCAGATCATGTACTGCTAACCAACTTGAGAAAGAGCAAATTATGTTCTATCTTCTCCCCTCCACGTAATTTTTCTTCTTCTTGGCTTCAAGTTTCGAGCTAACTACGGACTGAAACTGAGGACGGATACTGGAGCGCTCTAGCTCTGGACTCCAGACCATCAAAAAGGTTGTGTATATACATATATTAATCTCTATCTGCACCAACACAATGACTTGTCAGTTTAAATTTGGTGGTATAAAAACAGAGATGCGATGGATGGTATTCATGGAGGACACCAACATGTACACTGCCAGTTGACCATAATCAGCCTCAGCCAAATCCAAACCCTTCGCTGGCTTCATGAATAGCAAGTAACAGGCGTTCTTGCAACAGGTCCTTCGCGGAGTAATCCGGGAGATCAAGTTGATTGAAACTGAATAAAAACACAGTATTTATGAGAAACTAATTTTAAAGCGCCTACAACTCTTAGTTTCAGAATCAAAGTTACATCCTAACACATCAACAGGATTCTAAAATTGCAAATAGAGTTATATACTTATATATAATTTTCGTGCATCATCATTGTCTAGATTAGTACCACAATTTGGGCCACTCCTCACATTCACATTTTTATATACCTACCTATTTAACACAGAAAAAGAGCAATAACAATAGGTTACCAGGTATGAGCTGATGGGAGTCGCTCTGGAGCTCCATATGCTTTGTGGATCTGGAATCTTTGAGGTCCAGAGATGCCTTGTAGGGCTTTGAATCCGTCCAATGGAACCTGTCGTAAAGTAACAAATAAGCATATCCATTGAGAACAAAGCAGCCGTTAGAAAAAGTGTATGTTGGTTTATGGACTAACCATGACTGTAAGGGGAATCACATGGTTTTGTTTGTATTTGTATACCAAGCCAAAAGTCACAATAGTAGGACAAATTATATTTTACAACCGCCAAGTGTTTTCTTTTCCACTAAAGCTATAAGTCTGTGTGAAAAATCAAGATATCAAATTTACCTTTGATGTTCCAGTGACAAATTGTAGAAGTCGAGCCATATCTTCCTTACTGAAAGCTTCTACAACCTCCCAAAACCATTGAATAACACTAGATGCTACCGTATGGCCATTGTACTCAGTGTTAGCCTTCAAATCATTCACTGTAGCAATAATTTGTTTCAGATATGCAATACATTCTCCAGTAAGGAAAGAATTACGAGAGGAAAAAAACTTACAATCAATTTCTGGAAGTCCACTAATCAACAGCTCAAGCTCTTTGTCATTGAAAATAGATATGAGTTCGCGCGGCACCAACTCGTTAAAACCTTCCAAAAAGGCATTGATCTGAGGACGGATAGCATTTGTCAATAGATGACCTGCTACAAGGTCCACGTACTCGTGCTTTGTCTCTTCAGTGACTCTTATATTTCTTCCTCCAGGTTTTAGTTCGTAATCGGTAACCTTTGATAGTGACGACCACAATGATCAGAAATTGCTAGGACCAGGAAACCTAATAAAGCTGAATTGTTTTTTTAAAAGAAAACTATTTGAGTTTCATACCTCAGTTTTCTCATAAAGAATGTGTTTTTCCTCATCTGCATCCATGCTGAATGTCAAGTCAGGAATATCATTCACGTCATTCTGGAGCATATAAAAGTACAAATATCAGAATTAAATATCTCTCTCGTGACCGCTTGCAGACAAGACAGCATTTGTGTACAATCAGGATTATACAGTGAAGAGAAACCTACTAACCTCCAACATCCACTTCAGATTCTTATAGTAATCGGGATCAACAGCCTCAATATCATGATAAGTGACCTTCACCCCAAGAATATGCTTGTAGAAGGACCTAGTGAAATATACATCCAAAAGCTGCCCGTCGAAGAGTGCCTTGGCAACCTGCAAGAACCAACAACTTTCCATTTAGTATATCAAGTAACAAATTTTTTTTACTGAAATGGGATAGTTTCATAATTACCACGCGCCCAACAAACTTGAAGTATGAAAGATGTTCAGTTTGATAAACAGAATTAGGGTTTGGTTGGAAGGTTGCATTGTTTCCCACAGTGGTAAAAAGCAAAGCTCCTTTGTCAAATGTAACTCGTGACAGTAACAGATACCACTCCCTTGTCAAGCCGCCAGCATCAATGCCTTCTTCACCTTGAAATTGAACATTTAATCGCCCCTTAAGATCCTGAGTAGATCGCATCCTTAGCTGATTATATGAATCCTCTAAAACATATGCCCTTCGAACACTGATACGCAGTGGACCTGACAGATGATGTTCGTGCTGCTGACGGATTCTTGAGCGGAAGTAAGATCGCTTGTTGTCAAAATCAATTAGGCGCGGTGCTTTCAGCAACATTGCTAGTGATTTCTCCAGCAGACCCGGATTCTGTCTAATATATGCATTAAGGAGTCGGCGATTCTTCTCAGCAAATCGTGCAAAAACATAGGCTCCATCAGTCTTCTTTAGGGAGGTACCATGGCTCTTGATTGATGAGCCGGAATTCCCAGTAGGGGATTCTTTGACTTCAATTTCATTAACATCACCATGATCTTGCTGAATAGCAGTTCCATTTGCTTGTAATTTCTCGCACAAAACAAAAAAGGATTCAATAAAAGGTAGAAGTCTCTGTGATCCAGGAGGCAGAGGAGGAGACAGCCCTGTGGAGGTACCCTGCACCGACTCACCCAAATTCATATTTGACATGTCAGGAGATGTATTCTGTCCCAGTTGTGTCTCAGCTAATCCAATACAATTACTCAACTCTTGCCACAATGGGTCAAGTGCAACATTCAATTTCCAAAGGATAGATAGCTCCTGTTCGGCCTCACTTTCAGTTCCATCAAGTTCATCCACGTTAGGAGAAATAATTGAGTTAAGAGCCTGTAAGACTCGCAATATTGCAGCTCCAGTCATAGAGGAGGCGCCAAGCCCAAGCATGTGAGATTCCTTGAAAGTCACAAGCTCCCCGATAGCTGAATCACTCAACCCCTGAGCTAATACTGAGAGCTCTGATGTGAAGAACTTCCTGTGAGGTATGGCAACCGAAGCCAACTTCTTCAGCACCTCACTGGCTATCATGTAAACTTTGTCCGAAAGCCTGGTGTGCAGTGTCCAAAGTTAGTATCTCAATTTACATAAAATAGTGCCATGGAAAACTCATAGATACAAATAAAAGGTTAAGAATATATACCCTTCATAGCTAAGAAGACTGCACAGATTGCGCATATCAGAATGGGGAAGTTGTAAAAATATATTATGAATGTCTGCATTCCTAACTTTGTCCTTCAGAGACACCTCCCCCATTTGACCATTCTTTGTGTTAGGGTCAGATGCTTCGTGTGGGGGATCTACCTGAGCACCATTTGAATTAGCGGCTGTTGTTTGGTGTTTTATTGATGTTTGTCCGGCCTGCGACTGACTGTCTATTTTTGATGATGCAGTGGACACGATTACCTGGATCAACCCCATCAACTGCACCGACAAAGATGACTCAGCAATATTCAAATACAAAAGTCCTATTAACACAACATAAATCTTCTAAATAGCATAGAGTGGCGCTAAACAATACCTGCTCAAGATGAATGATGCTGCGTAAAAATAGTGGCTGACTAAGGAGTTTCAGGAACAGTATTAATGGAATGTCCCCTTTCTCGGTATTCACAGGACTCGATGAGGCTTCCTCCAAAATTTTATTCTTTCCTTTGACCTTCTTGGCATCTGAGTAATTTGAACATTCATACTCTGACACCAATGAAGAATCAAAGTAGAATAATAAACTCGCAACTGTTGAATGATTTGTTGCCAAGTAAGATAAGTTTTCAAGGATTCTGCGGAACACCAATGGCGGGAGACCTACAATGAAAGGTTAGCAAAATAAAATTACTATGCAGTGGCAACAGTGTGCACACACAAGACAGATCAACCATGGAAAATAAAATAAAATTGAGTACCATTCAACAACGGTGATCGGCCATAAACAATATTAGGCTGACAGCCATAAAGTCTCTGTGGATTCATTGTTGCTAAAATTGTTGGAGAGCCCTCTGCCTCTGGTTTTATCATATCAAGCAAAAGGCGAACCAAAGTTGCTCTCGTAACTGTATGCGTGCAGAGGTTTAACAGAAGTCTCTGCAAGAGACCCTTCCCTATAGGCTGGCCACATTTAGTAAACCAGTCACCTAGTTGGTTAGGCTAATGACATGAATGAATGTAATGAAAAGGACTAATAAATCAGAAATCAACTGCAATTAGAGTCATTGGAAATTTTTTAAACATCAAACGGATTTAGTTCATACCTGTGCAACTCTAAGTAGCCGTACCAATCCTCTTAAAGCATTTGCATCCAGAAAAGGCTCTCCTTCGATTTCTCTTACATTTAAGCTTGCCACAATAGAAGAAACTCCTCTTCGACCTATTGTAACTCCCACGCCACGATCCATAAAAGCTTGCCTATCGAAACCTAATCCATGTCTCCGATTACTAAACCTATGGGCACTCCCAAAAAGGCTTCGAGCCTGATAGTGACTCATTGCCCTATCACGAAGCATTTGAGCCTCAGCAAGCAGCGACGATGGTAGAGCTTGCAGAACTGCCTCGGATGAAGTTAAAAGGACCTGAAACAGAAACATGGGTCAAGTCATAAATATCAACCAAATATTTATTAATGAGAGATGTGATCCAAAAGCGTTTTAGCTAAACCTCTTCACGTAATTCAGCTGGAAAAGTGGCTATAATTGAGGCATTGTCCATTTCAACAGCTTGTCCCTCTGCTTGCTGTGCAATTCTTTGTGCTCTTTGCTGAGCTAAAACTTCAGCTTGGATATCGGGAGGAAGTGCTGCCAAAAACTCAGGATCAATATCATCAATCGAGGGTGGAACATAAGCTGGAGCCTCAACCGCCTGAACCTGTTGAGAAGCCAGAACTTCTGCCCTTAAATCTTCAGGTAAGGCCTCCAAGAAAGTTGGATCAATGGCGCTTGCTATAGAGCCTTCATTATTAGCTTGGTTAGCATCTTGAGATCCTTGTGTATTTTGTCCTGATGGACCATTCACATCTTGTTCAGAGGAAACTACACATTGCAATCCATTATTCTCATCAGTCTCTGTACCACCCATAACCACATCAGCGCAACTAATTCCCATACTTGTGCCACTACCATCATTGTTATTGGTGGCCTCTGGGAACGGTGTAGCACCACTATCCAGCTGTTCATTTTTTCTTAGAGGTGAACAACGACCAACGTTGAGAGGCTGAACTTCACTCAAATCAGCAATAACTTCAGAATTGGTAATTTGGACCTCATGGCCCTCATGATTAGAAGAATTTGTAACTGGGCTTGGAATGGCCTGTACACTGTCATTAGCATCACCAACTAAGTCGCCAGTATCCATAGGATTGTTCTGGTCCAGTGTAATATGCATCAGTGGTTGTTGCAAGGGCACAGATTCTTGTAGGCATGCTTCCAATTCACCGGGAGACTCCATACTTGTAGATACCTGACGACAGGCATTTTCAATAACTTGATTTGACTGAATTAGCCCTGTTGCATTCCCTGAGATCCCAGCATCGTTATCTGGGTTAGCAGTATTAGCATCCTCGACTGCTGGCGAGTCATTCAATACAACAGCACCTGACTGCTCGTTGTCCTGCACCCCCATTTTTTCAGACTGTGGCTCACTCTGGTTAGTTGAAGGAGCAACACTACGCATCTGAGTTATGAATTCCTGCTCCAAAACTTGTGCAATGACAGCGGCATGGCTACCAGTTTGCGGCTGACCATCATCAGTCCACCGGCTGTCGCCTTGACTTCTTCTTCCTGGCAAATGTAATGGGTCCATACCAGCCGAATAGTCAGCTAATGGTGGGGCCACACTGCTACCAAAGCGGTCACTAAAGAGACTTGACGGTAGATGATCATATGGAAGTACAGGAGCATCGAACATGTCAAAAAGAGATGTATCCAAATTACCAGCGGAAAGGGATTCCACATCTCTAGGAGGTTGTCGCCCAGAATGCAACATTGGTGAATCTCCAGGACGTGTTGATGGTCTACGAAGAAGAGGATGGTTGAAACCATTTATATCCGAAGCAGAACGGTCAAAAGAAGCTCGGCCAGTCTGACGACGGCGTTCATAATTCAGCGGCCTGCGTAGTCCAAAGAGATCATCAACATTGACGCCTTCAAAGGGTTCTGCGGTAAAATCTACGAGACCACCATTACTACCAGGTTGTCCAAGAACATGCAAATGGTCTAGTCCATCGAGAGCTTCCCGCCACCTCACTTCAATAACCCGATTCTCATGGAAGTCGTCACCGTCGTCAACCATATCATCACTATATTCATCTCCTAAACCACTATCGTCATGGTCATCCACATCAGTATCAGCCAAAGACATCATACCAGTGCCATCATCTGCTATATCTTCATCATCCTCATCCTCCCCATTATCACCCATATCATCGTCTTCTTCACCAATTTCGACTCCGGCTCTACTACTCACATGAAAAGTCAAACCAATCTGGTCAGAGTTCCGCAAATCAGCACTTTGCTCCATATCCTCGGGTATGTAATCCATCCCAGTTGTTTGAGTATTTGCAATAGGAATCTGTTCAACCTCTATCCTCATATTGTCTGGCATGGCAGAGTCGGTGGGATTTGCCTCATTATTTTCTTCAGTTAGCGGGGCATTCAATGGAGCTTGTTCGGCTGATTCAGCAAGCTGATGAGTCAGTTGATTGCTTTGGCCCTGAATATTCTCATTAGCTCCAGCTGCTGATGATTCTATCACCTGCTCATTGGCTCCCCCATTCAAACCCACAGTTTTCTTCTTATCAACCCCCTCACTTTTGAGAATCTGCTCACTAGCATTAGCCGCCCTAGTGAGGCTCTCTAAGGTTTTGAGTATGAGACTGGTGGTTTTGGGAGCATCAGGATGATCCAGATCCATCACCTGAATAATATGACTAAGACACTTAATGATTCCGCTATCGATCATGGTCTTCAAAATGTCAGGAGAAAATCCTGAACCTGAGAAGTTGCTGGATGATGAATTTTTAGACAAAATAGAATGCACCAATTCCACAAATGCAAACACCTTGGAATTAGGCAGTAATATGTTGTTGGACGAATTGCTCTCCACATTAGCCAGTGTTGATAACCCCTTAACTATTTCAGTCAACACTCTACGGCGACCCTCACTGGAGCGGCCACAAAGAACAACAAGAAACCAAGAAGCCTTTTCAGATAGCTTATCTTTCCATTCATCGGGGCCTGCTGATTTGTCTGATGATATGGGCAGAAGTCGATGCAATACATGATGAATTATTCCACCATGAGTAAGGTTGTCATGCCCACGCAGTTGGTACACTTCTGAATCACGTTTAAGAACAACAGCTGCTGCAAATCCATACATTAGAAGGATATCACCCAACAGCTTGAGAACAAATGTCACCTTGGCAAGTGAAGCAGACCCGTTGGACTCAGTTTTATTTGGTTCCATTTTTGTTGTTTCGTCAACCTTTGACTTACCCTTTGCCTTGGAGATTTGTTCATCAACTTCCATAGCACTGACAAGACTAGAATATATTTCTTGGTTATCTGATGAAGGGTATTTGAAGACGATATCAAGAAGCTGATCAATAACTTGAGCAAGATTTGCAGGCACTCGTTTATGGATTTTGCTGCACTTTGCTGGGCCATCAGGAATCTTGTTCTCAGTAATCTGAATACTCGTGTTAAAAGATGGGCCATGTTCAACATTTGAAGCTTTTGATGTATCTTTGTCCTTCTCTCTTTCTTTAGACAACACAACAAGAGTCCTTCCCCCAGTTGACTCTAATTGACAAGTTGAAGCCACCGCCTTCATGAATACAGAAGGATCTCTTGAAATTACTGGTGCCAATGATGTCAAAAATGCACGAGGGGTAACACGACCAGCATTACGAATACCATTCACAGATTGCCGTATTTCTGATTCCATTGCTGTTTGCAAAGTCTGAGGATCCTCAAGAAGATGCCGGATAATAACAGATGCAACACTATCATAACCATGGAAAAAACAGCTCGTAGGAATCGTAAAAAGAGCAGTCAAGCCGCCTCCATCGAGAAATTTCATAGCCAGACTATGCTTTTTTGTCAGCCGAGCACACAGTTGAAGAAGAGCCTGCATGACTATTGCAGGAACGTGTTGCTTTATCAAATCACATGCAATATTTAAAACCTGAAAACACTCTTCATCAGTTAGATATCCAGTGGACTTCCCCAATATCTTCTCAAATGCATTGCAAGATTCCATCTTCACATCTGATTGCAGAACGTTTGGGATAGGTGATGGCAAATCAGCCAATGAGTTACTCACCTGAACGGCATGGTTGCCCTCCGTAGTCTCTGATGAGACATTGGTAGTAGACTGTAACAAGTAATCCAAAATAATTAATATAGCGCTAGCGCATTTTGGTGTCAGAACCTCGTTAGTTGACTCATTCCTGAGCTTGAAACTTGTGAGTATATCTAAAGCAATAGATGTAAAACCATTATCAGCCACAAATTTCCGTGCGTTGCCATCTTCAGAAATAAGCAAAGCCAAAATATGCAATATAATGCAGATTGCTTGAGTATTCTTAGAGCAGACTGAAAGTGAAAGTCTCAGCTGTTGAATTAGATAAGATATCACTCGCGGGCGATCTTCCCCTTTATTTCTGTTGGCAATCGTCACAAACAAGTCTGCCAAAGTAAACACTAGAGTGTCATTGCTCAAAAATAATTTAGTTGAAGTAGAGAGCACATCATCTACTGGTGGAATTTTGGCTACACCCTCTGTCAAAAATTCAGCTTGTTTCTCAGTGGTATCAGCCTTTGCTGTTTCAGATGCATTTCCTAGAGACAAAGCAAGTGCATGAGCCAATTCATCATCCTCCTGGATGGGATCATCAACATGAGTGAACAGCCATTCCATGGCCATTTCCACACTATTTGTCTCAGCCCTGCGCAAGGCCTCCTCTGCCCTAGCCCTTGTAAATCCCATCTCAATGATAATGCCAATAGTAGCTTCATCTGTTGGAGCGGGAACCAAAGGTTGACTCATACTTCCAATTCCACTGTGATTTGGCTTTGCCTCTCCAACACCGCTGTAGACACGAGTAATAAGCGAAGTAACCGAGGTGATAAAAACTGGACTGCAATTAGGGAACATGGGATGGTTCCAGACAGGAAGTACAACATCCAGAACCTGCAACTGCAACATCTTCACCAGCGTTTCCGGTTCTCGCGGAACAGGAAATAACCCAATTGACAGACTATCTGGAGCAGGCTGAACAAGCAATTGGTCTTGCGAGGCAGAAGTAGGTGACAATATAATACTAGCATTCACAAAATTTTCCAGCACTTTGCAATAGCTCTGTAACGTTTCAAGCAACCATGAACTGTGAGAAAACTTGCCTTCTTGACTTAACAGTACACTATCAACTCCTATGGCCGGAATGGAGAAGAGAGTCCACAACAACTGACTGGTAGCTTCAAATGTGGTCAAGAGCTCCCTAAAAGTTCCATGAACATAGAAGTAATTCACCATTGCAGCATAACAAGTACGTCTACGACTATCAAATGTCAGTCCTGTAAGATCTTCCACAACTTTCCCAAGGTATCGACATTTCACCGATGGTGATGTATCACGCCCAGCAGTCGATGAAAGCCCCTGATAATTAAGACCCTCATAGAATATTTGTGCAATGGCCATTCCAATGCTCTTGGACGACGCACTTAAAGCGCCTGTTTCAGCTCTACGACGATTGGGCACTATGAAACCCTTTACAAGAGCTGTGAGGAAAGCATGTATAGATGAAGCAAGCTTGCTGAGGCATTCTAAGACTAGAACATCAGGATTCTTCTTCTTTGAATCATGAGATGAAGTCTCTGGTACATTAATCAAAGCATCGGGATCAATGTTTAATGTGTCCAAATGCCTTCCAGCCCTTCCACCTCTGACTCGCGATAAACCCTGACGACTACGTCTGTGTAAACCATCTGATCGAACCACAGAGAGGATCTCACGGTCTACATCCCAACCATGGTTAGTACTTCTAACAGAAACAGGGTTCATGTACCTTACCACTTGATTCACATCTTCATCACTCTCTCTTCCTATAGTAGTAGGAAAAGAAGTTTCTGCATTTTCAGATTCCAAGTCAATTAGCTTCTTTGCATCCTTCTTAGAATCATAACAGATGGAAATTTGCCATAACACTTCACTGTATATCTTCCCAAGATCCTTCATTGTCTCAGAATTTGCATTGCTCAACTCTGGCGCCACGGCTACATTAGCTGTTCCCTTCAGCAAGAAGTTCAAAAGGCACAGCATACCTTCAAGACTAGAAAGACTCCTCAAGACCGTTGCTTGTTTCGAAGCATCATTTTCAGCAAGTGGGGAACCTCCAACTGACAGCAAAATTTCATTTGTTGACTTCAAATGGTCTTTGAAGGAGGTGCATGTTACCCGCGCTAATGAAACAAAATGTTGTGGGGAAAAGTTCTTGAAAGCTGCCGAAATACTCTGACCAACTGAGGCAGACAGAGGTACTAAAGGCAATGTAAATAACTGTAGTACAGCTTCAATTCCCTTCTTTTCTACAAAGATTCGGCACATCTCAGTATTATGAAGAATTGTTTCTAGAAGTCGAGCTGCATTATTGATAAAATCTGGAAGAAAGAACTCCACAATACTTGAGGACGGATCTGAGGGACCGGCAGTCTTATCAGAACATCCATTCATGAGTGTCTCCCTGCCATCAGATAAAACCACATTCCTTTCATCTGCATCTGTCTCCATTGGAACCAGAGTCATACCACTATCAGAATCAGAAGGTGGGATGGAAGATTCTGGGATAGAACCCATTTTTGCAATAGCATTTAGGATCTCAATTAGCATATCTACAGCAGGTGCACGCAACGATGATACATGGCGCACAAGTTCATCTAAACCACTCGACAAAGCTCCAGCAATATCACCAGCAAGGGCGCGTAAATAAGCTTTTGAAGTAAATATTGTTACAAAACACCTCAGTGCATTTCTATCTTTCACAGCTTGGAGACCATTGTTATTCAGGCACAAAGCATCTAGACACTGAGGTATTGATGTTATTGCCTCCGCTGAACAGAAAACGTCATCCATGATAGCATCCATATATGCAGATGGAAGACCTGCAGTTTCCAAGACAGGATAACATGTGGGATCTTTGTGAATGAGATCACTCATCACAGTTGCTGCAAGTGAAAAAACCCCGCCGCCAAATTCCTTCGCTCTTCTAAAAATAATGCACAAACATTGTGGTAACAAACTCTCCTCGCAGCCGCAAACTCGTGCATTGCTCCCAGGAGCATATGTTCCCAGAGATATGGCTCTCAACAAAGCTTTAATAAGCAAACGTCGATAATAGTTAACCAACGCTTCAGAATAAAGAGGCTGTACTCCGCTTTCATTGCAAGACACCGATGCAGCTAGTTCAGAATTCTCACCAATACGACTTAGATCCCCCCTTTGTTGGTTTGAAGACGATTCAATAAAAGAAACCTCAAACTTTAGACGAGAAATGGTGTCATCTAATCCGCCTAGGTCTCTGAATAAAGCAGCAGCCGGGTTGAAGTAATCCATAAAAGCTTCAAGCACATATACAGCAGTGCTAACCAAGTGCAGGTGTTGAGGATCTGTATCATTAAGAAGAGGCAGCACAGTAGGAATATATCCCGATTCGCGCATGGCTGAACAGCCTGATGATGATGAAACCAAAACAGTGACTAGGGACAGTAGGGCCTCGGCAAAAACAACAGACCACTCGGAGGTGTTGTTCACGACTGAATTGACTGCCTTCTCCATGAGGCTTGACAGAATGCCACGGTGTCCCCCTGAGGTAACAGAAGTCAACACAGATGGCTGGCGGGTTCGGTCTTGACATAGAGCAACCAGTGATAGCACACATAAGATTCGTATATTCTCAGGCACTGCATCTTCGGAGCTTAACAAAGTCACCAAATCATTGACAAATGCAGACTCGTTGTTAAAGAATGAAACCAAGAGATCAGCATCGCTGCTCGCCTGAGCAAGAACAACAAAGGCATACAAGCGGATGCGCGTATACTGTTGGCGAGTAGGCAAGGACCCAAAAGCCCTTGCAAAGCGTACCCTTGTCAAAAGAGAAAATCTCAAGCTAGACGGGACGCTATGCTCCTTAACTAACCTATTCAAAAGTTCCAGGTCTGTCTCCTGACAATCAGTTACATAGGGCACGTGAATAACATGTAGACCCTGGGAGGACTCTTCCTTGCCTGTTTTTTCCTTTGATGAGTCACCGGGTACATAAAATTCAAAATGCAGCGTACATCCTAACTCATAGGCAACAGGATCGTTCACTTGTGGCACAGCACATGCAACTAACCCAAGGCCTTCTTCCTTAGCTCCCCATCCTTGAGCAAAAGAGAATAAATGCGAATTCAAAGTTGCATCTCTAACGGAATATTTACCCATTGTTTTTTTCAAGAAAGTAGCCAACGTCTGCAAACAGGCCTCAACCACATCTGCATCAGTGGAAGCAAGAAGAGATGCCAGATGCTGCTGCATAGTCAAAGTATAGATATCATAAACAAAATAAATGCATGACGGAATTAAAAAGCATGAGACAACCACTGAGAGTAGAACACAAACCTCATATGAGCTGTAGAAATGTTTGTTGGTACAATTCTCCAAAATGATTCTGATGACACGTAACATTTGCAGAATTCCATTTCTGGGGAAAGGAGGGTCACACTCCAAAAAATGTTCTTCGAGTTGTAAATCTTTCCGTACTTTGATAAATTTCTCTAAATACGAATCAAAATGGTTGAATAGATCGATCCAATGATGAAAATCTCCCTGTAACATCAAGAACAGGGATTTTTAAAGGAGTTCCAAGCTGCAACTTGGATAATCGAAGTAGTGTCAAGTTAAAAACCACCTTGTCGAACTCCCATACAAAACTTGTAAGAGGCTCCTCAATATTTTCTAAGGGGGTAGCAATTACATTGTCAATGAAGCATCTGATTTTGGGAGGCTGTTCAAAGAACAAGTCAGCAAACTTATTAATGATAATGACATATAGTGCATAGTATTAATAGAAAAATAATATGGGTTACGCAAAAGGTGGTATACGAGCTACCAATCATGTGTAGCAATTTATCAAGTAGGGTTACATTGCAACCATGTGTTGCAACATTCAAAGATAGACAAGCAACATCCAATTATTTTTTTAAAGTTATGATATATAGGTTTCCTGCAGACAGATAACACTAGGATTGGCGTCCTAGAGGTATGAAAAGCCACACAGGTTGTTCCAAACATATATTCACTTGGACATACACTGATACACATGCACATTATTTTCCAGCAGATATTAATTTCCACTGAGCTTCTTGTTGCATCCTGAAGGTAATGCAAAACAAGCTAACAAGCAGTGTAATAATGTAACATCATTAATAGCAACATTTGTGGATTTCAAACCGAATTTATAAACTTCCCATGGCATATACATGCAAAAATACAGATGCCGTGAATATTGTCTAAAAAGTCATAATTAGACCGAGACCAACCAGTACCACTGCCTTCCATCTAAATGCAACATAATGCAGCTCACAATCCTCCACTAAATTCAAAAGCAACACTTAAATCCTTCGCATAATTCCAAAATAAATCCACCCTAATTCAAAGGGACAGATATATCCACACTTAATTAAACAAACAATAACTCCTGATTACAATACAGTGTGCCAATTTACAAGGCATATAAGTACATTCAACCCAGAACTCCCACAAAAGCAACCAAAAATGTTAAATGGCTCACAAAAATTCCACACATCTCTAAATCCATACAGACTTTGAATTCTGGAAATATGAATCAATTAACAGAAAAACTATTGAAAGAAAAATACACACAGACACACTAACCACTTCCAAACCCCTCTTCCGCTTCAACTTCATCGTGAACACTTAATCAGATGAAAACATCTGACTTCCGAAACCTTAAGGGACTCAGCGATCAACTCCCGTCACTGAGAATTGATCGACAAACAAAATTCGATACAACCGATTGGACTATCCTCGCACAGCGATTGCAAAATCGGAGCTGCGATCGATTAAGGATCCTACACTGAGATCGGAGGAATGACCGTATTGAATCAATGCGATTCGGAATACAATCGTAGGCGAAATCGATGAGCTTTTCGCGATCGAATTAGGGTTTTGAAAAGGATCGAAGAAGAGATAAAAAAGGGAAGAAACAATTACTGATGAGAAGCTAAGCGTCCCGTCTTCTTCATATTTATACGGAAATTTTAATAAAAATAAAATACATGTATTTTAGTTTCTGACGGATTTGCCCTTAGTTTGTTTATTTTCCTAATTTACTGTTTGGTCCCTGTATTTGGTTTTGTTTCAAACCAAAAAAAAGTATAAAAAATTATCTTGAACTATCGTCCAATTTCAAATCAAATAACGAACTATTAAATTTTTAATTCACGTATTAACTCTATAAATAATTTTAATAACTATAAAAAAACTACGATATTTCTATCTAAATATTACGATAGTTTGATACTTGTATTCTAAATTTTGATAGTTTGGTATTTGATTTGAAATGAGGCGATAGTTCAAGATATATTTTTATACTTTGTATATAATTCGGTACTTATATTATAAAATATAATACATTTATATTTAATTTAAAAATGTCACTTGAATTTCTTTTTGTACTTTAACACCAATCAAAACCTTTTGTCGGAGAAAATAACATAAATCAGAATCAAGGGGCCGAATTAATGATATTCATTCCTAGGGGGTTGTATTCGATTTCATCAAACTAGAAGGTCCGATCTGTAATAAACTCAAACTATAAAACGACACCTTTGCTTTCTCCTTCCTCGTTTGGTTACTGGAGGTTTTAGACGTGGTCGTCGAGCCCTAACCCTCGCCGTTGAAAGGCTAAACAGCTACTTCTTCGGAGCGCCGCGTTACCGGGAAACGGGCTCAAACTCGTCTCAATTGGACAAGACTCGACGAGTTTAATCAACCAAAGTCGGAAAATGACGCTGCAATGAGCAAGCGGCACTCGGTTAGGGCGCTGGCGCGAGCCCTAGCCTCATCATCCCGTAGTTTATGCACCGCAGCGGAAATGAGCTCGCAGTTCCCTCTAAAGCAAGTGACAAGGTCGAACTTCGAGTCGTCGCTGGAAGACTTGAGACGGCATGTCAAAGCTGCCGACTTTGTGTCGATTGATTTGGAGATGACTGGGTTGACTAGCGCGCCATGGAGAGACTCGTTTGAGTTTGATAGGTCTGATATTAGGTATTTGAAGGTGAAGGATTCGGCTGAAAAATTTGCTGTTTTGCAGTTTGGTGTTTGTTCATTCCGGTGGGATTCTGTGAAAATGTCGCTAGTGGCTCATCCGTAAGATCATTCGTTCATATGCGTATTTTGTTTGCAGAGTGCGCCGAGTTATTGTTCGGAGGAATGATAAATTTTGCTTCATGAAATGTATGTGGTCGAATGCCTGCTTTTGCAGGTACAATTTTTATATATTTCCACGTCAGGAAACAGCTGCTGATGGCTTATCTCAAGGTTTCATGTGTCAAACTAGCTCACTCGAGTTTTTGGCGAGATATCAGTTTGATTTCAATGCTTGTATAAAGGAAGGTATTTCGCCATACACATTGTTTAGACCATCTTTGGGTCGGATTTGCATTGGAG
The DNA here is from genome assembly GCA_963678935.1 of Umbilicus rupestris. Classification (NCBI taxonomy): domain Eukaryota; kingdom Viridiplantae; phylum Streptophyta; class Magnoliopsida; order Saxifragales; family Crassulaceae; genus Umbilicus; species Umbilicus rupestris. Next base: position 10,662,757 of record OY787621.1, read on the forward strand.
CATATAGTTGAACTGTTGAATCTGAATGAATGGTAGTGACTAGAATTGGGGGTGTGCTATGACTGATGATTTTTTCATTCTTTGATTATCGTAGGGATATCGTATTTATCTAGAGAACAAGAAGATGAAGCAGTGCAGCGCTTGGAATTTACAGTTGGCAATAGATACACAGGGTTAAAAGACGAGCCATCAGTTAGAATATCAGATATCCTTTTTACTCGGCGAATGAAGGATAAGTTACATGCATGGCGTGAAACGTTATTACAGACAAAATGTAGAGACTCCTCTGTTGACTGTAGCCAAAAGGAATTAAATCAGCAATTTGAAACCATATTCTACAAGAAGCGTCCATCCCTTGTTTTAAGTGGGTTTACATTTTATCAGCTGAGACTGATTCAACTGGTAATGACTCTCATATTGTGACTGATGCTTCCATTTTCACAGTTAGAGAGTGAAAACAGTTTAAATTAGCTTACCACCAAAAGATTTGGGTGGTTGATAAAGTTCACAGAAGGAAACATATTCTTTCCTTTTTTCATATTCATGACACTAAAATGTTGTCAAACCTTTTAAATTTATTTTTCCCTGTTGACAATCATGCAGGTCTTAAGCGAACATTTTGATGAGCTTGTTTATGTATGTGTGAGCACTACAATTTCGTTGCCACAGCACTTGGTGGTGTATACAGAATCCCAGAATGACAAGGACATGCTCTTGGTAAGGACTACTGTAAATATTCAGAGCTATTAAGGCTGTTTTGTACAAGTGGACTAGTGTTGTGAAGGAAGATTGGAAGCTCATATTGAAGTATGCATGGCATTGTGATTATGATAATATTAGATCTTATCTGATCTGAATGCTGTTAGTAGTGTGGCTAACAAAGCTAACCTTAACTTTTCCTGAAACTCAACCGCAGAAAGAATTGAAAGATGACCCTCTCAGTGAATCAAAGAAGAAGATCAAATCTGGTGTTGGGTTTAGACATGTTATTGACCTCCTTTCTTCGGAGCAGAAGCTTATAGTGGGTCACAATTGCTTTCTGGGTACAGTTAGAAATATATTGCAACTAGTGTGAAATTTAAATTCATTTTGGTTTTAAAAAAAATATATTTTCGTGTGCTATTTCAGATTTTGCACACATTTATAGCAAATTTATTGGACCTCTTCCTTCGACTGCCGAAGAATTCGTATCCCGTGTCCACAGTTGCTTCCCTTATGTCATTGACACAAAAGTTCTACTGAACGCTGACGGTTATCTTCAGTATCTGATGAAGAAAAGCAGCACATCGTTGTCTAGGGCATACGCGATCTTTTGCTCACAAGATACTACACAATTGAAATATGTGAGTTCGTCAATCAAAACACGTGTCAAAGTAGAAGTTCAAGTTGATGAAATGAGGTTAGTATCCATGTTACTTGTTAATCTTATATCAATTTTTGGTATTTGCCTTCCAATTCAAGAATCGTTGATATATAATCTAAGAATGCCAAATTGCTTGCAGTTCCTCCAGTTGGAATTCCGGAGCAAAGCACGAAGCTGGCTATGATGCTTTTATGACAGGATGTATTTTTGCTCAGGCATGCAGCCATCTAGGTTTCAACTTCACGACTCATTCATCTTCAACAAGTTTGGCACATAGTAAATATCTCCAAAAGCATGTCAATCTCCTTTATCTCAGCTGGAAAAGTGGAGACATTATCAATCTATCCACTCAAAAGAAAACTTCAGAATTTTCAGTCTCCCGCAAGGGCACACGGAAGTGTCCAGCAGTTGTATTTCCCAACATCCTGGTGATATGGGGTTTTCCACTGACCCTGAAAGCCAATGATATCAAACAAATCATCTCTAAAGCCCTTGGTCCGACCTCAGTCACATCCATATACGATTTGGATGACAGCGCTGTATTTGTTCAGTTCAGCAAAACAGAATTTATCTCTGAATTCCTCAACATGAAGGATAAATTGGAAAAGCAAAATGGCATTATATCCGATGATGTCACCTCTGTATTGCATCCACTCTCCACACTTCTAGACGGAGGAAAAACTGGCGTTGCTGGCTATGAAGTTTACAAAATGATTTGCAGCCATCCTATGTCAAAAAACCGCTTTGCAGATCAAGCCGAGGCACTGGGGTTCAAGTGGTCAGCCAAATCAATTGAAATCGAAAGCAACAACACGGGAGAAAGTGATTCGGGAAAGTCTGTTATTGTTGATAAACCAGACCCAGGTTCAGGAAAATTCTTGACAGATTCATGGATGGAATCGTACCAGCTCTCCCTTGAAGATGATAAAAAAACTGAAGCAAATTGCTTGTAACAGTAAAATCAGTCTCACTTGTTAGACATCTTATTTTTTATCATAATTTGGTAGACCATTTTTTCATGAATGTTATAAAGCAGAATAGGTTTAAACTTTCTGTTCTGGGCATTAGGTTTTAGATTCAGCAAAATTATAGAACAGCATAAAACTGGTGAAGCAAAATTATTTGAAATGCTAATTTTTGCTTTTGTTTATAATTGATTCATATTAAGTTATAAGTCAAAATTATATCTGATGTTTGACGTTCTTTTTATCATTAGAATCATATGAACAATCAATTGAACCGACAAACCCGAAAACCACCTAAACTGAAGAAAGAAAGAAAAAAAGCTCCTACAGAAACATGTAAACAACAACAACCATAAAACTCAAATCAGCAGAAGAAACAGTTGACTTATGAGCAGCACTTTTGGGCACCCAACTCCCATCACTTCCAGACCCGGTTCTGCTAACACTAGGTATATGGTACACTGCAATAAAAGACTGCTTCTCAAAATCTTTTCAGTGAAATCTGAAAGTTTTCTCTGAATATTGATTGTTCTAGAGTTTCACTATAAATCCCTGTGTACGAGTCCCTTACTTTACCTTTCTCTATTACATTATTTATTCGCTATGCAAACTGGATTTGGGACACTTCCCTAATGAATATTGAGTATCGGATTGTTGACATTGCATGCATTGTAATGTTCTTCATTCGCGTACTTGAAACCTACAACACAGACCCATTAAACAGAACCACCTTGTTCCCGACCCGACCCGGATCGAGCATGCCGGGCTGTGTAGAGCCCAATGGTTGGGCTTACACGTCGGCCCAGTCCAGGCCCATGAAAATTTTTATATATAAGAGCGATGTGATGTGAAGAGCACGCGGACAAATTTGAAACTGAGTAAAGATGGAGGGAACACGCCCGAGTTCTCAACCTCGCGATGTGCTCCGGAGGATCGGAGGTAGGGATTTTTCCTTCAATTTTCAGTCGTTTCGAACGATTTTTGATGTTGAAAATGCAATCGGAGTGGAGTGTTGATGATGGTGGTGTACTTGAATTCTGATGCGTTTCACATCAGTGAAATGTGTTGATTGTGAATTCATGATTTTGAGATTTCTGTTTTTGTATTTTAGAAATTACTCTATCGATTATTGAAGACTTGAGAAATGGAAAGCTTCCGACGGTCAGCATAGATCGGTTCCAGAATTGCTGCGCAGATTCTGATGGATATTGGTTAGGTTCTCTAATTCTGGTTGTAGTTTTACTTACTGTTGATCAGTTTGTGCTGTATATAAACCGTGACTGACTGTAAGTAGAAAGAAAAAAAAAATATTGAAATCGCAGGAAGCCCGTTAGCTGACTACTTATCAACAATAGTTTCTTCTTGCATGTATGCGTGTGTTTTTAACGTTTTTTCTTACTGAATTACTTCGTGCAGCTTATGCAATTACGATTACTCGAAAGGAAAAGATGTTCTCACACTCAAAAGTGGAATTCATGCTTATAGACTAGGTGAGTTGCTTTTGGTATGGGAATGTAATATTACCTGTTTTTAGTTGAGAGCCTGCACCCTGCAGTACTAACTATTTTGAAATTTTCATTTCGGATCTCGAGAATTTAGTGTCGAAGACTGAACTGATAGTGTTATTTAAGGAAAATTTGTCAGTTCTGATACAGTTTCTGAGGTTTATGTGTGTTTGACCAGATGTACTTTTGCAAGTGCTGCTAATAATACAGAAACTTCTGCAAGAAAATCGACATGCTTCCAAGAGAGATATATATTACATGCACCCTGGTCTATTTTCAGGTGAGTATTTCTAGTTGCACATGATCCAGCTATGCCGTTGCTTCATGTATACAGCTGAGGGGCATCGTTAAATGCGCCCAATCCCATACAAAGCTTTTTACTTTCCTCTCCATGACTATCCCAACGCGTCATTTAGATAATGGTCTTGGCTGTTGAAGTTTAGGGCATGCGTCACTCAGATTGATGTCTATTAACTATTAACACTAGCATTAAAAGAATTGTTCTGGAATTATCAAGGTCTGTAATTGTTAAAGATAGATTGCAGATTTTGTGAATATCATCATTTAACATTCTTGTCTTTCCTTTCAATATTGTGTGCTTTATACTCAATTTATTTGCTTATCTTCTTTTTTTTTTCAGAGCAATCAGTTGTAGATAAAGCAATATATGACATAGGAATCGTATTGCAGTGCAGTCGTCACAATCTAAATGTTGTAAGTATTTTTCGGTATCTTTTTTATTCAGTCTTTTAATTCCTCACTGATTCTTCAAACTCACAAATTATTGAAATTGAATCCCCTAGAACATGTCAGTTTAAATCTGTTCTCAGTAGTTAGAACATTAACGATTCGTTATCTCTCTGCGCAGGTTGCTGTTGGAAAAGGGTATGTATCATCATAATTCATAACAATTACAACAGAAAATAACACTGCATGACCAATTGACCATACCACTGTCCCAACATTGGCTCTTGCTGTTTTTACATCTCACGTAATCTTTATTGAAACTGAAGTAACTGATTATCGTATAGTTTAAGTTGATTTCATGGTTATAATGGTTCACAAAGGCTTTTATATAAAGTGGAATCATATGTTTAAAGCCTTCCTCATCATATGTTTTGGGGGATTTGGCGATCCATTGAGGAAGGAATCTTAGCCACTCCATCCAGCATCTGATACACAAACAAGTTTACCTAAAAATGTCAATTAATGAAAGTACATAAATCTTAAGTCCTTTAATGGTACAGGTATTCTACTCCTAAAGTTCTCTATGCTGCTTAGTACCAGCTATGCTTATTTCAATGTTTCACTTAGCCAAATATGTAAATGTCTTCCACTGAGTTTTCCATGTCCTTTTATAGGCTTGTGATGGGCTGGTTAAGATTCTCAGAATCGGGAAGGATATTTGATTGCATTAATAATGTGAACACTGTAAGGGTTAAGGATGAAGGTTTATACTATGTGGTATTTAATACAGCCTAAATCTCAGTAATCTTATCTCATGCAGGCCCATTCTGTTCCTGTCCTTGTTGAAGAAGTGAAAGGTATAGATGACCTATTAGATTTTGAAGTAAACTGTGCAATTCTCTGTAACTATTTGAACTTGAATTCGTGTCAACATTGTGAGTGAAGTAGTGAACTCTACAGATTCTAAGTAGGATACTTCTTATTGAGGAGGCTTCACATGCATTTTAAACCACTTTTATACAGTGTATGCCAAAGTCGCAGCGTGTTAAGTCAACACCTAGCCGGAGACCGTGACCTAAATACGATTTTGTTTTTCCTCTCTTCATATTGAAGACTATTTCTCTTCTCAAGCTTAACTATTCCCTTTTGTTTTACAGATATCTTTAGTGTTGCACTTTACATATTAGTGGTAGAGAAAGAGTCAGGTGAAAGTATATTGACCTATAGGCAACTTTTTGTCTCATTTGTATTGTGCTGCATTATAAGTCACGCATGGTTTTCATGCAGTGTTTCAGAGATTAGCCAATGATCAGTTTTGTAACAAGAATCGCTGCATTGTCGTTTCAGTGAGTACTGGTATATTTGTTCTCATAATCTTTTCTAGCTGTACTTATAAGTTTATGTAAATTCATTCAGGGACGAGGTTATCCTGATGTTAACACACGAAGGTATTAATTTGCATGTCCAGACTCTAAGGTCGTAAAACATTTTCTGGAAAAATCTCACTATATTTTATCCACTCAGAGTAACTTTTTTCTCTTTCAAGGTTCTTGCGCCTTCTTGTTGAAAAACTGGAGTTGCCTACATTTTGCTTGGTAGATTGTGATCCCTACGGCTTTGATATCCTCACCACTTATCGTTTTGGATCAATGGTCAGTATTTGTATCATCTGAATAAAAGGCATGGGAGCAATTTGTGATTTTTATGCCTCTCTCATTCCAGTGTTTATTATTTCATTTTCCAGCAAATGGCATATGATGCTCAGTTTTTGCGTGTCCCAGAAATACAATGGCTAGGAGTATTCCCCTCCGAGTCTGAGAAATACAATATTCCCTCACAGTGTCTGCTTCCATTGACCGCAGAAGGTAGGCACTATCCATTCATTTACATTTGGTCATTCTTGCATAATATGATGAGTAGTTAACTTCACTGTTGTAGTAAACCAAAGCACCTCATGAACAAACACTTTATGATGCATGATGTATCTAGGAGGATATATACCACAGTGGTTTAACTTCTTAAAAGTAATTTTGGCTTTCAGATGCAAGGAGAACAGAGGGTCTTCTTCGTAGGTGTTACTTGCAACAACAAGTCCCAATGTGGAGGTAAAAGATAAATATTGTCATGACTCGCTGATAACTCTTTCAATTTTAACACTACTTGTGATGGGAGGAAGGTCAGAGTTAGAGCTGATGCTGCAAAGAGGAGTCAAATTTGAGATCGAAGCATTATCTGTGCACTCAATATCCTTTCTATCAGACAAGTACATACCATCCAAGATTCGTGCCGGAGCTCTCGTCTCATGACTCTTCTCATGTAATCATTTTCCACATCTGATGCGTTTCTTCACTTTCCACAGTAAACCCGTTTCACATGCCAGATTTTGGGGAGATTCTAGCAATTTGGATTCCTACGACTAATGTCTTAACCCCTTCCAAATGACATGTTCAAAACTCCAAACAAAACCTAAACATCCTCAGCTAGCCTCATGCTTCTTCCGACCTTCAGTTCAACCTATTGATATTCTTCAGCTTCTATTTCCTCCAATCTTTAAACTTACTTGACGAGTTAAACTCTATTCCTAATGCTGCCATCTTCAAATATTATAAAGCTTCAGCACGAGTTTGAATCTAAATCCCCTCCCTAATCTTACATCATGACAATAAATAAACAAGACGATCCCTTGCCAAATCATCTCTTCTCAATCCTACTTCATACCATAGAATCAAGTGAATAAAAGTCAAGTATCTGCATCTAATCGCAATCTGCAGAATCTCTGCAGATATATCATAAATCCCTGAACCAGTAAACACCACAAAATCCTCTTCTTACAATTAACTAAATTAACCGCATTACCCATCCCCATAATATCTTTCATCTTATACTTCTTTCCAATATTATCGATTCCCCAATTCAATTTACCATCCCAGTAACTGAGTTAACCGCATTATCCAAATTAGCTCAACTCAAGAATATCTTGCCTTCCGAAAATAGACTCCATTACCTAATGAAGCTTTTATCTACACTTATCCTCATTTCATTTCAAACCGTCTTCAACCCTTATATCCACTCCTCTATATATATCCATCATACTCTGTCACTTCCTCTTCACCTCAAACCCAGTTTTAAACAGCTCACTCCATTCAAGTCACTCTTCTGCATTTCATCAATGGCCTGTTACACCAACATGGTCTGGTTTTTCCTTTCCTCACAAATTGTCTCTACATTCTCATTATCAATTGCAGTGTCCATGTTTTTACTCTCCCCTCTTTTGCAGACTTGTCTCATCCAGCTCAACTCCCACTGCTGGGACTGCGCCAACAAAGTCAGAGCTGCTCTCAACAGACACTACGGTACTCCCCACCTTCCAACATTGATATAAACATCCTCTTCAAGTTTGATTATCAATTCTATTATTGAACTTGGTGCAGGGGTGACCAGTGTCACTGTCGACTCAGCCTCGGACACGGTTAAGGTGACAGGAAAGGTAGACCCATATGACTTGTTGTCAGTGGTGCAGGCTTATGACATCCATGCCAGGCTCCTCTGGGCTAAGCCAACTCCAATTTATCCTTATGGATACTCTTGTGCTGATCAGTACTGGTGCAATAGCCAACCCTACCCTTCGCGTGTTGCTGGCTATTACCATCAATCCTACTGCGCCCGTCAGCATCACGCTGGCCCTGGCTGCAACATCATGTGAACCCAAATCAGAACAAATGTGTGACATTTGATGGTGCCATATCTATTAGAAAAATGCTACCATCAAAAACTTGGATTTGTGTTTTCCTTGTTTTGTTTCCAGGTTTTTGTGATTTGATCCCTCAGTTGCAATGAGAGTGATTCACATCTGGGGTTTCAGATGAATGTGTTCCAAACCTAATAAAAAGTAGCTAGTTTCTCTACTCTTATCTCCTGCTTCTCTTTGATCAGTAAAATACAGAAGAGATTTTTATCAAGAAGCTTGATTTCCTTTCCAAGAAAATCTTCTATGTAATATCATTATCAGAAGCTCTCACTCCATAAATTTGATGGTATACAAACCTCTGAGTAGCTTTGAGTTCCAAATATTGTGAATTAAGCAACTTTCTTAATACCCCTACCTGACTGAAAGGGGCGGCGGAAAGGAAGACGAACAAAGAAGGCGGGTTGTTCAACATTGGTGCCATTGAGTTCAAAATTGTGCACCAAATAACTTACCAATGAACAACGAGTGCTTGGGGAATTTCCACTAAAACTCCAGATTGTTTTTCTCCAAAACATATATGATGAGAATGGGCCCTGCCAGATCGCCCAAAATACAGCCTGATAGAAGGGTAATCAAGTTAGAGCTCGAAAGGAAATTCTTAAGTAGTGAACTCATTAATTGTTCTCTTAGATTGTTCGCAGCAAGTCCTTGGAGAGGGATAAAATTTGGGCTAATGATGTGCTTACCAATCCACTGGCCTGTTGAGGGTCGGAAAAGAGTGGCAAATATTGCTCCTCCCACTGTGGCAAAAATCAATGAAGCTGCGCCTTTAATAGTAGCACCAACAACTTTCTTCCCCAGATGCTTGGCTTCAATTTCTCTTCTCTCTAATCTTCCTGCCTCAATGTCTGACTTCATTAATGGACGGAAAAACTTGCAGGTCTCAGTGACGACATCAATAAGCCATTGTGATGCAACCGCAAGAAGATGGGCTGTCCATAAAGTAAAGTATAAACACTGAAATGGAGATTTTTAAGTATACTAATGAATGTTGGAAAAAATAAGTAACTTCATGTTCTGAACTCCGACCTCTGAAAGTTGTCCTGCCAACCTTGAAGACGTAAACAAAAGTTGGGATGCCCCGCTGAGCTTTGCGCATGGCTGACTTCGACGCATCTGAAAGAAAAATTGATAAATAAATGCATCAGCTGATGATGAGAAATGAATGTATCATGGTTTGGACGGTTAATTTGATTACTAGTAACTTGTTACAACATTTGTTCTGCCTTAGCAGGAATGCAGACTATAAATGCACCTTTAAGAAGTTTCCAAGCCATTCTTCGTGACACATGATACACAGTGACTCTCTCCAGAACCCTTCGGGTAGTTACACAAGACATCTGCAATAAATTGTAAGCAAACCACATTTATACATCCTTAAGGAAAAGAGAAGAATTTGATAATCAAATAGTTAATAGTAGCATGCCATAAATAAGATATAAGCAGGATGAATCCAAAATATAACAATAGATTTAATATTTTGTGCATCCAAGATGTGCAACAGTTTTGCAAACAAAAGGCAGACAGCGACCTTTCAAGTTTGTATGGTTTGCCATTTTTATGACTTCAAGAATGAACTTAAAGGGGGCAACGGTTCTGTAATTTTCTTTTTGCTTTGGTTGTGTAGTTGTTTCTTGGTCAAAGACGGCCAAAATTAAATTATATAAACCATTAGTGGATGATAACCATCTAAGTCTCAGTTCGTGGAGAGAACGACTTTTTTATCCAGATTCAAAAATAACGAATAATAATTTCAGCATAAATAAACCGCCAGCGCAAAGTTCCACTCAATCCAACCATGTAAAACACAAAACTCTTACAGGATGAAATTATTAATCTCACCTCACGTATTATTTGTAACACGGATTTTTTGAATGGCGTAACCAGATCTACTTTCTTATTTTCCTGGTTCTCCGGAAGGAACATGTCATCATCATCATCCTCCATATTCGTAGGAGACTCCAACAAAGGCAAATAACACAGTAGGAGGGCCCTCAAAGATGTAAGAGCAAATTGCCTCAACTGGAAGGCATACCATAGAGGCTTCAACTCAATATAATACTCCTTTTGCATAAACTGTTTGGGCTCACGATGAAGAATACTTTCAGAAATACTTCCAATGTTTGAAAGATAATCTTCTATGGAAAAAGTCGTTGCAGCAGCATCGCAGTAAGCAAGGCGCGGTGAATTTCCTCCATCGCTGCATCATTAAGAGGTGATTGGCAGATGCATCAGAAAATATAGACATATCAGCAAAAAGTAAAAAAGGAGACCCCTTCTGCTATAATTTAGCCCAATCACATATGCAAACACAGAACTGAATGAAACCTAACAGAATTGATAAATATTGACTGTGCGGCAACATAGAAGGCACATCAAGGGAACTTCGAGAGCATGCTAAGTAAAAGAGTCATATTCGTTTTGGGTATTTTATTTCATTTTTATTGTTCCGTTATTTACTCAAGTTTCCAAATCACTTCGACTGCTGACACCAAACAGGTTGGAATGAATCCAAAATAACAAAGAACTATAGCTACCATTTTATTTTTCTATTTTCGTATTACCCCGTAACTCTGAACTTGGCAAATGGTTTTTTTGACTGCAGAGAGTGTGCAACAATCTGGGAAACAAGAAGCCTTCCACTCAGATTTGACTGTAATGCATCAATTCAAACGAGCTGAAACGTTATCATCAATATCGATGAATCAAACAAAATCTTCAATCCCAGCCTACTCAATTCTTTTTATTCCAGTCAGATCCAGCAATTCCAATAAAAAAAATGTATCTTTACGAAACTTTCTATCTCAATTCCAATCCCAGGAGCCCTACATCCAAACTATATAACAAAAACTCAGAATCAAATTCCCATCAAATCACCAAATCAAAATGTTGTACTTTTAGACCTTCCTACACTTCAATTCCTACACAAAATCAGGTCAAAATTTACTCGCTATGCAAACAACAAAAATCTAAGAACAAAAAAGTCAACCAACTTCGTCAAACATGGAAAACCAAATCAGATTGATTGAACGCTCAATTGAGCTTCTATATCATAATTAAAAGAACAAGCAAGTGAGAGAGAAATACCCAAATAAAGCCCTATACGCGAAAGGCTTACTAGCTGCAATAGACGCAGCAGCAGAGGCTGAAACAGCAACTTTGGCTGAAAAAACAGAGTACGAATGGCGAGATTGCGATGAATAGAAACCCGAATTCCTCCTCAGTAGATCTGAGAGTATAGCTATTCCCGCCATCCCCGAGTTTTTCAAACCTTGTCCAAACTCACCCCCAAACAAAAGAGAGTGATCAGAAGCCGATCGATTGCTCACTCCCCTGGCGGCCGGCACGAAGCTCCTGAGCAGCTTGAACACAAATTCTAAGCTGTGATCGACGATACGGAATTGGGCATTGGGGTTTCAGCAGCGATCAAATTGTAATTAAGAAAACTACAAGGAGCAGATTTCAATATTGGAAAAACGGTCGGTCTTTTTTCGTTCATGGTTAAGTATTTTGAAGAATTATAGATAAGTCCCTATAGTTGTGCTATAATACTTCATATCTTAATATATTAAAACGTTAATTATAAGCGAGATGTAGTTGAATTAAATAATTAGAAATACGTGAAATCTGATCCACATTCGAATTGGGCCTTGGGCCCAAATAGCTATCCCAACAGCCCATCAAAGCCTACCAGATTTTCTCTCTCTTCCTCCTCTTCAGGCTGCTTCCATGTCAAGCCTGCAACAAGCGCTTCTTCGTCCACCTTCCCTTCTGCCCCATCCTTTCATGCGGCTTCTTCCTAACCTCAACACATATAGAAAACTCAGCAATGACATGGACCAGCTCCCTCCCTCCTCCACCTCTCCGCTCTGCGGATCAAACTCGTCTCCCTCAGCTCCTGACGCTTGCTAAAAATCTCTCATTTTTCGCCACTCTAAGCTCTGTAAAGCTTCTGGGTCTCTGTGATTTGGGGTGTTTGTTGTGGTGCTGATCTCTGACAGTAGATGGTATCATATGAAGAAAATTTTGAAATTTTTTTTGAACTACCGTGTGAGTAAATGCAGCGGTGGTCTTTTTCGTTCAGTAATCAGTAATGGATTGTTTCAATTTATGTGCAGCGATGAATGCTTCGTAAGAAGAATTGTTTGGCGAGGAAGAACGTGCTCTATGATTGTTCGTCGATGAAGACAGGGAAAAATTGTTGGGCGCGTTGATCTGGACAGAAAAAAAAGAGATGCGTCTGGGGATGAATAGTCCAATGAAGAAATTGGAAGTTTCGGCTCGTGATGATCTTCGATCTGGAGAAGACGAAGGAGAAGGTGTGGATGTAGAGAACCAAGGAGAAGACGAAGCTTCTCCATGAATTTTTTTTGTTTTTTTAAATTTTAATATTAAATTTATAATGTTATTTATAATATTTTTTAATTTTTTTAATATTTGATATATAATAATTTAATTAGCAGATAATTATTAAAATTATTGATGATGGATTGAATTATATCAGTAATAAAAATATCTTACGATTACATTATGTTTTACCAGTTTCCATAGACCAATTATGTTTCACCAAATCATTTTGAAGTTCAAGGTGAAGATAAGCTAGATGAAGATTTACAAGGCGTTCAACAAATGCTGCAGATTGGTGAGCTCTTTCAATTGGATCATCACGAATTCGATTACCATTCTAATCGGTTGGCCTATCATATACGGTAAAGGCATTGAGTGGATCTTCTTCTTCAACTTCAACAAACTTCTCCTCGACAAATTCGTTCTCGACAATCATGTTATGCATTTTAATGCAAGCTAACATAATTATTTTCAACACACTTTTCTTGTGACACATACCTGCATATTGTAGTATTGCCCACCGAGATTGTAAAATTCTAAAACACCTCTCTACATCCTTCTGATATGATTCTTATTTTTTTGCAAATAAATTTTCAGCTTCACTTTGAGGATTACGAATTGTTTTCACAAATGAGGAGTACCTTGGATTAGGGGTGTGCACGGGACGGATTTGGTCAGACCCGTACCCAATCCAAAAAATTAAGTGGTTATCTTTTTATGTCCCGACCCGAAAAAATATGATTGACCCAAATCCGTCCCTAACCCGTCCCAAATATATTTGACGAAAATATTTTAAATAAAATAAGACAAATTTTATAAAATATAATTATATGCAAATAAACTTGTATTTACAAAAAGTTTCGGGGAATGAGAGTGAAACTTTCACATGCAACTGTCAATCTCAATAGTGGTTTTTTGCTTTGAGTGAGTTAATCTTCTAAAAAATGAATGCATATTTTGGAATACAAAGTTTGAAGCACTAGCTCTCCAATCTTCATCATCAAATTGCAAGACAAATTAGAACAAAAAGAAAGCAAGTTATAAATAAATAAGAAAAGTTATCCATTTTTCGATATGGAAAAAGTACAAAAAATGTATCATTGTTAAGTTAGTCTCCAAAGCTCAGTTTCCAAACATAGAAAATTGATAATATAAGGGAACCAAAATGGAATGTAAATGAGGATAAAAGATAAGATCTGTGAAGATGTTTCATGTAAATAGAAGTACAAAGAAGAGAGCATTCATTGCAAGTAGAAGTATTAAAAACTTATAAGAAAAATTAAATGCAAATGCATATAAAAAGTGTTAAATTATAATTAGAATGGGCAGAAAGAATATATTATAACAATTTAAATGTAAATAGATGTAATAGAATAGGCATAAAGAATATGAAATACATATAAATGTAAATAAAATGTGCAGGGACGGGTTGGGTAACCCGAGTGTTAACCCAAACCCGTCCCAAAATATACGGGTTGCATTAATTTGAACCCAAACCCGACCCGAAGCCCTCGGGTCACCGGGACGGGTCCTGCACACCCCTACCTTGGATAGATTCCATCAGCTAAATAATAAGTGTTGTGATAAGTGCTTTCATTTACCTTGTATGTCACCTGAGGGGTGAGTCCTCCAAGATACGGATCGAATATGTCTGATTGGTGCAGGACATTGATATCATTTTGTGATCCCGGCACACCAATGAAACTGTGTCATATCCAAGTATCATATGATGTGTAAAATTCCAAAACACCTCTCTACATCCTTCCGATATGATTCTTATTTTTTTGCAAATAATTTTTCAGCTTCACTTTGAGGATTACGAATTGTTTTCACAAACGAGGAGTACCTTGGATAGATTCCATCAGCTAAATAATAAGTGTTGCGATACGTGCTTCCATTTACCTTGTATGTCACCTGAGGGGTGAGTCCTCCAAGATATGAATCAAATATGTCTGATTGGTGCAGGATATTGATATCATTTTGTGATCTCGGCACACCAATGAAACTGTGTCATATCCAAGTATCATATGATGCTACAGCTTCCAAAATAATTGTTGGACGACCCTTACGACCTGAATAGGATCCTTGCCATGCCGTCGGAAAATTCTTCCATTCCCAGTGCATATAATCTATACTTCCTATCATACCTGGAAATCCTCGTTGCTCAGCCCTTCGTAACAGTCGAGTTAGGTCGATCTCATTTAGAGAGCGCAGATAGCGACCTTTATAATGTTCAACTACCTGACGACACCACATCTTGAAACATTCGAGAGTTGTTGATTCGCCCATTTGTGAGATCTCGGCACACTGATCTGCATATGAACCGTATGCTAATATTATTATAGCAGCGATCATCTTCTGTTCGGAAAGAAGGCCAAGAACTCCAGCGACATCGCTTCTTTGATGTCAGTACGCATCATGATTATAAAGTTTAGCCTTTATACGATTAAACAGAGTAATGCTCATACGATACCTTCGACGAAAATCTCCTTCTGGAAAAATTGGCCGCTCAATGAAGTAATCTTCTAGCAGATTCTGCCCTCTTGTCCCCCCATTGTCTGGGTCGATTTGGTTGTCGACGAGGTCTCGCCTCTTCCTCTTGAACATCAAGTGTCGCTACGGCTACCACATTCATAACAAAAGAATTACTCATCTCATTCATTTCAGTCATTCTTTGTTGGAATGCTTGAAAACTTTCATCAAAATTGTATGGATCCATTATGTAGCTATAAGAATGAAGAAAGCAAGAACACTGAAGTGGACAAGAAGATTAATGGCGTTATTTTACAAGATTTGTGAACCTCATTTTATAAAGATTTGGAGTTTATCCTCACGTGTTTTGTTATAATTGGCCAAAAATCTTATCGCAATCTATATCAATAATAAAACAATAATTTCCTAAAATTCGAAAAAATTAAATGTTTTTGAAAAATTTATTTTTTCCGTGAATAATAAGAGAAATTTCTCACGGAAAATGTCAAGGTGCGTAAATTGTGTAAAATGCCGTTACTGTTTGATGAATAGTAACAGAAATTGCTCCGAAAAAACTTTTTCCTCGAGAAAACAGATACGGATGCTCTAAGAAATGTCTATCTAAAAATTTTTCATCACACGGTGCCTAAGTCTCGAGTGCTGAGCATGTCGATGGCCTTGCTATTGTCTTGACTCCTGAACACTATGAACAGTGCTTAGATGTGTTTCCACCAGCCTTGCTGGGGAGAATTCATGTAAGCGCCAGAAAATTCAAAAGTAACAGAGTGAAGCCTTTTGACCTCTGTAATTTTCATGGATACTTTGATCAAGCAATATTTTCTTGTTTGAACCCCGATACAATTGCGGGATATGATTTGGGGGACAAAGAAGATGAAGAGTTCGTTCCGACGAAAGGAAGGGATCGAAAAGGTCCAGGGGTAGCAGAGGGCTAGACAGTCTTTTTGCAGATCACTCGGGTCCAAGAAACTCCATCAAAGATACTGAGAAGTGAATTGTCTACTAAAGGCCCCGCTTACTAAGAAGTGCTTTATTACGGCCTTCCCAAACTCAGATTGTTAAAAAAATTTCAATCCGAGTTTGGCAAGTGCGGACTGATCCGAAAAACATGCAGTTCGGATTTGTAAAAACCGGAATGGTTCAAAAATCATGCAGTTTCGACCTCGTTTGGTTTAGGACCAGTGCAATTTTTACAAATTCGGGCTGCATGATTTTCGAATCAGTCCGTGCTTGCCAAATTCGGATTGAACATTTTTTAACAATCCGAGTTTGGCAGTTCGGATTCGTTAAAAAAAAAATTGAAAAGTAGAGCATTAAAAAATTTATTTTTAAAATCGAGACAAATCTAAATTTTGTTCCGGAAGTAGGAGCATTAATAATGTTCTTGTACAGAAATGAGCATGTAATAATCTGTCTTAGGTACTCGTGTAAACATTTCTTTGATAAATGAGTTTGCAGTTTTTGTTCTAATAAGATTGGGACGGCCCATAGCTGGGCATATTGGTATTTAAGGGGTTTATGAGGACCATAGCGTAATTTACAAAATAATCAGATAACGAAGCAGAAGAAAAGCATCACTAGAGGCAATACCGTTGTCTTCTTCGATTTGCGCGACGCTGTTCGCTCCGGCTCCGGCCGGCAATCGAGTCGCTTTCTTCAGCGCTTCACCGGTGTGTTCCTTGAAGCTAAAGACCTCGCACTGCTCCACTGTGGTGTTTGCTGCTCCTGAAGTTCTGGATGCTGAGGAAGTCGATGGCGGTCCTGAGAGGCTGAGACTATTGAGGTCTATAACTACGCTGCAGATCGTGGTATTTGAAAAAAAAAATTCTGTGGTTTTCATTTAGTTTGGTTGATTTTCAGGTCGGAAGTGGTGAAGCTGAAGCCCCGGGCTTCTTGCCGAGTGATACGGATAAGGTAGTATCCCTAATACTAGGTTTGTATGTGACTTTCATTGTTGAGTAGACTGCATTGCAGTGTTGAGAATTAAGTCATTAATAATATGGATAAAGGTGCCGGAAGTAGTAAGGTTGGAAATTCCGGAGTGTGGGATTAATTTGGTTAAACAACTGAGGGAACTATCCGTGGATGGTGTAATGGTGATTGTTAAGTGTTCTGGACCTTGACATATCAGTTGCAATTCATTTTTACTATCCACTGTGTTGCAAAGTTTGTCTCATTTGTTGTTTTTACTGGCTAGCAAGATTAGTTATATAGAATACTCTTCCTCCTTGTGAGGCGGCAGTGCCTTGGGCAAAGAAATTTAGTAATGTTGATGATGTTGACCTGGAAATTTGTGACTGCTGCCATAGAACTTGTACCTTCATTGGTTGACCTGAATTGTTTTTTTCTTTTCATGTTTCCATTTTGTTTAGTAAACCAAAAGCCACAAAAGCGATTTATATTTTTATGAAGAAATATAAATTGAAAGAGTCTGTTTCTTAGTTAATTGAATTAGATGAATCATGAATGTACTCATTCTTATAGGATATATATTTTACGAGGGGGTTGGTTAAGGGTTCTTAGTCTAAAACGTTCTTTGATGAAGAATGAATCTGATTTGGTTAAGTTTCATGTTTTTATGACCCATGTTTTACTGAGTTTTTTTATATTCAGGAGTCCAAAGCAGAAAATCAGGATTAAGCGTAGGTCGTACTGGGTGCTACTAATCGAGGACTCCTGCAAACAAATATTAGATGCTGCATAAACTACCAATGCGAAGACAATGGGCCCGGTTCCGATGCCAACAAAGAAGCATATTTTCTGTGTTCTCAAGTCTCCTCACGTGCAGTGACGTGCACAAGGATGCCAGATTCCACTTTGAAATCAGAACCCATCGTCGCATCATTGACATTCTTTACCCAACAGCACAAACCATGGACTCGATGATGCAAATGGACCTTCCTGCCGGGGTTGATGTCAAAGTCAAGCTGTAGAACATTTCCAGAAACTCCATAACTGTATGTATCTCCTTTTCATTTTCACACTTTCCTTATCTTCACTTAACAATTTGTTCTGATTTGTACTATTCTTAAGCTCGTGAGATTTAATTATCAGCTTTAAGGAGCAAGTAGAAGTATCATAGTCGATTATACCAACTTTAACATAAATGATAAAAAAAATTAACAACTTATCATAACTGTCACATACACATACCCTCCATTAAATTATCATTTGTTGTTTAAGGTTTGTGTCAATTGCTAAATTTGAAACAGTTGGGGAAAGGGTCATACTTAAAATTTTCTACCTCTTTGAGACTATAAATTTCAATTGAAAGTCGGCTCTATTAAATCTGGGTTTCCCAGTCCTTGCAACACCCTGATTTTTTCTTGCCCAACTATAACCACCCACCATGACTCCCCTCCTCTCCATGCCGCTGGCTTCCTCTAATGCTCCACCCAAGCCTTATTGTTAACTTTCCATATGCTTTTCTTCTCCAGATCATTTCCGGATAGGGCCAAGTCCGGAAGCCAGAGGAGCTTTAGTTCAATGGCGGCAGGCTTTTTTGAAGAAAGACTGCACTAATGGGCGGACATTGGCTGTTGGATTATGTGGGGGCTACACTGTTTCATTCAGTTGCTGAAAGAGTTGAAGTCCCTGAATTTTAAGCTGACGAGGAGGATTTATGGCAGAAGTAGGAAGATGCAAGGTGAGGAAGCTATTGAGCAAGAGTATTAGTTCCATTTTAGTTCTTTGGAAGGTGATTTTGCTAATTTTCTGTTGCTGAAGCTCCCAAATTCAAAGTTCGCCTAGCAGTCAGTACTTTGAGTGATCTGTTTGTAGGTGTTCTAGGATGTTATTAATACAGTTGAGTAGCATTTGAGGGCTGGTTCTGGTAGCTTTACAGAATGAGAAAGAGTTATATTGGATAATGTATCGCCCACTTGACTTTTAAACTAGAAAATAGTCAATAAAACACGTGTTGGTTATGTGATTTTGATGGAAGTCTACTATGTCTTACAGGACAGATATATCTTAATTAGTTGCTGTTAACCATTTTTAACTCATTCTCAACCGTTTTATCGGTTACTTTCTTTTGTCCGCTGCCTTCTTTTCATATATTGCGCCTCCCTTTGTTGATTGCAATTGCTATTAAAGTGCACCTCTTATGTAGTTAAAGTGCACCTCTTATGTAGTTAAAGTGCACCTGTGACATTGTTTATTAGCAAATTTCAAAGTCAATGCGGGAACATTTTATTTTTTTTAACTTTTAATTTTTTTCCCAACTCTTATCCATTATTGTCCCCGTTCTGACTAATCAGGATATATTATTTTAATATTAAAATTATACCGATTTAATTTGATTGTATTAGACATATAACGGTTTATTAATCGGGCAATACTCCGGTAGCGGATAGAGTAATCATTGTATCCAAACATGACGGTTTCTGTCACCACAACTGCTGATGACATTTTCAGTCTCAGTACCGTCCTCACCCTGGCCGGCTCCGGGCCTAGCAGATTTACGTCGGGATTTCGCGGATCTATGTCAGGTTTGGTTTAGGGTTTGTGCATTTATGATCCACAGTTGCTGTGACAGTGTAATCTGTTGAAACGTTTTTGTGGATTTTCTTATTTGTTTTTAGGGTTAGGAAAATTTTTCTGTTCTTGGCTGCATGCGCAGAGCATTTATGGAATCAGAGCCCTTATTAGCATCTCTATCAACCTATAGGTAGTAAGACGTTATGCACCGTTATTGTTCATTGCTGAATCGAAAGTTGTGTGCATTTGTTTGAGACTGTGGGTTTCATATCCACAATGAGTAAGTTGAACTTGGGGTATTAATCAGACCTGATTGAATGGTTGCTGCATTTTCTAACCCCAGATACGTAAATTTCTTGCTGTTTTTTGGGTCCTGACTTTGGCATTTAAGAGGGATATGATACTGGGCATGTTAGGGTTCTAGCTAGATAAAAAATTTCCAGACTAGATATATTTTTGCAGAATCAAAGTTGTGTTTTCAGTTGTCACATGTATTTGTCAGTATAACAATTGTGTATCTAGCCTCCCCAGCTGGATCTGATCCACTGCAATTAAGGTCTCACCTGCATGCCGTGGTTGTCATAATGGAGCAGTTATGATGACAGCTACTAGTTTGCCAACCAGCTGAAGAGTGACAGGTACTGAGTTATTCAAATATTGCAGTCTAATTTATAGCAGCAACAGGGCTTTGGGGAAATTGAGATCCCTCTAAAGCCATCTTAGAGTACCACTTAAGTCAGAAAAGCGTCTCACTTATTTGTCTTCTTTATGCGGCTATGCATAAACTTAGTCAATGTGGAGCATTTAATTGTAGTTGACAATGATAAGAATTCAAATACTGTGGTTTGGTTGGTAGTTTGATTTCTTAAGATAGTTTAGCGCCGTATGATTATAGATATTCAACCAAACTAGAGTAAAATTTGCATGCTGAATTTTTGTATCAAGTTTGGATTACACGCTGATGGCGGATTAGTTATGATTACTGTTGGGGGTTTGAGGTCAGCAGCTTCTATTTTATTGCGGATGTAAAATTGGAAATGATAACTAGCCAAGCTATAAAATAACTACCCAGAGAACATATTTGCTTAGCACCAAGACATTGAACACTGTTTGTTTTTCTCATCCCATGGAGTTTTCTGTTTCTTCAGCTGTGGGTTTCTCTGCCTTCATCGTCTTTGTGTTCTTTGTTCTCAGCAAGGGAAAGAAACGTGGAGCCAAAACCATCCCTCTGAAGCTTCCTCCAGGGCCGCCAAAGTTGCCTTTGGTGGGAAATTTGCATCAACTTGTCGGCACAGTGACTCATCACAAGCTCACAGAGTTGGGTGAAAGATATGGACCAATCATGCATTTGCAGATAGGTGAAGTCCCTGCTATCATTGTCTCTTCACCTGAGATTGCCAAAGAAGTGACTACAACACATGACATCAACTTTGCTCGAAGGCCGTTGCAGCTTTCTGGCAGAATCTTGACTTATGGTTGGACAGATATTGCATTTGCTCCTTATGGTACTTACTGGAGGCAACTAAGGAAACTATGTGTCACTGAAGTGTTGAGTGCAAAGCGTGTGCAAAGTTATCGGTCCATAAGAGAAGAAGAGGTTGGTGATCTCGTAAGAGAGATCTCCTCTAAAGCTGGGATGCCTATTAACATGAGTGCAAAAATATTTTCATTGACCTATGGGATAACTTCCAGAGCTGCTTTTGGTTCAAAAAGCAAATACCAAGAAGAGTACATTGCCATAGTGATGGAAAGTTCAAAAGCAGTTGGTCTTGCTGTTTGCAATATGTACCCTTCATCAAAACTTTTGCCAGTGATCACTGGATTCAAGTACAAACTCGAGAAGTTGCACAGAGAAGCTGATAAGATTCTCGAAAATATCATCGTAAGTCATCTGAAGAACAAGTCATCGAGATCAGATAATGATCCAAATGCAAAAGAAGGCTTACTTGACATTCTGCTGAGGATTCAAGAAACTGGCGACCTAGAAATTCCCTTGACCAGAGATAATATTAAATCAGTCATAGCCGTAAGTGTCTTTGGTACATTCTCACGAATTTTCAAGTACATATATTTGTTTACTTACACACTTGTTGGATTTTTCTTCTTCCTAGCATGATTTCTTGAGTCCTGTTAGAGTTAGTTGGTGAAGATGGTTCTTTATGCGGATAAGTGAATGTTGGATAATTGCAAAATGCTAAGAAAATTGCTAAGTGATTAACTGAAGCTTTTTGGTACAGGATATATTCACTGCAGGAAGTGAAACATCATCAACAACAGTTGAATGGGCTGTCTCAGAGATTGTGAAGAACCCAAGAATTATGCAGAAAGCGCAAGCAGAGGTGAGAGAAGTTTACAAGGGAAAAGAACACGTCGATGAAGAGCGTCTTGACCAGCTCAAGTACTTAAAACTGATCATCAAGGAGACGCTGAGGTTGCACCCATCACTCCCTCTTTTGCTACAAAGAGAAAATGCCAACCCATGTGTCATTAAGGGATACGACATACCTGCTGGAACCAGGGCGATGATCAATGTATGGGCAATAGCTAGAAATCCCAAGTACTGGGAAGAGCCCGAAAAGTTTCTCCCAGAAAGGTTCATTGATAGTCCACTGGATTACATCGGCACAAACTTTGAGTACCTTCCATTTGGCGCAGGCAGGAGGATATGTCCAGGCATCGACTATGCCATGCCCAACATGCTGCTGCCGTTAGCGCAGCTTCTCTATCACTTTGACTGGGAACTTCCCGATGGAGTCAAAGGAGAGGACTTGGACATGAGCGAGTCCTTCGGTGTCACTGTGAGGAGGAAAAACGATCTCTTCTTGATTTTCAAACCTCACAAACACACTAGTCTCTCTGACTCTGACTAAAGCTTTCAGGGAGCTCACTCAAATTTCTATTTCTAAAATTTTATCAAAAATATTTGTTGCTCGTCTGTGGAGGCATTTTTTTGTATGTGTTATAGTTCTCAGTTGAACTTTGATATCTAATGCATTGAAATAGTGATATCTGATTTCTCATTAATAATAAATCCTTTTGACTAAGAAATCTGTATTATCTGTCGCTTCCTGCAGTAACATTCTCATATATCTACTTCAACCTGCCTGGAAACTTTCAGAGTTTTATAAGGTAAGATTTCAGAATTTCTGGTATAAATTCAGTTATTTCTTATCCATTCTTGAGTTGAATCTCCTGTTTTTCTGTTTTTGTTTTTCTTCCCTTTTGTATTGATTGTTCTTATCTTTGTGATCTGGCCATCTGGGTTATATGGAGGAGAAAACAATAGGGATTTTTACATTTTCTGGTCCTGAAAATATAAGTGTAAAGTGCAACCCCACCATGAACTATCTCTTGCTGTGTTGGGACTTCTCATTTGTTTTTTCATCACTGATTTCATTAATTAAGCAGGTCGCAATCCATTAAATGAATTGGTTTTCGAAGGATCTAGAAGTCTTATTTGCTATAACTGTTTTGGAACTCCTCTTTGCGCAACTTGATGATTTAATCTGAAGCTTTACTTTCCTGAAAAAGAATGATCTGATAATGGCTGGCTCCTTTATGGAATTCCATTCTGCCAAATCTCAGAATCTCTAATATTTTACCAGCCTTGGTTCCAGTTTCAACTTGTCAATGTATGCAGTTTGATCTGAGATCATAAGTTCATTTAATGGGACATACTTTGTTAAATAGTACGTTGCTACTAGGAATCTGAAAATTGGAAATTGCAGGGTACATCAGTTCATTTTGTCCGAATAACGTTCAAGGTGAAATGAGTATATCCCAACTCCCAAGCCATTTAGCCATTTTTTCTGAGTACCGATAAATACCCGTGTTGCCCGTTGCTCTGATTTTATGTTAAATGAGATAAAATAACTCATACGTGCATGGCGTGGCAGGCACCAAAAACTCCTCCAAGTAAGGACTTAAACTCCAGCTCCTATTATCTTTTTTTTATAGTTAGAGAACTGTTGCATTGACTGCAATTCTTCCTTAAGGTTTGGACTCTAAGCTGTCTCATGCTCTTGAATTTTGGCCTGGTTTCCATGTAACTTATAATCAAATCAGAACAGTTCATCACCTGAATTTTTCTGAATTTAGCAGATAATGCTGGTGATATATTGAAGTTGAATTTTTTTGGAAACCCTTATATGACTGTTTCACATCGACTTTTTGTATTCCAAAATTTATAGCATCCTCTATTTATGAACCAATGGTTTGTGTAGGATAACTGACTTCATTCTGATGCTTAGTTAGATGACTCCCAGCGAATAATCTGTTCTGCAAATAAAAGATTCAAGTTGGGCTTACAAATTTAACATTAAGATTTTACTTTGGTTACTGATGTCTGCCTTCTACAGGTAGCTTTGCAGTGTTGTTGCTTGCAGATTGAGATTGAACATTAGTTGAAGGCTTGGATTTGCTGAAAGCTATGGTAATCTGTTTAGCTAAAACGTAAGTAAAAGGTAGTGCAGGTTTTTGAACTTTGAACTTCATTACACATGAAACTTCAAATCATGGATGACAAAAATTGGGAAATAAAGTGAAAACGTTTGTCAAAAATATGTTGGCATATCAGATGTTATGAAGGGTTTTTTGTTACAGATGAAGAGAAGTATCAACATCTAAATATTCATCTTCATCGTCGAAAAAAGTACTTTTTTGCATGACTGTGTCATTAGCCCACAAGTTCGCCAAGACTGGTGTCTCTTTATCCTCAACTTCCTTGTGCATGAATTGTAGACAAGGTGGCTTTGGCTGGTGCATTTCACAATGGAAAAATGTGTCGTAGTAGTATGTAGGAGGATTCGGCCTCACTGTTTCAGACAAGAGTCTAAACAGCTCCCTCTCCTTTCTTACCTCCTTTGCTCTGTGCAGTTTTCTGAACCTCTCTTGCAGGAGCGCAATGGAGGAGTTGCAGACAGCCAGGTCACTGGTTTGGATTCCCATGAATGAAAGTAGCATTTTCAGGGTAAATCTTCAAACACTGCATGTCCTTATATATATAGAAAATGGGGGTTGGAAATTGATGGAAATTAACCAACTTGTGAATCCAAAATTATAATTTCAGATTGTGAATGATCTCAAAAAGAAGCATGAGAACTGCAACAGAGATATGCAGTCCAAGAAGAAAAGGTCAAGTGAACAATCCTTTAATTTTTAACTTGTTGAATTTGGTGGGGGACAGAAGATGATGGAGACGTGGATCCTAAGTAGAGTATGGAGTTTAGCTCTTGGGTGTTTTCTCATACCAGAATAAATAGATGACCAACTTTCCATTTGTGAAAAAATGTCTTGGTCATGTTCAGACTTGTTCTTGCCTGAAATTGCATCTTTAGTTTGGTTAAGAGCTCACTGTTATGTCTTATGGACTGAGTTTTTTGTTTTGTGGGTTGCTCAAAAACATTCTCTTTGGGATTCTACAGGAGGGTTGGAATGATTCTTGAAGTTGGGTTGTATTTCTTTTCTTGGAATGCAGATTTTCTTTTTACATGGAGCTTAGAGAAAAGAGAAACCTACCCACCAAAAGTCTCTCCTCCTTTATGTGTTTTGTCTCTGTGTGGTTGGCAGCAAATGGCATGTACAAACAGCTCAACCAGCTCTAGCTAAAGCATGCATTCATTTTTTTTAAAATAGGTTCCAACTGGTTTTGAATACATTGGACACAAATTGCAACATTCAGAGTTCAGCCAGGGAAAGAATGACAAGTTAACCATTAACACAATACACGACACTATTTTTTTGTAATTGAAGACGGTCCTGGGGAAAATAAACTTTAGCCAATTTGCTAACTAAGAATATCACACAAAAATTTGTATCTGGTTTTGGGGAAGTGGTCAAAATGGAGGCAGCAAACTGTGTTTTATTTGTTCTATTGTGGGAAACAACTTCTTGGCCCTCTGTTCATGGTGGCACGAGTTTGCTGCCCAGAGAACTTTGTTCAGTGTTCTTGACAACTGTGATGCCGAGAATAATATTTGGCTCTTGCTCCAGGTAGAGAGTAAGTACAAAACATAGGAGCCCCTGAAAATCTGAAGAGAAAACACTGTGAACAAAATACAATCTGAGGCGAATGCGTGATACTCTATCACTTATCAAATGAAATCCAGGCATGACAAACAATGAACTAAATATAATGGCAATGGCATGTGAAACTTGCTAATAACCACCGGCAGTTCTCACTTTTGTACAGGTCTGTAGAGCTTAGCATTGATTTGATTTTAAAATAAGAGACGTCATGCGTCGATTGAATTCTGCAGTTATGCTACATTATTGACTCTCATATCGATCACATGAACACTGGTTTGCAGTAACCTGTTTGTTGCATCAAGCATGTATCGATTTGCATTCATGAAATATTTGCTCCACAAGACTATATGTCATGCAAATGAAGTTACCTTATCACGGATTTTGCTGCACTTGTCGATGCAGTTGTAGGATCCAATCAACGTAGCCATTGGTACCCCCGACCTGGTCTTCCAAAAGATTTGCAAGTAGAAAGTAACCTTCCCTAGGCTGTTCACCTTGTCTTACGAGATGGCACAACTGATAATATGATGGGTCATTCTCCCTCCACGTCTTGAGTAACCTGATTAACTTCCTTGACATCTCATTATCATGCTCAACAAGAGTCACCTGACCGTAAAGAACGATATCAGTTGGGCTATAATACCACTTGAAAGATTGCATGCACGCTTGTGTGTATTACTGCCGGTAGACATCACTAGTATCTATACGAAGTAAATTTTGAAGAATAGAAAAAAAAGATAAATAGAGTATGATGGGCAAGGAAAATTAGTCATGCACGACCATGAACAAATTAGCCCTATGCTAGAACTGTCCGTATTCAAAATTGGACTAAATTTCACCATCGACTAGGTCTCTCGAAATGATCATTTTCCTCTTCAGAAGTAACCAACTGATTGCTCATTTCACACCACCCAGTGAGCTTTGCACGACTTATAATACCTAATTAAGGGAAAGAAAATGCTGAATCATACCCTTGATAAGTCAGCCGCAAATTCAGGCCCCAATATATTTTTGGCAATATCCGGTAAGAGTGTCCTTCCAAACCATATAACAAAACGGAAGCCATCGTCGTAAACATACAGCCCTCTTGAGTCGAGGCTATCCAAAGTCAACGGCAGATTTCTCAAACAGGCTTTCAAGTCTTTATCTTGAGATCCCTAGGATATAAAAAATTTAAGAGACTTGCCATCAGAACAAAAAATCAACAGCTCTTCAAAATTAAAAGGGGAAACTATTCTCAATGTCTTCAATACCTTGACAAGATACTCATCGATCCTAATCAGACTAGGATACAAGAGCTTCAACAGTTTTTTAACAGGTAATGTCATCATGGTTGATCCAGCTGCACAACGCTCGTCTAGCTGTGAATCAGCATAGCCTCCACGCAAAGGTGTTGACTTACTTAGTGCTAGACAATATAGTGGAAGGTACTTCAATGACTCTGGATATATCATCCTGCCTCCCAAACGGTGCTGCACAGCAAAAAGATTTCTGTATTCTTTTAATCCTTTGACCAGCCTTGTTTGCAATGCTGTTTGCGCATCCTCCAATTTATGGGATAAAGTCTTCTCAATGGCTGCATTTTTTTTCGTTAAACATTTGGGCTTATCTGAGCTCCTTCACAATGAAAGATAAAAAAGTGCATCAGCAAACATACCAAGTCTGGCAAACAGGGAAACAATTGCACCAGTATTGGCCTGGCGATACATCTCCCCAAGATCTGTTACAACAGGAACTGCTGCTGTATGGACTCTGATACGCCTCTCTCCAGAGGATGAGGTATATCTTTGTTTGTCAAGAATATCAAGAGGTTTCCAACACAAAATAACAATTGGATAAATCTTGCTATAAAAAATAAGCAATTGAAAAGCATGGAATTTTTTTAGAGGAAATATGCCTAGTTTGAAAGAAGAATGCGGCAGATGAATACAATGATTAGTTAAAAAAAAAAAACAAAAAACAAGACAAGATGATAAGGGTTGCAAAGGAAATCAAAATTAGAAAAATAACGAAATTCACTTATCGTTCTGAAAGGATACAGCAAGGCAACTTGGAAGTAAACAGTTTGAGTAGTGAGTAACGTCTCCTCTAAAGATAATTGCATTGCATACGCCTTATCACAGTCTACAGCTGGAAGCGCTAGAAGATCTGTCGACCTTAGCATAAAGTTCCCGTGATATGATGTGAACCTCACACCTAAAATCCAAAAATTGGAACACCTTATATCAAAAGATCTACAAAAAGTGTGCAGAGTTTAAAGGATAGAGACACGATATAATTCAAAGGAAAGAAAATATTGAAGAAAAACCAACCTTTCCCGCACCGTACTCGCATAACAGCTTCCCAGGCTGTCTCTCTAGTGAGATTTCTAGATAATTCGTGCCTCAACTTTTCTCCATGAACTGACGACTGAAAACTAGGGTAATAATATACCTGGCCTCCTGTATACTTTGCCAAAGTCCCTGGTTCAGTAAACAAAACTATAAATGAACGGATGTCTTCCTAAAAGAAAAGGTTTACTGGCAGCACACCAATGAAATGAAAATTGATAACTCAAATGTAAATTGATACCCTCCTCTCCGCTGGCCAAAAATGTCTGTGAATGAGAAGCAATAACTAATGATAAAAGCATGAAAGAACATTCACATTTCTCCTACAGTTATACAATTTAAACAGTTAAATAATGAGCCAGGACATGACTTGAGCATACCAAGAGAAGCAATATCAGTATATTTATCACTAAATGCAAATGTATCCACTGCTATCTGGTATTTTGTGAAATCCGCGGCCATTTGTTTATAAAATGGATCTTCTGCTGTTCTCAGAGCATGTTCTTTATCTGTTCCATAAACGCGAAGGTCATCCCCCCGCAATTTCAACCGCCCAACACCGAGAGATGGCAATGTATTCTGGAATATCAGCAATTTACCACCCAGCTGACTCTGCGAGAGGACAGAGTAGCCAAGTTAAAATTTAAAAGTACACATCAAGAACTTCAATACACAAATTTTTTAAGGAAATGATGTATTGGTGACAACATATCTTTAATCGAAATGATCTAGCATAACCCATTGCAGAGAAGAGTAATTTACTAACCATAATCATGAAAGCTGCTCTTAGAGCAGAACCAAAAGCAGATTCCACATTCATGTTGTCTTGAAACAATGAAGGCAGGCTATCTAAAAATGTCTCCACAATACTTTTTGATTCTGACAGGTTAACAAGAAGATCGTCTGGCAATGGAACAAATATATCATCGAGATCTGAGACTACCATCATCTGAGGTTGAGTCAAAGATGACTGGGATCAACAAGAAAAAGAAAAGAAAAGATAAAATAGAGGTCCCAAAATTGAATATGTACATATTTAGTTGGCATAGGATAAGAACTGCTTGCCTTCATGTTGTAAAAATGTATTGTACTGTCATATGTTATAAAGCCAATCTGAGTTCTGGGGAAACCAGGTAGATCGTCCAAACATGATCTTATAGTCTGAGCCACTGTCTGCAAAATTGGGAGAATAAATACAAAACGGCACAAATGGGCATTTGAATATACAAGTAACACTCATTTTTTAACAGCAAACAAAATGAGCACCACACACGTTCTTCCATCCTAGCACTAAAAGTAGACCATCTAAATGGGGTAAAAGAGCAATGAGACCCACTAAAAAGTGCAGCATTCTGAACGTAGAGTTACTCGCATTAACTAAAATGGGGTAAAGGTTTGTCGATGCCATCATACAATCTGGAATACTGAAGGAACTAAAGATATCCTGAAGGCATTTCATCATGCACTCCACAATAAAAAATACTAGAAAAGTATAGGTGTCGTCTTTGTGTTGTTTATAGATTCCAACAAGGAAATAGTAACGCTGAACTGAATCCAATCAAACAGATAATCACAATGTATCATACCATATTCATATGCCTCTCAGGATGATACGACTAAAATAAAACCTATAACAGATTTACTAACCTCAAGCATTCCATTTCTAACAGCTGATACTGACACGTCAATGAGGAAGAAGTACAACGGTGGCATCGGTGGGCGAACCATATACTCAGTTGGAGCAACAAGTTCAACACTCCCCTTGATGAGCTCAGGGCGCTCATCCAAATCAACTCTTTGTCCACTAGGACCCAAATGAGCAAAATACTCACCAGGGACTGAAAAAAGAAGAAGAAGTAAAGACCAGCATCACTGGGTGGATTAGAATAAGACAAAAAGAAGACCAGAAACTTCTCTGCGAAGTGGGCTCAATAAATCCTGGATGCATTAATCTACAAACACTGAATCCTAACATTTCAACGCCAGATATTTTCTCTCAGAAATCAGAGATTTATCCTCAAAATGCATATAAATGTTTGTATTTACCGTCATTAAGCAAAGCACAGATGTTACAACGCCACTTTCTTCCACCATCTGTAAATGTGACATATGGATTCACATAGGTGCGGCACCTTCTACAACGTATGATCCCCCCGGGCGAAAAATTTACGATAGGCACTTCCTCCTGCGACAATAGTATAAGCTAAGACATTTTTACCCGCAAAAGCAACACATGCATCAGGAGGTAATTATATAGTTCAAAGTAGAAAAAACCCTATCATGTTTACGGATCTTCCACTTGTATTTCATAAAAATAAGTGGATCACTTACCCCTTCTGGAGCTTCTGCAAGGGGACAAACAACTGCTCCAAGAGGCAAATGCCATCTAGCAGCCAGTGACTGTGAACTTGGGATTGCACTAGTAGTAAGCCGCAGATATCTCGAATCGCAGTTCATCGGGTACGACTGAGCAAAAGCATATGGCTCCACATCTCCCTCTAACGGCCTTGGCAATGCCTTGGGATCAAGCCCTGGATCCATTGAACCTGGAACAGAGCCAAGTGAGAGAGAATTGAAGTCTTCTACCAAGCTTTGGGCACTGCCGGTAGGAGGCCCAGATATTGGATGTTGCAAGTGTTCCTTATATTGCACGCCATATGGTGCTGAATGAGGTGGTGTTGGAACATAGCCACCCTTACCAAC
The DNA here is from genome assembly GCA_963678935.1 of Umbilicus rupestris. NCBI lineage: Eukaryota > Viridiplantae > Streptophyta > Magnoliopsida > Saxifragales > Crassulaceae > Umbilicus > Umbilicus rupestris. The sequence goes on from OY787621.1 coordinate 10,693,401, forward strand.
AGGGAAAGATGGCCTTGATTGAGGTTGTCTATAATACCCTGGCTGAAATTGTCCATGAGGAGGTTGTTGTCCTGCACTAGACGGAGCTGGGTATCCAGGCATAGAAGGTTGTGTGGGTTGTCCCAACATAACTGGAGGGACATTTCCACCTGATGATGGATAGTTTACAGTCTGGGGTGGTGATCCCATGGGTACTGAAGGTGGTTGTGATTGTAGAGAATATGGTGGAGGTGGGCCTTGGCCAGTAAGTTGTCGTGATGGAGTAAATGTTGGTTGCCCAAAATTTGCAGGTCGCAATGGGGTTGTTTGAGCAGTTGAGGCAATAGGTGGCGAGGGAAATTGTTGGAATGGGCCTCCAGCAGGCGGAGCATATGGCGATGGTGCATTAGGTCTAGGTGGTGGAGGACCTCTAAATCCAGCATTTTGTGAACCAGTTACAGGAGGTTGCAAGGAAAAGGGTGTACTGTTAATTGGTGGTGCAACAGGTCTAAAAGCAGAAGCTTCTGATCCAGTCACTGGCCCAGATGATAAAAATGGTGTCGTCTGAGGAGGTGATGCAAAGGGCAATGCCGCAGGTCTAGCAGGAAAACCAGGACGACCAGGATTTTCAGTTCCCATGGATTTGAGCTCCAAGGCCTCAACCTATAACAGAAAAATCTATTTAATTGGCACAAAAACTTGCAAGACCAAAAAAACAGCTCAAGTACCTACACACTATATGGCACACGAATACAACATTGCATCACAGACGGACGATGTCTGGTACTTAGGGCCCCACTTTAAGAACCTTAGACCAACTAAGTACATCAACTATAATTCTAAATAACATCAATTTGAATGCATTATCCTACCTAATGTACCATGTTTAGTTTTAAGACCACTTATTAGAAACACAATGAACAAAAACAAGCATATTCGTAACCTTATTTTATAGGCCCACACAACCTTGTAGCCTTAAACCTTTTTCCCTAAACCACTTAACCACGTAATCAAGCACGACCCAGCAAATAAAATCGCAACTTGCAGTCACCCGCATCTAAATTCATCAAAACACTTCTCAGCTACCCGAATCATACCCTAATCCAAACCTAAAATTCAACAATACAGCAATCTTACACCACAGTTCAGCATCAAGGCGATCCAAAATCATGAGTTACCTGATCAGAGATCCCTCTGGTTAGAAGCAAACAACTGATCACAGATTGCGAACGAACCTTGTCTAAACCACCCGCTGCTTCCAGTAACTGGAAATTAAATTCAAAAAACTCCCGGTGGGAGCCGGAATTCAGCGGATACTTTTACACGTAAACGAATCCCTAGTCGACCTGCGATCGAGGGATTGGAGAGCTGCAGTGAAATGGGGGAGAGAGAGACAGATTAGATCCGGATGAATTTGGGCACGATTCGATTTGGTGTTACAGTGCAAATTTTGTTACTCGTCATCATTAAACGGGCCGGGTTTTGTTTGAACCGGATGTAAGCCCGGTGGGGTGCGGCTATGTTCTTTTGGACTTATAAAGTGCTTATTTAAGTACATATAAGTAAATATAAGTAAATATAAGTACATATCAGTAAGTTTCAGTAAATATAAGTACATATAAGTAAATATAAGTATATATAAGTACATATAAGTACATATAAGTAAATATAATTATTCATCATCTCTTTCATCAACAACTCACCACCACTATCCATCACCACCACCATAACAACAACACCATCACCACAACCACTACTATTCATCATTTCTTTCATCAACAACCCACCACCACTATTCATCACCACCACCATAACATCACCACCACCACCACAACCACTACTATTCATCATCTCTTTCATCAACAACCCACCACCACTATTCATCACCACCACCATAACAACAACACCACCACCACAACCACTACTATTCATCATCTCTTTCATCACTATTCATCACCACCACCACCATAACAACAACACCACCACCACAACCACTACTATTCATCATCTCTTTCATCAAAAACCCACCACCACTATTCATCACCACCACCATAACAACAACACCACCACCACAACCACTACTATTCATCATCTCTTTCATCAACACACCACTACTCTTATTCATCACCGCCGCCACCACCATAACAGCACCACCACCACTATTCATCATCTCTTTCATCAACACATCACCACTATTCATCATCTTTTTCATCAACACACCACCACAACCACTATTTATCATCTCTTTCATTATTTTAAGTTAAGTAACTTAAATTAAATTAAGTTAAATTTTTATTTTTTATTAGTGGTGTGTTATTTTTGTGTTGGTGAATTGTTGTGATTTTGAAAATGTCATGGTAATGGTGGTAGTAGTCAGTGGCGGATCGAGAGAGTCGAAAGAGGGGAGTCACAAAATAAGATTGTATGGATTTATTAATATTTATTTAAAACTAATTAAAAAAATAATTAAATAATAATTTTTTACAAAATATTTGGGGGCGGGGGCACTGGTGGTAGTGGTGTGGTGGAACTGATATTGTGGTGGTGGTGGATTTTTGTGGTGGTGGTGGTAGTAATGATGTTGTGGTGGTGGTGGGTTGTTGTTGTGATGGTGGTGGTGGTGGTGTTGTGATAATGGTGGTGGTAGTGGAGTAGTGGTGTTGTTGGTGGAGTTAAGTTAAGTTAAATCAAGTTAAATTAAAAGTCAAATCAAGTTTAGTTTAGTTTACTTAAATTAAGTCAAATTAAATTAAGCTAAGCTTATATAAGTTAAGTTAGATTTTTTTTTATTGGTGGTGTGTGTTTTTGTGATGATGGTGATTAATAGTACATATAAGTACGTATAAGTAAATATAAGTACATATAAGTAAATATAAGTACATATAAGTAAATATAAGTAAATATAAGTACATATAAATAAGTATAAGTAAATATAAGTAAAACAATAAGTTTAAGCACAAAATATCAGTCCAAAAGAACACACCCTGCGTAGCCCATTGGACTGTTCTAGTTGCTCCAATTCGGAAAAGTCCGAACCGTGGTTAAATTGAGAAAAACTTCGGTTTATTTACGGTCTAACCGGGTTCCACTATTTCAGTTAATTGATTTCATATCTTGATTTCTCTTAATTTGATTATTAGATCTCCAAAATCCAATATGGAGTAAAGTATTCTTTAAGTTAAATAAAATACATTTTATATGCTAAAATTATATTTATTTTTATTTACTTAAATAATATTTAGCATACGTTGTACTGAACCGAAACAAAATTGAACTAAACTTCAATAGAAGAATTGAATTATTAAATTTAACTTAAGTACTTAAATACAGTATTTAACTTTTAGCATATGAAAATTAAACCGATAACTCTTAAATAAATTGAACAACTAAATCGAATAAGTTAACTTAAAAATTAAGTATTTAAACGACAGATTGAATTGAATTAAACCGAATAAAATTAGTGAATATTTAAGGCCAACATAGTGTTATATTTGGAGTTACTAAAAATAGTCCAACCAAAGCCTATAAATAACAAAATAATGTACATGACAATGATTGATTTAAGGAGCTTAAAATCTCACACCAATCGTGACAAGTACTTGTACAAATATTTGGTCTTCTTCAATTAATTTATGGTATTATAAAACGTGAGCATGCCATTAAAATATAGTTTAAAGATCTTTAAAAATTGAATATTTAAAAAGAATTAATGATTGGAGGGGGAGAACTATCCAATGATTTGACTATTCAAATTTCTTAAATTGGCCTTTGGAGCACCTCATAAGCTTATTTGACTATCAACCCTTGCCTTTCTCCATTTATTATTTTTCAAATTAATTTCCTTAGTTTAATTAAATTCTACATATTTTTATGAGTTGTGAAATAAAAATTATAAATTTGCATTAATTCGTAAATTTCATGATTGTAATTTTTAAATAAATCATTGATTTTGATTAGTGTTTTGATGGCTGTTTTGAAAAAATGACTAGATGATTAGTTCTTATAACTTAATACGAGATAATTATAAATGAAAGATCGTCAAAAAGTTTTACATATGTACTGTAACATCCCAATTTGTCTCATATCGATTGTGAAATGGGTTTGTGATTGTTTAATAAGTAAGCCTACTAACTATATTGTCACCAATTTATCATGATTTTTGAAATGAACCTTATATTATGGTGATCTAGAAAATAGAGATGACGAACGATAATTGAGACAGCTTCACTCATAACGGGTCGGATCGACCGAAAATTGTTATACTTACTTTGTGGGAGAAGTTAAGTATGATGGAATAACATGAAAGTTTATTGAATGAGAAATGTAACAAAAAGTATTTTGAAAAATGATGACAAATAGAAAAAAGAGATTGGGAAAAAACTTACATCATTGCCAGCTTACCATCAACCCCACAAATAGTTGAATAGATGTAGTGAAGATCAATCATGGAGTCCTCTGAAACCACACAAGCTGAAACTGCCATCATACATATCTGAAACTCTCTTTGGCTTATCCTCTCTCAGATGAACATTCTCATCTCAATCTGTTTTCATCTTAAAAAATACTAAAAGGATGTTCTTTTCAGTTCATTTTGTCTGTGGTTTGGTCTCTGGAAAAAACACAAACAAACTGCAGATTTTTATTTTAAAATTCAGCATTAATTTGTAGTGGAAAATAGTTGTCTGTTCATCCAAAAATTCATTTAATAATTGCAGCTGACAGTGTGGCAGTAGAAGTGCCCCTTAAAAGCATCAATTTCTGTCCTTATCCTTAATTGACATCTCTGCTTCGAAAGTTGGAAGCTTTGGAACGCAGAGCAACAGAGAAGCCAAAGAAGACTGGAAAAAACCATTTTTGGGTATTCTCTCCTCTGCCATTTTCATGACCTCCACAACCCCATTTGGTAAGCCACTACACCAAACCACAAAATCCCTGTAACCGATTTCTAAGCTAAGAAAAACCCACTCTGCAGATCATTTTCAGTATCTTCCATGTCCCTATCTTTGCATGTGTGCGTTTTTGTGATCTGGGTGTGCTTGAGAAAACTGGGCTTGGTAGTTTTTTGCTGAAAGTTTGAATCTTTCTGGCCGTTTTGGGAAGTGGGGTTTTCATTTTTTGAAATTTTGAATTTCTTTCAGTTGTGTAACTGACTGCTATTTTCACTGAATGTTTTTCAAGTTTGAATAGGTTTTTGATAGTTCAGATTTTTGCTCAGTGATTTAAGGAGAAATGGTAGATTCAGTTTGACCTAAATTTTGGGATAAAAACTGCAAGCTTAGCTCCATGATGATGCTCTTGGATGCACTCCACTTTCTAGAGTGTGTTTGTTAATTTGGTGCTGTGGATTTGGTGTCACATTCACCTGTCCTGGTGGTTGAAGTTTCAGAGTTCTTAAGCAAGGTCTGTCTTCTTCATCTCTGAGTTTTGGGTCTAGTAGATCTGCCTGTTTTCACAGCTTTTAATGGATTTGGTTGTTGTGTTCGATTGGCTGTTTGTTGATGTTTAAGGTTTTGTTAATTTTTGTTTTTGCAATCTGTAGAATTGGTTTGAGTTGGAGATGGATTTTAAGCGAGCTTTCGAGGTTGTGACAGGCAGAATTAAGGAATTAGAGCCGCAAGAAGTTGCAATGAGGATTATGGGGTTTCTGCTATTGCAATGTAAAGACGAAGAAATGATTCGATTAGCCCATGTTCCTGATCATGCGATTGAAAATGTAGTTCACAATGCTAAAAATGAACTAGGTAGACTAGCGAGCAATCCTCTTGTTTCGCTTGATATTGACATTCCACCGCAGTTCAGCTCTTTCCCAAATAGGGGCTTGTCATCGCCCATTGCTATTGAGAAACCAATGCCGAATTGGGATGCGTGTGTTTCGCATATGAATGGTTCAGCATTGTCGCATCATGATGCTCTTGCTGAGCTTAGAGCCAAGACTCAGTGTATGAGTTTGGGCAACGGTTATGAGCAGGGTGGGTTGGGTAACTTTAGCTCGGACGAGGCATTTGGGAATATAAGTGGGCAGATAAGTAGAAGATCGCCGGCTTCGCCTGATTTCCCGATGAAGCAGTGTCATTTTTTCAGAAGAGGGTTTTGCAAATATGGAAATAGCTGCCCGTACTCTCACGAACAAGTCTCTCCGGGGAGTATTTTACCTATCTTCCCCCCTGGTGCGGACCACTTTGTCAATGATGAATCACTAGAGAGGCTAGAAATGGACATCATTAAGCTCTTAAAAATGAGAGGAGGCGGACCAATTCCAATATCGACCTTGCCTGGTATATTTTCCGATACCTATGGCAGACCCCTGCAGGCAGATGGGTACTTGACTGAAAGCCAAAGAAACGGTAAAGCTGGGTATGGTTTGTCGAAGCTCCTCGCTCGCTTGAAGAACAGCATTTGTGTTATTGACAGGTGTTGTATCAAAAAAATTAGTCATTGTCTGCATCGATTCCTTGGTGTGTGTATATATATATATATATATATATATATATATATATATATATGTGTGTGTGTCCGCTGTAATGCTAACATTGTTTTTATTCTAGGCCTCACGGGCAGCACTCGATAATCTTGGCCGAGGATGTGCCAAAATACTTGGAATATAGGTCTGGCAGAAACGGTCCTGGTCCAATTGTTAGTGGATCGCGGCAGATATACTTAACTTTTCCTGCGGAAAGTTCTTTCACGGAGGATGATGTGGCTGAATACTTTAGGTAGTGTGGATTCAAGTTGTTTCGATTTACGAAGGCTATTTGATTTATTATCTTCATTTCATACTTCGCTATGTTGCGCAGTGAATTTGGGACTGTTGTAGATGTCAGAATGCCCTGCCATCAAGAGCGGATGTTCGGTTTTGTTTCATTTTCAAGTCCAGACACTGTGACTACAATTTTATCGAAGCCCAATCCTCATTTTGTCAGTGGATCTCGAGTCCTTGTGAAGCCTTACCGTGAAAAACCAAAGCTGCCTAACAGGTACAATCCAACCTCATTTATTTGGAATTTCATCCATACGTTTTGAAGATGTCGTGGCTCGCCTCGGCTACAATTATACCATATGATTCTGTTTTTATGCAGGAGATTCACCGAGGATCCTGTTTATTATTCCCAACCTTATGCAGCAGACTTGGATTATGAATTCCTCCCTAGTGAGTATTTAATTTAATCTTCCATTTCCTCGACCAAATATGCCGCCATGTAACTTTTATTTAGCCCCAACAGGAGTTGATGCCGCGAGATTGTTCAGGAAGCAGCTTATGGAGGAGTATGTGCGCGGCCTTGACTTGCAAAATTCCATGGGATTCCAACTTGCACGTAAGCTTCATCAACCATCCTTGTTAACCAAACTCTCTCGAAGATTAGTTTATAAATTAATCAACCAACTTTAAAATCCTCAGGTAACGCTGTTTTCCCGCTTCCAGGCAATCACGATCATCTGCCTGATTCCCCGACCAACCAATTCACCATTGACCATGCAGCCAATCATTCAGGCCACATCAACACTGCGTCCGAGAGGTGATACACTTTTCTGTACTCTCTCCACTTTTCATTTATTTCCTAGGACATCGATGGCTCATGGCAACTACTGCTCGAGCCTACTATTTTCCACCGTGTGACTTTTCGTTGTATTTCCTGCATGCAGCAGCGCGCAGGAAAATGGCCTCCCGGACAGTCCTTTTAGCTCTCATTATCAAGAAGTGTTACCACAACCAGCTCAACATAACCACGGCAAAAGTGAAGAACTATAGAGACAGACTTTTAGAATAGCATACAAGATGACATCAGCGAATCATCGACCACAACCACAGTTGTTCGATATCCAAGTTAGAAGAAGTATATAAAGGATCAATAGAAGAAAAGAAGCATAGATAAGCCAGCCACTGATCTCTCTCGGTCACCCCAGTTAAAGAGAATTCGATTCGAAGACTCCTAATGTTACCGTTACTATATTTATGTAGTGCAGGAATAACAGGTACTTTTAACATCTCTAGCCTGTAAAGTTCCGCAGCCTTGGAATGAAATCCAAAAACGCCTTCTTTGATTTGAACTTAATTATTTAATTTTAATATTTTCGTAATATTATTATTTTGTGTTAATTTTTTTTTTGGATTTGTCATCTTTTTAACAAATACAAAAAATGATGAAGAATTTAGACTTACATTTTGTCATCTGGTACGGTGATAATGTGTTCTTAAGGCGCACTTTCTTGTAATGCGGTGATAATGTGTTCTTGAGGCGCACTGCTTGCTGAAAGGGACACATTAATTTGACGGAAGACACATCCTTTTGTTAAAAGAGATAGAATTCTTCACTTTTGCATGATCAGAAAATATACTAAAAGAATCTAATAACACGCAAGATACTTGCGTTATTGATCTCTCTACTTTAACTTTGCTACTTGCTTACAAGCCAAACCAAGTAGTGCATCAGTAATATTATTCCATTTCGGATTTTGGAACACTCTTGCTTTCATATAAGAGCTGAAATATTGATTTTGAAAATTGAATATACCATATTACTTGAATCTAAGTGTAATTATTACTTTACCGAAATTACTAAATAAGGTAACCTCAAAGACGAATCCATCATATTTCGAAGCCAAGAAATATAAACACCATTAAAACCGCTATTCTCCAACAAAATCAGCTGGTAAAGAAAAATCGTATTTTCGATTTATATAATTCAAAAAAAAATATTCTTTATTAAAACAAAATCCCATTTAAATTTACTCTTTACCTTCCTTAGCATCTGGCCTTGTGGCCCAGTTGAAAGATGGGCCCTTAGGGAAGCAGGCCCATTTCATTCGAAACGCTGCGTTTTAGGAAGACGAAAAACTCGAGAGGTCGATACGAGCCGATATTCGATTGAGTCGAGGTCATCGTCGGAGAAATTGGAGAAGATTAGGAATTGGATTTCGTCGGAGAGAGATTCGCATCGAAGATGAACACCGACATTACGGCAGCGGCGAAGCCGGAGTATCCGGTGATAGATCGGAATCCTCCGTTCACGAGCGTCTGTTCCAATTTCAGCTTACTGGACTACCTCCGTTTGACCACCATTACTGGCGTATCTGTTACCGTCGGGTATCTTTCTGGTATGTAAATGTTAAATCTTTTGTATGAATTTGTGTTGTTTGAAGTTCTTAGATAGGTAGCTTAGGTCTAATGATGATGAGAGGAGAGGGAGATTGCCTGACTGCTTTGAACTTTTTTGTGTAGTTATGATTATTGAACTGGTATTTATCTGGACGTGAAGTACATGAAGCTTGTGAAATTTTGATTTTCCGTGTTCAGTGCTGTGATTTGGCAGCATTTGAAGCCCTAGCCATTATTTCAAAATGGGGATTTATATTATGGTATTTAGGAGTCAGCGGTGTTTTCACTTGAAATGGGTGAAACTGGAATTGATATCAGACCCGAGGCACATTTCCGATTTCTCCTTCCATGTAATTTACAAGCTGGCTAGATATTGGTAGTTTTCTTTTCTTATAGTGATGGGGCGATCGGGATGAATTGTGCAGGAATTAAGCCTCGAATAAGAGGTCCGTCTATGGTGACAGGAGGTATTATTGGTCTAATGGGAGGGTTTATGTATTCATACCAAAACTCTTGCGGACGACTTATGGGATTCTTTCCCAATGATGACGAGGTAGCCAAGTATTTGAAGAAATAATAACCGCCTCCAATTTATGATCTTAGTTTTCTTGGATGAAAAACATTGAAGGCGTTCATAATATTTTCAATGGTGAAGCATGGAGTTGTGCTGAATAATAATACCAGTGTTCGCAAGTGACTCATGAAATGGTTGGACATGTTCTGTCAACTTTTGCTGATAAATACAGTAAATCATGTTTTAAGTGAGGCTTGCTAGTTCTGGTGTGATGGAGAATCTAATTGGTAGTTTTTCTTTGTTACGGATGGTACGCAATATGTATGCAATGATGTTGCATTGTTATATAGGCGGGCATATTGCATTTTTAGATCATTTAGTGGATGAATCCTGTATAATTCTCCTCTTAGGTGGATGTTCTTTCTTAGAGCCCGACTGAATTAGGCTACTTTCATCTGAAACCTCCATAAACTTCTCTGTAAGATCTTCTAGATTGCATACACTTGAGAGTCTCTTGGTCATTCAAAATGAATCAAGCTAGTCACTGCATATAATCCTGTTGAAAAAGAATCAACACTTCAACAAGCTCTTCAAAATATATTTTTAGTTGCAATTTTGGCCTCCTGAATTGCAGTACCAAGCACAACCTGCACTCTGATGCAGTTAAGCCTTCTGATGAAACAGCTCTGAGAATATTTTCATCCATCATGCATATTTCCAACCAAGATTTGCATAGACATCTTCTGTCTATAAGCTACTATAAATATATTTGCATAATTTACGAACTAGAACAAGATAAATAGCATCAGAGTTGGTTAAAAATAAAGTCCATGATGGTACACCTCCATAGATGCGCATTCTACAGAGTAAGAGAGGACGCAGCTTTTCACAGAGAGTAACACTAACTATTAGACAATCTACTCAAGAAAAACGAAACCAATAACTCAGAAGAGCCAATCTTATGTTGCCTCTACATTTAAGAACAAGCAGAATCTTATAACTTCCTAAACAAAATCAGCCAACACATATGGTTGGAGAAAAATAAAAGCTTCAGGAGAAAAAGAAGTCGGAACTCATTGAATAAAAACTTTTTAAGTATAGGGCCAAACCTTGCCCTGAAAGCTAGCTAGCATAAGAAAAAAATCAGGCTGGCATGTTTTATTTACAATAATGTATTCTGCAACCATAGTATCAGAAAATCATGCTGCTTCTGATAACTATGATTGATGCTCAAAATAAGAAGAGCAGTTGACAACAACCATACCACTTACTCATTCCAGGTACTACTGTGGAGGTACTGAGGAGGCACTTTGTATCCTCCTCCATATGCAGTTGCCGTGCTATAATAAGCAGATGGCAATTGAGGTTCTGGCAAATATATGTTACAGTTCTTGGGGCTTGGTTTAGCAGAGTGGACAGCAGTGGCACCAGCTGTACTATACACCCCAACAAATGAACCCCCATAAGAGTCAACAGTAGGAGCGCCAGAATAAGAGGCAACATCTCGGTTGCCTGTATAGATGACAACATTTGGGTTGGAGCCAGAAAAAACAGAAACATCTTGATTTAGTATCATGTACGGAGTAACAGTTGAAGATGCTGTATATGGACAAACATTATGACCAGAAGAATAAGCAACGCCATAAGGTCGAACTGAGGAACCAGCATACAGAGTATTATTATCTAGCATCAAACCTGCAGCGGGGAGATGAGTTGGTTGATACGGTATCATACTTGAAGTAACAGTTGCCTCCCGAGTTTGAACTGTTGTTGGAGTAGCAACTGTTGTATTTCGAAATCGCTTGCTTCCACTATGCTGCTGACCTTTAGGCTGCATATCAAGGTGTTGTCGCATTTTTTCATTAACCATATCGGTCGCTGGGCGTTTCTTGTCATTATTATTGCTCTTGATTTCCTCAATGCGGTTTTTGAGAACTCTGGGTGGATACTCTGACTCAAGTTTGTAATCTTCGATATATTTTAGAACAGTTGTCAAGGAATCTATTTCTTTTGATGCGGCTTCATTCTGCATAATCAAACATAAATTTGTAAAGATACTAATTGAATAAGTAAATATCATGCAAATGTGTGCCCAGACATTACCAAAGCTTGACGGGAGTGATTTCCTTTATTTCGAATGTTCTTAGCAGATTGCTTGATGTCATTTAGATATGCTTTCAAAAGAGGAACCGGCGGAAACTTCTCAGCAAGTGCAAATTCACATATAAATTTGACAGCCCAAAGTTGTTTGTCAGCTTCGATGAGTTTTTGTACAATATCTGGAAAAGAAAATTAAGACAGTAAAAGAACTAGTTAATGTTAATAATGAAGCTTATAAAACCTCAACGTGCAAATGAATGCACTGCATTGTCTGCCAAGTATAAATGGAATACTGTTTAGTATGTGCACTGAAGAAAAAATAAAAACAAATGATCTAAGTTTAAGTTAATAACCTACTCTGAAAACTTGGTGTCATCACTTCAATCAGGGTAATGTTACACAGAATTTTTTATTCCATTAGATAATTTAATTCCGAAGATTAGTTTCTTTGTCAATATCAACAATTATGGGATGCCTAGTTAGTGACAGTACGCTAAGAATCGATCCTCACATTTGAACGTAATGACGCGGTGTTATCACCAAGATTACCGTTTAAAGAACACATGTCACTGCTGATGATACCAGTAACCATCGCATACAAGTAAGAAGTTAAGAAGAACTCCAACTAATTAACACAAATAATCACTCCTCTGAATTAGATTTCATCTCAAGTAAAATTACAGAGACTAAAATTTATAACATACTATAGAACTCATCAACAGCGGGCTTTCTGTATCTTTTATATAAATAAAAATAGAATAAAAACTTAAACGTTAATAGCAGTTTCAAATGGCTGTCAAGTGACGGAGAACACGGTTACAATTGAATCAATTCATAAAATCCACACACAACCCATACAAAAACAGATTCCATGTACTCAATCAAAAAGAAACGGAAAAGACTTCTCATTGAGCTTTAGGTTGTTAGAGGTGCTGAGGATTCGATTAACTCAATTGGTTCATTAACTCTGAATACACATAGTGAAGTAGAAGGCAACTAACCAAGATACATGAAAATAATGCAGACCGCCGGCAATCAAGAGACCAAATATAAGATTTTCGCATCTCAAATAAATCAAAGGAACTCTGCATCTAGCATTGGGTAGACCTCATACAATAACTGTCCTATTTATGAAGGGGGAAAAATGGATAAATGCATACCTGGAATTTTATCTGGCATGACAAACATGCGACACAAATTGGTAGCCTCCCTAAATCTAGCAGCCTCCACAAAGACTTCAGCAATTTCATCAGCATCAAACTCACTCCTCAAATCATAAGTAGCCACTAATGTCAAAAACCCCAAAGCTTCAAGGGAGTGGGCGCCTTTCCTACTCACCTTCCCCTTCCACTCCATGGCCAAATTCTTAGCCTTTTCCTTCACATTCTCACTTAAACCTTCTTTCCCTACCACATTCATCAATTCCTCCAACAACAGCACACAAGTCCTCCTTAAATCCATCACATTAAAATCTCTATCACCTTTCCGCTTCGGCTGCACATTCAGCGGATAGAAACCATCCATGGCATCCAAAACCATCAAAGCTGGATCGCAAGCATATTTAAACGCTTCAGAAAGCTCCTGCTTAATGGAGTTCAACTCCTTGTGGCGATTGTTGATGTACTTCCTCAGCCCTCTCCCGTCCATCTTCTCGCACAACACTTTCATCTCCGGACTCACTATTCCATTCCCACCGCTCGATCCACCTCCCACGGGCCTCGACTCGGCTCTCGTGCTCGATTCCGGCCGCGCCGCGCGAGGCGTCGTCGTCCGAGTCGTGGATGCTATACGTCTATCTGATAGCCGAGATTTGAGAACTTCGAATTGCGAAATGAGCGACGCTTCGATTGATGAGAAGTGAGAATCGAGATCGGGCCATGAGACGGAAAAGAAGGAAAGAGATGAAGAGTGCGATTCGAGTTCTTGAAACGCTTGTCTGAGGCTCTCCTTCTTCGCGTCTACGAGCTTCAGCTCTTCCGATATTTTCTCAGTCGTCGTTGAGGTCGCCATCGGAGTCTGAAAGCCCGCTGATGGCAGCAAGCCCTAATTCAAACGAAGAAATCAGAAAGAGTATACAACTTGAAAAAAGCCACAAGATACTAAACGTTGCCGTTTACGAGACCTGCGTTTTGTACCCAAGAAATCAGAAGTTCTTGAAGCACTGGCAAAAATGTTAACCCTGGTAATTGGTAAAGTACAGCTTTGAAATGACAACTTATCAAAATGTAGGAAGGAGAACAAAATGCATATTGAAATTTAGGCGGTTGCAGCGGCACTCTTGCCCTTCTTCTTCTGAAGTTTCTTCATGTAGAATTCAAGTTCCTTACCTTCCAAGATGTACCTGTGGAAGAAAAGTTGGAGGATAAGTTTATTTTTGCCAGACTGATGCGAAGAAAATATGGTATTATGATAAGAAACAAGAAAGGAAAAAATTGATTGCGCATACCCATCAGCACGGCCATGTTGTCCAGGTCTTGATGAAATTGCAGCTAACAATCGGCCACTGCTGAATTGCTCCTCAATATGTGAATCGATTTGGCGCCCCTGTTGGCGTTTCTCTAGTTTTCTGGTGACATGGTTGCTCTGTTTGAGCACTTCAGCTGCAGCTTCAGCATCCTATAAACAAACCAACAGGCGGAAAATAATAAATATACACACCGAGTTGAAACTAGAATAAATTACAGAGTGATACATGAAGGATCATAAGAAGCAAAGCCTAATAGTGTGGAAATATTAGCACGAACTGAGTATGAGCAGTGATAAAAAAATGTAAATATTTGCACTGGGTCTATCAACTGCACTACACCTAAATGTAAGTTTGTAAGTTACACACTATCTCTGAAAGTTTGGCCAAGGGGCCTTTATAGTTTACATTGATCCTAACCTGATAGATAAGCATAAAAAAAATGTAAATGTTCTCTGTGTAAACTAACTGCCAGTAAGTGCTTGTTCCGTGACGGTTTCAGTCAGCCCAAATGATATTGGGGGTTCAATTTTTATGGTATGGGGAGGGGGAAATCAAGGAGTTTGGTTGTCCAAATAAGAAAACTTTCAAACAGTTCGCATCAAATTTTCACGAGCTATGTCCCACATATAACATTATCACTTTGCCAACAGGAGTGGAAAAGAGAAAATTAAAGTCGATGAGATAAATAGCAAAGACAACCACATACCTCTCCTTCTTTCTTGGCAGCAGCAGAGATCTTCTTCTTGCGACCAATCTCGACTCCATAATGCTGAAGATACCACTGCTTGAAAGGTGCAGCATCAACCTGCACAATAGCACTCTTCACAAGGGTCTGAGTTCTGACCAACTCATTGTTGGAAGCATTGTACACCACATCAAGAATCCTCGTCTTCCTGGTAACAGCTTCACTTCCCCATGAGTAATTTCCAGTATCCAATCTCAACGCACGCCACTTCACATTGCCACCACGTACCCTTATTCTCCTCACAGTCTTGTTACTTGACAACTTAGTATTCGCCGGCTGCCTTCCTAGCTCGTACCTTTCCCAAAAAAATCAATGCAGTTAGAATCAAAAGCCTACTCAAATTTATCCCCATCACCACCACTTTTCATAATGCATTCACATAACATTGTGTATCAATTCAAGAATCATCCTAACCAAAACAATCTGGATATAAAGTCTACACCTCGACTGAGAAATACATAACAGATTGCTAACAAACAAATAACAAAAGGACTTGAAATTCACATACTTTCGCTTCTTCCTCCAAGCCTTCTTCTTCCCACCAGTGGCGCGCCTCTTGTGCATAGAATCCCTAGAAATCCCTGATAACATCAACAGATTTCAAACACAACATCGTAGCAACAAAACCGCCAGGAGGATGCATTAACGTGAGAGCCGAGAAGCGAGAGGTACCGTACCCATTTCCGCCGACCAATAGTCCTCCGGCTACTGAGTTTCGCCTCGGTGGGTAGAGCAGACGACGATAGGCTTGACGGAGAAGCGCAACAAAGCGATGCGAGCGAGACGGCAGAAGCTTATACTGCTTTGGAACCGAAACCCTAATTGAGCTTAAACGGCAACCGCTTCCGTCGTTTTATTAATCTTTTACATTCAATGTTGTTTTAAATGCAAAATTAATAAAATTGGTTATTTATTAATTTAATTTTTCACTTTAATGTATCGTATTTTCAAGGAAAAAATACAAAAAAAAAAATATTTTTGAACGATCGCTTCAATTCAAATCAAGCGTCCAATTCATTTCAAATCGAGTAACAAACTATAAAAAAAATTGTATAAAAATTACCAAAATTATTAGTTTGAATTGAAATTATTTATAAAGTTTGGTAGAAAAATTTTCAAACCTGCCACCAAACCAAAACTTATTTCCAAATCTGCCACGCTTCTGACCTTACTTTTCAAAATGTCACTTTTTTGACAAACCACTACTCCTAGTAGCGATTTGTCTATTTTTACAATTTGAATTGCTGACTGGACGATCAAAAAAGTGACATTTTGAAAAGTAAGTTCAGAAATGTGACAGATTTGGAAATAAGTTTTGGTTTAGTGGCAGATTTGAAAAATTTTCAGTTCGGTACTATAACGAAAAATTATATAGTTCAATACCTGAATTGAAAATTTAATTCCATACTTAATTTGAAATGCAATAGAATAATATATTTTGTACTCATCCCTCATTTAATTGAAGTGAATTCTTGAGAAAAATGTGAAGAGATTTCTGTAAAGGATACATAAGTGGTACACCAGGGAGGAGTTTGGGGCAGTGTATTTTTCTAATCTGTTTTCTGCACATCAGCAATGGACACTCAAAATGCACATCAGCAATGGACACTCAAAATGGTGGCAGTCATCTCTGTAGGCGAGGCTATGAACTACTTAATGTAGGGTAAAGTTAACACTGTAAGCAACACAGCAAGGGATTCGAATAGATTGCACTTTGGCCAGCTGATAGTCGTCGTTGAGGTCGCAGAGGGCTGAGCTCAGTTAACATCTTTTGTAGTCCTAAGTGTGAATCAGGCATATAATTCTCGTCACCGACCAGACGGGTTGGCACAATCTGATAGAAGTATAGAAGCTGTGTTCATGAAAGGTCTCACCAGCTGCAAAGTTGCTCTGTTTGATCATGAGATTAGTGAAGTATATATTAGCATCCGAGGCTCTTCAGTATGCTATGAAGTCTGTCAATTACTTCTGGAGGATCAGCGTATGATCCTGCAAGCTCGATGGAATGGTATTCCAACCCTTTCCATTGTGCAATCAATTGAAAATGCGGGCGCCTGTACTCACTGCTGATAATCTCAAGAATTACTGTCTTTGGCATTGCAGATACAATATGAGTAAGACCTGCACCATGAGCACCAATGATGACAGAGGCATCTTGAACGGCCCGGAGCTGCTCTTTCATGGACATATGAGCAAATAGACCATTTATAAGATTCACCGGGCAGTGCATGTTTTTAGGCAGCCAAGCTTTAATAGCATCAAATACTTCTTGTTCATTGCTCAGCCTTGATTCAACTTTACCACCATGGCGCGGGTGAGCTAAATAATCTTCACGGCGCACAAACAGGACATTATGACCAGTGAACGACCTTTTTATGTGATGTCTGCCCACTGGAAAACCAAAAGCTGCTCGAATCATTTCACCGAACTCAGATAATCGTGCTGTCTTTTTTTCATTGGGATTTTGCCACAGATCTTGTGCAGATGATCCCTCGCACTCGATGGATTCAGTCAAACCCTTAAAAAGAGGTGTCTCGTATCCTAGTGGAACGATAATGGCATGACGAAAACAAACTGGACCGCTGAAGTTTTTGGCATATCTGAGGCTTGAGAATAGTGCTCTCCATGTTTCTTCCAGTTGTGTCTACAAAATGTCACCAGCCAATTAAACATCAGTCACGCCACTTCAGACAACGGCAAGATGCATTTGAGTAGGTATAGATGCACGGAATAACACGAGCAATGTAGAATGCACCATAAGAGTAATAAATGAAAATCTCAATTCAAAACATTAAAAGCTCGCTTCAGAAAGAGAGCAAGTGCAAAAGTTACTACTGTAGTTCATATACATACCTCACAGTGTCCATCTACAAACACCAAATGGGGACGATTAGGCAAGCCTGTAACTCTAGATGCAACATACGAACTGTACCAATCTGTAATTGTGTGGAAAAGGTTTGCATACTCAAAGCGTGTCACCAGAATCGTCGGCTCCTCAACCCACTGCCAGTAGAGCCTTCCATGTCAGAAAAATAGCAATCACAAAAATGATATATCGATAACTAGCTGACATTGAAGCTGCTTGATAACAAAGACAACCTCTCCACCCACAGAATGCTATCTAGACCCAACTTGGATGCAAATGCAGCAAAAGTTGGCTAAACTACACAACTCAGCGAACTGAATACCTACTCGTTCAATGTTGGGTGTAACTGTGTAAGCATTCGAATACAACTAAATACAGCCATCCTGCTTCAATATTAAAGCCCCCGAATTGTTGAAAAAAATACTAATTCCAAACAGCCATCACCAAAAAAAGGCAGCTTTTCTGACAATGATAATTTGTTAAACTTTGTTCATCCAAGCAGCTACCAATTTCTGTAAATTCCACCATTTCAGAAATCAACATTACAAATATATTCTCAGCTGCAACAACCCACATTTACTGGAAGCTCAAAACCATAGCTTCATCCATCTACCATCTATACCAAACAATGATGAACATCAAACAGAAAGCTCATTTCTTGAAACTGAAGCTCGGACTAACCTGCTCGCATTCGAACTCCTTGCCGCCGGAAACTCGGATCGAACCAATCAGTTCACGCATCGTGTGCCTCATGATCTGCCCTGGCGGTACAAACTCATTCAACCGATCGTCTCCGACCAGCTTCCTCCCTCGATCCCAAACCCTAACTCCTCCGCCATCTATATCAAACGCCCCAGCTTCAAAATCCGGAAGCTCGACCGCCTCTCCCCTCCCAATAACCTCCTGCAACTTCTCTCCACCTCTAGACATCTTGATCTTCTCCGGCCACATCCTCAGCCTCCCCCCTTGGCAAATCGAGCTCCCCAAAGTCTCACTGTAGTAACACCTGAACCAACCTCCACTCCCTGACTTCTTATCTCCCGATTCCAGTAAATCGATCCGGCGAGTGAAACCGTTGCCGAAAAAGGCTTCGCAGGAGCCGGACGAGACGTTGGGGTTCTGCGACCAGGGTAAGTACGAGGGTAAAATCGGCCATGGTTTAAGCACCTGATGCTGAATATGAGCTTTTATAGTAAAGTTCCGGCGCGGTTCCGGCAGCGATGGTTGGCTTGGCGTGTGGCGGAGCTCGTGGTGAAAGAGATGGAAGTCCGGGTGAAACGTGAGGTATATGAAGAAAGAGACGAAATTGAGAGCGAAGAGAGCCACCACGATCTTCAAGATCGACAGCTTCATTCTATCTATCTCTCTAAGCTGGAGATGCTTTGCTTTTCTTCTTCAGAGCTGTTGAGCGTAGTGGAGAAGAAGTGGGAGGTGAGGGAGAGATCTGGTGTGACTGCAGTCTACGAATGTATCAGAAACAACCAATGGTGTCACGACACGTGGACAATAAACTAAGCTCGCTGATCAACTTGTTGGATTGTGATCTTCATCAAAATGACTTGTTAGGAAACAATTAACTTGTACAAAACGGTTAAAAATTTAATCAAAAGTTTTTTTTCCTCAAAAAATATAAAATTACCACACACTCGAATTCAGTCGGAGAACAAACACATCCACCGAAGGGAGTAAGATGCCTCAGAAGAATCAAACTCATTCCTTTTAAATTGCAAGTCAAAAATTTAGTCAGTTAATTGAGACATTAAAATGGATATTATCATACTTAAATTAAATCGTTAAAATTTAAGTTGAACAAAACGAACGCTAATCTAGGAAAACTCATCAGGAAGGCTACTTAACACTTGAGATTTCCAAATTTGATCTTGCTCGAATCCATTGACCTCCTTCTCAAAATCCTCAATTGTTTGATCAATCTCTTCATTAGTGTTCATCACAAATGAGCCGAATTGGGCCAAGGGCTCACCACCCACCAAAACGAACCTCAGAACGACACCGTTTTCTCCACTCTTATTCCAGGCCTTAAGCCCATCTCGACGACCCAATAAGAGAAGCTGGTGCGCAAAGGCGGGAGATGAAGATGGAGATGGTGATAGAATAAATACCGCAAATACCCTCTTCTTGTACATAGATAAAAGCATTGTATGATGTGGGGATAGAGTGATGTCTAGGAACATGGTTGGAGTTATGGTGTGGATTTGGGACTTGGGTGAGCATCGGAAGCCTTCCCCGGATAGGACGCGGAGCTTGGCACCGTCTTGGGTCGTCTCGGGGATGTCCTGCCCCGCGATTTCTTTATACATTGGCTCAGTCCTGAAACCATTTCAGCATCATTCAAACAAAACTTTAATTGAAGTTACTATGAGTGGAATAGGGTCATACATTTTGTGGGAGGATGGGAGATTGATCCACCGCTGGAGGCATGAATGGACACCATTAGGGGTTGCAGGCATTTCGGAATGTATGATGCCTTTGTCTGCAGTCTATTGGACAATGTCAGTTTGAATGGTATTTGTATTCTTTACGTTCAAAAGATGATGGATTCGTCTTTGAGATTATTTTGTTTGGCAACTTCGGTAAAGTAGTATTTAAATTTGGATTCAAGTAATATAATGTATTTACTTTTCGAAATCAATATTTCAGCCATTATATGAGAATAAAGGGTGTCCCGAAATCTGAAGCGAGATAATATTACTGATGCACTACTTGATTTGGCTTGTAAGCAAATAGCAAATAGCAAAATTAGAGTGGTATTGGATTATTTTTGTATCTTTTATGTTCATTCAAAAGTGAGGAACTCGTCATCATTTTATACGGAATGAAATGACATGATAAAAACATGTGTCTTGAGCCACAGAGATGTGTCCCTTTCAGCAAGTGATGCGCCTCAATAATACATTATCATCACGTCACAAGAAGACATTATGCATTTAATGTTATCTTGGAGCGCGCCATTTAGTGTTGTCTTAACCCGCGCTTCATTCTGTTTGCGAATACAAATTTTATTTATAAACATCATTCATGTATTCCTCAAATAACATATCTAATATTATATTATATAAAGATTTTATCTCAAACTATAAAATCCCTACCACAACCTGCCCTTATAATTCCTTTTATGTCCCTCAAAGTCTTCATGGCTTATGGCTCTTTGTAACGTGTAGGTCAGCGCTTCGAATCCTGCTAAATCGTTCAAGTTCTTCATTAATAGTCCGCAACCCCAAGTCATGTTTATATTTCTATATAAAAAAAAAACTCTCGTGTATCGATTTACCTATCCATCTAGGCGTGATCCGGTGATAAAAGAGACGTCAAATATCTCAGAAACTAGGATCGATTCCTGATAGTTTCAGAACAAAAACTCTGATAGGATTTGAAATGAAATAAATATTAATTTACCTCTATATCATGCGCTGAATTAAACCGAATTTTACACCTAAAATTAGGCGGACAATCCAAATAAATTTAGCAATTCCACGCCTAAATGGAAATAAGGGCATCCACCGACAAATCGATACATGAATCCAATTCTTTTTTTTTTTTCTGAATTTAATTAAATAAAAAAGATCGATTTTAGTTATTTTAAATGCTCAAAATATCGAAAAGAACTTTTTGTTTGTTTTCATATTTGAATGAAAATTTTCCAATGGCGTATTAATTTTCCAATGTTGCCTCTTAATTAGCACGTGACTCTACGGCACGTCCCTCGAGACTAGTCGATTCCCTGATGCACGACAAATGAAACAAAACTTCAACTTCAACCACACACGTTTTCTTCAAGCTCCGAACCTCCGACGACGTGCCCATACCCGACCCGAACCGACCGACCGAACCGGCCCGTCCTCTTCCTTGCTCCTCCTCTCTCTGCTTTCCTCTCCGTGCTAGTCGCAACGCGGCCAGGCCAGCATCTGTTCCGGTACGCGTTTTTCTGTCTCCGACCATTTTGCATGCTGTACGAGCCACGCCTTTTCTAGGTTTCGAGTCTCGTCTGATTTGGTTTGTATTTTAATTTACAGTTGGTTTGTTATAATCGGATCCCTGACAATACGCGTGGACTTTGCTGCGATGTGCGAGCTGCGTCTTCGCATTCGCAGCTCTGAAAATCGCTAGATACTTCATTTGGTACGTCTGTTATTGTGTTTTCCTTGTTTCGATTTTTCTCTTTGATTCGATTAGTGAGAGTTGAGGAAACTTATAAGTATTTTTCTCTTTTGTGTGTTCAGTGTTGGCTGGGATTTGGATGTCTAGTTAGGAGTTGTGAAGTCGAATGTAATGTGGATTTGTTGATTTATTATCTAATGGCATCCCCACTCCCATTTGATTGTTTACAATTGAAAATTATATATGATATATACTCTGTTAATCAATGTTAGGGTGGGAGGTGATGCGAGAGTTTGGGGAACAGTTGATCATTGAATTGATTGTATCTGGTGTAAAAGTAAATCACTTTCTTTACGGTGACCCTGGTTTTCTGTTGTTTGATGTCTAATTCTTATCAGGTACAAGAACACTCTTTTTCTCATTGCATTGCCCAACTGCAACTGGTGTGGAGATGTCAAATTTTGTGGGTGTTCATGTGTCTGACCCATCACTTCAGAATCAGTTCACGCAGCTTGAACTGTTCAGTCTCAAATCCAAAGTAAATTTCCTCATTAACTCTGTTGCCACTTATTTACTGGTTGATTTGCTTTCAACATCTGGGTCGACTTAATTTGTGTAATTATCTTGTTTCTCTGATGTAGTTTGTTGCAACCAGTAATCTGAATGGAAAGGTTACTAAAGG
The DNA here is from genome assembly GCA_963678935.1 of Umbilicus rupestris. NCBI lineage: Eukaryota > Viridiplantae > Streptophyta > Magnoliopsida > Saxifragales > Crassulaceae > Umbilicus > Umbilicus rupestris. The sequence goes on from OY787621.1 coordinate 10,715,964, forward strand.
CGACTTGCCACAGTTACTTGTGAGTTTAAAAATATTCAACGAGTTGTTTAATGAGGATCAGATGAAAGAAATATTGGGTGAGTCAGTCTCAGGTGCAAGTGATGAGATTGATTTTGAATACTTCCTTAAGGTGAGTCCACTCCATTCACAGTTTTTTTATTTGGTATGCTCAAGTTTTGTAAAAGATGGTATTGCTTATTTACTTTGCTGAGTGCGGTTGTAAGTAACATAGATTGGCTAGTTAATTTAGGAAATGCTGCTACAAAGTTTTGTCACAACAGGAGAAGAATAAAGACCATGATATCAATTGCTTCACTAACAGGCGTATATGAAGATAATGGGTCCAGCAACGGAGAAAAAGGGAAATTCAAAGCATGCCTCAGAATTCCTTAAAGCAACAGTCACAACTCTTCTTCACACGGTCAGCAAATCAGAAAAGGCGTTGTATGTAGCCCACATTAACAGCTATCTACGTGACGATCCCTTTCTAAAGCAATTCCTTCCGCTCAATCCTGCTTCTGATGATATTTTCAATCTTGCGAAAGACGGAGTACTTATCTGGTACTATTGAATGGTTTGCTGAGAAAATCCTCAGTTTCACCATGTCAAGCCAAATCAATGAGTTTAATGTGCCAATTTCAATAAGGTATTTTTGTACTTGTGCAGTAAACTTATCAATGTTGCTGTACCGGGGACCATAGATGATCGTGTTATTAACACCAAACGAGATCTTAATCCATGGGAACGGAATGAGAACCATACCCTTTGTCTCAACTCAGCAAAGGCTATCGGTTGCACAGTCGTTAATATTGGAACCCAAGACTTAGTAGAAGGAAGGGTAAAAATCTTATTGCTGAAGGTTCAGTTATACAATTGTCATTTCTGAATGTATATAAATGTAATTTTGCCTTCTCTTTATTCTGAATGCAGCCACATCTGGTACTTGGTTTGATATCTCAGATCTTCAAGGTGGGGGTTTTTTGTGTGTGTGCTCTTGATTAGCAATATCATGGTAAATATACATGTTGTTTGGATCTGATACAAATTCCACTGATATGTTTGCTTATGAAATGTTAGATCCAAATGCTGGCTGATTTGAATCTTAGAAAGATGCCACAACTAGTGGAATTGATTGAAGACGATACCGTAAGATGTTTTCAAGTTCCTCCTTTTCTTCTTCATTTTCATGGATTTTATACTACTAAAATTGGGACATCTGCTTCATGATGCACAATATACTTCACAGGATATTGAAGAGCTAATGGGTTTAGCTCCTGAAAAGATCTTGCTGAAGTGGATGAATTTTCATCTAAAGAGAGCAGGCTATGAAAAGACAGTCAAAAACTTTTCCTCTGATTTGAAGGTATGTAGTCAGTAGTCAACCCTACAACTGTATTTCAGATATGGAGAAATGGCTGGCATGTCCATCAAGACAAAATCAAATGAATACACAGAATAGCAGACATGGTGATATTTAGTCTATGTGATCCTCAAATTTCTAACGTTTGTCGATGGAAATTAGGAGAGGCAAAATTTAGAATGGTCAACTATACTGTTAATGTAGCGGGGATTGATTTGGTAATTAGTGCACTGAGGTGCATAATAGGAGGCAAGCAACAATTCATAAAAAAGTATCTTATGTTTACTACTTTTAATGTCTGGATTTCGTTTTTGATCTTTAAGTTTCAAATTCAGGTCGCCATTGGTCACTTCTTAATCGTTGTGCAGAATCAACAAAAAACTAGAGGTGTCATATGTATCATATGTTTTTCTGGATTAATCTTCCAGTGTGTCTTTATAAGCCATCTTGAATATCAAAAGGCATACAGACTTGTAGTCGATGTTTCCCTTTTGGCCACCTATATTTCAGTGAAGTGAATGGCTTCTCGCATGTACTTGCTGTGCATATTTCGAATTTCAACACTTGCCTAGAATTTTTTTCATGCTCTGTGTTTCTCCTATTTATTATTCTCGTAGAGTTTCAAACAATGACATACGTCATGCAAAGCAGGATGGAGAAGCGTATGCTTACTTGCTCAATGTTCTGGCACCGGAACATAGCAATCCTGCCACATTGTCTGTCAAGGACTCTGCTGAAAGGGCAGAGTTGGTACTTGAGCATGCAGAGAAAATGGACTGCAAAAGATATTTGAGTCCAAAAGATATTGTGGAAGGGTCATACAATTTGAATCTTGCATTTGTTGCTCAGATTTTTCATCAAAGGTAGGAACACCTTTTTTGTGACTAACGTACAGTATCACGGGAGCTTTCATTGGGGAATAACAAAGTATTGAAGTTTTGAGTTGCTCCATTTTTAGTTACGGAATTCATTGTTCTCATTGATGACGTCTTTATTTGTGGAATAGTTTTGCTTAGAGAAACGGTCCATCCGATATTGTAGGCCATTCAGGAGTGCATGATAAGACTGTAATAGCAGTTTCGCAATTGGCTTTCTTGCAGGAGTGGCCTTTCTACTGATACCAGAAAGATGTCGCTTGCTGAGATGACGGCATATGATGAACAAATGTTGAGGGATGAGAGGTGCTTTCGAATGTGGATCAACAGTCTGGGAAATACCTCTTATGTTAACAATGTGTTTGAGGACGTAAAAAATGGGTGAGTTTGTGTCTTATGTAGAACGTGTTTACAACTTTTGTCATCAAGTTCATGCAAGTTTTTATTCTTCTATTTAAAGTATTCGCTTCCTTACTGATCTGGGCTAATTCTCCATTCGTATTGGTTAGATGGGTTCTCTTGGAAGTACTTGACAAAATTTCACCAGGATCTGTTCATTGGAAGCATGCAACAAAACCACCAATTAAAATGCCCTTTAGGAAAGTTGAGAATTGCAATCAAGTTGTAAGGATTGGGAAGCAGCTAAAGTTATCATTGGTAAATGTAGCTGGGAGTGATTTCGTTCAAGGAAATAAGAAGCTTATTCTTGGTACAGTAATCCTTCGTCTTGATTCTTTGCACATTTCTGAAGTACCTCATAATTTGTTTGAGTTCACGTTGCTTGCTCATAGACCAAAGATTCAGTGTATTAACTGTTAAGCTGAACCTGATTGAACTTTTTTTGTATATTTTGATGCTAATTAGTTAGCGTTTAATCTACAAGTATTGAGAACCCATGGCCAGAGGGAAGAATTTATTTAGCAATGATTTATCTTGAAATTGTTGAAGCTTGTTTTACAGGATTAGTTGTAGGCACACCTGATTGTCAATCGGTGATTTATTTTATAAAAATATGCTGGAGGGCATTTGATTTATCAGTGTTACGAACCAATAGCTGAACTAAGCAGCTAGAAAAAATAGTTTTTTGAAACATTGTTATTGGATGGCTTGTAGGTATTTTTGACAGCCAAACAGACAAATCTTTGCTTACATCTTTATCACTTATATATGCCTTTTTGGATATATTTGACTTTTATTGAGAATTTCCAACTTCGATTTCCTCTGTGTTTCAGCTTTTCTGTGGCAGCTGATGAGGTACAATATGCTTCAGCTCCTGAAGAGCTTAAGGAGCCATACTCAAGGGAGGGAAATTAAAGATAAGGACATCCTAAAGTGGGCAAACTGGAAAGTGAATAGCGCTGGCCACACTTCAAAAATAGAGAGTTTTAAGGTTGGAGAGAAATTTCTCTTTTATCTTCGATAATAATCTTGAACTATGATTACACTGATTAAACAACAATTTCAGGATAAAAGTTTGTCAAATGGGCTATTCTTCCTCCAACTTCTCAGCTCGGTTGAGCCCAGGGTTGTCAAATGGAAACTTGTTTCAGAGGGGGAAACCAGTATGAATCTTATTACTTTTTCGTTGCGACCAGTACATGTAGTCAAGTTTACGTTCTTTTCCATTATGTTTGCTTCATATTGATCCTTCATACTGCATTCTAGATCTAGATAAAATAGTAGTAGTATGTAGTACCAATGACTTAACTCCATGTATTTTTGTGGTTGAAACACAGATGACCAAAAAAGACTGAATGCTATATACATAATTAGCGTGGCACGAAAACTTGGCTGTTCCATCTTTTTACTACCGGAAGACATAATCCAAGTAAGCATATTCATACCTAATATGCGTATTGTGTTTTTGCCTTGCGATAAAAGGTGAGTGCAGACCTAAATAATCTCTTCGGTTGTTGGATGGGTTTTTCTTTATGCAAGAGGTTTTGAGTGTGACCAATTGCTCTATATTGACCGTTTTGTGCTAAACATTTTTGTCAAGATATGTCCCATACTTGATGATCGGTGATTCCCGCTCTATTCTTGTACAAGATCTGACTTCTTGTTGATATGAATCATTGTGATTGCAGGTAAACCATAAGATGATTCTTACTTTGACAGCGAGCATCATGTACTGGAGTCTGCAACAAGGGGCAGATGAGTGGGATATGTTCCCATCACCTTCTGGCACGGCCACCACCAGCCCCAATGCATCCCCAGCCCCATCTATTTGCGGAGAAGACTATAGCTCTTTCAGTGGTGAAGTTTCCAACATAACTTTCGACGATGGGGGAATACTAGATGATGCATCATCCTCCGAAACATCACTCCCTGTAAATCACCAAGTTTCATCCAACAATGGTACCATCATCTCCTCCTCCTCGAGGACCGCAAATGTTTTCATTGGCGATGAAGGATCCACTCTGACATTCCAGGATGATTCCTCCTTGGACTCCGACACAGAGGTCACATCCACCTTATATAACGACTGATCGTGCCAGAGCTGAAGTCAGGAATGAATCGGAAAACCCAGAAGTAGCTTCTATCAATGGTTAGAAAAGAAGAAGAAGAAGAAGATGCACAAGTTTTGAACAGGTTACCTGCTCCTTGCAGCTGCCAAGAGTGAAAACTGATAATGAATAGAATGAACATGATGACAACTGTAAAACTCATTCCATTTATTATTCTTATTTCAATGATACAAGAGAAGAGAATGAGCTTTGTCCTTATTCAGATCCCTCTAAGTTTGACCTCCATGGCAACTGATCTACAGAGCTTCATCAAGGTCAGCTCCGCCATCACTGCCTCCCTATGCTACTGCTACTACCTCGTCTCACGCATCCCCAAAGGCCTCACCAGACTCATCTCCCTCCTCCCAATCCTCACCCTCTTCACCCTCCTCCCCTTCTCCCTCCACACCTTCCACATCGGCGCTCCCACGGCCTTCTCCATCCTCTGGCTCGCCAACTTCAAGCTCCTCCTCTTCTCCTTCGATCTGGGCCCTCTCTCATCCCACCCCCCCAAATCCCTCACTCGCTTCCTCGCCACAGCATCCCTCCCGATCAACCTCAGACGCCCCACTTCACTCCACTCCTCCTCCTCAGCCCTCGCCGTCCTCACCAAGCTCATCCTCTCCGCTTCAATCATCTACCTCTACCAGCTCGACTACAAGCAGATCCTACACCCAGATCTCGTTCTCCTGATCTACTGCGTCTACATGTACCTGGGAGTTGAAACCATCCTCGCCGTCGCCGTCCTCCCGGTCAAGGCCTTTCTGGGTGACCAATCCGAGCTCGATCCTCAGTTCGACGAGCCCTATCTCTCAACCTCGTTGCAGGACTTCTGGGGCCGGAGATGGAACCTGATGGTCCCCACCATCCTCCGTCCCACCGTCTACGACCCGGTCCGGCTCGCCCTGGTCCCGATGGGGCGGAGGCTGGCGTCGGTGGTAGCCACTGTAGCGGCGTTTGGCGTGTCGGGGCTGATGCATGAGCTCATCTGGTTCTACTTTACGCGTGCCAGCCCCACCTGGGAGGTCACGTGCTTTTTCGTGCTGCATGGGGTGTGCACTGCTGGAGAGACTGCGGCGAAGAGAGCTGTGGGAGGGAGAGTGAAGGTGCCTCGGGCTGTGTCCGGGCCGTTGACTTTGGGGTTTCTGGCGTTGACCGCCAAGTGGCTATTTTTTCCACAGCTTTTGAGGAATGGCGTGGATGAGCGGGCAATTAGCGAGTACGCTCCACTTGTTCAGTTTCTTAGGAAAACAATAAACTCATAAATATTTGTTTTCTAATAAATTTCCATTTTATAAAACCTTGTAATTTTAAATAGCAAGGATTGCAGCAGCATAAGCCAGCCAGAATCACCAGCGAAGTGCAAAGACAAAAAAGCCTTATAAATTATACAAACTTGACTCTCTGTTATAGCAGCTCTCTTAGCATATATATATATATATATATATGAAGATAAGCAGCAGGCAAAAGATAGGGGATGAGTAGTACATACATTCCATTCCATTCCACAAGATAGGGGTTGTGATTACAAGTACTTGATGAGCAGCCATATGATGACCACCAGAGCCACGATCCCAATGACTGAGAAAAGCAAGGACATGCAGGAGCAGCCGCCCTTGGTGCGCTTGTTCAGAATCCCCACAGTCCTCATAACTCTCTGTTTCAACATCAAACACATCAACTTACACAACTTGCATTTGCATTCTCCCTCCCATCCCACAAATGTATAAGTTTATATGAAAACAGAAAATCCATATATCGCATTACAAGGATGTCCTCGTGTTGATGAAGCAAAATAAAATTTGTGCAATAGAATATAAAATATAACCTGAAGCCTGGAGTCAGTAAGTTCAACATGTTCATCCAAGTCATCCTGCAAAACAAACAAAGTAAGAGCTACGTCTAGGAAGATAAACACAAGGAAAAAGACACCAGTGTGAGTGATGATAGCATACAATGAGACGAGTGTGCAAGTCAAGTTCTTCATTGACAGCCAATGCAATATGTTTGGTGCTTATAACTGTCTCCTCCAGTTTCTCCAGGCCCTCATCTTGTTCTGTTTCAGACATTAAGGTCAAATAAATAACCACATTCAAGAATGAGTGACTGCAACTGCTTCAATAACACATGGTAACAAGAAATGCAATTGTTTGCCTCTCATAATTTGGCGTTGAAGACCAACAACGCCATGGTTGTCCAAGCCTGTTGTTCTGCTTACAGCATCAGCTTGCTTTATTTCTGGCCCCAACAAATTATCCCTGTTGGCAAAGTTGGACATGTTCAATGAGGATGCCATTTGGTTGACTTTGGATCTCAGATTAGCAAGCATGTCTCTTCGACGATTCATCTCTTTCTCTGACCTGAGTTCACAAAAATAACAATATCACGAACCAATGCAAGTCAAAAGTTCCTTGATCATAGCACACACAAAGTCCTCAAAAACAAACATACTTTAATCATAACTGCTGTTTTTTTTAAAAAAAAAATGGATATTTATGAAAAGGAAAAGAAAAAAAAGTATATGGCGTTCTCAAGAAATACTCGACCCAACACTGCTGCCCTATTTCACTCTTGCACACAATTTGACCTTCATCTATAGATCATAAGGTGCTGTTGTTGACAAAACATAATTAAATAGAAAATTTGGATTCTGAACTTTGCTCGAAATAAATGAAAAAAGAAACCGACAAACTGACTGCGAAATAATGAATTATCTTGCACTTCCAAGCCTAACTTTAAAAAAATGGTTCAACTAGCCTGATATGAGTTCAGATAAAAGAATATACTTATCGCTTGTGCATATAACTCCAGTTACTCTATATGTTTCAAGAAAATGTTCAGCTATTAGTAACCAAATATCTGCAACATATTTTGTTATGGGGGAAACTGGGGCTTTTATGTGTACGAATTCCACACCATGAACTAATGATGTTCTACAAGAACAACATACTTTTGCTGCTTTCCAGGTAGCTTTGTCAACAGGTTTTCCAAGCTATCCAGTCTCGTCCCCAGAATTGTAATCTTTCTACGTATAGCGGATGCATGGCGTTGTGCATCGGATCCTGTTGCAGGCCTTGAACTCCTTTCGGAAACCATAGCAGTGATATCGTCTGAAAGTTTCACTGCTTCATTGTACTCCTTCATCCATGTGTCAACAGACGATGCCATTTCTCTGAAATATGTAACACATCTCACTCAATATGTTTCAGGCTAACAACTACATTTCCTATGCAATTCTTCCGAATCTAAACATTTTTAGTAAAATCAGTTGTGATAGCATGACTCAAAACACACCAAACATCACCATGTTACATTCACAGATGGTTACTACTGTACGCTCATCAACTGTAAAACAACTTCACAAATAGCTGGTGGAAATTCAAAGACATGTGATACCATCTACATTGGCACATTCAATCATCTTGTCACTGCTCAGGATCTGATTAAGTCAAGGGAAAGAAAGCTCATAGCAATTCATAGTGTTGCAAAACAGACTACCCAAAAGCAGCCAAACTTATACCACAAAATCTAGAACTCCCACAAGCTGCACAATCCAAGAAGTGAGATACGAACCAAGATTCTTATATCCACAAATTGACTTCAAAATCAAGCAAACCCTAATTTCCATACCAAACTGAGATAAGATCAATCAATCAAAAACATGCCCACACAATAACCGGATTCAAAGATCATGCAACAGAAAACCTTAACCGAGACGCAATTCGAACCGTATTCAGCATCAATTCCACAAGGACATACCTGATCGCGCACTGTGATGAAATCAGGTTAATTAGGGTAAGAAGCAATCGGATCGGATCGGAAATTGAGGATTAAGAATGATGACTTGGCGTGCGGGATTGGATAAGGATGATGGCCGGCGACGTCCAGGAATCGGCGGGTCTTGTCCGATCTGTCGTCTACGGGATCTGGGGAGAAGGTTTCGATTTCGATAAAGCTGGAAGACAATGAAATAAGCGATGTGTGAAGGTTTATGTTACTTGCGCATTGATTACGTCATTATTTTGAGATGATTAAATTTTAATGATAATTAAGAAAAAACTGGAACTCCCGAGTACAGAGGTTTTTTAAAGATAGGCACAAACAGAGTATGTGTACTTTTAATTGTGGATGAAATCTTATCAAGATGAGGTCCTCAAAAACTCATATTTTCTGATCACGACCTGATCATGTTTTGAATTATATTTTGAAACTTACATTTCAAGTTCCAAAATATATATTTTTTTTTTATAACTCAGATAATTATAAATAAAAATTTCAAATAAAAAAAATAACGGACCAATGGTATCATCTAATTGTACTCGTTCCTTGATAAAAATCCATCCGCCAACCCCATCTGCGAAATAAAGAATAATTTCTACATCAAAACAAAAACTGTTAAGACAAATTCCAAAATTGTATTGTTGCAAAGTCCTGCACCAAGAGTTCAACTTTGGACATTGGTTGGTGGCACATGTCTCTTGTGGAGGGTCAGATTCACAACTGTGTCTGGCAAGTCACTAAAGCTGATACATGGTGGAGAATTTGAGGCCTAAAGTGACCTGAGAATTGCCAGCTTCCATGAATTGTCAAACCAAAAGACACCAGTTCTTCAGGCCATACAAGGAGATGCCAATTTCAAAAGACACAAGCCCTGAAGATACTAGATAGGTTGAACAGAAGACCGAGACAGGAAAACCCCAGAAAGAAAATGGCTCAATGAGAGCGTAATTTCACCACAAGGAACAAAACCCAACAAGATGAGAGCCAGGAAATGAAGGTGCAGAAACCTCCATGTCAACCCAATGCCAGATTTCATCTACTTGAACAAAACCCAGAAAAGGAACTAAAGAACACAAAGAACAGTAGTAAGGAAGGATCAAAATATGATCTTTGGAGTATATCTATTGATGACAAATTACATCTCAGAACAGGATCATCTTTGATTCTTGTCCCAGTTTCTCAGTCACATTCACATCCATCATCAGACAAAACAGAAGTAGATAAATTTCTCTACCAATATCTTCATCCAACCATCTTCATATGATGGTTGCACCTTGATTTTTCCAGCATCGTAAAACTAAGTGGGAAATTAGAAGATGCAAATTCATAGCAAGAAAAAGACAACCTTAAAAACTCACAAGATGATGAAGTCCAGTGATGGTGGGTTGGTTCAGAGGCGTAGAGCAGTACATCTCATCTCATTCTCTCCTCCCACAAACACTAAGTCATCCAGCGGCGGAAAGTTCAGATCGAACGCTAGAGGTTTCTTAAACGACGTCGTGAGGACAGCCTCTGCAATCCCATCGACCACGTCTGAAGAGGAATCACAATCGCTATGGCAATCATCCGCCGTCACGGGTGGCGACTTTGAAAACCTCCGGGCCATCCCCGTCGTCGACGACGGCGGAGGAAGCGGATGGTGGTTCCTCGGCTTGTTAAACGACTCGACCGTACTACTCATGGTGCTGCAAGCCGGCCTCGGCGGGTTGGTGATCTGCTGTTCCCGATACGCATCGGCGTTGGCAAATCGGCAAGGCGAGGAAGGAGGGGTCGGGAAGTTGGTTCTGGCTTTAGAACCGCGGAGGGACCGAGCAGCGGCGTCGTAAGCTAAGGCAGCTTCCTCTGCCGAATCAAAAGTGCCTAACCAGACTCGAGCTTTCTTCATCGGATCTCGAATCTCTGCGGCGAATCTTCCCCATGGTCGTTTTCTCACGCCGCGGAACTTGGGCTCCGTCGATCCGACCGTCAACGGAGCTTCTTTGACTCGCTTTACCAGCGGCGCTGCGCCTCCTCTGACCTTGCCCATGCCCGGTTTGGATGCCGAGTCGAATCAGGTGTTCGGTGGACAGGAAATCGGTGGGAAGGATCAAGTGACGAAGATGGGAGAGGTGTAGAGAGAGATTGGGATACGTGGAAAGCAGAATCACCCACCACCGCCTCCTCCTCCATCATCATCATCTTCTATCTAACGATTCAGAAAAAATAAAATAAAAATAATTATTTAAGATTCAATTTCGAGTCTGGTTTTCGCGACGTTTCCTATACAAAATATTTATTTATTTTATTTACTTTTCAAAATTTTATATCAAAATCTTCACTGAACAAAATATGGGCCGGCCCAAATGTAAGCGATGTTAGCCCACTAACCAGGCCCTCGATTTCTCCACGTGTCAAATAGTAATAATTTCAATTACTTATTTATATTTTTATAATTAAATAGTTAAATACAAAAGAAAATTGCTAATTTAGTTACAGAAGAAAAAAACACATTTCCACGTGTTATTACCCTGTTGGAAACTCGCAATTTCCCATCTCTGAAATGAAAAAGAAAATAAAATGAGTCAAAAAATACGTCATCAAAATTGGTATACCAGAAAAGAAATACATCTACTTACTGGGAGGTTGAGTGACGACGTAAGCAGCGCCACCAAAATCACACGTGCCAGTCCCACGTGCGTTTTTCTGATAGTAACTATTGAACGCATACGATGCGTGGGCCACTAGTGTGTTAGGATTGTAACACGTGGCACCTTCTTGAATCGGACGGCAATCAGCGCTTCCTTCTCCACAAGCGTAGTCCAATCCCGCCTGCAACTTCTGGTCTCCTGCTTCCTCGCTCGCCACGCACCACGTCTGCGGAGTTTGGGATTTACTCCCGTTCCTCGGAGATGCGTTTCCGCCGCCGAAGCTGACGTCGTAAACCTTCTCCTCGTTCGGATAGAACAGCCCGTAGTTCCGCTCCGAGGTGGGTCCAGGCTTTTCATTCTCGTTGAAGAGAGCGAAGAGGTAAACTTCGAGCTCTTCGTTCGGCTTTAATGGCGTACCGCCGGAGTTTAACACTCTGTTTACAAGATTTCCGTTGTATGCTGCTGCGTTTTCTTCTCCAGCGCCCACCTCGTTCTTATCCCCTTTCGAAGGCCACCCAGTTTCGGAGACGACGATTCTGACGTCATCGTAGCTCAGAGTTTTCATGGCGGAGTAAACAGCGTCGACCTGAGCGTCGAAAAGGCTCTGGTATTTCAACCCGTTTACTGCATCAGTCACGCCGGCGTTGTCGTTGAACAGAGCGTAATCCAACGAGATTTTATCGGCATTCGCGGCGTACGCGAAGAACGGATAAGCGTTCACCATTAAAGCCGACTCCGTCTCCCTCAAAAAATCCAACATCGGCCTCATCACCGAGTCCGAAATCTCCGGCTTGAACGACCCCGACGACGGCGGGTACGAGTTCTGCAGCGCGCTGAGAGCGATCGGAGACGAGATCTTTATCGCTGAATCCAACCCAAGCTTCACCAGCGACAAGTTCACGTTCTTCATCGCTCGGACCAGAAACTCAGTCGTGTTATTCGGGTCAGCAAACACTTCATTTCCGACGGCGATAGCTTCGATTTTGGTTCTCGGGTAGTACTGAGCCACGTTGGACTGGATCCAGGAATCTGTGAACGTCCTGCTGCCGGCTGCTCGTTGTAAAATCTCGTTCGGCATGGCGATGACGACAGCGATGTTGGAGCCGGCGAGCGCGGCGAGGACTGCGGAGTCGGAGTCGTAGAGCTTCACTTTCTCGACTCCTTCGGATTTGAGTAGCTCAACGACTTTGGATGGTGCTGGTAAGTTGTTGGCGACTCGGCCGTAATTGATTCCCACCGAACCACAATCTGCAAAACCACTGATCATCAGAAACCCTAATTCAAATCAAATCAAACCCAGTCAGTCCCTTACCTGCAATGGTGATGGTGGTGAGTAGCAGAAGGATGCTGTAATAAGCTGAGTAAGCCATGGATGAAAACAGAGGGATATTACAGAGTTTACCAGTTCGTAATATGATTGTAGGGATTAGGGTTTTATAAATTCCTTTGAAATACGATGAAGATGATGACGTGGGCCCCGCTGAGTGGTTGGTGCAGTAGCTGTAGCGAAGTTGGAAAAACGCTTAGCTTAATCATCGTTGTTTTGTTTCATTTACCTGTCGATCTTCGGCTGCCACGTGCTTATTTCTTATTGGTTGTGCCGTTTTACTCGGTTAAGGGATTGTTTGGCTTGCGGAAGCAGAATTAGGGTTAGTCAATAATACAGAGATAAAAAATGAGAGGTGGCGTGCCCTCAGGCCTCAGCTGTGGCAGTTTTCGACAAACCAAACACATACTTTCTTAAATAAATTTAATAGTTTAATAAATTTCGACGTCCAAGTTTTATTTATATATTTTTATTATTTTACCTGCATTGAAACAAACTAACACGTGTAAAATACAACCATCGACATCGGCATATTGTGTATGTCAAAACCGACATTTAAATACACTTCATATTGGCCAAAATTGGAATAGACGGATCGAGTCATTAAGGTTTTTAAATGAATGAGATGACAATTCATCTTAAAATTATGTTATTACATAACAAGATCAATCAATGTATTTTATCAACTCGCATAAAGATGAAAATCAAAACGTCTATACATAAAATTACTTTTTAAGACGATACAGGAATAACACAAATGCGTCTAGAATCGTTGATCTACTACCCCGACAAAAGCTTAAAATATAAATAAATATGTGCTATCTTTAGCTAAGTAAGATATTTAAAATTTAAATTAACTTTGGAAATTCTTCCCAAGTATGAAATTTTAAACTAATATTTTTAAAAAAATATTTAATTTTATTTAATTTAATGAAAATAGGTTGGAATTCAAATGGCCGATATGATAGAGTTGGTGAGATATAACTGAGAAGCGGGTCAACCTTTATCCAACCGTCAATCCGTGTTGACCGTTTAATCGTTTTATTTATTTACGAATTTTTTCTGTTGTTAGTTGAGAACTTAAGGTCGCAATTGATTAGGCAATGTGAATTAATTGATTTCTATTAACAAATGTATGCGTATTTATTCGATTCGATCGTATCATTGGTTGAATTAATTATGCCACGTGTATTGACATTAATAATTGTATACGTATTTAAGCAGCATTTTGTAAAAATAAAAAATGACGAAGCAGGCAACTGGCAGTTGTTAGTAACCTAACCGCTACACTAACTAAACCAGTATTTTGGGCTTGTTTATCATAGGCCGAATTCATCAGAAACTCAGAACCAATAAGAAAATTAATATCTACAAATTTAATTTTAATGAGTTCGATTTTAACCAGAGCGAACGTAACTAAGCACTAAAATTAGTGTGATGTTGTGATAATGACGGTAACAGTAGTGGTGTGGTTGTTTATTGGTATTGTGATGATGGTAATGGTAACGGTGTGATACACTGATAGGAAATTTATGCAAATAATAATATAAATAATTAAATTAAGTAATAAAATTAAAATAAATAAGTTTGCTATAAAATAAATAAGTTTAGCTAAAATAAATAAGCAAGTGAAAAACCAGGTCCACGGATTGATTTTGTTCACCAATTCAGTTTAAGTCAACAACAATCGCGGTCGTAAGAGGATGTCGGGCGTGACGAACCAGGAGGAGGATAAGAAGCCAGCCCAGGAGGGCGTGCACATCAACCTCAAAGTGAAGGGCCAGGTGTGATTTCAATTATTTTAGGGTTTACTGGGAAGTCTGAATTATAAGTGTTTAATTTTAGGGTTTAGGGTTCTGCTGGAATTGAAGAGGTTTGAACAGTTCTTGAGTTGAGATTTTGATTTGTGAATGATGGTTTTGATTGATATTAATGGCATATATTTATTCTTAATGTGGTACTTATGGCAGAAATGGATTGTTCAATATATATGAAGAAAGCGTAGAACACTTGACGCATGTCTGGTTTCTTTCGGTTTTATCTGGCTTCAACTACCAAAGCATAAAAGGCTGTGATTTTTTCTATTGCTAGTTTGCGCGTGCTCTGCGGTGCTAATTGTATCTATTGTATGCTGGCGTGCGATACTGCTCTCTGTTGTTTTGGGATTCTTAGGCTTCATGTCTAGTAAAATGGGAGTAGATATATTTGGTATAACTAGCTGTATAATCTTCGTGTATATGATCTATGGCTAACATTACCTGCGTAAACTGCTAATCATGTATACATTGTTCAGTTATGCAAATGTAGTTAGATCATCCCTCGAGATGTTCGTGGTACTGGACGTGAATAATAGAAGTGCATCTGCTGCTAAATTTATACGTTCGGCAGTAGTCTGATTGATTCATCGTAATGGTTTTCAGGATGGAAATGAGGTATTTTTCAGGATCAAGAGGAACACTCAGCTGAGAAAACTCATGAGTGCTCTATAAATCTGTGGAGATGAACTCTATTGCGTTTCTGTTTGATGGCCGACGTCTCAGGCAGGAGCAGACTCCTGATGAGGTCAGTGTCTATAACCCTCTCCTCACGAACGTATCACTAAGAACTTATTTGAGATTCATGTATTTCCTTCAAATGACAAATTCCTTGGAACAAATAAATTCTACTGTTCTACAGCTGGAGATGGAGGACGGAGATGAAATTGATGCCATGTTACACCAAACAGGTGGTGTTCTTGGAATGCAGCAAATATGAAGGCAAGTATGATTTGGCGAGTGGCACTGAGAATGCGCCCTTTGGTTTTCACCTTTGTCATACTTGTTAACGTGTCTTTTATGCACTGAAACATTTTCAGCTTGGTGAAGCTAGTGTGCGACGCACGAACCAGTCCCCACCCTCCTCCTGGACCCTGGTATTTTATATTAAGAATTTATGCTGTTGTTTGCCACTATTGAGCAATGCTTTTCTGTTTTAACTCGGGCATTTTATAGTAATGGTGTGAAAATTCATTCATACGAAACAAACTAGTTTTTTTGTCTTTGTTTTTTCCTTTGAATTTTGCAGGATATGAAACAAACAGTTTTATGCAAAACTTTAGCTTGAAAGCAAATTGCAGCTCAGACATTGATTCAAATCTAACATATAAACAACGTATGCATGTTAGAAAATGATTTGTGTTCACTTTCAATCCAAATCTGCAAATCATTCATTCAGATTTTGGGAATAACAAATTGACCAAAGCCCTGATGAAACACAGTTTTATTATGAACTTGGTGAAAGAGTAGCTGACAGAGGAACAACAAGCACTGACACTGAGTGGCTTATTTGCAGATTTCTGGAAGCAACATGCTGAGGGTAAGAATGAAATGATACAAACTGGGTAGAAAGATCCCATGTTTACTGCTGGACAGTGCACTCATGATTCCTGGTGACCATTGCTGGGCAGGCAGCTTCCTTGTCATCATCCAGTGGCTGAGATTCTGCAGGTTCCGAGAGCTGTGCAGACTTGGTGTTTCCATTGCAGGAGAGTGATTCGAAGATGAGGGTGTTGACTTCTTGGAACCTCTCTTCGGATAGTGAGACTTCAGCCAGGAGCCTCCAAGCGTTCTCTTCTGTTGCTTCTTCAAAGTCTTTTTTCCTTTTTAGCACCATGTGCCCACTGATTTCCCACACTGCTGGATTCACCTGAGTGTCCACACTGCGGGCCCACTTCGCCAAGAGCTTGTTTCTCAGCATAGCACTGGATGTAGATTCAACGAGAATCAGAATTCATTCAATGAATAACAATGTCCAAGGCTAGTGTACAAGATGCGTGGTCAATAAATACCCGCAGAAGTGAATTAAAAGGCAATTTGAGAACCTGTGGTACGAGGAAGATCCGTTTTCCACAATCAGATATGAGAACATTGTGAGGAATGTTGTTGTTTAGGAGGCAAATGCAGGAATCAGATACGGCTTTGGAAAGGTCTTCCATAGTCTTTCCTCCTTCGAAGACCAGACCCCGAACAGGGCAGGAGCCTGGATATTTTAACGCCATTGTTTAGAGTGACTACCTCTTTCGTGGGGACTTTCTCTATGGGGAACGGCATAGCCAAGTAATAAGCCTGTTACCATAAAATAAATGCTCGCTTGAGGATACTTGATGCATATTGACCAGCAGAGCACAAGGCAATCAAGAAGATGAGAACGAAACCTGGAAGTGGAGGTGGTTGATGGTGGCGAATGCGCCCAAACTGTTGTAACCCAATCTGAAGTATGGATTTGCTGCCTCAACAGCCATGTGCAGCGCGAGCAAGAAACTCTCATCATCAATTCTTTGAGACAAGCACTCAAAAATGTGGGGAATCAAAAGCACATGCCCATATTCAATTGGACTAACCTGCACCATCGACAGCAAAAATATTAGTAACGAGGTACCCATTTGTTCAAGACTGTATATGGTAATTACCATTAGATGCGTCATATGTGTTGTGACGAAGGTTAGGGAATATTTACATTGATAGCAATAACACTTGGACGATTCTCAACTTCAATGGGTGCATCAGCCAAAAACTCGGTTTCACCACATTCACTCGCTTCAAATTGAAAGAGTATCTCTTCCTGGCCAATCTTGGTAAAGTTGAACTTTTTCTGGTCAAAAGGCTGGAGAACCTTATCAACGCGGAATTCGGTGGGCCTCTTCTGAAGATGGCGACCCTCATTCAGCTGAGCGATGAACCCGTGTTCACCGGGTATCACCTGCACCATCACCGGCTCTAGAACTTGGAACAACCACAACAAACCCGATAAACCAAAACTACCACACAACAACAAATACCAAAAAATACAAGCTTTTTTTCGAAGAGGAGAATCGAACAATATATACACCTTAGTCTCACACGCAGTGACATCATAGCGGAACAGCCCTCTTTGCATCCGCTCTTCCCACTCCCCAAGAACAAGCGAGTCGAGGAAGCTAACAGGGAGTCCTCCCTTGCTCGCATCATCGGGTAAAATCTTTCCTTCCCCACTCTCCTTCTCCCACTTGAAGCCATACAACGGCAGCTTCGCACCTGCTCACAAAATCCAATTCAGACTATCAAAACCAAAATCACAACATTTTCAATCAAAACTAATCCAAGTTCACGGGCAAAAATGCACGATCAATCAACGCGCTACCTTGAATGCAGCATTCCTCGAGGCAATTGCCCCCGCATCCCTTCGCCTCATCGGCCTGATAATTCGACACAACTGTCGGCACCCTCTTGATCTTAAGCATCATAGTTGCTTCTCCCATTGCACAAATCGCCAACAATTTAACTAAAAGGGACTAGAAAACGCTTCAAATATCCAGGCTTTCGTCCAAATCGTATGCACAGCAGCAAAAATCAATGTTTCTAAACCCTAATTAGTCCTAGTGCGAAAAGGGAGAGTCGGAGGAGAGACCGCCGCCGCCAGCAAGGAAGAGGAGATCGGAAGGGCTGCCGCCTTCGGATGGCAGAGCGCCACGCCCGCCGTGCGGAGAAGGATTAGCCACAGACCCAATCACGCAACCCTTGCGCCGAATCGCACGGACATGGAACAGAGCTCGCGTCTCTCTTTGCAAAGCCGTTGTGTCTCCAACTTGGATTTCCTGGGGTTCCCCCTTACCCTTCTGCTCGAATCTCGGAATCGGACGAGGATGGCGGAGTTGGGAGGAGCGGGATTGAGCAATGACGGAATTTGGGTGGCGGAGAGTTGGAAACGGTGCGAGGATTTAAAGGAGGGCAAGTCGAGAGGACGATCGAGGATGTGGTGAACGACGTTCCGTCATGGATTGATTATTAGGGTTTTGTGGTCCGTGCTTGTCGATAGATGAAGAGACAACGTGACGTCATGTATTATGTCATATTACATATTTAAGCTCATTATAAAAATGAAAAGAGTCTTCCTATTACAGTCCAATTGAATGAAATTATAAACGTGACAGTGTATGTGGTTCGACACGTGGATAACGGTACCTCGTATGTGAAGCACCATATTTATATAAAAGAAATTCTAATATATGATTGAGAGTTTAAATCTTGAACGCTTGGGCAACGAAGCAATTAAAGCATAAATGCTCGGTGTAGAAATAAGCGATGAAAATTGAGCATGGCCAAGTAGTTTCTAGTGGCATGGCTTGGCCACGTTTCATCATCTATTATAATTTAACAAACAAGTTTCATCACTCGGTCGTCACGACTCTCATTGTTCGGGGAAAGAAAAAGATTATGAGACATAATAATTTTTTTAGGAAGACTAATTTAGAGCATAGGCTGAAGATAGTTAATATTATTGCTGGGGAGAGAAAAGGCAGCGAAAATTTTAATACCCTCGCGATATGGATATAAATATCTTTGTGTACATCGTCTTTCCCTTTGTAAGGAATGGAATGGCTAGAGTCAGTGGAGGCAGCTAGGAGAGCAAATAAGAAGAATATCTCTAAATACGGTGATGATTGTTCAGCCAATGAACTTATGTTCGGACCTTTTATCATTGAAATCATTAGGAAGTTTTGGAGCTCGAGCAGAACAACTGATCAAGATTGATATGGTGATGGTTGTTCAACCAATGAGCTTATGTTCATGTCTTTTATCATAAAATCATTATGAAGTTTTGAAGCGCGAGCAAATCAATTGATTGGAGCCCATTGGACAGGAATATGAAGTCACCGACAACTCTCATATCTTAAGGCAGAAGTTGTCTTCTCGTAGAAGACTCTGACGAACGAATTTTTATTAAAAATACTTACATTTAGATTATGCGACAAAATAGATATGTAGCAGCTTTTTACCGATCTCCATTTTTGCTCTTGCGACAATAACGCACCAAGTAATTTGAAGACTTAACCATTTTGGCCAAGTAATTTGAGACTTAAAATGACGGCGATGTGAGTGTGGGGTATGACGTCATTGTAGGAATCCAGCACGCGCGGACAAAGTGTTCATGGGGAACTAGTTGATACGAATTAGGGTTGGGGTTTGACATTTTGGTGGAAGTACAGCGCGTCAATGGACGAAGAGGAAGACTGATGGGCCTTCGAAAGGCCCGGTAGAATTTAGGCCCAATAATACAGGGCCTTGGCCCACGGACTTTGTTTGTCAACTCGTGATAGGTATATAATTTATGGTATTATCAAAATAGTGAGTAGTTATCAGTTAATGCCAAAACAAGGACATGTTTTGTCGCGTACGCGTGGCTGCATTTGCTCTGCGTGCTCTGCACAAGCGTTGATAGATTCATACGTGTCTACGATCAACAGATTGATCCACAGACGAGACTTTAAGATAGTCAAAATACCCTTCTCGCTACTCCTCCTCCTCCTCCTCGGTTGCCTCCTGAAATCGACCTGTAAGTTTCGCCAAGCTGATTTGAAGACTTTGATTTACTGTGTTTTTCTTTTTTTTGGTGTAGCGGACAGGATTTTGTACCTGGGTTTCGATGATTTTGTTGAGCTGGTGGTGTGTTTGACGGTTTAGGGTTTATTGTGAAGGTGGGAGTGGTGTGATGTGGGTTGAATTTCGTTGGTTGGTTTGGATTTTTGACTTGTTTGGAGAGATGATTCTCGTGTTTTGCCAGCTCATGATGAATGTTGTTGGCTGTTACAGCGAGGTTAGCCTTATAGATTTGATCAATTGTGGAAGTGAGAATGAGTTGTGTGTCACTTCTGAATTTGCTTGTGTGGTATAAAGTTCATCTCCATTTCCTTGTTAAGATCTTCAAAAATGTTTATAGGTTTAGGACTAATCTTGGAAAGGCGTGGTTGTTTGTTTATGGAACTTTGTTAGATAGTCAGGTACTTCACGTGCTTATTTACCGTTATATGCATTATGCATATTAGATAGTCGCATACTCCACGTGCTGGTGACTGATCTCTGATCTCTTTCTCCCATTAATTGCAACTATATTTTTTCTTTTCCCTGATGCAGATTTATCATGGCTAGCAAATTGAGTTCTGTCGCAGTTTATTTTTTCTTCGTCTGCCTTTTGTTTCCCTTGGCATGTTCAGCATTTGATGGCAAGTTGATTAGGATTGGACTAAAAAAGAGGCCATTCGATAGAATCACTGAGCTGGATTCCAAGGATCAGGGGTCTCTAAGATCTTCAATCAGGAAGTATGGTTTCCAAGGAAATTCTGGAGATGAAGACATTGATATTGTCTCCCTTAAGAACTATATGAATGCTCAGTACTTTGGTGAAATTGGTATTGGTACTCCCCCTCAAAAATTCACTGTTATCTTTGACACTGGGAGCTCTAATTTGTGGGTGCCGTCTTCCAAATGCTACTTCTCGGTGAGGGCTACCTCTACTTCAAGGATCAGCTGTTAGACTTAAACATATGGGATACCTATAACATGCGTGTGATATGTCGCTGTAGGTTGCGTGCTTTTTGCATCCCAAATACAAATCGAGCCGTTCAACAACCTACAAGAAGAATGGTAACTTCTTATAGCTATCAGTGACTCGGTGTCTTTCTTTATAGTCTATTCGCTGTTGCTTTCATATTTAAATTTTAAATTCCCTTTCTATTCAAATCCTGAAATTTTGAAACTAGACAGCATAATCGGAACCGATTTCAGGAAAGGACGCTGCTATTCAGTATGGAACTGGAGCTATATCTGGATTCTTCAGCGAAGATCATGTTACCGTTGGTGATCTTGTTGTGAAGGACCAGGTGAAGAGAATTCAATGATGAACACCTACTTAACAATATTCATTTTTACTGTTCACTTGCGGTTTCTCTTCTCATACGATTGCATCGTGCAGGAATTTATTGAGGCAACCAAAGAGCCCGGTCTCACTTTTTTGGTTGCCAAGTTTGATGGTATATTGGGTCTCGGTTTCCAAGAAATTTCAGTTGGTAATGCAGTACCTGTGTGGTATGCAACTCTGTTTCACATTACCTTCCCTGTTTTTTTTGAGTATCCATTGTTGTAGCATAATCAAAAAGAATGCTTAGCATAATTATACTAATGTGGATCTGTTACAGGTACAACATGATTAACCAAGGTCTCGTCAATGAACCAGTATTTTCATTTTGGTTCAATAGAAATGCTGATGGAGACGAGGGTGGTGAGATTGTATTTGGTGGAGTTGATCCCAATCATTTCATTGGTGAGCACACCTACGTTCCCGTGACCCAGAAAGGATATTGGCAGGTCAGTTTAATCCTCATCAAAAATTCAACTGAAAATGAAACATCTCAATTTTGAACTCTAATCTTGTCGGCTTCTCTGTGCAGTTTGATATGGGTGATGTCTTGATTGGAGGCAAGACTACCGGTAAGCAACTATAATTTTATGGGTGTTCTCATTTCAGCACTCCACTTCAAATTTTCTTACTGTCCTTCAGTCTGTTAAGCATATTACATGAACCAAACTGGATACAATTTCAGGTTTTTGTGCCGATGGCTGTGCAGCAATTGCTGATTCTGGAACCTCTTTGTTGGTTGGCCCCACGGTGCGCACTCTTTCTGTGGGTTTATCTTGATAATTATATTACGGTTGAAAATTCTACTACTTGTAGTAACTAATATAACATTATCAAGTTATGGGTTCTCTTCCGTTAGGTCTTCCAATAACTCTGATCTGACTGGGGCCTTTGAAACCATTTGGTTCCCCTATGGAACCATAGAATCATAGAATGTCTAAGACAGTTTCTGTTTTATGTTATGCCTTGATTGGTTCATTTTCAGATATCGATTTAAAATTGATAAACCTAATCGAAGTATTGGGGATAAACCTTCAAATATCCGTATCAATTTTGAAACCTGAATCTGTATGTTGACGTTTATGAACCCGGGAGTGGTTTTTCAATGACTGTTTGTGTTGCAGAGTATTATTACAGAAGTTAATCATGCTATTGGAGCATCAGGGATTGTCGGGCAAGAGTGTAAGGCTGTGGTTGCACAATACGGAGACCAAATAATGAGAATGCTGCTGGATAAGGTATGCCTCATGTCCAATCCGACATCTAGAAAACCACACGGATCACATTATGGTAAACTGGTTCTTTTTGACTCAGGATCAACCTCAGAAAATCTGCTCTCAGATTGGTTTGTGTACATTTGATGGAGCTCATGGCGTGGGGTAAACCACCGTCTGTTATTTTCTTTCTAAAATGTTGCACATCGTATATATCCTTATCTCGTCCGTGATGTTGTTTTACTGCATTACTTGTAGTAACATTATTGAGAGCGTTGTGGGTGAGATGAATCAAAAGAAATTTAGCGATATGCATGATGCCACATGCTCTGCTTGTGAGATGACGGTAGTGTGGATGCAGAACCAACTCAAGCAGAATCAGACGCAAGAACGAATCCTTGAATACGTTAATCAGGTAAACCAAGATGCAAAATTTTTTTGTGCTTCTTAAAGTCTGTTGTGCTCACACAGTTTAATGCAAATAGCTTTGCGAGCGGCTCCCTAGCCCAATGGGCGAGTCAGCTGTTGATTGTGACAACCTGTCCACCATGCCAAACGTTTCCTTCACCATTGGGGGAAAAGAATTCGAACTCACTCCCGAGCAGGTACAGTTTTTGTACTTTCACGATGTTTCACTTGTTTCACTTGTTTCTCTTGATCGTGTATGCTTACTTCCCGCCTTGTGTGGTAAAAAAAAAACAGTACATTCTCAAGGTTGGCGAGGGAGATGTAGCGCAGTGCGTCAGTGGATTTACAGCTTTGGATGTGCCGCCTCCAAGAGGACCTCTCTGGTAATCCAGCACTCATTCGCGCATATCTGATTGTATTTTTATCTTCGAATTGGTGACTTTCCTCTAACAGCATTTACGTATCTCTTGGGTTGATGATCAGGATTCTTGGAGATGTTTTCATGGGTCAATTCCACACGGTGTTCGACTACGGAAATATGAAGGTTGGCTTTGCTGAAGCTACCTAGCCGAAGTCAGACCTTGCAGTTTACTGCATGCGTTTTATGTAGTAGCTTCTTGAATCTGGCTACCAGTGTAAATAAGCACACAATCACTTGGTGTGTGATCATGGACATACCTGTGTTGTTATAACAGTAAGACATAGTTGACGTCATCCTTAAACGGCAACATTTGACAGTTATCTGCTCACGCAAGCATTTTGGTAGCCAAGAACGTAAAACATCAATTCCTGAAATCATTGATGCAGGAATTTTACAAACATGAGGTTTCAGCAACTCAAAGTGCTAAACCACCAAAAAAAACAAGCATATCGGAGGCTTGCATCCAAAATTAGTAAGCATACCAGACTGGAATATTTTCAAGGGGTCCGGCAATGGAGATCCTGAAAGAAGGTTTCTTTGTATGAGGCCCTACAAAATAAGGGTCTTTTGAATATTTATTTAGTTTCCCAAGGCATTGCATGCCAAGTCTTCAGTGTAAGTAGAACTGGTGAACTCTTATATATCGAGGAGCAGCCTGCGAGGATCTTCCACAACATCTTTGATTCTTCGCAAGAAGAAGACAGCCTCTCTTCCATCAATCAGCCTATGGTCGTATGTCAAGGCGAGGTACATCATTGGCCTCGCAACTATGGTGCCTCCGACGACCATTGGCCGGCTTACAATGGAATGCATCCCCAAAATTGCAGACTGACAATGGAATTTCAAGTGAGTGGTTAATACAGCAATTAGGAGTGGCTCTAACGATTTAGAGTGTATGTATAGGGGATAACCTGTGGCGGGTTGATAATTGGTGTACTCAGAAGGCTTCCATAGACACCTCCATTTGATATTGTAAATGTACCTCCAGCCATTTCATCAATTGATATGGTTCCATCGTTTGCTTTCTTTGCTAGCGAGTTGATTGTCTTCTCTATTACGGCAAAGTTCATGGTATCAGCCCCACGAATGACTGGAACAACTAGACCCTGTTGATAAGAACATGAGGAAATAGTTTTATTGAGAAACTGTAAGCTTGTATCCCCGTGTGTCAGAGAGAGGGCGGATTCAATATGAAAACAAATAAAATAAGAAAAGGAATGTGACCAACCTTTGGAGTACCAACAGCAACACTAATATCTATGTAGTCTCTGTAAATGATATCATCACCGTCAATGACCGCATTGATTATAGGCTGGTTTTGGAGACCACTAACAACGGCCTGAACAAAAAAAAAAAATTGCATGATATGAATATATATAGTAAGTATGCCTGGTCAAGAAAAAGGCCATTGATAAAAGCATACTTTAACGAAACCAGACATAAGTCCCAACTTCACTCCATGCTTTTCAAGAAAAGCATCCTTGTACTCGGATCGAAGCTTCATCAGATTAGTCCTGATGTCAAAATTTTGAAAGTAGTTGAACATAAATACCATTTTGTAGCCAGTAGTTATAGAATGATACTGTAATGCACATTATTTTAAATAACACACGTGGCTAGCCAGCTGGGCCAATGAACAGTCAAAATAAAAAATGGAGCAAACCATATTGAAATGGAGCAAATCATTAACTGCATCAAGACATAACCAAACCATAATACACAAACATCTTTTTGCAACCACATCAAAGAATGCAGTTCTGAAACTCACATATCAACTTCATTGAATGTGGTCAGCATTGCAAATGTGTTTTGAGAATCTTTCAAACGTGTAGCAACTCGCTTCCTGAGCCTTGGCATGGCGATCTACAAACATAACAACAGTCATATTTAAGAGACAACTTCATTAACTTCTCCAAAATTGTAACATGAAGACTATGGATACATACCCTCCTTTCACGGTCCTTAGGAGGAAGCTGAGGTTCAGAAGCAGATCGCTTAGGTGGTGGAGGCGGCGAAGGAGCTTGTGGCTTCTTCTCCACGGGAGAAGCAGCTTCAACTTTAGGTTTTGGCTTCTCTTCACTGACCTTCTCAGGAGTAGGAGGCGAATGCGCCTGTGAGGGTGCAACATGAGCTGTCACACCTTCCCCAGATTTTGAAATGACAGCGACTTTGGCGCCTGGTTCCACAGTATCACCTTCACTCGCAACAAACTAATTGCAACAGGGAGAAGAAAGCATTAACAACAAATTCAAATCCCTCCAAAATGATAATTGAGAACAAATGTAACAGATGTCACCTTCACAATTACACCAGCTTCGGGACTAGTAACATCAATCGTCACCTTTTGAAAGAAGAGGCAAACTTAGAATGTTTAGTATTCAGTATGTGCAAACTTCATGTCTATACTCCATCACAACAATTGCAGTTAAGAGGGAAAAAAGGTACCACTAGTCCCCCACGTTGGATAATTAGAGATCTCTCTGAAACTATTTTGAACTTCTCTAAAGATTACAAGGGAACAATGCATTGAAAAACTCTTTTCTTCTACAAGGAATTTAACTGAAGATACGGCATTATGTACGTCATTTCAAACACACACAAACAAAACATTAATCAAATATTGATGTATTACCTTATCAGTTTCAACCTGGGCAATTGGCTCGTCGACTGCCACACTATCGCCTACATCTGCATTCAAAATATAATAATGATTAAGCAGCAGATAACTCAAAATTCTGCATTGGTTAGTCAGGATCGGAAATCAGACCCCAGATCCACAACCAACGTAAAATTCAGGTAAATGAGATGGCCAATTCATACTCTTAAGAAATTTAGCGAGAGTTCCATCAGTAATAGATTCACCCATATAAGGGACAACAGCATCAACATCATCACCTGAACAACAACAAAATTTTATTGTGTTATACTGAAACTCCACTAGTATAGATTCAACCACATGAGTTGTTGGACAAAACAAAGGTATTGCGTGAACACAACATGTGAGGATGCATCAAGTTGCGAGTACAAAATTTTCATATTGCTACAGACACATAAAGTGCTGTTTTTGTTTCCATCATTCTAGGTCAGATAACAGTTAGGTCTAGCTCCAGCATCTAATTAACACCCACTAAGCACATTTTGTAAATTGGTCAGATAACACAGAGGTCTAGCTCTAGCATCTATTTTCAAATTACTAATGAAAACCCCTAAGAACATTTTGTACAGGGATTTCAAAGTAAAATAACAACAGTGTGACATAGAAATCATGATAGTACTGTTGAGATAAATAATTATGATGTTACTAGAGATGGTGCAGTTTGAATGCCCTGCATAATTGTCACACTTGATGAATGACGGGCAAGGTTGATCAGCATATGTGCCAGTCATCTTAAATGATTAAGTGTTTGTAACCTAAACAATACACAGACTAAGTATATGACACACGCAAATGCATACACGTGCTTTCTACTATGTATAATCTGAAGATATAACAGAAACAAATACCACTTTCCGATGAAAATGCCCTGCTCCAAGCTTTTAGAGTAGTATCCAAACTCTGAAACCCAATGACTTCCCTGTATAAAGGCATCATATAAAGAGATGCCGCTACTTTCATTAAAATAAAGACTCATTTGATAGAACTTAGAAGAAAGAGCACCGATGTATATTGCATTCACCATTTTTACCAACTAGTCAAATGTTTCTCAACATTAATGAGTTAATTCACATAATTTATTGCCTTGCAAATGCAATTACATAAACAGCTAATCTTGTTTGCAAATACACAGACATAAATTAGACAAAGTTGCCTGTAGTTGGGTGTTACCAGAAAAGTGAAGTAATTAAGTTTAGAAAGTAGTGTGTAAGAGATGATTATATTTCACAATCATGTAACGGGAGAAATTTTCACCAACCTCATTGGTTTCAAAGCAACTGGTTGGCCTGCAAACAAGTTTCAATATGTGTCAACAATAACAGTAATGAAATGAATCATGCACATAGGATGTTGTGGATAAATTTGTTAGGAAAACCTAACCTGATGGTACTAGTTGGGATAAGCTTCGAATACTCCCACATCTTCTTGAGTGACAGAATATCTATCACAAACAAATTCAAACTACTATTGAGAGAGTTACACTACATTAATTCAAAACTTTAATTGCCTGATTTTAGAAATTCATATATGCAAATCCTAACAACTAAGCAAATAGATGGTAGGCTATCAACAACAGCCAAATCCAAATAGCATAAAACAATTCCAGATTCACCTGCACCAGCTTGGAAACAACACAGGCATAAATCACTTCACAAAAACAAAAACAGAAAACACAAGTCCATTACCTCCTTCTCCACAACTGCTCCAGGATTACACACTCCAGAACCTCTAGCCCGGCCAAAAATCTAAACCAATTTAAAAAAGTCAAAAAAAACCTCCAAGGCTCACAATACATGTCAGAACAACCCAACCCTAAGCTCATTAGATACGACCCAAGCGAACACGAATCGGCAGAATCACCATTCTCTCACCGATGAAGAAGAAGACGAAGATCCTTTACAAGAAATCCTACGTCGCGCGAGACCTAACATCGTCGATCCAACCTACAACCCAACAATCAAAATCAGAGATGCGCCGCCTTGGTCGAGTCATGCTCATGCGATAACCATAACAGCAACGAATTGAAAGCAAAGTAAGATTTAGATGAGGATTGGAGTCGGAGCTGACCAAACCTCGTTGACGGATTGCGGCAGAGGTTCGCAGATCGGAAATCGCGAACGAATCGAAAATGGACGAGGAGAGACGCGGCGTGGGAATAAAGCTCTGCGCTGTCGTCAATATGTTTTTTTCTTTCTTCCATTCTTCGTATGAATAAAACAAATTAATAAATAAAAGAGATTAATTCGAAAAATGATTAATTCTTATAAATCAACATCAAAAAATTATAAATAAAAAGTCAATAAAAAGTTAGTACAACTCAATTCTATCGTAGAAGTTAAATGTAATCCTTCCGTAATAAGAATCTATCCGTCAAAACCTTCTGCGTGATAAATAACAACTTATACCTCAAGATAAGCAGATCTATATCCTTGGCCTCAGCATATCTCACCGCCACGATCCTGATCTGATCTTACTTCAAAACCTTATAACGATTTCTTAGTAAAGCGAACGAACATAAGCCCATTAGTCTTTCTAAACAAGTGAACAAGGGGTCTCTCATCGTATGATTCTGAATCCTCATTCCTTCCCCATACAATTAGATCGTGATCAATCGCTCGCATCAAAAGTGTGTAATTTTTAATGAGATAATAATGAATTAACGAACAATGGTTGATGTTATTACGTATATAGTCGAGAAGGAAATTGATAGGAGCAACAAGTTAGATTGTAGTAAGGAAATTTATGGTTGCATTTGTAGTGCTCATGATGGTAAAGATTATGTTCAAGGCAATCCTCCGCCAAAGCCACCGCCAGCTCCACCGCCAAATCCACTTCCAGCGTCCCCGCCTCCGCCGCCGAATCCTCCACCGCCACCACCGCCGAGTGCACCGCCACTCCCAAACCCTGCACCACCTCCGAAACCTGACCCACCACCACCTAGGCCTTCACCACCTCCCCCGCCAAATCCTCCACCACCTCCACCAGACCCAGCACCAGCCCCAGCCCCGCCTCCGAATCCACCGCCTGATCCTCCACCAAGTCCTCCGCCTCCTCCGCCTCCTCCGCCTCCGCCTCCTCCGCCATGGTTAAAGAAGGTCTTTTGGTCGCTGAATGACCCTTTTGGCAAGGTTCTTGAAGTGGTGGCGGCAGTGCAGAGAAGAGAAACAGCAATGTAAACAACGAAAGCAAGCTTAGAATTCATGTTTGAGATGGAGAATGAGGGGAGAGTTTTGTGGTTTTTATACATGATGAGATGCCAAGTTGAGTTTTGTGCTATAAATGTTGACTTGCATCTTTCTCAAGTTTCAACCGTAAATACAAGCTTTCCAGCACCCATTTGGAGGTGAGGTAGATCCAGACTCGTGATAAACAATCTACTGGACATTCCTTTTTTCTTCAAAGCCTCTGAAGTTGGGATTCATATGATCGATGGTGGCCGATGGAACCTACCTATGTTTCGCATTAACCATGACAATAATACAAAAATATCACCGCAGACAGAAAGAAGCAAAAAATTATGTGATTCGATAATTTTCCCATCTCCACGGACTTTGGAGATATTATTACTTAAGAAATCTCGCTATTATAACAGCACACTCTATTTATATACACATACTTCAGATTCATAAAGTACAAACCTTATTCAAACAAACATTGGGATTATCTATTTCTATTGTAAACAGAAGTTCAGTAAAACGAATTTAAGGTAACTTTTTTCCATTTTGGTGGGCTCATTATCCATGAGGGAATCATCATCATCCTCTTCATGGAAAAAGAAACCTTAAAAAAGCCTTGTTCATGAATACTGTTTTATTCATTCACCAAGGCCGATCTGATCAACTGCAAAACATAAGACTTTCGAAACTAGTAACAAGACAATGCAGATGGAAGACAAATAGCTCACAGCAACATCCATACTAAGCGAATGAGAATTGGCTTAACTAGCTGCTGCGTCTGCGGTCTCTCAAGGGCAACTTATATTGCACTATTTGTTCCGTCGTCACCTCATCATTTGAGCAATTTGACGAAGGACATCAATGAATCCATGTCACGCTTTTCTGTAGGGTACTTAATGGCCTTTGATGCATGCTTGGGGAAGAAGAGAATAGTAGGGAAGCTCTGCAACTGTAATTCTTGCTGAGCATAGGCCTTCTGATCACCATCAGCTCTGAACTTTCCTACTTTCACTCCAGAACCAGCTAACTTATCTGCTAAGTCGACAAATGAGGCTTCCAGAGCCTGAAGGAAAAAAAAAAAAAAAAAAGAGAATTTCAATTGAGAGTCGAGATCAATAAGATGTGCAATTGGGACCAGTAAATTAAATTTGACTGATATTTACCTGGCAGTATTGGCACCATGGTGCATAGAGCACAACAATCCATGGATCCTTTCGGTTTTCCAACCTGGCCAAGTTCTCTATGCCAGTTCTACTCAAGGTAACCAAGTTATCACTATTGAAGATATCAGCTTGCTCAACCACTGTCTGGGCACTGCTGGAGGTCTCTTCTTGTTTGAGATTTCCTTTGTGCAGACCGCATTCCTTCGCCTTGGCATCCTCCCACCACCATCTTCCTTCCCGTTCATGCTGCCCTGGTAGCACAGCCCTCGTGCATGGTTCGCATCCAATTGAGATGAATCCTCGGGCATGCAGAGAATTGACAGGCACACTCATTGCTCGAAGGAAATTCCACACATCTGTCCCTTCAACATTAGCTACAGGGTTAAACTTCACTAAGCTACCAGATCCGCCATCTAGGCCTTCAAAGGCAGGATCAACTTGTACAACAGGGACTTCAGCCCTAGTGCCAGGTGACTGATCCTTTCTTTGCCCAGTTATCCAAGCACGCAGTCCCTTCAGGGCTCTCCTCAAAGGCCTGACCTTCCTCACCCTGCAGCACTCTTGATGTCCATCTTCATAAAACGAGAAAAGTCCCTTGGTTCTCACCAAGGCCTGCACCTCAGTGGCATCAGGGAACATGTACTCAATGCGAATGCCATAATGCTTCTCGACAGTGTCAAAAAATTGATATGTTTCTGGGTTCAATCTTCCAGTGTCCAAGCTAAATACCCTATAGGGACGCCCGGTTAGATGTGCATACTCAATCAAGGCCACATCCTCAGCTCCACTGCACACATCAACATCGAGCAATTTAGTTTAAACTCTCCCAGACGTGTGCCTACCACACTACAGCCAGACCTCGTAAAACAAATCACAAACAACATGTTCCACAACCAGGAAAATTCAAGCACAGAAAAACTACCTGAAAGCGATGGCGATTTCATTGCCAAATTCCTCTAGGGCTCTGTCCATAATAGTTAGAGGCGAGGCATGCTCAAGCTCTTTAGCCATCTTCTCCCAGTCCACATTCTTCTCAACCTTCTCAGTCTCAACAACTTCTGCAAGTTCCGAACCAGAAAAGAACATCAAATTGACAACCATGCTACATTCCTGAAACCAAATAATGAGCTTCCAAGATCGTGTACCTGGAGCCGCAGTACTAACTGCCTTTGGAACAGCAGAATTGCTTCTCTTCAGCTCAGCAGAAATAGGCTTGATGTAAAGCCTCCTCTGACCAGAATCCGCAGCCACCTGCCGATCCAACGATCGGGCAGAACCAACCCATACAGCTGCAGAATCAAACAACAATTCAACAAACACCAAATCAGCTAGCCTTCACAAAGCAGCATGCACCATCAATCAATTAATCGAATCATAAGAACATCACACTCAATATGCGACCTCCACTAGATCTCAGATTTTCAATTATCGTTCCGAACGGTACCTTTCAATTCCTGAACGGAATGAGTGGCGACGGATCGGTTGAGCAGCGAATACGACGAAGCGGAGGAGGAAGCAAGCGCCATTGAAGAGCTTGGAGATCTCCGAGCGAGGTAAAAATCGATCTCTTAAGCTTCGGATTCACGCCTTGCGTTCTGTGCTCGTAGAGAGATTCCAATGCATAATTTATTTGCAGCACGGCCGAGGCGAAAGGAGTCGATGCAACTAGGTTCATTGAACCTGGACGGTATTCCGAACGTATTTGAATAAGACATGTTCGCTGACGTGTCCGATTCTAAGTGGATCATGGCGTTTTGCGTGGGTAAGCCCGTTCGTCACTAGTTGACAAGATAAGGCGCGATTAAGAACGTTTAATGATAATGCTTTTTGTTTAGGTACACTGATTAAGTCCAAATAAATATATAAATAATTAGAAATATAATTATTTAAATAATATTCTAATTTAAATTAAAATCATTTTTTGTTATAAATCATGGTGCAGGGATGTATAAATAAGGAAGTGGTTTGCTGTAAATAGTAATAATAAAAATTATAAGTTATAAGTCTAAATTTTTAAATCAACGTTAAGGTTAAGTCCTGAACAAAATAGTAAGGAGTACTGTCCATTGCAGTAAAACCAAATACAACGAATTACAATGTTTGGTTTGATCTTAATCCAAATTTATGTTGAAACATAATATTCTCAAGCAATGTAATATTCTCAAGTTGTATAAATTGGGTAAGAATATGTTTTTGGTCATTAAAGATGGCCACTAGAAATATGTAGGGTTTAGGGACATGGAATAAGAACCATATCTAGTGAATCTCTGAGTAATATTCTTGCATGAAAATGACTTCTACATAACTGTCTTTTTTGGGTCATCATCATTAGTGTAATTTTACTTATTAAAGTTCCAAGAATCTGGTTGATTCAAGGAGTATTTGCGTGATGATAAATCATATAATGCATTTATAACAAGTAG
This sequence comes from Umbilicus rupestris, assembly GCA_963678935.1. Lineage (NCBI taxonomy): Eukaryota > Viridiplantae > Streptophyta > Magnoliopsida > Saxifragales > Crassulaceae > Umbilicus > Umbilicus rupestris. The sequence goes on from OY787621.1 coordinate 10,748,610, forward strand.
CCTTGGGTAAATAAATCTTATTTTTATATTTTAAACTTTTTACCAAGTTGTGAAAATGAGTTACTAATCTAAAAAAAAAGTGTATGTGGGCTATAGATGTGCATTCAAAGGGCATGTGGCTGGTGGCGCAAGGAAAGGGGCAGGCAACCCTAAACACCAGTCCCCACCAGGCCACCACCAAAGATTTAGTTATATCATAATGTGTGGTTAGTGATGCTTTCTCTTTTAACTTTCCCTAAAAGTAGGTCACCCCCACTTGATTTCAACCCTACAAAAAATACTCTTTTGAATGTTCTATTATACAAAAAATGAATGAATGAATTTAAAGGAAGAACTTAAGGACATAATGCAAGACTTGACTATAAAGTTTAACCTTTCAATCAAACAAAATAAATCTATTCATTTAAGTGCTTATAGTTCCACAAATATTGACACCACATCAAATATGTATGAACCTCGCATCATAATTTTCCAAGAAAAAAACTTGGCCTAGCTCCAGGGCATTCATATTTTCTACATCTACCTGTGAAAAATTTTCAATTAAAGTTTCCTCTATATTGTTCATGTTTTTCCAAGTTTTGCTCAGCAATTTCAAGTTGCTCCTCTATGGGTATCATTTATGTTTTTGATGCATACATGGGATTATCAGTGCAAACCACACACAGAGTATCACAAATTTAGAAGTTTTGAGGACATGTTAGCAGGTCGATCCAAGGCGGTTGAGGAAACATAAATATATCTAAAATACATATTAACAGGATCGCATTACATGAAGTGAATGCCAAGTTCCACAGAAACTGAAGTTTTTTTTTATTATTATGAACATGTATTGGATCTTTTACCAGAAAGATCCATGTTAAGATCACGGTTTCATATCCTTACATGTTTTGCTAGAAAATATTTACTGGAGAGGTCATTAAGCATAGTTTAGTGAGCCAAATGTATTCTCACCGCTGTAAGTCATGTAAAGGAAGCCATCTTCATCTTTGTGCTCCTCGTAGATTGCAGACATCATTGCAGCTGTTACAGAGGGAAAAAGAGGATAAGGCCATATGAATTGGGAAGCTTGACGCAAAAACTAAGGATAAAATAGCAACAGCAAATGTGATAACCAGTGTATTCCCCCTGTTACCAGTAGAAGGCAAGATGTTCTTAACAAATACAAAGATTGCTTTCTCAGCACTGAGCTTAATTCTCTTGCGGACAACATATACAAATTGCCCAACAGTTAAATCAGCAGGAACCAGATACCTGCATAAATGTCAGAGAGCATGGATATAAATAATCATAATCTTGCATATCAATCTGTTGCAGAAAACGAAAAATGAGTAATGCTGGGTATATTATCATCTGATAATATCTCATCAGATCGACAACAGCCCGTTGAAGCTCTACATTATCATACCCAACGGACAGAAAACATCAAAAAAAAGTAGCTCATGGGAAATCTTCAACTTCAAGAAGATGAAGTCAGTCCAAAATGTATAAACACCAACCAGCTGATTATATACCATATGCGCTACACCAATATAATAAAATTGACCAAGGAAAAACACACAACATTGCAAAAACCTTGGGTAGATACAAGATGCTTCCACATCAGCAACAAAAAAAAGCAATCATCAAAGGGGTCAAATATAAAACGGCACTAACTTCTTCTTGTCAATGTCAGCAATATCACTTTTATCAGCTTTCTCCACAATCACCTACATGGAGGAAAAGAAAGAACACGATCAACATCATATCAATGTAGCAAAATTTAAAAAGAACAAAACTCGAAAACTCGATTACCGGAATTCTATCAGGGTACTTCTCCCTAATACGAGAGGCTTCAGATTGCCTCCTCACTGAAACACAAAATATAACATCAAAATTCACCATTAACAATAACTAAAAACAACTGTACCGACTTATTGACCAATTCAATTACATAAAAGACACACAAAACCACAACCACAAGTCCATACAACATCGGAAATGGTCGCAATCCGACCATACTACAGAAGAAACCCGAAAATGAGGTTTCAAGCATACCAAGAGGGTGTTCCGACTTGAAGCTCCTGGCCATGGAGTCCGATTCGACACGCAAACACAGCTGCAATAAAGAAGAAATTTCAACAAAATTAGGGTTACAAAAACCGACAAAAAAAAAGGGGATCGATCAACAAATCAAACATTCATGTAACACAAGTGATCAAAGAAAATAATTAGGGATTTCATACCAGAGGCGATCGACGAGAGAAGAAATCCTAAATTGATGACGATCGAGATATCGAAGGTGCGGTGTCATCGATCCCCGCATAAATAGCATAGGTAAGAAGTGCGCCGCAAGGATTTTAAACGACGTCGTTAGAGTTGCGATCTTATCTAGAAATTTATGCGAATAATTTGATATAAATTTAGTAGTGGATTTATAAGGTATTATTATTTGATTTTTGTATATACCTTATCAATAAAATAAATGAACTCTTAAATTAGCGAGCTCATAATCTAGTGACATAAATGAAATGCGCTCCTGTTCGTATTTGACTTGTTTATCAAACACCTGATCAGCTCATTAGTGTATTGACTCGCTTGGACCCTGTTCGGCTCAAGCTCTTCATTAATTGTTCAGGGGTTTTGAGGATCTTTTTACTTGTGAATGTTCCCTTGGGTTCAAATGCATTCTAGAAAAGAGACACCTGCTGTTGGGTTCCACTTCGCATCATTGAACAGAATTCCTCATAGTTGATCCTTCCATCCTGCACAGAGATCACAAATCACTACTTATCCGACAGTCCCAGTTTGGACGCGGAGCGGAGACTTACATTGTCAGAGTCCACTTCGTCGATTATCTCTTTGATCGTTTCCTCGTCTCCAATTCCATGATCTTGCATCGCAATCTGCAGCTCGTCTCTAGTTATGAACCTGTGTAAATATCCAGATTACAATACTCGTCGCTTATACCCGTTATGAATTAAATGAGAAGATGCAGCAATGTAAGACGTACCCGCTGCCATCTTTATCGAAGTGCTGAAAAGCAGTGTAAAGATGTTCGTCGCGTTCCAGCTCGTGTCTATGCATTGTTGCAGTGATAAATTCTATGTAGTCAATGCTCCCATTGCCGTCAACATCTGCCTGATTAAGCAGAAATATTTCAGACGAATAAAACTTGAGTTGGACGTTACATAATCGAGCTAGTCATATATTCTTACAGCTTCCATGAGCTGCTTGACTTCAGTCTCTGAAAGTTTTGACCCAAGCTGCATCAAACCTGTTTTGAGCTCCTCGTAAGTGATGGTGCCGCTGTTGTCAGTATCCATGTTTGCGAACATTGAATTAAGACCTTGGATTTCATCTCTAGATAGAGTTTCAGCAATAACCTACAGCAGGTTCAAGATTTTCATCAGCATTCAACATTTCGGAACTCGTTGAAAAAAGAAACACAACTGAGAACCCGCCAACAAAGATCTTTTGAGTGCATAGATATGAAACAGTATTATACTGAGAATGCGTAAATTGGTATCCCACCTTCAGTGCCATTTTCTTGAGTTTGTTCATAGCTCTAAATTGCTTCAGTCTGGAGAGAACAGCACCGTCGATAGGAGAATCCGAGGCATCACCGCCTTCTTTAATCCATGGATGCGCTGGCAACGTTCATCAACAGTCAATTTTAGCAAGTTGAATTCCAAAAGTTTGCAAACGAGAGTATTCGGAAATTTTTTTAAGATGGCCGTTATATAATCTGGCTTTAATTATATTTACATCTTCCTGAAGAAAATACGACACAAACCTAAAACTTCAGCAGGAGTTATGCGTTCTTTGGGGTCCTTTGCGAGCATCTTCCGCACTAAATCCTTGGCACTATTTGACACAGATGGCCACGGTTTACTTTCAAAATCAATATTTCCTCTCAATATAGCGTCAAAAATTCCCTTTTCAGTTTCTGCAGGGTACATGAAAAAATCATTAGCTTTTATAGCAGGGAACGATTTTTCAGGAAACGATATTATGTTTATATGCTACCTGCCCAAAAAGGAGGTACACCGCTAAGTAGAATGTACAAGATGATGCCTGCGCTCCAGGTATCAATTTCTTTCCCATATCTTCTATTCAACACCTCGGGAGCAACATAGTACGCACTACCAACTATATCTCGATACACCTTCCCTACAAAATTACATTAGGAAAAAAATGTTTCGAAGAAAACTGATGAGCATATTTAATTATCAAACATATCATGAAGCAGATTCCACAAGGCCATCATCCACCGAAAGCTAGACGAGAAACTACAAATATCGATGAGATTTACTCATTTACATTTACCTTCTTCGATAAAAACAGAAAGCCCAAAATCGGTGGCCTTCAGAAGTGCATCCTCGCGCTTGCTAGATAGCAAGAAATTCTCTGGTTTCAGGTCTCTGTGCATGACTCCCATATAATGGCAAATATGCACAACATTCACAATAGCTCGGCATATTGTAGCTGCAGCCCGCTCACTATAAGTCCCCTTGGCAATAATTCGATCAAAAAGCTCTCCACCGGCGCACAACTCCATAACCACGTGCACTGATAGCTTATCCTCGTACGCTCCCTTAAACTCCACAATATTCGGCTGACCACTCAAATGCTGCAAAATCTGAATCTCCCTCTTTACGTCCTCCTTATCGCGCTTAGTAAGAAGCTTCCTCTTCGATATAGATTTGCACGCATACTTATCGCCAGTCGCATTCTCGGTACACAAATACGTCACTCCAAATTGACCTCTACCCAACTCCTTCCCCAATGCGTAATACAATTTTATATCATCAAATTGCTTCCCTAAAATCGTGCTAACCTGCAAGGCATGCTGAGGGCTTTTCGGGACGCGATGATGGGGCTGTGACCTGGACTGAGGATTCTTCACTTGGCCTGGATTGTACTCATCAATTTTCACACCTGCTGTATATCCATGGTACTCACCTCTCTTCCCTTTGCTGACGCAATGCCCCATTACAGATCACCTCGACCTCTAACCAGAAACCCTAGATCAGGGTTTCGACCTGCAACTCAGATTCCAATCAAATCAGCAAAAGATGAAACCTTTCTCGATAAATCTGTAGCTAGGGAGATATTCCAGATTAGGGTTTCTGAAACATGATGCTGGAATTCTAGGGTTACGAAAAAACATGAATCTATTAGAAAACTAATCAATCTGACGCACACCCAGATGAGAATCGGAGATGAGTTAAATTGGGTATGGGTCAAAATCGAAAAAGGGTACTGCAGATCGGAATCAGATCAGGAGCTGAAAGTGAATGAAGACAATCCTGTCGATGAGGACCTGAGAGGAAAGAGAGTCAACGGTTACAGGAAGATTATTGACAGCGCGTATGGTTGACCGAGTCAACGATTTGTATGGCAAGACTTTGGTGACATGGATTTGTTAACTTATGAAGCTCGAATTGTCGACATGAGATGGATGATGGGGTGGACATGTTGGAATTATAGGATTCGTTATCCAAAACTTCGAAAGATGCGAGGACACTGGGCGTGGGGCATTAAGGATGTGTTTGTTTTCAGTGAAATCGAATTGAATCGATCAGAACTGAATGGTAATTAAAATAAAATCAAATAAATTTTGATATCGCTAAACTGGAATTCGGACAACTAAAATTTAAATTCAAAACAACAAACTTTAATTTATAAGCATAAGAATCTGGTGCCAATAAGCTGGTTAAAAATCGTTAGTAGCGATTTGTTGTAAACTTCAAATTCGCGCATTTCTCTAAGCTGTATCGGATAAACGCCTATGCAACTGCATCCAAGTTTATCGATCGAGGCTCACAGATACATTCAACGAAAGTAGTCCAACGTCGACCGCATTCAAATTAGTGAACACTAGTTTCTCAAGAATTCTTGATCAGTCGATTTATCGACTTGTTATTTGCTCATATACAGAATAATTTAGTTATTTTCTAGACTTTTTATTGTAATTTTACAGCATTACTCTTGTTCGAATCAAATGATACTAAATAGAAGCTTTGTAATTCGTGAGAGTATAACAACCTAATACACCAATATTAGAGCGAGATGTATCGAGAAATGTCTGTCTTACTTTGAGCATACATTATTATTCTCATTCATCGTATAGTTTGACACGAAATGGTCAGCTAGGAAGCCACCAAAAATGGCTTTTGATAATAAATGTTTATGATAAAAGTGATAAAAATATTATATTTTTAAAAAATGGCAAAGAAGTGCCAAATTAATTTATTTTTGACTTGATCGTTTCGAATTCAAGTTAGTACTTATATATTCAAGTTAGACAAACATGGACTTGGTAAAAGTGAATAAAATGTACAAAGAAATAAACCTTTTAAATATTTATGATCAAGGTAATTAGGAAACACATGTGGTTATTTTTATCATCTATCTATTTTGATCAAGGATATGAACTAGTCAAGATGATACCAAAATTATAAACCACAATTAAGTACACGATAATCAACAACAATCAACTAATCGAAACCATTTATTCATAAGTTAATAAAGATTCGTTATTAGTTAGAGCGTTCACACAACTTCTTATGCACTCGGAATATCATAAAATCAGATCGAGTGCAGCATAATAAAATAATCATTCTATAATTAATTTGAATACTTTTTTAAAAATACATATTTCTAAAAAGCATTGGGTTGACGGAGTCAAACTTCAATCATAAAAGATTCATTTAGACAGTAAAGTCAAGAGTAATAATAAGATCATGATTTTTAAATCCAATCATACTCAGTCACCATTTCCAAAAATCTGCAATATCAAGAACTTGTTCCATAAAATAGTTGGTATCAGAAAACCCTAAAGCAAGAAATGGGGAATTGTCTGAAGAAAAAATCAACTGCGGAATGGGGAGGTGGAGGAGGAGGAGGAGAGATTCTGAGCCCAAAACCAACCAAACCAGCCCCATCAGAAACCGAGGCCAGGAGGAGGAGAGGACAGAACAACAAGTGCAAAAAGGTCCATTTCGACCCGCATGTGGAGGTTTTAGGAGGAGGGTACGAGCAGTTGAAGGCTGGGATGGAGCAAGTGAGGATTAGGATTACTAAAAAGCGGTTGGAGGAGTTACTTGGGAAACTTGAGCTGGAAAATTTGAGTGTTCATGAGATGATGAGTTGCTTGATTAATGGAGTGGAACAAAGTTTTGGTGAGCTGCAAGAAGATGGTGGTCAGAATCCGCCTTAGAGGCCCTCTCATGAAGATGGAGTTTTAAGGTTTGAACCTAGGAGTAGATTTCTCGCATTTGGATTGGTCCTGACTTGAGCCGCGGCGCGTAGTGCTTCTCAGCTGCTTGAGATCGGAATGTTTAGAATCAGATATGGATGTTCAGACTTTGTGTCCCCTTTAGTACATATTCGATTTTTGGTGCACTGAAACCTCCGTCCCATGGCTAGTACTATGTACCATTCTAACTCAACCAAGAACCCTAGAAAGGAAGAGAGAAAAAAAATAGATTTACCCCTCCCCAAACCAATACCTATACATTAATTTTTTTGTTTAAATCGTTTGTCAAATGCCCCGTTTTATATCGGGAACGATTTTGCTAAGACCGATTTCATTAAAAAAAAGAAGACAGTCTTGACAAAATCAATTAGTTCAATTTTGCAATGAGATCGGTCTCGGCAAATCATTAAGAATATTGATGAATTGACATAAGGCGACTTCACAATGATTGTTCACACGCTCCGAACATAAGCACACAACCACATGTGGCGGCATCAGAACAAGGCTCCCTTTCTGTAAGACTATCGACAATGCAAAAAAAATTCAACACCCTACTTTATCACTTTTTAACACTCCACGTCATCTTCTCTATCTTCCACATAATCATTCAACATAAATTCAACTTATACCCTCTATAATGAACTTGTTTAATAAAATTCAACACTCTATCCCACAACTTTTATTTATCTTCTTTTATTTTATTCATAATTTAATTTTTGTAATTACAATTCAATAAATTTATCATTTTGCATTCAAAAAAAAATTAATAGTAAAAAAAATTATATAAATTATTTTTTATTTTTAATATTTTTATTTCATCAATTTTAAATTTTATATCATTGCATCTTGCAAGAAATAAAGACGAGACATATAGATAGATATTAAAACAAATACACACCCATACTTTGAAATGAATATGACATCATTGATTGATAATATGGACTATAATTTGGAGCAGATGAAGGCATGATGAAATTTAGTGCAAACCCATATTTTGGAGTGTTTTGAATATTTTGTTGGCTGGATTGTTGATTTTGAAACTGATAATTGTGAATATTTGGGTAGAGAAAGGAATTATTGTTGGGATCCATTTGGCTAAAAATAAGGGTTTAAAATGGAGAAGAAAGAGATTTTTTTTTTCGGTGTCCAAATCAAATGAAGTGAGTATGTATTTATAGAGCATAAAAAAATATGAATTTTCGTATAAAAATTAAAATCTAAAAAAATCAGTGAATCAATAAACAAGACGTATATTGGTATGTCACGTCCCCACCACATCTTCATTCAACATGTTTAATTAATTCAACACCGAATAATCCAAATCATATTCAACACCATATTCAACTACCTCATTAAACCTATTCAACTACTTAATCTCCATATTCAACTACCCCATTGTAAATAATCTCAATTAAATATTAAATAATCCTCATATTCAACACCCTATTCAACTACCTCATTAAATTTATTTAACTACTTAATCTCTAATTCAACAACCCTATTGTACATAGTCTAACTCTTCAAGTGAAGAACAGAGAAGAAGTAGAGAGGAGGCAGAGCGAGCGTATTCCCTAAACCCTAGAAATGAGCTTATCGCAACCTGAACCCTACTTCATCTTTTTGAATCAACGGTCCAGATGATATCAATCTGATCTTCTTAAGGTCCAATCTGAGCAGTACATTCTTGAATAATCAACGGCTTGAAATCATCCTTTCTATAGCACTCGGATTGCTGGGTTGGACTGGGCTTGGGCCATCAACTCCTCGGTCCTTTGTAGACGGTAAAATCAAACTCGGAAAGTTGACGGTTTGAAAAAAAAAAATTGGGTAGCTAGCAATCACCACGAACTGCTACTCAGAGCGATGATTTTCGAGCTCGAGTGCATGGAGTCTGCGAATTTGCAGTTCGCGATTCAGATTGCTGTTCATTCGCTGAGATATTCGTCACCGATTGAGATCGTCGGCGTTGGTTAGGGTTGATGGAGTTGGACGTGATGATTTGCAGCATATTTGAGGCACCGCGGAGTGATGAAAGGTATACGTAGCCTAAGGCTGCAGATGCTGAGGCAGCAGAAGTTGATTGATTATAGTGGGTAATGGGTATGAATTGTTTGTTACAGTTTGAACCAGAAACTTTGCTAATTTTGGGTAGGAGCTCAGAGGTGTTTGGGATGAAGAAGAAGATGATTTAGCTATGCTCAAAATCAAAAAGCGTGATTGTTGGGAGATTGTGGCTTAACATAGTAAATCTAAAAAAATCGATGGAATTGAAACTAGTGATTCTTTAATCAGTCAATATAAGATGCTGTTGATCATAACATTCATTTTCTGAGAGATCAGGAAAAGGGAGACTCTCCTAGGCTTGAATCTCTCAGCGTCATCTCCAATTCCAAACCCATCTTTTCCTTTGCGTGCAGGCTTAGGAAAATTGAAGAAGCGGGATTTTTCAGGTTTAGGTTGTTCACATTGGCCATCTTTTGGTTGAGCAAAAATGAGTTGCTTCCCGTGTTGTATGTCGGAAGCCACCCAGGCTAAAAAGTCTTTGAAGAAAAGCATCAAAGAATTCCATGAAACCAAGACTTTGGCCTCCTTTTCTGCCATTTCATTCAAATCTGGTAAGGTTCATGTTTCAGCGTGGATCCTTATCAGTTCAGTTTCATGAGTAAGGTTGAGGATGAAATAGGGAACGCCTAAATCTTTTTGTTGGAGATCGATGATTCATTTTCATCTGTTAGGTATAATGATTCAATGCCTTTACCGATAGTGTACATATAGTTTTCTGATGTTATGGACTGCCATTTTCCGTGTCTTCTGTGTGAATACACACGGACGCTCTTTTTCTGTATTGATGCAAAAGTGCACGCTGGTAACTACATCCTGGTTCTTGCATTGCAAATTGACCGTTGTTGTCCAGGTAGGCTTAGTAATGGTTGAATTGACTCTATCAATATTTTTGCAGATACCAGCAAACAAAGATTTATAGAAGAAGAGATTGCGAAAATGGGGAAGGGGAATATATCAGCTCAAGTTTTTAAATACAGTGAGCTGTGTGTAATTACTAATAATTTTGACCCTGCCGCACTTATAGGCGAAGGTGGTTTTGGAAGGGTGTTCAAAGGGACAGTTCCAAGCACAAATCAAGTACTGTTATATTATCTTTTTTACTATGGAAGAAAAAGCAATACATTATCATGCAAGTAGTTGTTTCACATTGTTCTCTTTTTTTGCTTTCTATTTATTCAGGTTGTTGCAGTTAAGAAACTTGACAGAAATGGATTCCAGGGGAACAGAGAATTTTTAGTCGAAGTTCTGATGCTTAGTCTTCTTCATCATCCAAACCTTGTCAATTTGGTTGGATACTGCGCCGAAGGTGACCAACGGATCTTGATTTATGAATACATGGCTAATGGATCCTTAGAGGATCATCTTCTTGGTATGCACTTCACTTCTCGAGTCTTGGCACATTTGCACTTCTGGTGTCATGTTTTTTGGTACCCTTTTCTTTCCCCTGTAAGACTATGAGAAACATTTAAAGAGTGCTCTGCGATTTGCTTCTTCCAGATTTAGATCCGAGTAAAAAGCCATTAGATTGGAATACCAGGATGAAAATTGCAGAAGGGGCAGCTCGAGGGCTTGAATACTTGCACGATAAAGCTGATCCTCCAGTAATATATAGAGACTTTAAAGCATCAAACATTCTATTGGATGAAGACTTTAACCCAAAACTTTCTGATTTTGGACTTGCCAAAGTAGGTCCATTAGGTGGCAAAACTCACGTCTCCACCCGAGTAATGGGCACCTATGGTTATTGCGCTCCTGAGTATGCATCGACAGGTCAACTAACAACAAAATCAGATGTGTACAGTTACGGTGTAGTGTTTTTGGAGATCGTCACAGGAAGAAGAGTCATAGACACCACCAGACCAACAGAAGAGCAAAACCTCGTCACTTGGGTACTCTTCTATTTATTTCCTTCAACCTTTGACAGTTATTAACAATAGAAGAATTGCAAAGTTAATGAAACATTTCACTAGTACAAGATTTGAGAATCAGAACTGTTCAAGCCTTGTTTCACATGTCTCATTTAGTCGCCGTTGCTTGTTTAACATGTTTTTTTTATCTTCGCGTCAATGGGGAATGGGAAGTGATTAATCAATAAGATTTTGGAAACTGATTGATCTCTCTTTTCATTAGGCACAACCATTGTTGAAAGATAGACGAAAGTTCAGTGTAATGGCTGATCCATTACTCGAAGAAAAGTACCCGATAAAGGGTCTATACCAAGCTCTCGCAGTTGCAGCAATGTGCCTGGCAGAAGAAGACTCTACCCGGCCTTTGATCAGTGACGTAGTCACAGCGGTCGAGTACTTAGCTTTAGATAAGGATCACAATGATGGAAAAGACGCTGTATCAGAATCTCATTCCTATAGAGGCGACGATACCGATTGCGAAGAAGAGGTTGCAGTGAGTTCTATGACAACTGAATTCGGCCAAGATGAAAAATGATATTACACCTCCCGCTGTTCGTTGGCTTGTTGTATACTATGTATGCTTTCAAACTTGGTTTTGTGTATGTATTTCTGTCCCAGTTTTTGTTGGCTCCAAAGTAAAGCTCAGTTTCTTACTAATAAAAAATAAATCTGGGAGCTAAACACAACCCTCAAAACCATAAAAGATGGAAACTTTACAGTGCAAAATCCAATTACAGCAACAGGGTTTTGAAAATTTTTCAAAAGTGGCAAGATATAACTTTATTCCAAAAATATTATGGTTTCGAACTTATTTTTCAAAATGTCACTTTTTCAACAAATTATTATTTTCAGTAGCGGTTTGTGTATTTTTAAAAATTATAATGCTGACATGACGATAATTTGTCGCTGAGTTATACACAATTACACAAACCGCTACTACGAATAGCGGTTTGACTAAAATAATGTCAAAATGCTACTCGTAGTAGCGATTAGTATATTTTTTCATACTTGGACCCGAACCCAAACATTAATAAACACAAATCGCTATTATGAGTTAGAAGTGTATGTGACAATGTGGAACAATAAGATCCATAGTGTTATCATCGGTGAAGTTGAAAGTGGTGAGGCCGGTGGGTATTTGGACGAGTCCATTGCATTGTATAACTCGATTACCCGCAGATTTATTCCACGCAAGGTCGAAGATCAGCCAATTCCATATCGACCGACTTCACACGATGACTACACATATAAATTTATTATAAAAACTAAATATTATTCTATGATTTACATATTTCTGTTTATGACATAATTGTGGTTCATGTTTCTAGGTACGTTATTTGGTCCGACCTAGCCGTATAGCTGCTTAATTTTTTTCAAATAATGCTAAGAAGCTGGCTTACGATTTATTTCACGTTATTTATGCGGATCTGGCAGATCTTGGAAAGGGAGCTATGGGAATTACATCGGACCTTATTCGATTTCATGATGATAGACGCATCACCAGCTCTTTTTGCACAATTTCTGTATTTGTAGCTAATTTTTTTTCTTGCATAGATAATGTTCACCCTTCTCACAACTGGTACCCGCAGATGCGAAGTTCTTCACAAATTATTCAAGTGCAGATTCAAGAAGACGGTGAATAAAGACTTCGAAAAAATACCAGAGTTAAAAGATCAATATTCGAAAGAGACCTGATAAAAAAAATGACATTTTTAAAAATAACTTCAAACTCTGGACATTTTTATGAAGTTTACAAATTTTGGCAGTGTAAAATTTTTTCCAGGGTTTTAGCATCAGCGGTTGCATTCGTCTCTTCTTGCCGCTATTCTCTCTCTCTCAGCCTTACCTTTTCTGAATTTGCTCCAGAGCAACTGGAGCCAGTAGTCAGCCAGCTGGGCTGGTTGCGTTGAGAGGCCAAAGGTTGTAGATATTTACAGGTCTGCCCACCACGGCTTCTCCTATAACTCACGGCGGCATTAAGCTCGGGAGAGTTGCCGAAAGGATGGCCATGGGGGTTTCTTATTCCCAATCTAACCCATTAACTCCTTCCTTCCCTGCCTGCTTCTGCCGCGCTTCTTCTTCTTCTTCCTCCTCATCTTCTGCTCATTCTCTTTCCTTATCCGTCGGCAGGTGTGCGTCTGTACTATGTCTTCTCTCCTGTCGCGTGCCTGCTTGGTTTTTAACATTTATTGCTTGCATAACCATGCGGTGCTCCTAGGGGTTATCTGCATTTTTTCTGGTTTTGTGTATTGACCTAATCATACTTGTCTGCGTGCCTTTTTCTAAAAAAAATTATAAACAAATAAATTGAGGCAGTGTCAGCTGAGAGTTAGGTTTTTGAAGTGCTTGAATGGTCTGTCTGGCTGCTTCAGCTGGGATTTATTTAAATGACTTTTTTGTGCCCTGGGCATTGGCTAATAGGTAAGTTAGAGGAACAAGAAGTTGAGTATTTTATGAAGAACAAGTTTCATTCTCACAGATCCTGAATATATTGCTAGGGTTTTGGCTTTCAACAGTATTCCAACTTGCAGCTTTATTGTGGGAATTGTATGGTTTTTGCTTAAAGTTTATGGTGTTTTTTCGGGTCAGTTTTGTTATATTCTCTTTACTTTGAAGTGGAGCAATTTATATGTGAGCTGAGCTTTGAGCGGGAAGTGATGGATTTACAATGTGCTGACTATTTGTGCAGGAGAGTATGGCGAAGAAGCCTTGTAGGCAGTGGTAGTTATCCCAATCGTTCTGGATTCGGTAGGCCTAGGCAGTTTAGACAAGATTTGAGTTTTGATGAGAAACAACTGGTCATGGGGATGGCCAGTATTGGCCAGCAACATGTTAGCTCTAGCGGTAATAAAGAAAGTGCACTTCAGGCCACTGAGGAGACTAAACAGAAGAAACGACAATACGGCAATCTGAAAAAGTTGCCTGTTAATAGGAGTGTTAATGTATCTTCTGGAAACATCCAAGTTGAGCAGTATGGTGGAAGGGATAATACAGATAATGAGTTTGGCGCCCAAAGTGGTGCTTTAAAGTTAAACGGAGATCAGTTTTCCTTGATGTCTAGGTCTCAGTATATATGCGTCCCGGAGGAGCAAACAAAACCTACAACCAATTCACTTAATGGGAGCGGTTTTCCCCAGAATTATCCAAGATCTTTGGAGTTTCTTTCCTCTCAGAAGTCAAGTTTACATGTTCACGTCCAGTCTAATGTATCAACACTCGAGAAAAATCAAACTATAAGAGAACAAATTTTTTTTGAGCAAGATGCTGACAGAGTCTTGAACAATGAAGCCAATGGATCACATGCAACTGTCAGTTCTGGAGTAAACCTGATCTCAAAACAGCCAACATTTGATGCCAAAGAATCAGATCTTCGCAAAAAGCTTCAAACCATATATAGCAAAGTTCTTGTTGTTGACAGTGTTCGTGTTGCAAAGAAGGTTGTCAAGAAGCTTACAAATGAGTATAAGAACCTTGTCCATGCATGTGATACAGAGGTATAGCCATTTATCAATTTAGATCAAGCATACACAATTTGTAATTGCCTACTGAAACCGTCACATTTCAATGTTTTTTGCTTAAGCGTTTGCAATTTGCAATATAGCTTTATTTTTCCTCATTTAATTGCTCATTTGAGCATTCTTTGGTGTCTCAGGTGGCCCAAATAGATGTGAAACAAGAAACCCCTGTAAATCATGGAGAGATTATATGCTTTAGCATATATTCTGGAGCTCATGCAGATTACGGAACTGGGAAATCCTGTATTTGGGTAGATGTTCTTGATGGTGGCGGAAGAGAAATTCTACTTGAATTTGCTCCATTCTTCGAGGACCCTACCATTAAGAAGGTCAATTATCTATGCATGTCTGATGTGATTTGAAATATTTCTCATGTCTATTTGGTTTCCTATTGTGACATGTTTGGTTGTATTTGCTTGCTTGCTTGCATAAAATAAAACTTGGATTTGGTTGCAGTTGTTTACTTCCCCTTCGAGTTCGTTGAACTCCGTCCTTGCTATGACTTAATGGAATTGATGTCTTCTGTATAATTATAGGTTTGGCACAATTATAGTTTTGATAAACATATCATAGAGAATTATGGGATTGGGGTCTCTGGTTTTCATGCCGATACAATGCACTTGGCACGATTATGGGATTCTTCAAGGCGAATGAATGGTGGGTATTCTCTTGAAGCACTCACAAGCAATGAGAAAGTCATGGATATTCCTAAGGTGTGCAAAGATGAGGATAAGTTATTTGGGAAAGTATCCATGAAAACCATATTTGGCAGAAAGAAATTAAAGAAAGATGGATCAGAGGGAAAGATTGTCTGTATCCCTCCTGTTGAGGAGCTTCAGAGAGATGAACGTGAACCTTGGATATGTTACTCGGCTCTGGATTCAATAAGCACATTAAAACTCTACGAGAGTTTAAAAAACAAATTAGAAAATAGGGCTTGGGTGATGGATGGTCGTCACAAGGGGACCATGCTTGATTTTTATGAGCTGTACTGGCAACCGTTTGGAGAACTATTAGTAAAAATGGAGAGCGAGGGCATGCTTGTTGACCGAGAATACTTATCGAAGATAGAGAAAGTTGCCATTGCAGAACAAAAGATATCTGCTGATAGATTTCACAAATGGGCATCCCGCCTCTGTCCTGATGCAGCATTGATGAACGTTGGTAGTGACACACAAGTGCGGCAGCTCTTTTTTGGTGGCATTGCTAACTGGTAATCTATCTTCTTTTGGTAAATGATTTAGTTGCAGCATCTTGTTTCCATTGATATTGAATAATTAATAGTATGAGTGAAATGTGTGATCATTATTGAATAAGTGAGCTTCATGATTCAATGTTCAGGCCCCTTTCTTGTCACTTGCCAGTCCCAGAAACATTGACCTATGAAATATGAATGCCAAACTGTTTTGCAGGAGGCCGACACCCAAAGTTCTAGCTGAGTTTTTTTGTTGCACTACTCCCTCCCTCTCTCTCTCTCGATCTATATCCATTGGGATAGAATAGTATGAGTGAAATGTGTGACCATTGTTGAATATATGAATCTCACGATTCAATGTTCAAGTCCCTTTCTTGTCGCTTCTCAGCACTACTCTCTCTCTCGATCATGTCCAAATAATGAGCCTTATATATATGCTGAGATTTATTTTAGAAGGACATTGATGGCATTGCCATTCTATAGGAAAGTAAAATTTTCAAATTTCCTTTTCTCTGGGTATTTTATCCTATGCTAGTGGATGAGTAGTCTCAGTTCTACTAACTTGAGCTTATATTCTGCTGTTTGACCATCGGTGATGATCATCTTTTATGGGGTTAGCGGTTGCATGAGTTTTCTGTACTTGAGCTTCTTCACATGAAGATATGCATTTTATCTTTGTTGAATTTGTGATATTATCCCACTGTGTATTAAGGATGTCCTTGAACATGATGCCATATATTTTTCAGCAAAGACTCTAGTGAGACTCTTCCCAAGGAAAAACGGTTCAAGGTGCCAAATGTTGATAAGATTGTTGAAGAAGGGAAGAAAACTGCTAGGAAATTTCGTACAATTACTCTCCATAGTATTGTTGATGACATGCCAACAGAGATGTATACAGAAGGTGGTTGGCCCTCAATGTGTGGCAATGCTTTAAGGATAATGGCTGGCAAGATATCAGCTGAATTTGAATTCACAGATGATGCTTCCGATTTGGAGTCAGATGATTCTGAAAATGAAATATTCGCCGATGAAGGCTTAGAAGAGTCTGAGCAACCAACTGTTGATGCCTCAGAGGACATGTCTGCTTATGGTACAGCATATAAGGCCTTTGGTGGAGGAAAGAAGGGCAAGGAGGCTTGCCATGCCATTGCAGCTTTATGTCAAATGTGCTCCATCGACTCCTTGATATCCAACTTTATTCTCCCCTTGCAGGTACATGACTTACACTTATTTTGTTCCGCCGCTCATTGGTATGTTGTTTTCTATAATATGATTAATCATTTGTAGCTTCTCATTGTTTGGGCATGTCATCTACTTCAGGGCAGCCGTATATCAGGAAAGAATGGCCGCATCCATTGTTCATTAAATATCAATACAGAAACTGGGCGTTTATCAGCTAGGAGACCAAATCTCCAGGTTTGTTAATCGATCCCCTCTAATTTTTCATTCATCATGCGATGTGAAATTGAAGTTATTTTAGAGGTGTTTGCAAAACTATCCACCACTATTATATAACAAATTGAATTCACTTTTGTAGTGTCATAAAAAAAGAAGAAGCAATCATTACATAGTTCAAGTACTAAAGAGTAAACCGTAATGAGTTCTTCATGTGATACAAATTGATGAATAATTTTCCTGTCCAGAATCAACCAGCCTTAGAGAAAGATCGGTACAAGATTCGTCAAGCTTTTATAGCAGCGCCAGGGAAATCTCTTGTTGTTGCTGATTATGGACAGGTCAGAAGCTCTATCCTTGAACCAGCACTCTATTAATTAACGATCGCTTGTACATTGATCAAATGTACATGGTGTATTCTATTTTCAGCTTGAACTTAGGATTCTAGCACATCTTGCTAACTGCGAGAGTATGATGGAGGCCTTTAAGGCTGGCGGTGATTTCCATTCGAGAACTGCAATGAACATGTATCCACACATTCGTGAAGCTGTAGAACAGAAAAAGGTGCTGCTTGAATGGCATACAAGGCCCGGTGAAGATAAGCCGCCGGTTCCTCTGCTTAAGGTAACTAAATTTCTGTTTTACTGACCATCGCATGTCTTTACGATTGTAATGAAGAAATATCAATGCACATCTCTCACTTCCTTCTTTTGATGTACAACACGTACCATTAGGATGCATTCGCTTCAGAAAGGAGGAAAGCTAAAATGCTCAACTTTTCCATTGCTTACGGCAAAACTCCAGTTGGTCTTGCTCGAGACTGGAAGGTAAGCAACTAGCTTGATGTTGGGTTACCATTAACCTCTGATGAATCCTTTATTCGGAGAAGTTTACTGAACTTGGCTCATCAAATTTAGGTATCTGTCAAAGAAGCTACAGAAACAGTCAAGCGTTGGTATAATGATAGACAAGAGGTGCTAAAGTGGCAAGAACTGCGTAAAATAGAAGCCATGCAGAATCGGAAAGTTCACACTTTGTTAGGAAGAGCTCGCATCCTTCCTTCTGTTGCTGGGGCTTCACCATCACAAAAAGGCTACATTGAGCGTGCAGCCATCAATACACCCGTGCAGGGTAGTGCTGCTGATGTTGCCATGTGTGCAATGTTGGAAATAACAAGAAATAAGCGTTTGAAAGAGCTTGGATGGAAGCTAATATTACAGGTTTGCTTATCGCCTGTAGCCCTCGCATGTTCTCATTGCCCACATATATTTCATGTCATGGTTAAAATCATCCATTTTTATGAGACCTTGACAAATTCTACCATTATTTACAAATTCCATTGTTGCTCGTGTCATTCTCATGGTAGTCCATCTCACAAAATGTTCGTATAAACAGGTTCATGATGAAGTAATCCTAGAAGGACCAACTGAATCATCTGAAGAAGCAAAAGCCATTGTTGTTGATTGTATGGCCAAACCTTTCGACGGAGAAAATATTCTGAAAGTCGATCTAGCTGTGGATGCCAAGTGTGCTCAGAATTGGTATGCTGCCAAGTAGAAGGGTCTTGTTCAAAGTTGGACAATCTCTGATGATGGTTTTGCAATGAGTGGCAGCAACTCTTGCAAGGACTTAGCTGCTGTAACCACTTCAAATTTTCAGGGGCTGGATTGACCAGGTGGAGTGTGGTGAACATGCATTGTTTTTTAGGTGTATAGACATGTCTTGTACATAGAGCAAATCTTTACTGGCTTTCCTGTATATTTTTGTGTGACAATCATTTAAGAGGTCAATAGCAAGTGAAGGATTGCCCCCAAAAGTATGTATAAATTCACTGATAATATCTTTGGGAGACAAACAAAGCCATCAAATCCCAAAAATTTACACAAAACTCAGCAACCTGATATGATGCTGTAAACCTAACATGGTTGTTTACACATACCTATTAAATTCCAACTTCCTGAGCAGCTAAAAAAGTATCATTTCCTAATGTTTACAGGTGGTTTTCTGATCAGTTGGGTGTTACAGTCCACCATTTTGTAAAACTCAAGCAAGATGAGAAGGCATCAGTGGTTTAAGTTACTTGTCGAATTGTCGCAGGTCAATCTGCCAAGCCGATGCAAGTTGCTCCACCAGCTGTTCTGGGGCGGCTCCTTCCCAGTCCTCGGGGTAACTCTATTGTAGAGGAGACTTCACTCAAGTTCAGCAGAAGCTCCCTTTTCAGTTTCAAAGGGACAGGGATTGAATCTGCTCCATGATGCAACATAATTTCTGCAAGCTGAAGCGGATGAATCAAGAAATGTTTGAGAGAAAAAAAAACTGGATACTATTATGACGGTTAAAAGCCACATGAAACAAAAGTTAAATGAAGCTCGCTCGATGTATACTACTAAAAAACCACACATTAAGCATAGAGAATCCCATTAGAGATTTTTTCGTAGTCCCAGAGAATAATGCCCAAAAAATGTTAATGTCTACTTGCTGCCATCAAAGGTGACACCTTTTTCTCATACAGAATTATCCAAAAAGTTTATAATCCGCGAGGCTCCTGGCCAATTGAAAATTTGGGTTTTGCGGAACGTGAAAAAGGGTTTTCTGGGTTGTTATTTGAATCTTGATCAGAGCTCATCAACTGGGCTGGGGCATATTTTTTAGGTCAAGTTGTGAGCTTTTCGCCAAGGTCAGTAAAGTCCTTCGCTTTGTTTCTGATATGTATATGTTGTCATAAGGTCAAGCCGAACGGCCAAAAAGTCTCGAAGCAGTTTTGACAAAATCCTATGAGCAATCGACCTATAATTGTTGAGTTGTTTGGCATATGGGAGTAGTTGGGGTGATTAGGACATATATAGCAGTTTTTTTTTTCGAAAAAGTTCGTAACCAATAATTTATGAAAGAGTAATTTGTTCATAGACGAACAATTCTCAAAGAGCAATTACTCTAATTTTCAAACAGTAATTTCTCCTTCGTGTGCTCGAGGAGCACTCGTCCAAATTTTCTTCAGCATTTTTTTTCGCCGAACAATCGTCCTTATATATAAATTGGAGCAATTTCGATTATAATAAAATGAGATGCGGACCTGAAATCATATTTATATATTACACAAAATAAAATATAATCGAAAGTAAATAAAAATAAATAAATTCCCAAATCCGCCATGGCAGTTGATCCACCAACCTCTTTGGGTTTCTCACCATTTAAATTTGTTGATATGTCAATTCGCTGATTCAAACATCAATCCAACAACCAAGGCAACAAAGCAAGAATCGTGCTATCGGATCCCCTCATGGCCCTCTCATCGAGCTCTCTTTGCAGAATCCAGATTCAGAGCCCTAACAACGGCGCCACCGCCAGGTCGCTGTCGGTGCCGAAGTTGGGAGATTTACCGACACGCTCAAAGTTCGCTCCTTTCCGGGTTTCATCGGCTCTACAGATGGAGACCAGTAAAGGGTCGGTATCCGAACCTGCCGTCCTTCTGCGACCGGATTCGTTCGGTCGGTTTGGTAAATTTGGCGGGAAGTATGTGCCGGAGACCTTGATGTCGGCGTTAGATGAGTTGGAGAAGGCGTTTAGATTGCTGGCGACCGACGAGGAGTTTCAGGTTTGTCTGGTTTTGTTGATTTGGGGAAATGTTGGGTTTGTGTGGTTGATGATGAATTGATGATTAGGGTTTAGGGTTTGATGAATTTGTTAATTGAGGATTGAGAATTTGGTATGTTGATGCAGAGAGAGCTGGATGGGATTTTGAAGGATTATGTTGGAAGAGAGACCCCCTTGTATTTTGCTGAGAGGCTTACTGAGCATTATAAGCGGCCTAATGGCGAGGGGCCTGAGATATACCTCAAGAGGGAAGATCTGAATCACACCGGGGCTCATAAGATCAATAATGCTGTGGCTCAGGCGCTTTTGGCGAAGAGGTTGGGTAAGCAGCGGATTATTGCGGAGACTGGAGCTGGTCAACACGGGGTTGCGACTGCCACTGTTTGTGCGCGTTTTGGTCTCCAGTGCATCATTTATATGGGTGCTCAGGACATGGAAAGACAAGCCCTTAATGTCTTCAGGATGAGGCTTTTGGGAGCTGAGGTATGTCTTCGACTAGTTACTTTGTATTACTAATTTTCTTTACAAAATTCAGTGCCCGATTCGTTACCAAGGGTTACTATGGCCTGCATGCCGATTGATTAGTATTAGAACTGATAAGCAATCAAATGATAGCTAGACAATTAGTCTTATTGATGTGGTAATCTGATTCTTTCTTACTTCAAGTTGATTGATGTCCGTTGTCTAATTTTGAACCCCATGTGGTGGTTTCTTTGCGTTCATTGTATACATAGCCGCTCAAGTTGCATTATTCTTTTCCGTCTGTTCATTGTTCCGTTTTCTGAAATGTTCATTTGTTATCTATTGATCTTTTACACCATTAACCGCGGCATAAATCTTAGCAGTGTTCATGTTTGCCATACCGCTCTAAGGTGACAGTTTTATACATCCTAATGTTACCCGCTTTTTTGTTATCTTGATTCTTGAGTATCATTCGTCTTGTTTCATTGACTCTGGGTTGCTCTTACTGTCGTCCGCTATTGACTATTTTTTTCTTTTTGACCTCCTTGTGTCAAAATAAGTATTCTTATTAGCGCCTTCTCACTAATTTAATGATACAGGTAAGACCGGTCCACTCCGGGACAGCTACTCTAAAGGATGCCACATCAGAAGCCATACGAGACTGGGTTACCAATGTGGAGACTACGCATTATATTTTAGGCTCCGTTGCTGGGCCACACCCATACCCGATGATGGTGAGGGATTTCCATGCGGTGATTGGTAAGGAAACGAGAAAGCAAGCTTTGGAAAAGTGGGGTGGGAAACCCGACATACTTGTTGCATGCGTTGGCGGAGGTTCAAATGCCATGGGCTTGTTTCATGAGTTTGTTGATGACAAGGATGTAAGACTGATCGGTGTGGAGGCTGCTGGTTTTGGTGTTGATAGTGGAAAGCACGCTGCTACATTGACCAAAGGTGAAGTTGGTGTATTGCACGGTGCTATGAGCTATCTGTTACAAGATGAAGACGGGCAAATTATCGAACCACATTCGATCAGTGCCGGGTAAAAAAAACCATTTATTCTTTTTCCAACCTTGCATCTGTTTCAAAATTGTTTTTTGCGTTTCCTCTTATTCAGCACCGCTGAAGTTCTTGAATATATTATCACTACGATCCTGCCAAAACCATTTTTTTGTGCAGCTTGGATTACCCTGGAGTTGGGCCTGAGCATAGTTTTCTGAAGGATATCGGGCGAGCTGAGTACTTTAGTGTCACCGATGATGAAGCACTCCAAGGTATGACTCTTCTGTTAGTACGGCTTCCTTGGTTTGATCATTGATTCATCAACAAATAATCTTTTTGACGCCTTACATTTCCTAAATCCCCCGTCGCATCTTTACAACAACTTAACAGAAGAGTTGCAACAAATAGATCTTGTTATCTGCTACTGCTGAGGCTTGAGGGAATTTCTGTACATGCCTGCAAAATTTATACTGGTTTTGGAATTAGTCGGTAACCTCTGACTATAAGTTCAATCTGAATTTACAGCATTCAAGAGACTATCTAAACTAGAAGGCATTATCCCTGCTTTGGAGACATCGCACGCATTGGCATACTTAGAGCAGCTGTGCCCGACCCTTCCAAATGGCACCAAGGTCGTCCTGAACTGCAGCGGTAGGGGAGACAAAGATGTTCAGACCGCCATCAAGTACCTAGATGTCTAATCTTTTGTCAAAATATCCTCAATACATCTGCAGTAACCTTGGCGTAAAACCTGTCTGCTGTTTTTGGCCTGAGTTGCCTTTTTGTTTCAGCTTGCTACAAACTTGTTGTCAGAAACATGCTTCCAATATGTAATTATCTGCAGATTTATGGAACAGATTTTATTTTGATACCCTGATTACTCAGGAAATTACACACATGTCATTTTATTTATTCTCACATTCTTATCAAGAAAAATATGGAACAGCTTCTGAAAACAGCAACAAAGGAATAAGAAATTTGAAGAAATCAAAATAACCCCAACTGAGACACTGAGCCATTTTCAGAGCAGCATGACCATAAAAGTCCCTATAAATGACCCAAAGGCTCCCAAGGAGCCAAGCAAAGTTGAGCAAGCCCCATTCTTCTTCTTATGGTCACTTACAGCTTCAGGAGGTGAGGATGGGACCATATCCGATGTCCCAGAAGGCGACGGGGAAGGTGATGAACCTCCAGGAGCAGAAGGGGAAGGAGGGGAAGCAGTTGGAGCCTCACCAGATGGGGCTGGAGCAGGCTGAGGAGAAGGCGGTGTAGATTTGCGTCTCTCTGACAGAACCACCACAACCAGCTTCTCATGTTTCTTGCAGTGGTCTTCATTTCCACTTATGAAGTAGAATGGTCCTGAATGGTTGAGCTGCACCACTGTATGCCCATCTTTGAATGACTGACTGTAGGAGCCTGTGTTGCAGGTGTTGTATGCATCTTTTTCGACGAGAAGCACCGAGTCCTTCCCAGCATCATAAGTGAAAACTAAACATTTCAAATCATTAAACATTTATCCTTAAACTGATCAGATGAGAGATTGGTGTAGTTGAGCTGCATTTCTTACCAAGTGAGTCTCCAATCATGAACCTGTTATTTTCTGCCCACTGATTATAAAGCTGTGCAGAGTCTCTGGGTGGCACCTCCCAACTCATTGAGCCTCCAACTGTGAACTCCTTGGCTGCACCATGCTGAGCCAGCAAGGAAACAGCCACCGCAACAGCAAGAACTAGTCCACGAACGGAGCCAGCCATCGCAGCTCGCAACATTCTGTGTTTCTGTATCTGCTTGACAGAAATACTTGAGCTTATGATTGTGTGGAACTCTGTGAAAACTGAGGTGGGCAGAATGAGGGTTTTGTAGGGAAAATTTAGAATCTGCTTTGTGAGCAGTGGTGATGAAGCTTGAGCAGCTTTTCTTTGATTCTTAGTTGTATGACAAAGGTTTAGCATTTTTGTTACTTGTTCTGTTGGATTATGCCTTGCTTGGCAAATTAAGGAAATGTTCATAGCTTGACATGAAGTTTAAAATAGCTTCGAACCGAATGCTAATCATCCATGTTCGTATATTTTCCCTTAAATTTTCCAAGATCCAAACGAAGAAAAACGCTAAAGATTGGTTATACCAATAGCAATTTCATTGATGATAAAAGCATAAATTGTCATGCAAGCCATAGAGGAAGTAATTGGGCACCAACATAAGCAGCCAACGGTGCATTAGAGCTTTAAAGATGTTCTAGTAGAGAAAACATGCTACAAGGGGACTTCAATGCCCTATTATGACGATGGGAGCATAAGAGGATAGCTGGTGAGTCGAACTGATCACTGTTTGGGAACGATTAGAATCCGTGAATCTTGATGTTGTCCTTCTTCACTATGCCAGCCTGTGTTCAGGAAAAGACATTTTAGCTTGAGAGATGTGCGTTTAGATTATTATTAGTTTTATGGGGATGGTTGATGATAGTTACCTGAATTAAGAAGGTGGACACGTTCTTGCGCTGATCACCTTGAAGTTGAATGACCTAATGAAGTGAAGATTGAAGTGTGATTAATTAAATGATTACGTTAAATATAAAGACAGCCTAGGCAAAAAATAATAATAGAGTCTGTACCACACACCTGGCCTAATTCTGGGTCCTGGACAACTGTACCATTACAGCAAAATTCCTTCTTCAAATCTTTGAGAATCTTGTTGTAGCTAAATTCTTTTTTCAATCCTTGAACAGTGGTCAAGCTCTTCCTGCCATTACGCTGTTGTATGCGAATGTGTACATAATCTTTTGTGCCAGCACCTGAGTCCTGAGCATTTGACTCAGCAAAAGGATCTAGATCCACAAAGCCATAGTAGGATTAGTGATGCTATGAATGAAGAGGAATTGCATAAATCAGTAACAGAAAAAAAACCTATCGTGCGGCATATACAAAATCATATTGAGGTAGAATAGTTCATACCAAAAGCAGATGGAATCTGGATGTCAAGATCAGACATGAAACTTTGCTGAAGCTTATTCAAGTAACCAAGAAGCAGGTAGCTCAGATCTGTGAGAAAAAAGTAACCAAATACAGTGATAGAGTTACACAGTCATACCATCAAAACGCCCCGAATGCCATACAAAACTTCTTAAGAACCTCAAATCATAGAGTTTTCTAGATCAGTCCCATCAAAACAAACACGCATTCAAGAATATTGGACCACATAGCAGCACTTAACTTCAAATCTCATAAAAAAGGCTCATCCCAAGATTGAGAACCCAACAAGGCAACAACTCAATCACCGAGAGTTTGAACTAAAAATCGATAAAATCAAGATTTTCAAATTCAGATCATCACAACCGTATCAATCAATTGATGCATTAAAACTGATGGATAAACATGAACCTTTAAAAAAAACCCCAACATAATAACAAGATCGGACAGGCACAAGCCCCGATTCCACCACAAGTACGGATTCAACAACCCCAGAAATCAGCACAATCAAAAACCGTTTCTTTACCCCAGATAAGAACACAATAATATACCAATTAAACACAAAACCAACGAATCCGAAAAACCCCTATTCACCAACGACTGCAAAATAGCCCTAATTGGTGAAACTTCCCCCATCCAAAAACAAATCGCGCAACTGAAACACGGGATTGTAAACCAGAGGGAAATAACCGCATCGAGATTAATCGGAAGTACCTGATCCGTGAGGTAGGGCTTCACGGTGGGAAGATCTGCTGGGAAACCCTAAATTCGGATAAGCCTGAGAAGTTCGGGAACGACAGCAAAAACGCAGAATTAGAGAGAGAGAGTTCAAGAAGAATTTAGTGGAATTATAAATAATTTATTAATCATTGGCTGTGATGGGCCCACGTGGTTGGCTGTCATGCATTTGATTGCCCACGTGGATTTAGAGTCAATTTCTTCTTCGAGGCGATCGTCGGCAGAACGTTCGTAGCGGACAGATTTTTCTCCGATTCGATTCGCAGGCGAGTGAGAAGAAGATTCTTTAGAATATTCCTCTCTGCATCGCCGATCTATTGTTGATTCAGCCTCTTCTTTGGTTCCGATCTCATCTGGCTCCTCTCAGAGGTACTCTAATCCGATCGATTAACATCCTCTAACTTTTGTTTCAGTCTGATGTCTTTTGTTAGCAGAGTTTTGCTGTTGTTGATCGAGTTATCTGAACTGGAATTTCAAAGAGTATGAAGTTTCGATATCGTTTGTTAGTTTGGTAATTTGGATTTGGAAGTGATGTTGATTGAACTATTAGGTTGAATTCTTAGGGCTGGAAACTTTGAATTTGATTTTTTTAATTTGTCTGAGTTTTAGTACGCCTTAGTTTTGTTCATGAAGGAGATTTTCAGCTTTGAGATATCTGCTGTGTTGGCTAGATGAACAAATAAGATGTGAGAATAGGAAAGCTGCAGATATCTCCCTTTTTTGATGGTGTGGTTCATCTAGTTGCCCACATTTGTGTAGTCGGGCAATATCATATACATATTTATGTTTTCTACATTGATTATACATACATGCCGCTGCGGGACATTCTAGCGCTACATTAATGTTGATATAGCATAATGACATTTGAACCATACAATGTTATACAGAATTTGCTGGTCAATTTAGTTGTCACTGGCTCGTATATACAGATTTTTGATAATTGAGAAGATTTTACTTTGTATTGTTGGTTTACAGACCAACTTCTTCTTTTTGTGTAAATTTGCAGTACATTTACAGATGCCTGAAGAAAATAAAAGCTTTCACAATTCCTGAACACAGGTAAATATGCAGTGTGGTGAACCTGGAATGTCGTCAACAGGGCTGGATGACAACCTGATTGACACCCCTGGTGGGCCTAGCTGTTGTTGCAGATTTGGTGTCGTCTAAATAGTGCTGATAGATATAAGAGACGAATCCCCAAAGTGCCAGCAACAGTGCTATGACCTTAGTTCCATCCATCTTGTCCTGAAAGAACACCACAGCCAGAACAGGCACCACAGGCAGTCCCAGTGTCCCAATGACGTTAGAAAACAGGGAAGACACCTCAAAGACTAACCCCAGCAACCCAACTGAGAATACCTGCCATGAAAGAGCAGTCCAGATCAGTGTCATGAGGTAAGACACCGCGCCTTTTCTGTACTCTTTCATCTCCTTACTCAGTTCTCTCCATTCTCCGCTTGCTAACAGCCCCACAGTGCATACACAGGTTGTGATAAATGAAGGGTAAACCAGCATTTCCAGAACAGTGATGAACGTCTCTTGTCTGATAACCTTCTGGAATGATAACTGAACAAGGGAAAGGTAAAGGGAGTAAGCTGCAGAAGCACCGAGCGTCAATGTGAAGCCTGTGACATACTGGCCTCTGGAAATACCAGGCAAGCTCTCACTGTCCGACTGAACAGCCAGAAGCGCTGCTGAGACAGTAAGCAGTATCAGGGAGTTGAGTATGAATGGCGTCAACTTCTGTCCGTTGATAAAGTAAGCAAATACAGCATTGAAAGCCAGCTGTGTTGCACACAGCAAGGAGTAAGTCGACACTGGGAGATACACCAAGCCATACGAGTACATCAAGTTGTCACCTGCCAGTAGCACCCCAAAGAAGACATAGAGCCCAACTAAGGTTGCTAAAGACGGAGACGCACCAGAGGCTGCAGACAGGTTCATGTCAGTGGCCATTTTGTCCGAGCAGCGGAAAAAACACAAGAGCGGAATGAGGGCTGGGAAGCCAGCAGACTGTATAAATGTGGCCATCCACTTGCTGTTCCCACCCTCATCAAAGTACATCCTGCCCAAGAGGACTGCTGCTGATTGACCCACGAGGATGAGAATGGTGTAGGTTGTGATCCTGATCCACCATTTGTAGTGCACCAGTTTCGGAAGCTGCAGCCTTTTTCTTACACTCTGGATTGAGGAACCGTCGTCCTGGTCAGCTCCTTCCCTGCCCTCAGCTGGTTATAAAAAGTAAGAAATCAGCAAATCTGTATCCAAAAGATTGATCACAAAAAGAAGAAGACTCTGGAAGGTTGGTGGTATTTATCTGACCTGTGAGCTGCAGCTCTCCTGCAGCAGACTCCATAGAAATCTCAGCTTGGTACACCACCATGTCTATATCTCGGAGACTTCAGAAAGCCCACAAATCCTCTTCCGTATCTCTCTCTAAATTTATAGCATATCCAATCCATGATTGATTAGGTTTGCTAGTTTACAAGATATCTACGACTATACATGTTTGATTTGCACCTTCAGATTTTTCTGGTCAATTAAATACTACATTTCAGTTTCAGCAATTTCATTGACAGATGCTTACTGAAAGAATACAGCACCTTTATCTTATCTAGAATCTCCAACGACATAAAATGTTCAGGTCCAGATTCAGATCCAGTTCCAGATCCTAACTCAACTGGAACTAAAACCATGTCCGAGACGGATCGATCCTATTCCATTCATCTTCCAAATAATGAAACAATAAAATATCAAAAACGATTCTGGAAGTACACTACACCTAAAACCCAATTCATGATTCTGCTGGTCAAACCTGGGAAGCATATAAATTTCAAATCTTGCTTATATTCTGGTATCTGTCAAAAGTCACTGTGCCGAAAAAATATGTGGTCTTCTGTCTTTTTAATTTGTTGTTCAGCTGGTTACCTATCAAGACACCACCATTTTTTGTTTTCTGGCTACTAGAAAATTTCAACAGGTTTCCTCCATTTGTTCTACCTTTACTCACATTGCTGCAGCATCTTGATGCCAAAAAATGAACAAGTCATATCGGACACGATACTTAACAACTTAGATTCATTGTTTTCACCTAAACTCGAGTTTTTTTGGTCTGAAATCCCTCCAGGGAAACCTTCAGGCACCCTTAACCTCAACTGCAGTGTATATGCGTTCATTCACAAATAACTTTTTTTGCTCAACTTCCCAGTCAAGTCAAAAAATGATGAATATGATCAACTTAATCGTTCTGCCACTCTCCTTGGACCCTCATTATATCATCCCAGTTTCGCCAAGTCAAAAATTACAGCTGCAGCCGACACATCCTAATAGTGCCCGGAGCAAGATCTTCTTGCCCAACCGGATTTTTGCCGGTAAAAAAAACTAACTCAGATTCTACCCTTTTTTTCACAGTTACATTATGATATAGAGCCATTAACCACCAAATTTGAAGATCATGTCCGATTTTCGCATGATCGGATCGCTCGTGATGTGCTATGTTTTTCAATCATTCGTATTTCGTTGGATAAATCATAGTGTTACATTCTCAGAATATTTTTCCGATTTGACATTCATTCTTTAGATTTAGTTTTAAATTATTTTTCATATTTGTTAATTATGTTTTGTTTTGTTTTCTAATTTAGTTTTAGTATTTTGTATAAATAGGATAAGTGTATTTTAGAAATATATTTTTAATCAATAAAAATTCATAGTTTCTATCGATTCCAATTTCTTATTTGATAAATTTATCGCTTGCAAATTAACGTGCTTAGGAAGTATATAATAAGTTGGTGATTAATTAAGCTAATCAATAATTAATTCGTGAGATAAAAATGATAACAAGAAAACACGGCTAAGTAAAGTATTCGCACTCGGAGTCTCCCCAACGGAAAATCCATCTCGAATCTTCGGCGATCCGTTTCCGTTGCTCCATCTTCGCTCTCGTTTCCGATCAGGTGAGGTTCGGAATCGGTTTCTGCGGTTCAGCTTGTTGGCGTAGTTTCGGATATTGCGTTTGTACCGAACAGGTCGGTTAGGTTAGAGTTTTTGTTTCCGAGTTTGGCTGGTGTTATGTTGGAAGAAGAGGTTGTGTTTGAGATGTTTGGTTGATGGCGAGTTGCTGAATCGCTATAGGAGCCCTAGGTTGTGCGTTATGCGGAGCTATTAGGATTATTTGTGTTGAGCTGTTGATGTTCTTGTGTTCAGCTTGTTTTTGTCCTATTTTTTGGAATTTTCTGATTAGTTTCAGTTTTGTGTTGTGTGTTTTGCAGGATTGGAAGTCGATTGGGGAAGTGGTGTGTGTATGGCTTCGTTTGAAATGAATGATCGAAAAAGTGAGTATAAATGCTACAGCATTCGGGATCACTTGCTATGTGGTTTTTTATCAGTGATTCAGAGAAAGGGATAAGGCTGTTGAATGCACTGAATTATCCTAAGCAACTAAACATAATTGATTAGTAGAACAACAATTAAGGTTTCTGTAGAAGTAATTAAATTTGGTAGCAGGATAACTTTGGTCCATGGTTAACTAGGTTAGTGTGATCTATCGTAGGAAATGATGCCAGTGTACTTTTACTTTCTTCAGGGTTATTCACACTGATTATATTAATTTCATCTTACAGTTCTATCATAACATGTTTGAGAGTAAATAGCTTCGGATATTGAGTATTTTTTGCAACAGTATTTGAGCATAAGAGGGGTTGGACATTTCATATGTTTGGACATTCAGTAGATAGGTTACTAATTTTTGTTACGAATACAAAGTATTTTCAGAGCTGGTTACATGCACCACTATTTACAGTAGTTAAATTTGCCTACATATTAGTTCGCCATTACCGTGCTTGAACCACAATTCCTTAATTTTGAGCTCATATTTTGTCTGAAATATGATATTTCCGTATAAGCTGGATGTTCATCATCATGTTTATGTGCTATTTTCATGTGTTCTGATTCTGTTTTACTTTATGACTAACAATTTACCTGCTGAGCAGAGATTGGGCTAGGATTGACAGGGTTTGGAGTGTTCTTCTCTTTCTTGGGGATTATTCTCTTATTTGACAAGGGTTTGATTGCAATGGGAAATGTGGGTGTTTTTTGCTCTTCTGTTAGTATTTATTTCTTGAACGGTTTTCCAGACAACTCATGAAACTGTGATTTCTTCATGCCAAATCAGATTCTCTTAGTCTCAGGGATGGCTTTGACCATAGGGCCAAAGTCTACAGCGCAATTCTTCATGAAGCGGCAGAATTTCAAGGTCCTCTTTCAGAGTGCTTTCTCCAGTTAGCATGTTCTTGATTGCCTGCATGTGTTGAGGCTGACATATTAGCTGTTCATTTTTTGTCCTAATGCTCGGTACCCATTATTGAGCTCTCAGGGAACGATTGCTTTTGGTGTTGGATTTTTCTTTGTTATCGTTGGATGGCCAATCGTGGGCATGATTTTGGAGACATACGGGTTCATTGTTCTTTTCAGGTCTGAACATACTGTTATTTGAGGGGTTATTTAACAGTTATAATAGGAAAATGAATAAAATTTCATTTTGGTAGACTCATGGTTGTGTTTGAGCCTTTTGCAGTGGCTTCTGGCCTACAATTTCAGTGTTTGTTCAGAGGATACCAGTCCTTGGTTGGGTGTTCCAGCAACCACTTATCAAAACGGTATGTTTTTTGTAGACATAATCCTAATACAGAATGCAGACTATAGTAATACTCAAACTTAATGATGCAAACAATGTGAATTGCATAAATGATGGTGACTTAATTTAGTTGAGTACACAAAAAACAAGATGATATGATAGTGATACTAGTATTGGATTAAGCTAACCTTAATGTGAACTCTTGTGACGTGTTGATTGGGGATCGGGATTGGTAACATGACTTTACCGTAGTAGCAGCTGTGCATACCATTTAGAGGTTGGCTAAGTAACATGAAATCAAACCTGGAATAAATGACAGTTGACTTTTTGTATGGTAGTTGTCCATGTAATATCAAGGTCAACTCCCTTTTTCATCGAAAATAATTTGGGTCTCCAGATAAAACTTGTTTCATCATTAACCCCTGAACTACTTGTTGTCACTGTTTGAATCCTTTGGCTAATGATCATCTTCATATTTTTCTCAGTTCCTCGATCGATACAGAGGCAAGCGAGTTCCTGTATAACCATAAACAAACACATCCTTGAGGAATTCACATGGCAGATTTGGTCTGGCATTCTGTAATATACCCTCCGAATGCTCACAATGTTTTCAAAAGTGTTTTGTATAGTGTCAGTGTAGAACGTTCTTTACAAATATTCATTTGTAACTTTCAGCGGTTCTCGTTGATTTCATTCTGTCATTATTCACACATTACAGTTCATATCCGAAACGAATTCTGATATCATGCAGTCAAATCATATATACCGATTTTACAGCATATATATATTATTACGTTTTTTATAAAATTCTTTTTGTTGATTGGTTTCATTCTA